>CM040917.1:20975000-21575000 GCA_023029165.1 Gobiocypris rarus | reverse complement strand
TTCTCCAGAGTGTTGCTTTATGACCCGGTATGAAGTTTAAAATACATTTTGTAGAATCACGAGTTCATACAGTCATTGGTTTCATGAGTGTGTTCTCGGTTACCACATAATTATCTAATGGTAGCCAGTAGTTTTTATTCCGTCATATCCTATATGGTTAAAATATAGGTAATAAGTAAATTAAGTAATTTGTGTGATATGTGCGCCATGCGACCGTTGAACACGGTGCCAGATTGCTTTTGGCATTGGCTTTGGCCTCTCTCAGTGCTTAAGTATTGCCTTTTAATATCAAACACTTCAAGCTTGTGATTTTCTTATTCATCCATTCATTCGTCTCATCCTCATTATATAATGAAGTAATTTCTGTTCTGTCACTTGCCAGATCTGATGTGGGGAACTTTGTCATTAATGTAAGTTTTTATTTTTATTTGCAGGTTTTTAGCCTATGCAGTGCTGCTTTTTCTTCACCACATCAAGACATCCTGTAATGCAGAAGACTTCTTGAATGTATTCAGAGTGTTTCCTTATTGAAAATAATGTATTTTTACCAAATATCCTCTGCTGGCAAAAAATTTGCAGAGAAAATTCAAAATCTCTCACTTCCTGTTGGTTTTTCAGATTTTTTTTGTGTGTACCGAATTTCATACTTGTACTTAATTGAAATGTTGTAGGTTGCGCTATCAAGCCATTTTGCCACACCTAATTCTTAAACCCATATCAGACTTACATTTCCACCACTTCTGACACGTGTGCAAATTTTCATGAGTTTTGGAACACGTTTAGGCCCTCAAAAATGCGATTTATTTTGGAGAAGAAGAATTATAGGCCGTGCAATTACAATAGGGTCCTCACACCGTCGGTGCTCGTGCCCTAATCAGAGGCGTTATAGGCAGTCAGAATCAGAGTGTGTTTAGACTGAGCTCTCCAAGCTCTCTCAAATCATTTTGTTATAACCATCACAACTAAATGTCACAACAACAAAAAATCTCCTTTTTGTTTTCCACAGAAGAAAAAAAAAATCATACAGGTCTGAACCATCACTGTTTTTTTACAGCAATATACCAACAACACTGTGGGTTTCAAGCCACAAGGAAATTAATTACAGCAGATTTCTATAAAAGTGGATACTTGACTTCCCTCAGCAAATACACTTCAAAAAACTAAACTGGAAAGAAAGCTGAAAAAGTGGCAACTAAGGTCGCCCTGCCCGCACCGCAATTCACTCATGTATACAAACATTGCCCAGAACTCCCTCCCGCTCATTTCATTCAACAGTGGGAAAAAAAAACAGAAAAGAAGGGGGGCATTCCCGAGCCAGACGGAGCTGTATGTGTATGTGTGTATGTGTGTGTGTGTGTGTATTGACTCTGGGTCATGGCCAGGCCACACACACAGACGGCTGTTTACAGTTGGGCCATTACATCACCGCTCAGGCATGTGCTGATTCAGAACCGTAACAGCTGCTCCACTGCGATAACGGACAGAGAGACCTCCAATATTCACAGCGTCACAGGAAAACAATGTGATACCTCCCGAGTGACACGTTTTCCCACTGAAATACTCAAAATTCACTTTCACTGCTGTGTAGGGTTGTCATTTTACTAAACAACATAATGATTTCAATGCCACTGCAAAAATATGTCAATTAAACACACCTGAAGAAATGGAAGTAGCGACAGATATTTTCTTTCGTATTGTGACAAACATCCTAGTGTAATTGATAAAAAAAAATACAAATAGAATGTAGGGTGGGGACTATCCATCATTCTATCCATCAGTTGCTGAATGGACTTCCAGTCAATTGTGGGGGTTTAACTGGACAAAATGATCGGAGATCTGTTGTTTTCACTGAAAACTCGAGCTGTGGAGTTTGATTAAACAGCACAATGCATATATTTTAAAAACTATAAAAAAAATGCATGAATAAATTGTTTACAGTAGACAAGGTGAAAATTCATATCATTAACTAACCTCATTTAACATATTAGGGTCTATTTTATAGAAAGATTAGCCTGGATGCCAGCCAAGTTTTTTTGCAATGTTGCACAAAATTGCTACTCTAAACTATAGCCCAAAACAATCCCAATAGCTTTCCGTGAGGGTGGTTCTCAGAAGAAAAGAAAAAAAAGGCGTTTGGGGGGAAAAATATGTTATTTTGGCAAGGTTGCCTGCTAAAATTTGCATTCCTGGGTCTATATATCACATTATTGGGGTCGGTTCAACCCGTGGACATGGAGAACAACCCGCGGGAAAAACACGGACTTGGCAACACAGTGCAGTTGAGTTCTGTTGACATTTAATAACTAATGTTACGTGTCGCTCCGTTGCTCTGATTGGTTGAAGGTTTATCCAATTGAGGTCTTTCCTGGTTAGGTTGAAACACGCCCCAATAATCAAAGCCCAATGGAGCGGTACCAGACTCATATTCTGACTAGAATTGAGTATGACTACGTCAGGCTATAGAAGGATGCATTTGCTTAATAAAATAAAATTTTAACGCAACGTTGTGCTATAATATGAACATTTTCATTATATGTGGTTTTCCTAACAACACCCTTTTGTTTAAGACAATATTCACAAACAACTAATATTAATAGTAATGAGTAAACAATAATGTTTATTAGTGTTTTCTATGTAGTTTTTGTAGCTAATGTACGGCTGGGCGATAAAAGGATAACGATAATTATCTCAAAATATTTTCCCTCGATAAAACGATAACAACAGTTCGATAAATGCTCGATATAATGCTTACGCACTATGCATAATGCTGCGCATGCGTTTTGCTGAACGGGCTTCTGGGTGCCGCACGAGGTGTTGTTGACAATCACAGTGGCTGACAGGCTTGGACAAAAATGAGCGATAGTGAAGGAAATTCAGCGCTCGCGACCATTTAATCCGATGTGTAAAGTGAATAAAATGGACTTGACAGCCCTTACTGGAGTTCCACAACTAATGAACTTTGCACTCTCTCCCAGCCCACCGCAGTTGTGTGAGGTGCGTGGTGACCCAATCCACTATAAGGCAAGAGAGGGGGGGCTAAAAATGTATCTAAACTTAAAACGCATTTTTTGCGATTTGTTATTGTTTTACAATTGTGTTTTACAATTGTGAGTGTTGAAAAAAAAATGCTGACCACAGTTATTTATTTGTTTTATTCATATTGTCAATGTCATTTATTTAAAGTTTTGGCATGCAAAAGATTTTTTTTTTATTATTCAATTTCGTTTATTGACATTAACATTATCTTTAAAGAACTTTAATTTTGCATTTGCAGTCAGTAGAGCCAAATGTTATCATTACAGTTCTAGATTTTACTATATATATTAATTGTATATATTCTATTTATATTCAATTTATATTAATACTATTCTACTCTATTAATATTGATTTTTTAAATAAATAAATCTACCTCAGTTTTGATAAATTGTTCACCTGTTTGGGAAGTGTTTGTCATGTTTTGACAATAAAGGATAGTTTAAAACCACAATTAACTGTCTGTTTTCTACATCTTTCAATCAGGAGCAAAAATATGCCTTTAAACTTTAAAGAAATAAAGATTTGACATTTATCGTGCTAATTATCGATATCGACTCATATGGATTTATATTGTGATAATTTTTTTGGGCCATATCGCCCAGCCCTAAGCTAATGGAGATTTTTTTCCAACCACCCCTGTTGCTTTAAATGGATGTTTGATGGGCTTAAAAAAAAGATTATATATATCAATGAATTAGCTCCAATTGCCCCAAGAAAGAGTTTTGAGGTCAATATGTTCTGATTTGAGTCAGAGCTTTCTGCTTCATTTCTTCATATAATTCCTGTTTTCTCTAAACTGAGGGGCTGTGCTGAACGAGACGTGTTTACACAGGGTGTGTCAAGATGAAACCATCGCTGTAGGAAGACAAACGCATCTGAGGCTCGTAAAAACTTGACATGTCTATGAAAACATCGAATTCATCTCTTTATGGTTTTTGAGTCCCTTGTGGGTCTACGGTTTCAGCACAATGATTAACGGACCGTTCTTTGAGCTACAGATAAAACGAAAAACATCCCTTCAGAGTGATTAATGCCCTATTGTAATGGCTTGTCTGAAATTTCATCATCCCTGTACAGTTTTGATGTTTAGTCTGCGCGTGAGGGACATAATGTCTCTTTAAAAGAAGCCATAAACCTAAATTGACAGGATTTACTTCCTTAATAAATGTCCCTGGTCTTATTGTGCCTGATTCATCAGTGCATGTTACTGTAAAGAAAAAAAGTACATTTTTATAATATTTCATTAAAACGTAATGGCTTTCTCTCTCCCAGAAATTGCTTTTTCTGCTGACATTGTCACCAAGTCCATGTGGGCAGGGAACAATAGAATTAACCAATAATATCAGTCAGCCAAAAGTGATGCAATCAAATCCCTAGTCCACCAGTAATTGTGAATGCTGTTTTTAAGTTGTCTTTAACACACACATTCATCCTGAAACCAACCAGACTTTTCAGAAATGGTATGGTCAACAGATGCTCTGAGACTGGGTCAGCTAGACGTAACTTTCTTGGCCAGCCAACAGTGCTAATTGACGATATAAGCCAAACAGAGGAGAACGTCAGGCTAGGGGGTCATAAAGAGACCACTCTGTGAAGCTCTAATTAAAGCCAGTGCTTTGATTTAGCGGATGATTTTAACCAGACCATGGATGGGGACTCCGGGGATGATGAGGAAAGCTTGTTCACAAGCTAACATTAAACAGTCTTCAGGCCTTTCAGCGATGAACCATCATCTGCAGAATATAACAATATGTCCTATTTCACGTACTACATCATAACAGTCACAATACTTCGATGTGATACCTTGAAAAATATCGATATTCAATACCACGGGGAATATTGCCATATATACCATACAAATAATTTGTTTTCTCATAATTACTTGATAATTTGGGTAATTTTGTTGTAATAGCTTACATATAGCACAGAAAGGCTTTATTTAAATCATTGATCTAGATTTGAAAAAAAACAAGTAAACAGTCAGTAAACAATAGCACAAATAAATACAATAAAATAAAGAGACCAATTAAATAAACATGGCTTTAAGTTTTTCAGGTGGATCTAACAGAAGTATTCAGGTAAGAATTATTACAGAAATTAAATTAATCAAAATAACACTGGATGGTTTTCATTGTATTAAAAAATTAAATACAGATTAATACTTACAATTAGTTACAAAAGTTATTCAGTCAAGAGGAGCGAGTGATTTTCTCTTTGTCTTTTGCTCTTTGATTAACATGACAGACACCAGCAAGTTTATTAGGCTTCTGTCACTTTAAGAGCTAATGCACAGATCCAATATACTATTACACAACGTGTTATAGTAAACTCTTTCAATACTAACTGTGTTTAACTGAATATTCTGCAAGACGAGCATTTTGACATCATTTTGTATGCGTTTAAGTGCCATAAGCCATGAAAAACTAAATTTGGTACTCGTGAGCAGTTTGAGGAGGCAGCTTCATGTTTTTGTGCGAGCATGAAACCTGCGGGAATTATTAAAATTGTGCGCGATACAAGCACTCCTCATCCAGAGCGAATGAGACGAGTGAATGAGAGGAGACCGGTGTGTCAATTTGCCGTGGGAGAGAAGATAGAGTGAAAACACACAGCTGGTATCAGTGTATCAATACTGCAGAAAAGGAATATTGGAACCGTTTCAAATATTTCAATATCGATACATATCAAAATATCAGTGTTTTTGACAACACTACATCCCAAGTATGGAAGATAAGTATTTGCAAAGATAGATTTATTTTTTAATATGCATGAGACGTCCATAAACATTTCATTTATATCCATTGTTACATTTCAACAAAGATTAATTGTGCAAAAATATTTAGTAGTGTGTAAGTTAAATAAGTGCTCCTTTACATCAAAACTAGGTTTAAACTAAGTTTTGACTTACACACAGCTACGACTGGCCTACGAGTGAACAGCAGCAAAAAGTAAAAGTTGCATGACGCAGCCTTGCTTTTGCAAACCTTTGCGTTTCTTCTCTACGTCCTTGTAACACCCCGAAAAAAATCAATGGACTAGCAGCATTCCCTGGCATAAACTCCAGGAGGGAAGCATCCTAATTCTATTCCCCAATACTGAAGGAGATTGTAACAGTTCTATTGTGCTCCCACTGTTTTTAAATGTATAAACCTATAACTCAAGTAATACTGAATTTCAATAAAAAAAATTCAGATGGGTCTTGGGTCAGAGAAATGTAGATGGAATTTTGTGACACTGCAGTATATCCAAATTCTTACATGCTGTCTGACCACAATCTAAAGGTGTTATCACATTTAGCACCTATTCAGGAACATTTTGCAGATGAAAAATCACATCAATGGAAATCAGTGCAATGAAAATATCTTCCTGATGCACTTCCAGTAGCAAAGGTGCTTTCCTATGCAAATTTTGTATCAAGTTCAGTACCCACCAATAGCAAGAGGCACTAGGTTTGGTTTGTTTGCTGGCAGAATAGCTTGGGATGTTTGCTATTTATTATATCGTCACTACTCCCGTATTTCATTCATCATATTTTGTCATGCCCAGTTCTGCTTTCTTTTGCCTGTGAAATTTCGATAAGCAACGGTAAATGTGACCGTAGCTTTAAAAGAATGTACTTTCCCCATCATCAGTGAATAACAGCTTTAGTGCGTAATTTTAATATGCAAATTGGGACACAGTCAAGTTCTTAATATTTTGAAGTTCAAAGTTCTGCCTGAAGAAAAAGACCTGAAAATACAGCAGCTCCAAATATCTGAGACCATTCTTTGCTTTCTTTTCAAATAAAATATAAATAAAAAATCCATTACAAATAATTTTTTTCAGCATGAAAAAGTGAAAAGTTGTCCCCTTTTTGCTACGATGACAGCAGCACGTTCACATGAGTGTCACAAATGTTCTTATTTGATTAATGCAGAATAGTATACATTTCATGTTCATTTTAAGTCAATATTCTTTGTTTAAAATGAAAATTCTAAAACTTTCTCAATGTGCTCTCAGACATTTGGAGGCCACTGTATCTCCCACTTGCTGCAGTGTTCCTCCTCCCCACAATCTCTCCTGTCAGAGACAACTGGAAGCAATGGCACAGAGGAAGAAAATGAAACCGTTTTTCTCAATCAGCCTCAGTGTCATATAAGAGAAAATGAAAATAATGCCTTTAAGGTCCAGGGAATAAACAGAGAGTGTGATAGCAATATGAGGCGCACAGCAATGCTGTCCTCACTGATATTACACACACACCCATGAGACATCCACTCAAGGCCAGTTTCTTATTACCGCTTTCTCCAAACTATTTGAGTGTGTGTGTGTGTGCTGCAGCCTGTTAAGAAGAAGCTGTGTGTGTTTCTCTAGATACTCAGCTGTGTGAAAGAGAGAGTAAAGGGGGTGGAGTTAATTGTTATATTGTGCAGACTTGAGGAAAATGTAAACTGCATTGAAATTCTCATTACTTCATTACTCATTACTAAATGAAATCCCCAAACTTCCGTCAACATACCGGCGTATATCGTGCATGTGTTGCGTGATATCTCTGCGCCCAAGTAGCAGTGATTCACCTGTGCTTCCCCATTATATAGTCCCAAGTTAAAATCTGCCTAGAAAATTGCCTAGTCTTAATCTGCATCGATATTTGTATCCGTTGTGAATACGCAGGCCACAAGAAGTAATTAGGTGGGTTTTTTTTTTTTTTGGATCACTTTTACTCATGCAAGCTGGCAACATAGGGTTCCATTCATTATGCTAAGCTAAGCTAGCGGCGACCCTACCAAACTAAAACAATGCATGCACTGAGACAAAAATGCATTTGCCCACATATATAATGAAGGAAAGATGTTGAATAAGCCTTATTTCTAAAAACGGTGGAGTGTTCCTTTAAGGATTAGTTCACTTCAAAATTAAACTTTTAATACTTTTTAACCTCAAATGCACAACTCTGGTGTTGTTCTTCTTCACGACATATGACACCATCATGTTGGAATACGTGGAAGTACCGACCCAGTGCCGAAAAACTCCATCTCATTCCTGTTTTACCTTTATTTGTGTGAAGGGCATTTAATTTAGTCTTTACACGTTCGTTTTAACACTGGGGCGGTACTTCCACGTGACGTGCGTGACCTTTCCAACGTGATGACGTCATACATCGTGAAGAAGAACAGTAACGAAATGCATTTGAGGTTAAAAAGTATATAAATGTTTATATATTTATTTTTGAAAATGACTGATGGTTTCGCTTAGGGCTGGGCCGATAAACGATATCATATCGAATCGCGATAAAATTAATTTCGATAACGATGACAAGCTCTGGACATTTTTACTCAATATGGATTAATGTAACAACCAATCACACGACAGAAATAAACGCAACAACAGTCAGTCAGCGAGCAGCTTTTAGCTTGCATGTCAAAGTACTGCTCTACTGGCAAAGAAACCTCGACACGAGAAGGGCAAAATGAGTGGAAACAGTGACGAACGTTGAAAGTAGAACATGAAAGTGAAACTAACCTTGCGAAGATGACGAATTTGTCGATAAAAGGTAGCACAAATTCAGTTAATGATTTGAACCGCGCCACAGATTATTTGAACCGTGCCGACTATATTTATCCACTCGGGTCAAAGTCCAAACGGCAGCACAGCGTGAGCTCACGAGCAGATCTGTTTACTCTGATCGGTCTCGGCCACTGAACAGCGCTGTGAGATCCAGTGAGAAGCGCGTTAATTCAGCAAAAAACAAATGTCTTTGTGATTTAAACTATTTTAAAGCCAGACAAAACTGCGCCGACAAACACTAAACACTGAGCGCAATGATACAGTGAGTCAGAAGGATTTTCCATCTACAAATCTCCATCATTTAGTGACACTGACTGCACCATCTGTGGCAGAAATGTAGGAAGACCTGATATATGAACTCAGAATATAAAAATTTTGTCCATGTTTTTGTTAATGACCATACATTTACATCTGTATCCTCCTAACTCAAGCTACTACTACTGTCAAATGTGCATTTCTAAGACAAAATGTAATATTATTAATACTGCAGCCTGCACTGCAAACTGTGCCGAATATATATCAGGCAACACAAACCCGTTTCATGACTAGAAACATTATCACCCATTAGCACATGCAGAAACTAATACATAATTTTTTCTATTAAGATATTTAATTTAAGGAAAAATGACTGGAAAAGGGTAAGGAATTCAAAAATGTGAATATATATTCTGACAATAAAGAGTAGCTCAATTAACTGGTTTCTACAACTTTCACTTGGGAGCAAAAATCTGCCTTTAAATTTGAAAGAAAGAAATATTTTACATTTATCGAAATCAATTATCGTTATCGACTGATATGAGCATTTTTTTATCGAGATCACTTTTTGGCCATATCGCCCAGCCCTAGTTTCACTAGATAAGACCCTATTCCTCAGCTGGGATCGTGCAGAGACTCTGAAGCCCTTTGAAGCACTTTGAACCTTTGGACCTTCAACCTGTTGGTTGCCACTGAATACTTTATATGGAGAAAAATGCTGGAATGTTTCCTTCAAAAAACTTAATTTCTTTTTGGCAGAAGAAAGAAAGACATAAACATCCTAGATGAGATGGGGGTGAGTAAATTATCAGGAAATTTTCATTTTGAAGTGAAATGATCCACTGATCCAGTTAACTGTCTGAAAATAATGTGTATATCGGTTAGGCACACATGACAAAAACTGATATCGTATTGGTTTGAGAGATTTTTTACGCAGGTGTTTTGCAACAACATCAACAAAAACATTACTTATGCTCACCAAAATGTAGGGTTGTCCCAGTAACAAAATTCCAGTAGTCTGTACCAATACCTGTTAATTTTCATGGTTCCTGGAACCAATTTTAGTGCCATTGCAAAAACTGCTGGAACTATTTTAATTAATTTTATTTGTTAACTATTTGAATATAAAAATATCAATTAAATGAATTGAGTTTATTTTTTATTATTATGATATGATGAATTTTAAGTAAATAATACATTTAAACAGCATGTAGATTTCAATGTTTATAAGTAAACATTGTTTATGAAAAGATTTATAAAAATAAAATGAAGGACATAAAAAACACATGCACATTACATAGAACAAGTGGCAGTTCAGTTCCCTCCTCCTATAATCAAAAAAGCTGTCTAAATGCACAACACGGATGCGACACAAATTTCTTCATCAGAAGAGTCACCGCCGCCTGTTTTTTGTTCTTTGTACGCGCAGGTTGCACATGCACATAAATTTTTTTTGCTGTATTTACATGGGTTGTAGCTCATGGCGAAGATTGCTCAAAACTGGGCATTCATCAAACACCTGTGTATGCATAAGAGTCAAAAGAAGTATACTTCGCAAGGCTGTGCATTTTGGGTTTAAACACCTCTGATTGGCCATTGCATTCACACACTCAACAGAAATATCTGTGATTGGCTACAACTATCAATGCTTCAAAAACATGTTGTAAATAGAAACCTTTGAGGCTCTTCACAAAGCGCATACAGAGAGACACATGGGAACATTTAAAAAGAAGCTGTTTATCAGCGGGTACCAAATATACCCGGTACTCGGTATTACAGAAATGCTGATAGTCAATTTTTAACATTTCAGTACTGACTCATTACCGAAGTACCAGTACTTTTGACAACTCTACCACAATGTGAACATTTCAAAAATCCAAAATATTACTTTTGGGTCTCTGAAGAGTCTTCAGAGAGAACAAGGACCCTTTAGTAGCCATATAATAATCTAAATGCTTACCTGTTGTGTTGGAGGGCGCTGCTGCATGTAGGGGGGTTGAGAGGGGGCCGCAGATTGCTGCTGTGGGGGACTGAAATACGGGGGCTGTCCCTGCTGACAGTAGCCGCCCATTCCCTGTGGCCCGTACTGAGCAGGCATCTGCTGAGCACAAAAACATAGAGTCAGCACTCATTCACAAACAAACCATCTCAAAACCTTCTCAAATGCTTCACAAGGCATGTCACGGCAGGAAGAACGATTATTATTAATCTTTGAAGCATTTTAAATGGTGATCCGCCCCGGAACATCAACTGACTACTTGACAATGCTAATCCGATCTGAAATTTCTGCATCTGGGGCGTGACGTCTCAAGTCAGGAGTAAAATATTCTCACAGTGCTGGAACAGGTGGTGTTTTGGATTGACAGCAATATTTACTAACAGGTTTGACTCTCAAATTGCCCTGTATTACGTATAGGACAGGAGTGGATTGCATTACACCTGTATGAACAGTAGGGCTGGTGGTAGTGGTATCTTAAAAAATATATATTTTGTGCTTTTTAGTGATAATTATATCGTTCAATGTCTAAATTCGGTTGTTTTTTTCCAAGAGGAACCAAAAATTAAGGAACCAAACATTTTCTTCCTGGTGCTTTACTTGACCTTTTCTATCTGGCAACTCTCGCACTCTCTCCACACTGCAGAAGAAGTGCAAACAAACTAAAAAAAACATGTGGACCTGGAGTTAGGGTTTAGATATTCTGCCCAAATAAAAATGTAATTAAATGTAATTAAAAGCTGATTGCGCTAAATCAGTGATCAAATCTTTTTAGTGATGAACTGTAATAAATCCAAACATGGATCTCTATTTTTTTGCGATTGTGGACTAACTGCATTAACACAACCTCTGTGTGACAATAGAACACTTTTTTTGCTGTTGTTTTATTAGAAAAACACATGAAAACTTGGAATTATTCGGAATTATGGACTTTTTGAGATAAGTTTCTTGTTGTACTAGTTCATAATGTAGAGAGTGTGTTCATTTATATGATAAATAGCCTATAATAATTCAGGAAACTAGATGAGTAAAATAAATCATGCATATGAGTTGACTCTTTAGATTTGTGCTTGTAGGTGAAAGTGCAATAAAAAAAAGAAATTTAATTTCAATAAATAAAACAAATTGTGATTCTCAATTTAACCATTATGCAGCATGACAAAAACAAGACCAAGTTTTCACGGACTAAAACTAGACTAAAATGCCCTGACATTTACCCCCGGTTTCAGAGATAAGGTTTAAATGTAGTCTGTTTTAACTGAAAGCAACTTTGAACTGCCATTGCTTGTCTCAAGATGCACACCAGTAATGTATTTTCCTAGATCATGTTTATAAAAGCTAGTTAAATAAGGTCAAAATCTAAAATCTGAAATTACATTTTTAGCCGAAATCAAAAAATTAAGCAAAATCTGGCTTAATCTATGCCCTGTTAGTGAAACCGGGCCCTTGTCGGCTAAAACTAGACTAAAGAAAAACAGGACAAGGTTGTATAAATATGATAAAAACTAAAAAAGTACATTTAACAAAAGACTAAATAAAAAAAAAACAGCTGACCAAATTAACACTACTTTCAAGAACATCTGAGTGATTATTCTGATGAACAACTGATGAATCAGAATTTTCAGTGAAAATGAAAGTTTTAACTGATTCAGAGAAACTGATTTTTTTCCACTGAAATTTTGAAGATGCTATTAAAACATCTGATTGCTTATGAGTCAAGAGACAAGGTCTAATAACATGTTCTTTAAGGAACTTAAATAAATGCCAACTGTCAAAATAAAAGCTTGATGGAAATAAAGAAATTAAGATGTAAATATTATAGGACAGATTTACTAACAGCTTGCGCCAGCGCAAACCCTCTTATAAGGAGTTAAAAAACTACAGTCAGGATTTACTAAAAAACACACAGTGAAATGTTAGAGCTGAAAAGGCATAGACAGTTATTTTTGCGGCAGACCTTATTGCATATGCATTTGTAGGAGTTTCCCTTTCAGATGCAAAATTCATGAGAGGAAATTATTTAAATGAATCACACAAGTTGATTTACTAAGGTTTACTCGTCAATTTACTGGTGTTCGCGCTATTATTTACCGCCCAAAAAAGGCAGGTCTCAAACCAGACATTAATTTCCGCTGCTCTTGGTAAATTGTGTTAAATCATTAAGAAAATGATCTGGCTACGTCTGCGTTCTTTCAGTAAATCAACTTTAAAACTTTTAAGTAAAAACTTTTTGCGAATTGTGCTCTCACGCTAATTGCCCCATTTAGTAAATCTGGTCAATTTTACAGTTGTAAAAAATTGGTTTTCATTACTATTATAATTATGAAATACAACATTTGTTATTTATAATAATAGTATTATTGCAATACATTTCAAAATTGTATTGATTGAATTGTATTTATTTCTTTTTTTCAATACTTTTTCTGGCAAGTCCTGCTGCCAGACATATGGTCAAAAACTCTTTGGATCCAATACTTGTGATTTTTTTCAGCAAAACACTTAACAGGTGTTTTGTTTTGCTCTCCAACCACACTATACTGCTATTTTCTGTAATTTTTCAGCCTGAGAGAGGTTGACAGATATAGCATTAGTGACTGACAGCAAATAATATCCGACTAAGTGCACTAACAGACAACTAGTTGTGATACAGCCCATAATTCAGTTGTGAGTCCTGGTTGAGAGTAGGGCCACAAAAACTAGACAATAAAATTAATATTAAATAGATTATGAAAATAAATAATAAACACATTTTATATTCGATAGTTTAATGCATGCTGTGCATGATGGATTCAAATTAATTAAATGGAACTTTTTCCCCCCTTTTTGGATTTTCCTCGGATTAATCGACTAATTGAAGAAATAATAAACAGAATAATCGATTATCAAAATAATCGTTTATTGTGAGTCACTTCGGTTATAAAATGCGGTCAGTCACTTTTAAAATCAAAATGTGGATGAACACAACCATTTTAATGCACCCCAAACAGGACGGACAACCGTATTCTGCCGCTGTGTGAACGAAGCCAGTGAGGGATGATGTGAGACATCTGAACACAGAGGGTCCCCGTGGGTGTGTTAGTGCTTTAGTAATCCACAACTGTTCCCCCTCCTTTGATTCACGACAAGCTGTTATTGTGACGCTCTTATGTAAGAGCTTTTCAAGGCAACAGCTGCTATTGGCACGCTGTCCTCCCATCTGAGCCCCCCGTTACCCGCTCCCTTCATCCGCTGTAATTCTCATTTGTCATTCATACCAAACAGAAACAAATCCACAAACCATGATGATGTGTTTTTCCTGCTCATCTCTCTAATACATGCAGAAGTATGTCAGCGACGGTACGTGCACATACACTCACGAGGCTCGGATGGGAATTGAGTTGAGAGCGATGTTCTCTGAGCTTCTTTAATGAGGAAACGTAAGTCAAGCAAGGACAAACCCTAATCTACACTGCAAAAATAATTTTCTCAATCGTATTTTTTTGGGGTCTCGTTTTCCATTAGAAAGTAAGTCAAAGCCATAGCAATGTGGACAGCAATGCCTCGGGTGATATATAGACATATACATACATATACAGAGGTGGACATAACTAGTGCGGAGGTGCGCATGCATGGTAAAATTAAACAACGTGCAGCAGAAAACGGTTTTGGTTTTTTTAGTACCAACATTTTTGGGGACTGGGACATGTTTACTTACTGAAGAAGGATTTTTCTCCATCTCTGGAAAGATAGCAATCATGATGATAAGTGTGTTCATTATTAGGAGTGCAACGGATCAGAGTTGATCCGTACGGACCAGGCCCCACTGTCCAGCATGCATGTGATTAGTGGATTAACCATCATAAAGTGAAGGTTTATCATTTGGATGGGTTTTGTCTTGCCAATTTACACATTCAAATGATTTTAAATGTGGAAGAAGAGGATAAAATCGTGACTCACACACTGAGAGAGAGAGGGGCGTGTTTCAGACAGTACTCAAACACCAAACTGATTCCTCTTTCGCGTTTACTTGTGCTTGATCGGACACATACACACAAAATTGTGTCAAGTTATGTCTTAAATATTCTGTCCGTGCATTCGGTCTTAGACAACAGCAGCAATATTAGTGAGATGTCACTTTGTGTCATAAATAGGGATGAGATGATTACCGGTTTCACGATAAACCACGATAAAATGTACTGACGGTTAGTATTATCGTTTAAAATCTAATCATCATTAAAACTGTTTGATTATCGCGATTTTGAAAACTCGTGGTGAATCCTGTCCAGCTAGCAGTCTGCTGCAGCACGCAACAATGTTTTTTGAATGAGAAGAAATGGCGGAAGTCAATGGCAGCGCTCAGGAGATTTTTCCGCCTTCTAAAAGAACCAAAAGGACAAAAGTCCTGAGGGAAAATTATTCGAGGATGCTTACTCTGTCTGCAGAACATGCAAAACTGCAATAGGGGAAAACGCTTCATCTCTCGCGTCGTCTTTGTGACCATCATCACCCATTGTTGTATAGCCAACGCAAGGCACGCTAACTTTGACCTCAAGACCAAAACTGGGAAATAGTTGGACACAATTTTTTTATCTCACTCACATGAAATCAACGTAAAGCTTCCACGAATAATAATTATATAATAATAATAATAATAATAATAATAATAATAATAATAATAATAATAATAATAATAATAGACAAGACTATTAAGGTTGAAATTTAAGGGATAATAGTGTATATTGATAATCGTGATAATTTTGGTCACTTTAATCATGATATGAAATTTTCATACCGTCCCATCCCTAATCATTAAAGGGGATGGTTTACCCAAAAATTAAAGTTCTGTCATTTCTGTCAATCACTGTCAATTACTTACGAACCCATAAGACCTTCGTTCATCTTCAGAACACAAATTAAGGGGCCCCACTTTATATTAGGTGGCCTTAACTACTATGCACTTACATCAAAAATTAAGTACAATGTACTTACTGTGTTCATATTGTATTGCAAAACACCTTTGCTGATATTGAGGTGGGATATGGGTAAAGTTAGGGACAGGTGTGGTGGTAAGGGTAAGTTTAAGGGTATGGTTAGGTGTAAGGTAAGTGTCAACAGTGTAATTACAAATGTAATTACAGAAATTAATTACAGATGTAAACATTAAGGTATTTTTAAAAATGTAAGTACAATGTAAAAACATGTATGTACACAATAAGTGCAATGTATCAAATATTAATTAAAATGTTAGTACATAGTAGTTAAGGCCACCTAATATAAAGTGGGTCCAATTAAGGTATTTTTGATGAAATCCAAGAGCCTTCTGACCTCTCCATTGACAGCAATTTAATTAGTCCATGTGACTACAGTGGTTCAACATTAATTTTTAACGTAAACTGCGTAGGAGACTGACACAGGCTAGAACGAAATTGTTGAATAAAAAAATTACTTTTGTTTTATTTATTTTTTGTTGCATTGTAACCACTGCACATACATATTTAGACGCCCTTCTTTAGGATTTGTAACCATCTGTGTCATTTGAGGGGAAATGTCAAAGGATAACTGCCATGCATTTCCAGTCTTTCCATCACTGAAATAAAACACCAGGATTTAACCGGACAGTGCGGAATTGCTCCAAAATCCCACGAAGAGATTGTGTCTAATCACAAACAGCACATTTAATCCGTTTCTCTGACATGTACTGTGTTTGTCAAAAACGTGGACAGCAGGGCAGGTGAGTGGCGGTCAGATGGTCAGAGCCAGTGCCTCGTGAGGGAAGATGGCTTCTGCTGATTGTGTTGTGATAGGACCTGTCCTCCTACAGAACCTTCAAAACACCTATCAGAACCTGTAGCCCCCTGCCACGCACCTGTACCTCATCCACCTGAGCTTACACATGCTCATTCAATCAATCAATCAACTTTATTTATATAGCGCTTTTACAATGACGATTGTTTCAAAGCAGCTTCACAGTGTTAAACAGGACAACATTGTAACAAAATTTGATTTGGCTAGTTTAATTTGGATAGTTTGTAGAATTATACAGAATTATATTTCAACACATTCAACACACCTAACACTATCATCACACTCGGCAATGTGATAAAAGAGCACAAAGAGCTGTAATGGAGGAGGGGGGGTGACATAAAAGGTGCAAAGGTGCAATCAGTAGTTTTGGTGCTGATTATAGTTTTCTATTTCTATATGCGTTTTAATCATGTATGGTGCGAGTCATTGTATTTGGCCATGTTGATATGACAAGACCTGCGGTGTGTCATTAAAAATCAGAGACAATCTTAATGCTCATTGGCTGCCACCTCTGTAGATGCTTTTCTGTTGGATAGGTAACAGAATTAATAATTGAGTTGATCGCTCTCTAAAATTCACTATTGTCAGTATATTTTAGAGATGGTCATGCTGATATATCACATCAGTAGATGACAGTTTATTGTCTAAACTGCCATAAGTTGTTGCTAGAACACAGCTAAAACATCAATTTTGGTGACATTCATTTTTGCTAGAACACTGCTGGTCACTTTCAGAAGTTGTAGTGATGCTTTCTTTTCCCAGAAAGAATGTGAAACATAAATGGTATCATTCCCAGTTTTAAATATAATTTAAATAGATTTTACACACTAATGGCAATATCGTATCGCATATCAAATATCACATTATTTGACAAGGTATTGCATATTGCATTTTTCTTCAATATCGCACAACGCTCACTGTAAAACGTTTCAGGCCTCTCCAATTGAAACTTTTCTAGTGACTGGTCACATCTACATTTTTCAGTTGGCCAAATTGAATATCTGTGAATTGTTACAATTTAATTAACAGAAATAAAATTTGGCCAACTAAAAAAAATTGATGTAACCAGTCACTAGAACATTTTCAATTGGAGACCTGAATTATTTTACAGTGTAAAAAGTAAAAAAAAAATTTAGAAAATGGCCAATGGTTTTGCTAGATAAGACCCGTATTCCTCGGCTGGGATCGTGTAGAGCCCTTTGAAGCTGCATTGAAACTGGAATTTGGACCTTCAACACATTGTACCCCATTGAAGTCCACTACATGGAGAAAATGAGGAAATGTTTTCCTCAAAAACCTTAATTTTTTTTCGACTGAAAAAAGACGTGAACATCCTGGATGACGTGGGGGTGAGTAAATTATCAGGAAAGTGAACTACTCCATTAAATGGACTTTGCCTTTTAGCTAGAAAACACACCATGCAAATGCAAACTCCACCACACCGACAAAATTTTTAAAATAAAAAAAAACAACAAAAAAAACACTCTTGGTACACAAAAAAATGTCTTGGAATCAGCAGTTGAAATTGTTTTAAAAAAATCTGAATACAACAGCATGTTGTTCAGCACAATCTCTATGGAAACACGATTTAAATGGTTATGTATAACAAAAACAGCAGCAGAGGCTGAATGAAAATACATAACTCAATTCAATGATTTTCAATTTAAAATGTTAGAACAGCAAATTTTGCCCGAAAGGTGACAAGTTTGCAAGTATGATACACAATTCTTTATAAGTATATTTGACATTATGTCCCCATTTTCCTCTGCCTCAAAATGGTGCTTTCCTCTGGGTTAAGCTTTGTCTTGTTCTATTTTTTGTACAGAAGATCAATATAAATAACACAGCAGGATTCCCCAGGTATCAGACCAGATGAACATCCAATTTCAGGTAGGGTTGTTAAAAAAAAAAGAACGAAAAAAAAAGCATCCTCTGGTCATCTAGGGTCTCCTGGTAGATAAAAGTCATTACAGGGTCCCTCTCGGTTGAGAACGCCGACAACTAACAGCTGCACAAATGCATGCCGCACCCCTCAGGTTAGAGATTACCTCAAAACTCTCCTGTAATGATCTCATTATGTGCTGGCCACATTCGGTGATGTCTTTCTTGATTAGTGCCTCTCCTACATTCCACCGTGCCAGGAGGAGATTGCTGATTCTGATCTTTCGTTCTAAAAAGGTCACGTCCGTACCCAGGGGCAATCACAGGAGGAAACTGCACACGACTGCTGTCCTGCTGATCTCGTGTCAGTATAGCTGACCGAAGATCAGTATAATGGATCTGAAGGTAATGAAAGGAAAGTGGCTGAGAGCTGAAATAGCAGTTTGTGTTTCTAAGGTCCAAAAGACACTCAAGTATGTGAACCCAAACACTCGAGTTCACCCATCACTGTTTCCCCAATTTGTGTCAAAATAAGGAGGTATACAATAGCTGTAGAAGTCTATCTGTTAGCATCACCATTCATCTCTATGGCAGTTTCTTAGCTAGAGCAGTAGATAATCTGCTAATCTAATAATGCTAATAACTAGCTACCTGAATGAAATGTATTCATACTGATTCAAATTTAAACAGACTGCTTTACATTGGTGTCTAGTCTCTAGTCAAAAATCCAATGACGCTGGTAGTGGCGTTTTTCTCAGACCAATCAGTGATCTGCAGTGTTTACACATCACATTTTAGTATTGTTACGGTTTGCTTGGAACCTTACCCGAGGTTTTACTAAAAAAGGACCAGGTTCTAGATAGACACAGTGGAAAACCCCCCAAAAGTGAGCCGTACAGAGCCATACCATGCAGTGGAAAAGTGGCAAATGCTAGCCTGACAAGCCAGACCCACATCAAGATGTTGGGTCTGGAAACTCACCATTGACAGGGCTCAATCCGAGGGGCGGTATAAACGGTAGTCTTTCAAATTCACTCTGCATGCAATTGGATAGCGCCATGAGCGCCACAACCAACCAGAGCGAAGAAGGTGAAGCCGAGCTAATGTTAGTTGATAGACTTCTTTTCTTAAAGGGTTACTTCAGCGATTAGCATTAAGCTTTGTATCAGTAGAAACCCGGGAGTATATTGAAATTATCGTAATTTCCCCCCTCATATGACCCTGAGAGGAGAGATTTATGTATTTTATTTCTGGAAAAATTCCTCCGATGATGCAAATATCATCATTTTGAGTCATTGGAGGAGTTTTTGGCCAGAGGCTAAAGACTACAGCCAGAGAGGGCGCTATTTCCACATGTTTTCAACATCACACTCACAGAAGTCACACCCCTCGGCTCGTGGAGCTGCGGAGATTCGTGTAAACGGAGCGGTGGAGACCAAAGTGAGTGTTTCAACTTTTAAAATGAACTTCCTATGAAAGTTAAGCTTCCAAAGACATGAACTGAACACGCGCCAGACTGATCACGCGCTGTAAATGCAGCCGCAGCTGCGAATCCCGCGATTACCTCAGAAGAATGTAATCCGATTCTGCTGTGTTTGTGCCGTGACGCTCAGTCGGTTCACTCGCATTATATCGAACAGACACGTTCAGTTTTTAATTGTAGTGTCTCTAACTCAACTGATTTTCTGAAAATGAACGCGGTGGGCAAGTGATCCAGTAATCCTGTAGCCGACTAGCCGTCCCTAGAGTAGGGCAGTGAAGCAGTGCGTTCTGGGAATTGTCGTCTTTCATCCCCATGAGACAAAAATACATTTTCTGTGTTTTCTCAGTCTACAAGGCACCAAATTCAAAAATAATTTCCCATTTCTACTACATTAATGATCCAGTTTAAATACAGATTCATCTTCCCAGCGCTGAAGTACCCCTTTAAGAATGACTTCAGTGCCGTTCTTTATTCTTTTCACAAAGAAAAGCTAAACTCCAAGTCTTCCAGAGTCGCGGCCAAAGCCGATTCAAAAGGCCGGTGTTCGTCAGCTTCTTTGTTTACGAGTAGCACGCAGAACCTCCGCAACTCTGCCGTGACGCAACGTCATTATGTTAAGCCTGCCCACCGACTCTACACATGCTGTGATTGGCCTGAGAAGAGTTTGGTTTTTACAGCTCTCAAGTCTACCGAGAGTTGCTAGAATACACTCGCGGCAAAATAAATTGTCTGCCGTTAGGTGCGTCTAGATTTCTAGGCTAGACAAATGCTAGGCAGAGCTACAATCGCAAACCAGTAAAGGCGAATAGGAGTTTTGATGGTGCCTGGTCCAGTAGTGAGTCAGATGTTAATTCACTCACCATTCTGACAGATTGAATGAATGATTTGTTAGGGTGTGGTCACATTAGCAAAATTTTGCAGGTATTGTCTACTGTGATGACAATACTACTGGTACCGTAGAAATGTATGAAGCACAGCTCATTCAGAAGTAACTTTTAAACACACACTCAAATCCATGTGACCAATTGAACCTGTGGGGAAATATTTATCCCTCATGCAAAATTCCAGATTGCATGGGATCTATTGAAATGATTTCAATAGACCAAAAAACTGTAGTTGTACACCTTTAGAATGATTAAAATGGATACTTTTGCAAGTAATTCTGTCTAAATTGTTGAGTCTAAAGAGTCATTTCTTTTTACGAAGCAGACTACACTAGCTGCAAATGTATCTGTTCATGAGTGCAGTTATTGTAGACAACGCAACAAAAGATGTGTTGTCTATTTCAAGGTTCTCAGCCCTTTTGTCTCATTAAATTAGATTGAGATTGCAATCTCACACCTTTAACAATAAATACTTTTGCCATGATTCAGCCGCTGGCCAAGCATTCACATCTGAGTTTAAGAAAAGTATGTTTCCGGCTTAAGCCTTCCTATTTTGGAGTTAATCAAAAGCTACGATTAGGTTAGAGTAATACTTTAAAGACAACTGAAACAGAATTCACAGTAATGTGGTAGAAAATGAAACATGTTTGGTTACAATACTACTGGTTCAATTTCAGTCATTTCAAAAGCAATGGTGCTGAACTTAACACAGTCCAGCTTTCCAAGCTAAATTTAGTAGGGCAGTCTGTACCCAGAATAGGACGGCCCAGCCCAAGCAGACTGCCTGCCAAGCTCTTCTGACAGACACGCGGCGCATTAGACTGTCAACATCTCTGGTACACTGGGAGTACTGTCGCTCCACGCTGACAGGCACAACAGAGTTGTTCCTTCTGCACCACACTCTGTGTTTCCCCTCGGGCTGTCACTATTCAGACCGCCGGCCTGTGGTACATTTCAGTTTCCTGTGGACTCAACAGCATGAAGAGCACCGTTGCTATCTCTGTTTGAGAGCTATGAGTCAGTGTTGCTAATTCTGGTAGTTAAAGGTAGCTGTGCATAGAAAGTAGATATCGTAGAAGAATAGTCCTCCATGTGGCAGCCAGCTGGGGTGGGTAAAAAAAATTCTGGTTTGGTAAAAAAGTACTGCCATCAGACAAGCAACATTACTAGGCCCAAGCACAATTTTCTTTTTTATATATTTTTGTGTCAATTGTGAGAAGGCATGTGACCGCATCAATTTTTTATGTTGCGATAATTGCTGAAGCTTTTAATATTGAAATAAGTTGCAAAACAGTTGTCATACTATAAGGAGAAAGCCTCAAAACCAGTGTAGAAAATAGCCTATTACTTATTCATTATGATGTTTTTGAATGTAAAAACCATGAGAACGTCGTAAGTTGACCTCAGTATACTTTTTTTTAAAAGCCAGTTCATGACAGCTTTAAAGGGGTACTTCAGCGCTGGGAAGATGAATCTTTATTTAAAAATGGTCATTAATATAGTAGAAATGTGAAATTATTTTTGAATTTGGTGCCTTCTAGACTGAGAAAACACAGAAAATGTATTTTTGTCTCATGGGGATGAAAGACGACAATTCCCAGAACGCACTGCTTCACATCACTGCCCTACACTAGGCACAGCTAGTCGGCTACTGGATTACTGGATCACTTGCCCACCGCGTTCATTTTCAGAAAATCAGTTGAGTTAGAGACACTACAATTAAAAACTGAACGTGTCTGTTCGATATAATGCGAGTGAACCGACTGAGCGTCACGGCACAAACGCAGCAGGATCGGATTACATTCATCACATGAACTGAGGTAATCGTGGGATTCGCGGCTGGATTCACAGTGCGTGATCAGTCTGGCAGTTGTTCAGATCATGTCTTTGGAAGCTTAACTGTCATAGGAAGTTCATTTTAAAAGTTAAAACACTCACTTTGCTCTCCACCGCCCCGTTTACATGAATCTCCGCAGCTCCGCGAGCCAAGTGCTGTGAGTGTGATGTTGAAAACATGTGGAAATAGCGCCCTCTGCTGGCTGTAGTCTTCAGCCTCTGGCCAAAAACTCCACCGATGATGCAAAATGACGATATTTGCGTCATCGGAAGAATTTTTCCAGAAATAAAATACATAATTCTCTCCTCTCAGGGTCATATGAGGGGGGAAAGTACAATAATTTCAATATACTCCTGGGTTTCTACTGATACAAAGCTTAATGCTAATCGCTGAAGTAACCCTTTAACAACACAAGTGTGAATATTTTTTTTACTACCATTTAGTTTTTTTTTTTATTAAGTCCAGATTTGTTTTGTGTGTGGTCACACAGTGACTGCCGCAAAAGTCACAGAGTTTCGTACCATTACGATGAAGTCACGATTTTTTTAATTTCAACAAAAAAATTATTTGTCTAAAATAACCAAATAACACCAGGGGTGTATTCCAGAAAGCAGGTTGTGCTTCCCTGGGTAAGTTTAAGGGTAAGCAAGTGGACAACCTCAACTTTCAGCTCCAAAAAGGGAGGTAACTTTCAGGGTATGTAAGTAGCCATAGCAACTCACTCTCTGAACATAACCTGCTCCGAGTGATGTTAGTTTGCTTAAGAGGTATTCCGACGCGTGTTATATAATTAATATAGTTATAATATAACCATATTTGTTATAACGTTACAGTTATATAATGTACACTATTATATATTAATTCTAAATCACTATTATAACAAGTTAATGTTTAAATGTTAATTCGGTTAAAATATATTCATTACTTATTGTCATCTCACACATGGATCTGCATTCAATTAATTAGAATCAAATAAACAATATAATATTTTAAAGATTACTTATTAAACGAAAAGATTGAAAAAATGATTGTACAACCACTAAATAGGTGGGGACATGCACTTAGTGAAGAGTATTGAATAAGTTAATTAAAAACTATTAAAATTATAAAAACTATAAAAATTATCTGTAGCCATTTGAAATTAGAGACAGCCACTTCATTTAAATCACAATCCAAACAAAGATGCCACACATCTAGCATGAGCAGTTGTTTTTTTACTTCAATTAGACTGTATACTTTCAAGATTTAAAAAAAAAAAAAACGAATGATCTGTCTTCAGCTTTGTGAAATTATGCTTCCTAAACAATTCCAGCACAAAACAAACAGCAGACGGATTGAATGGAAATGGAAAATAACTCTCTGACAGTAGACAGGCGATCGTGTGTTTGGAGCAAAACCAGCCGGTTCCGATCAATGACCGGTCGACCGGTGCATCTCTAGTCAAGGCCATTCAAAATGTCATCCCACAACTTCCTGTTTCCATTGAAAATCTTTCAAAACAGGACTGCGCCTGTCAAGCCATTTCATGTGGTCTTTAATAATCAAAGGGGGCACATTATAAGTGTAGATGTTTTTAAATTGTTAAAACTGCAGCACATTCTGTCCAATTCTGCACAGGCCTGGTTATAAGTGATTTATTGTGCATTTAAAAATAATAACAAAGGCCCTTTTCACATCATTCATGTCAACATTTCCCAATGCACTGAGCTCTACAGACTGAAGCACCACGCACGTGACATTACGAGGGTGGTTCTGGCTCAAAAACCAAAACTTGTGCTTTCCAGCTAACTATCAACCATGTAAAATAGCTTTTCCATGATGGTATCTTCAAAGCTTTTCAAGTGGAAGTCAAAGCTGCATGTGACAGTTGCATTTGAAAGGAACTTAAAGGGATAGTTCACCCAAAAATCTAAATTCTGTCATCATTTGCTCACTCTCAAGTTGTTCCAAAACTGTATGAATTTATTTATTCTGCTGAACACAAAGGAAGATATTTGGAAGAATGTTTGTAACCAAGCAGATCTCGGCAGCTCTTGACTACGATAGTATTTTTTCCCCCACTGTGGTAGTCAAGAGCTGCCGAGATCTGCTTGTTTTTGAATGTAAAAACCATGAGAACGTCATATGTTGACCTTACAAAAAAAATGTAAAAGGCAAGTTCATGACAGCTTTAACAACACAAGTGTGACTATTTTTTTACTACCATTTAGTTTTTTAGTTTTTTTATTAAGTCCAGATTTCTTTTTTTGTGTGTGGTCAAAAAGTCACAGAGTTTCGTACCATTACGATGAAGTCACGATTTTTTTAATTTCAACAAAAACATTATTTGTCTAAATTAACCAAATAACACAAGGGGTGTATTCCAGAAAGCAGGTTGTGCTTACCTGGGTAAGTTTAAGGGTAAGCAAGTGGACAACCTCCACTTTCAGTTCCATAAATGGAGGTAACTTTCAGGTTATGTAAGTAGCCATAGCAACTCACTCTCTGAACATAACAGAATGATGACAGAATTGTAATTTTTGTATAAACTATCCCTTTAATATTTTTCCTGCAACACTGAAAATCTTTGTTTCTACCTGTTGCTGAGGGTACTGCATCCCTCCCATGCTGACTTGGCCACGCCCCTGCATTCCCATTGGGTATCGGTGAGGAGTGGGCGATCCGTATGGTTGTCCTTGATAAGTTCCACCTGGCTGAGTGTAGGGACTGTTGCCCATCCCGTACATCTGTGAACGCTTCATGGCCATAGGGTCCATTGGTGCCACCTGTTGAGAAGGGTGTCAACACTTTAGCATGAAGAAAAGCAATAGTGATTTCCAATGCATGTCTTTGTCACATAAAACGACTATTATGACTGAGCCGACCTGAATACAAAATAGCAATCATAAGGTTGAGCAGTTCAGTAAATGGAGAGATTCGGGGCAACGTGCCATCGACTAATATGGGGGTGGGGGTGGGGTGGGGGTGGTCAGGTTTTCTCTCAAGTGTCTCATCTCTGCCAGAAAGACTGAGAGCCATCCAAGCTAATCTTCTCATGTCACTGCCAAATTCAGGCCAATTGAAGCAGCACTTACAGAAAATGTGACCAATTTGAGAAAGCCTGGGAGGCCACTATAAATGAACATTTTGAGCGTCAGCAGTCATGCCAGAGTGCTTTGCTGTCACACACACACTTTCTCTGACTAGACAACTATATTGTCAAATTAGAGTTGCTCAAGTTTAGAGCAAAAGGAGTTTGTGCACCATTAGTGGAACATAGTTGGAAGTATCTTTCCAGGTCATTCTTACTCAAGATGCTGTTTAAGCCATCAATGACAAGTCTACTATTTCCACACTGTAAAAAAAAATTTTTTTTAAGTCACAGCTAAATTACTTTCTTGGCATAACGTGCACAAAACAGTACAGGCCAGAGTGCTTTCTTGCTTTAAAAAATGGTTAATACATAATACAAATATTAAAAATTCATACGTCCATTAGATTTAAGACTACACCCATGATATTACATAGGTAGCATGGCAGGGTTGCACTCTCGATAAAGCCTTACATTAATTGGAACATAAGACTCACACTTGTGGCTTAATAAATACTACATAAGTTTGCAACTAACTCAAAACATTGGCTGAACTATGTATTCTCAACACAGAATAGTAGTTGAAAACTAACTGCCAACATAATAAACATTCAGTATTTTGTCAAAATTATAAACATTTGTTTGCACTACAAAATGCAATACAAAAATGCTACAATCTGTATTGTGTATAGTATAAATAATGTATAATAATGCAATGGGGGGATATTTGTGGGTCCTGATAATGCCAAATGTCTTATGTTACCACAGTAAAAAGTGGCCTACATTATTAATGTATCTAGTCAGTGACAGAGGTGAAGCATATTTGTCTAAATTTATTCTGTATTTTCAGCTTCAGAATCATGAATATTTTTATTCTGGTGTCACCATTATCCTGTGCATTGGGTTACCAGGTCAAGCCTATTTATTTCCTCCCCCAATGTAATAACAAATGTATCATTTTAATCAGCAGAACATTTTTTGTTAACCTTTTACCATATATTTTGAAGTATTGCTATTGCAATAATATTGTATCGTGAGTTTAGTATTGTGATATGTATCGAATTGTGACATGAGGGAGGGTATTTTTACACCCCTGGCTTGCCCCATACATTCTTAACATGCATTTTTTTTAATTCTAGAATTTTCATTTGGGAAAATACACAAGAATGGGAAATACTGTAAATAAATTATCATGAAATATAATCATTTACATATTTACTCTACCATTTAAACTTTTGGAGTACCTTTTTTTAACTTTGATTTAGCAAGGATGCATTAAATTGCTCAAATGTGACAGTAAAACATGAATAATTTTACAAAATATTTATATTTATTTAAAATAGTTGCGGTTCTTTTGAACTTTTGAGGTAAATTACCATGGTTTCCACAAAAATATTTAGCAGAACTATTTTCAACTTTGATCATATGAAGAAATGTTTATTGAGCACAAAAACAGCATATTAGAATGATTTCTGAAAGATCATGTGACACTACACAGAAAAGAAAAATGAAATGCGTCAAGGGCTGTAAATGGTGAAAATACTGATAGTATTTTGAAAATTTTATATTTTTTTGTGTTGAAACCATAAACACACCTATAGTGATTTTTTTTTTTAAACGATACAGGCCTTGTAAAACCTCTCATACAATCAACATACACTGGACTGGTGAATTTCTGTCACTAATTACATTTTGCATGCAGCCATTGGCAGAGCAACGCACACTTGGAGGCCTGGAGAAAGTGCACCACTTAAATGGGCTTCATGCTGAATATAAGCCATTAACAACTCAAGTTATTTTCATAATGCCCTTTCTCTGAAAATGCAAATGAGTATAAATGTCAACATCATCCTCATGTATGTCTAAAGAATTGAAATCTGTCACACAAAACAATAACTCATTGATTTAATTCAACCAGTCTGCCATTTTATTCCAACCGTTAGCTATTCCTGATCAAAGGCTTCTGTAAATATTCTGTTTGTGATTACATGCGTTGTTTTTGTTTTATTATGGGGCAACATTTTATATTATTATTATAATAATGTTATTACATTAGTACTAATTATTAATATTAAATTAATATTATTAACATTATATTATAATAAAACTACAACAAATTCACCAATCATCAAGAAAATAAAGGAGTTATCCGTTGTATAAAATAGCACTGAAAGGAAGGTTATAACAATTTCAGTAAATTCCTTTAAAAATCATGCAACAATTAATTTAAAAAATAATGACCAAATAAAAAACAAAAGCAAGAAGGGTAAGAATTGAAGATTGTGTGCTGAAGTATATGTGATGAGGCTGACACAAAAGTGACGAGAGGAAAAATTGTATTCACAGTAAGCATATGGATTTTAACGTTATTAATAACGAATATAACCGCGTTGGAGAAGCTATTCTAAAGCAGTAGTTTGACAAGCTACAAACTACTCATAAGTTAAAGTAGTTCAGAATAGTATAGAAATAGCAAAACAGTATGCCAAAAGTGTAGTATGTTTGAATATATAGGCCTAGTATTCGAAAAACAGTAGGCGAAAAGTCCCTTGAGGGGAGATTACTATCCCATGAGCCCAGGGGAGGGGATTTATGAATGGAATTGAAGCATCGCTGGTGGGTCATGTCACGTGACAGCAACAACATGGCGGATGTAGTACATCCGAATTTCATTCATACTACCCATTTTAATACTATATAGAACATACTTTTTCAATTAAAATGTAGTACCTACTCAATACACGATTTTGGATGCAGCAACAGTCAAGCTGAAACCACCCTTCTGAAAAAATAGCTAGCTACACTACAAGTTACTATAAAAGTAGCTAGTAGTTACATTTAATCTCCTTTTTTTACAATGACGTTGTATATTACAAATAACTGAATAATTGTTAATAAATAATGAAGAAAGAATTTTGGTTTAAAACATACAATTGTGATTTCAAATAGTATTGGTTTATTTTGTAAACTACTCAAAGATAGCCAACACAAACACTCAAATATATACCTCAAACTGATTGTTTGTCAAAGCCAAGTACGAAATAGCAACAAATGTAACATCACTGCAAGTACAAAATATTCACAACATAAATTGGATACACAGGAGTAGTCGAAAACGTACGTTAAATTCAAAGCACATGCAGTGATGGAGCTCACAACATTTACTGCTCTGAGGTGCGAATCATGAGCTGCCTTCGTGAACCCGCCACAACAAACTAAGCAATATACCATATTTAAATAAATCATAGACTTTGCCATGTGATAAGCATACTAAGCAATATCACACATTTGTTTTCTGTTCGATTGACAGATGCCTTACCAAAGCACAACGTTTGTGATCTTTTAGGTACATTATGAAATTATGGCTGGACAGACAATTTCTTCTCAGCGAACCGTAAAGCCATGATATAACAATATACGGCGGTAATTTTAATTTGTGATAGCTTATAGTAAGAAGACACTGCGCTTCAATACATTGCAGGTTTGTCAAAACGCAAAACAGAATGTAGCTTTTGGTGGTGCTACACTGCTGCTAGAAAAGCTAAACTCTGTTTCAAGAGCAAATGAGCTTCTGTCAAGCAACTGAAAAATATAGTTACGTTAGTAGTGTCACTACTTGTAGTAAGCTACTCCCCAACACTGGTTATTAACAGATTTCATTACGTTTATTTCAAACTGTATAATTGTCCACGGTATATCCAAAATGCTCTCAGGGTGTTGTACAAAATTGGTCAAGAATGAATGGAAGGCGTGAGGGCTATCAGGTGTCTTGGCATCTCTTCGAGTTATGTTGCCTGGGCAGGCCTTGGGATTACCCTGGGCAATCCAGCACAAATGTTCTTCATGTGCCACTATGAAAGCATGGCTAATCTGCATGTGTGAAGGTCAGGACTGCTCATCCCTACAGAGAAGGGCCAGTGGCCAAAAAGCATCTGATCGCATAAAATGCAAAACCGAAAGCAGGCAGCTTAAATGCTATAAACTTGAGTATACAAATACAATTGCATGTTTATAACATGCATCAAATGCATTTAGACCAAACTAATTTTTACCAGCATTTATTATTTAGCAAAGACAAAACCTATGGCATCCAGGGTGAATATTAATGTATGCTAAACTATTCCAATAGATTCATCAGCTTTCCCTCTGACTATAGACCTGCATAAAAACATAAGCAGCCATGTCAATGTATCACTAAAATCGGCCAGCTGGACTGTAAAAAGTTGTATTTCAAAACCAAGTTAGTTGCCTACCCAGACAACATTTTTCAATATTATAGTCTCAAAACTTAGTGGGCTGCCAACCAATACAGGATTTTCGAGCATTACATATTCTCAAAACGTAGTGAGCTTCCTACTTAGAAATCAACTTCGGGTATTACGATCTCAAAACCTAATAAACAGCCTAGATAGAGAGCATTTTGGGTATCGTAATGCAAAAATCTTGTGAGCCACCTGCTTAGACAAATACTTAGACATTATAGTCTCAAAACCTAATGAGAAACATTGGTTGAGATACAGCTTTAGTCATTATACCACAGTATAATATATTTACACTTAAATGGTTTGCGTTTAGGAAAACCAGTACAGATTATATTTTAAAAATGTATTATAATAATAAAGCTAGTGAATGTGAGGTGAATTCAAAAACATGAATTAATTCCTGCATAATCAAGTGAAGACAGAAGGGCGCAATGGCGCTAACAGCAGCTAGCAATGCTAATCAGTAGAGCTCTGCACTGAAAACACCGTCTAGCCCTTCGTTTCAAACAGACAGTGATTACGGATAACCATACATTAAAAACGAAAACTACATTTTATCCGGGCACAACATTTATATCACACAATACCTTTATTCCAATTTATCTGGGGGAGGAAATGCGCAAGCAGCGATTTTTTGTTTAGCAGCAGCGCAATGCTAGAACGTTTTGTCATTTGAATGGCACCGAACGAGCTCTTTATCGAAACCACGGCAGATAATTTATTCAATAACATGACATTCATTTCTCGGTAACGCTTTTGTAATATTACAATGTGTGTAAGAATACAAGCAGCCCAGCATATCTGATCGCTGTATCGGGAAGCTCTTGTAGCAGAAATGAATTCTCAGCGCAGGCTAACTAACTCATGCTAACACTGTTAGCACAGTCACCTTGGACAGAACTTGACATGTTCTGCTGCCTGTCAATCCACATACAAGCCCAAACCCAGGAATAATCTTAACTACAACAAGAGAAAACTAACCCAGCATGCTATTTCACTATTCAAATAGATAAAGTGTGTTCAAGAAATATAAAAGCAGGACACTGTAAGCTAATATTATGGGTAGCATCAGGCCACAGCTAGACCTGATACAAAACTTGACACACACACATACGCACGCTAAAACGTTCACCTGAGCTCTGCTGTTCCCGTTATTCCCAGGGCTCATGGCCGGGTGGTTTCTTTGTTGTGCTCCCCAGTTGTGGCTGGCAGCGGGGCTGTACGGGGAGCTCATGTCTTTGCCCAAACCCATACCGGACTGCTGCTGCTGCGGCGGCGAGTTACTGTAATCTTGATAACCGCTGCCATATCCCCGCATCATCGGACTCGGAGATGTCAGAAGCTGGTTTAGAGTGGGTGTAGCTCCAGAAGGGTGCTGTTGGTTTTGTCCGGGAAACCTCTGAAAGCCCCCAACATTGGCACCGGGAGCTGGGGTAGTAGAGGCCATAGCAGCTTTGCCATGACTAGCAGCAGCAGCAGTGGGCGAATTGGTACCTGGGCCCATCATGTTCCCCTGCCGCGACGGGCTCATCATACCGTATCCAGCGCCACCGTACCCCGGCCGGTAGTTGGGGTAGTGGTTGTATGGATTATTATGGTACCCTTCGTGGGAGTTTTGCACTTGATCCATGTTGCTCTGTGCCTGATGCATTAAAGCCGTCCTAGGGCTTTGTTGTCCGCCATGTTGATCAAAGCAAGGCCCTCCTCTTCCATTCCCGTAATAATGATTAAATTCAGAAACGGAGCTGGTCCCGCTTTGGGACGCGTTGCCGCCGCTGCAGCCGCCGCTGTTGTTGTTGTTGTTGTTATTGTTGCTCGTTGGTCCAAAGTTGGAGTGCTCGTACCTGCTGCCCATCCGATCCCCCCCGGTTTTGGACGAGCGATCCTCCTCGTCACTTGTATTCAGCAAACGCGGATGGCGATCGACCTGCGTCTCCAAAGCGTTTTCTTTCCCTCCATCCTGTCGATTCCCCAAATCTCCGCTCACGGGTGTCGGTTTGATGCTGTTGTTGTTGTTGTGGACGGCTCGCTGCTGGTGCTGTGGCTGCTGCTGATGGAATGCTTGCGACTGTTGCTGTGGAGGTGTGCGATGATGAGGCGAAGGAGGGGGATCTCCGCTTCCAACATTTTTCACTTGATGATTCGCGACCAGACCCGTTTCCATGCTCAGAGTCGCGGTTAAATGAGCAGAAAAGGTTGTAGGTTGATTTCCAGCGTCCGTGTTTTCGCAGAGACTAGAGACGCATGCTGATGCACATCTACATTATTCATTGAGGTAGCGCTGTACCCATCCACTGCCCCACATCACAACGATTCCTCCTCATTCACACCGTTAGGTTTGGGCTTGCGATTCGTGGATGGAGCCCTTGCCACCGCTGCACTGTCATGTCATGTCAGTGGAAGGATTGTGTGCTGGGCAGTGGGCACGAGCTGTGCAAACTATTATTGCATTGAAAGAGGGAAATATGACGATAAATCGTATTTAACTGGTGATGTTTGGAGACCAGAGACATTAATGTACTTTATCTTATTTAAACGTTTATTTGTAGGCAAATACCAAAGTTCCAATTCCCACAGAGGCTAATGTGAACGTGCACAAATGTGCATAAGACCCCTACCGGAGCCCCTTTGCTCCAGCATGGCATTATCAAGCGTCTCCAGCTCTCCACTGCTCTGCGCCGAGTCTGCTGGAAAACACGGACTGGATGATTCGGAAATTTGGGATTTCTAGATTCACACTTTAAATCAATCCTTCTTTTTAAAATAGTTAATATATTAAAGTAATAGATTAAACTGTAGCCAGTATTCGTCTGCTTCAATGCAAAGGCAGCACTAAAGCTGCATATGATCTGACTGCTTATATTACACAAAAAGGTGCATATTTAATAGGCTACTGCAGAGGCGTCATAAAGGTAACACAAATACAGAAATAACGTTGGGGAATGTATACATATCAAAGTATGAATACAGAAACATGACATTGTGAATACAAATACAAAATTAATAATTGCAATGTTTAATGCTGCACAGCCTTACAGTATTTTCAGGATTGTCCATGCATTCCCTATAAGAAATGAAACTCATTGTTTTGGGGTTGTGAGTCCTGCTGAGCATATGCAGAAACTTCATTCTTGCCTTATGATCTAGACAAGCAATGGGCAAACATAGTCCGGCCCCGCTCCTGTAGAGTTTGCTCCAACCAATCAAACACCAGCTAATCAACTTAGTGGTGCAAGTATAGTGTAAATGTGTAGGCCAAAACGTGGAAACGAGGTAGCATTTTAGCACTTCCTGTTCCATCCTCCCAAAATCAGTATTTTTTTTATGGGATTTTGGTTAAATGGCGGAAATAAGGTCTGTGGTGAAACGCAAAACAGTTTCATGTTTTTTTTTTTTTCTACGACATAAATATTACCCCACTTGTGATTTTTTTTTAAGCTGTTACGTGTCTTGGAAAAGGTGATTGCTAATAAGTCACCAAATGGGATTGCAGAGACTGTCGGGGACATTAAAAGTCATCACGCCAAACTCAACTCAGTCTGCTTTTACAGCCTCATTATGTTTATAATTGTTCTCTTATGAACTATTCTAACTCAAAACTTTCTGGGGAAATGGATACAAATTGAAAGAGGTATTGCTTAGTGGTGGTGATGACGATGAAGTCGCGGGACCTTGGTGTAGTCCATTTATAGCATACTAGGCTTCAAAATTCATAAAAGTTTGAAATGATGAAAATGATCCTGATAGACAAAACATGTAAGTTTCATAAAGAGCAAATTTTGTTGATCAGAAAGCTTGTTTTTTGTAATAATTCAAAAAGCCTATGGAAAAATGATATTGGGTTTTTGTCAAGGGAACCAGTGTGATGCCTACAAAGTGATGTCACCTGTGCCACGTCTTCTGGATTACTTTGCCCATCCCTGATCTAGGGGTACATTTACCTGACAACAATATTGTCAATTTGTGTTTTTGAAAAGTTTTTGATGACAATGTTGTTAAAACGATCCCTGTTTACACAGATCCAGGAAAGCTATTAAAAACGTATTATTCATGCCAGGCCATTAAGACGCATAATCGCTTTTTAGTGTGTTTATTATGGAGTCAATATAATGCCACATAGTTTTGCAAAATAATAAAGTATTGCAAAAGGAAAAAAAGGAACAACAAAAAATTTTTTGCAAACAAAAATAAAATATTGCACAAGAAAAATAAGTATTGAGAGAAAAAAATTGTTTTGCAAAGAAAAATAAAGTATTGCAAAATAAAAATAAAGTATTGAGAGAGAAAAAAAGGAAAAGGAAAATAAAGTTGTTTCATTTGCAACACAACTTTTATTCTGCGCAGCGTTTCAGTGCGCTTGCAATACCGTTTCCCCTGTGCGCTTCACTTTTCTTTGCGTGTCTTTGTGGCACTGTTTTGACGGGGCTGGAGTCAAGAAACTGGGGCGTGTTCAGCTGACATGGTCACGCCTCACTCCGTGTGAAATCATCTCCTCGAGACGCAGATCAGCACAGATTCAGGCCCCGTTTACACGATGGGAAAACGCAGATATTTCCCTGCGTTTTGACCTGTCATTTACACGAAAACGCAGTTTTTATCCCAGAAAACGATTATTTCTAAAAACTGGAGATTTCTGAAAACGCCGGTTATGTGTTGTCAACTGGGCGAAACGGGTTTTAGGTTCTCAAACGTCACATTATGCGCCAGAAAATGCTTACGTCATGTGAGCGCCCAATGTTTAGAGTTTGTTTGATCATGGATGCTGTTAAGGTGGTACTCATTTTTACTTTTGTGCAAACGCTTTTGACCTGTTTGCATTTGCAAAAACAAATGCTGTACTAACGCGACATTTAGGAGTACCTCCACTTCGCTGTGTGTCCACGAGCAGACCTTGCGCCATGTCTGTTGTTTTGAAAGGAACAGGAAGTCGCTCGTGCTATTCGTTGTTGTCGATTTTGAGGATTCTGATTGGCTTGCATGGCTTTATCCTGCTCCCTACACTGCCACCAATTGGTTTGGCATAGTTATGATGGCGCTCGGCAGCGTATTTATGCGGGTTGATGTAAACGACAACTTTTTTGAAAACGATGTTGTGTGCACAATGTTATTTTTGAAAACGGAGGCGGGGAAATATTCGGTTCTCTAAATACCCGGCTATGTGTAAACGTGGCCGAAGGCACCATGGCTGAGCTCATGCGGGTGGAGCGTTTCCTTGTACTCACACTTTTACTAGCATTAAAACGGGCATGATTTTGTTTTGTTATGAGTAAATGTGTATTAAAAGCGTTTGCTTAAGTTAAAAGTGGTGTTTATTATTAGCTGTGGATTAACGTTACTGGCTAATGCAAACTGTGTGAAAGCCAGCATCTGCTGTTTATTTCTCTCAGTCTCAGTGTGCACACGTTTTTAGCATTTGAATGGTTGGTTTTGTTAATTAAATGTGTATTAGCAGCGCTTAAGTTAAAGTAGTTAGAGATCAGTTAATGTGGTGTTTAGTTTAGAACTGTCTGAAAAAGCCATAGCTGTTCATTTCACTCAGAATGCGTGCACATCTTTATAGCTTAGCAACGTAAACATGTTTGTTCTCATTGATAGTTAATTGAAGCTTACTGTATTAGGTTTTCAGGTCAGTCCTATGTTCATAATAAAGCATCTATTTGAATGTCCGCTGCGATATTTTGTCATTTAAACCGTTATGGGGTTTCCCGTGCCCGACGGCGCTAGTCATGCAGTTGTCATTTGCGTCTTGTTCTGCATTCACAAATTCAATATAAAAGTCTCTATTGAGTGACTCTCTCATTAAAATAGTCTCCGCCGCCAACTAATTGAGTAACGGTCAGGTAGCCTACTATATTTTTAAGAAACAATTTAAGCATGAGTCTGAGATATTTTTAATGATAAAAGTCTGTCAAGTTAATTACATTCTATTAACAACTTAAAACTAGCAGTAACTTTGACGACAACAGGTTAATGCTTCTAATACACATTTAGTTAACAAAATAAAACTACATTTAAATGCTATAAATGTGTGCACACTGAGACTGAGAGAAATAAACAGTGTTGGCTATTTTCACAGTTTGTATTAGCCAGTAGTCCAAACCTAATAATAAACACCACTTCTCACTTAAGCAAACACTTTTAATACACATTTATTCATAACAAAACAAAATCATGCCCGTTTTAATGCTAGTAAAAGTGTGAGTACAAGGAAACGCTCCACCCGCATGAGCTCAGCCATGGTGCCTTCATCTATGCTGATCTGCGTCTCGAGGAGATGATGTCACACGGAGGGAGGCGTGACCATGTCAGCTGAACACGCCCCAGTTTCTTGACTCCACCCCCCACGTCAAAACAGTGCCACAAAGACGCTGTTAGAAGCGCACAGGAGAAACGGTATCGCAAGCACACTGAAACGCTGCGCAGAATAAAAGTTGTGTTGCAAATGAAACAACTTTATTTTCCTTTTCCTTTTTTTATCTCTCAATACTTTATTTTTATTTTGCAATACTTTATTTTTGTTCGCAAAACTTTTTTTTTCTCCCAATACTTATTTTTTCTTGTGCAATACTTTATTTTTGTTTGCAAACCTTTTTTTTCTCTCGCAATACTTAATTTTTCTTGTTCAATTCTTTATTTTTGTTTGCAAAACTTTTTTTTCTTTTGCAATACTTTTGCAAAACTATGTGGCATTATATTGACTCCATAGTTTATCTATGCCGTTTCATTCTATCCCTACACTGCCCCTACCTCTAAACCTACGCATCACAGACACACACACTGCCCCTAAACCTACCCATCACAAAAAACATTTAGCATTTTTACATTTAAAAAAACATAATTTAGTATGTTTATAAATACATTTAAATGGTGGACACACACATAATGGTTCTTTTCGGCGTAGACATAGACGCGGAATCACAGGACATACACATACACGCGGAATCACACGGCGTACACATACACGCAGAGATGATGGTTCGTTTTAGCATACACATGCTCCAACATTATCTGCTTGCACAATCAGAGGCTGCACTTTCAGGACCGCATTTCTAGGACCCTATTTTTTTGTGACAGCGCCACCTACCGAATCGGAGAACTGCAATCCCAGGAACGCATTTCCAGGACCCTAGTTTTGGAGAACCGAAACAAGTACCACCAAGGCAATATTTTAACCATTTTTTTTCTGAGGTTTTAGAGGTTTCTAAAGGTTAATTACACCCAAAAACAGCTTTCTTTATTGCATTAATTATTGGGTCCAAGTTGCATAATTTAATAACTCATCAAGTAAAATAAACAAGGAATGGTATAGCCTTTTCAGTCAATCATCATAGTACAGAGGGAATACACAAGGATGACTCTGTGGGTAGATTTAAGATTGTGTAGATTTTATAAAATAATATATTGCAACAGTTGAATTTGAACACACACAAAAACAAATTTGTTCATGACATGAACCACATAGAAAAGAACTTCATGGACAACGTCTTCACTGACTCCTAAGAGAGAGAAAGATAGAGAAGTGAACATTTTTAATTTCACATTTTAAAGATCTTTTAAAAGCACACACATTATATACAATACTAAATGATCAATCTTCATAACAAATAATGTTCATACTGTTACTGCATACTGTTCAAAGATTTGGGTGAACAGGTTCTTGAAACATTCATGTCAATAAAGCGCATCTGAACCAGAAAAAAAATAAAATAATAGAGAGCGATGCAAGAAATCTGAATAGAAATAACATGTTATTTCTACAATAACATTACTTTTTCTGTCCTTTAAATATTTATTAAAGCACATTGTGATGTATAGCACTACCTACCATCTGGATGCTCTCCCCTCTTTTCTCAATTGTTTCTCTTTCATTCTATTAAATTCCTCCACTTCACTGAAATAGTAAATAAAGAACATAACCACTGCTGGGTTAACAGAAATGCTGTAAAAAAAAAAAAAAAGGATAGGCTACATTGGACATTGTGTAAAAACAATTAAATGTTCTACTCTTACCTGTGATGATAAAGTTATTTAAAAAAAAAACAACAACAAAAAACAAGTTAATTTCTAAATAGACATAATAAATAAATAATAGCCTAAATAAATAGACATAAATTAGGGTTATGTCTAAGACTTGAGCAATTAATTCATCTTTTGTCATACTTCTGCCTGCCCTGAGCTGTGTCCTTGTAAGCACTTCATATAGAGTACAGTACAGTACATGACAATCTAACACGTGGTATTTTAACAGTTATGCCTGACTATAAAAACGTCATATGTCTCAACCAACATTATAAAACCAGTTCAAAATGAAGAGACGTACTCATAACATGTATTGTGAGGTAACGTTAAACAGACTGACTGTATTTTAACTTACTTAAAATGAAGAAAAAAACGAAACAAGCTTTCACAACGAACGTAAAACAGTTGTCATGTGCAGTGTGCTGTCATTAAGTCAACACAAGCTTTTCATGCAAGTTTAGTTTAACGAATGTGCTAACAATTCATTTACAGCACTATCTAACGTATGATAGCTGATGCATTCCAGACTATTCAGCAAATCACGATCACTTCGGCTACATTAACTTTCCAATGAAATGCACCACAATTGTTTAAAGAGCACCTATTATGGCATTTAAAATGTTCCAAATATTGTTTTAGAAGTCCCCAACAACAGTTTTGCATGCATGCAATGACAAAAAAGACTTTAGTTTTCTTATAATATGCATTTATTTTTACCTGTTTTGACAGCGATTCTCAAATGATTCGTTTAGTGATTCACTTTTCAAAACCCCGCCTTTACGTGACGATAATCTGCGGTGATTGGTCTGATGACCCAGTCAGTTGTGATATAGTCTGTGCAGATATTTTCGAAAACGGAACACTCATCACCATAAATGGTTTTCGGTTTAACAAGTTTAAACGCGTATAAAGTGTATGAACAAACATGGCATCAATTTTACCCAATCAATTCGAGCCTGAATATGAAGGGGAAACGTCTGGAGATGCGAATGATCAACAAACTCAATCGCAAACACCACGACTGGAGCAGGATATTTCTCAATGGTAAGCATCAATGTTACGTTAGTTGTCACTTCAGACCAATGGAGCGTTAACCTCGATGCATAAACATAAAGTTTTTACCAAAAAATAAATAAAGATGCAGTAACGTTAGGTTACTACGAGGTATGACTCTATTCTTAAAGAAAACTCCGAAAACAACAACAAACAATTCACATATCTCAATACAATTGTCATTGAAGACCTAGAAGCTAAACGGTGCTTACACAACAAACCAAACAATTATTAAGCATGCTACATAAAAGCAACAATTATTAATAACACTTACAGTTAGTGATACGGAGGAGGAAGCTGATGCAAATACACTTGGAACTGAACCTTCCTTCAATATCATCCGGCTAGCGAATCCAAGTTTAATTGCATTTAAGTTGGTAAAGCAATCGTCTTCAAAATGGCGTGAACAAAGCACAAGGCTCGGACTATACTACTGTGGTACAGTTGTATATATGAATTGTAGCCACTTAGTCTTCAAATGCTCAGATGAAAAAAGTTTGAGTCGCACTTCAGAACACAGCGTCTCGTCGCCATGATGTTTTCTAGTTTTCACTGGCGTGCGTAATTAGTGGGCATATCGTATTCAAATAACTTGACAAGTTGACATCATCTAGTCAGAGATAAAGCTTCGGTCTTCTAACGATTCATAAAAATGACTCAATGAGTCAATTCTTATTTTTGAAAGACAATAACTTTATATACGGTGCACTTTTATATATCAAACTTTGCAGGATGTTTTTGTTCACTTAGATCTATGTTACACACTACATGAAAGGTACATTTCAAAATTCCATGATAGGTGCTCTTTAAAATGTAAAAATAAAAACTTATTCACATGTGATACTCACTCTGATCATCATCGATCTTTGCTGGTCATCTAATTCGCTAGGTGGCGTTCTCAATAAAAAACCTAGGGTCCTAGAAATGCGTTCCTAGGACTGCGGTCCTGAAAATGTAGCCTCCAGTTGTGCAGGCAGATGATACTCACATACACGCGGAAAACACACGGCGTAGACATACACGTGGATAGCTCAAAATGTGTACAGATAACACGCCATTTTGGGCTTTAGAAAGTGGCGTGTATGTTTACGTAAGGCATGATGTCATGTTGAAATAAACACTATGTACCTATAGTCAAGTCAAGTCAACTTTATTTATATAGCCTAGCGCTTTTAACAATGCAGATTGTTTCAAAGCAGCTTTACAGTGTTAAACAGAAAAATAATGCAACAGAATATATTTTGATTATCATACAGTAACAATGTGGGCTTTGGATCAGTAATTAGATAAGTAATTTGGTCTATATGGTTAATTTAGTTTAATATTAGATTTATTTTGAAATATATTTGAAAAATAGTTTTTTCCCCAACTGAGCAAGCCAAGCCAGAGGCGACAGTATATAGAATGAACACGTAATACACATGCGCATGACATCACCATTTCATGTCACAAAATCATGTTTTTGTTGTTAACATGAGAGACTTTAAAGGGTTAGTTCACTCAAAAATGAAAATTGTTTCATTTATTACTCACCATCATGCCGCTCCAGACCAGTAAGACCTCCGTTCATCTTTGGAACATAAATTAAGATATTTTTGTTGAAATCCGATGGCTCAGAAGGCCTCCATTGCCATGACATTTCCTCTCTCAAGACACATAAAAGGTACTAAAGACGCTGTTAAAAAGTCCATCTCACTACAGTAGTTCTACAATAATTTTATGAAGCTACGAGAATAGTTTTTGTGCTAAAAAAAAAAACTAAATAACGACTTATATAGTGATGGGCCTATTTCAAAACACTGCTTCCTGAAGCTTTGAAGCGTTATGAATCAGTGTGTCGAATCAGCGGTTCAGATCACCAAAGTCACGTGATTTCAGCAGTTTGGAGGTTCTACACATTGATCCGAATTATGATTCGATACGCTAATTCATAATGCTCCGAAGCTTCAGGAAGCAGTGTTTTGAAATTTCCCAAAACACTATTATCGTGTAAATAAACAAGCAAAAAACACACACATTTCTGTTTTTAGTTGAAAAAGGTGTCATGTAAATGGCCCCTACAACAAATACAAGATTTATAATGACCGCAATGCTTAGTAAAAAAAGAAGCGTAAAATAAAATAAAAAACCTGACATCTATGATTTCCTTATCTTTCACCATTATTATTCTTTCTTCCAACCATTTATCCATATGCTCAGGGCTGAAGGATATTATTGGGTTACATGATAACATTGCCTTCACATAGGAGAAATATTTGACACAGACACTGAATTATGACACTCATTGCTGCTCTTCTACATCCGCATACTACTGGAAATGTTGTATTTTTCATTAAATCAACAATCACCCTAGATAGCAGGAATTCCATGCCAGATTTTGTGAAGGACAGTGGAATTGGTCTCGATCCATTTCTCTGCAGCCCAACACATCACACAGATATGGACTGAACCACAGGATATACAATTCCAGGCACAGAAAACAAAAATGACATTATGGTATCACTATTATATACCGTTGTTAATTATGTTTTTTGGTGATTTATTTACGACAGCAGCAGCTTGTTTCTGTTACTTGCATATTTGTATCTCACCATTAACAATACATACTTAAGGCTTCTCTCTCTCGAGCAACACATTGTTGAAATATTACTTTAACTGCTATATCTCTAAAATGACACCTCTTAATGGGTTGAAATGTGTATGGTGGAGAGGCAGGCCTACTCTGGGGATGGTGCTGCCTGTTCAGCATGAGCAGGATGTGAAAGGACCTCCCCCAGCAGCAGTGGCAGCAGCTCAAGCACAGAAACTGGGTCAGACAAAAAAAAAAAAACACTCAGGCAGTCAGGCTTTGCTCCAGAGCGATGCTGTGACACTGCAAGCGTTTTCTCCACAATAGAAATGCAACACATTCAAATATAAAGTAGTAAACAATGTAAAGTCTTAAGCTTTCAAGGTCAGGCAAATGATGGACTGAATTATTTTGCATGGACTGGAAACAGCTACGTTATAGCAATAGTTATACTATTAGGCCTACTAATTATAAAAATAAAAATTTTCATTATGTATGCAAACAGACATGCCAGGTTTCAAAATGAGACCTTGCCGTGGCAGTTTAGATTGAAAAAGTTGTATTTAAATGGCCATGATTCCACAGATCGATCTAAAACTCTAGACCTATCTTAGGGGCTGTTTACATGCAAATAGAAATCTTTTTATGCGTTTTGGACGTTTTTTTTAACGCGACAACTGTGTTTTGGGGGCCTTAAAAGGTGCAAGTTTCAAAGTGCAAGTTTTTGAAAACAGTACCATTATTGTCTCAGTGTAAACTACAAAACACGTGAATTTGTGAAAAAGGTGACATCATGTACATGACCATTATGTGTTTAGTATAGGCGCATAGTGTTTCTTAACAAAGTACCATCGCCAAATACTGGCCTGGCATGAATAATGTAGCATTTTTAGAGGTTGCACAGACTAGTCGATGTTAGTCCCATCCCAAATGGCATCCTAAACCCTCTCAGTCTTTCTATGAGTCCACATGTTCATTACATAATGTCGCTTTGACTGTCAGTAAGAAGTCTGCTGTGCCAAAAGTACACATCAAGGGCGCATATCGACCAGAAAGGGGGGAGCTCGCAAAACCTAAAATGACAAATTACAACTTACGGTCTTGTGGACTTAACGGACACGGCAACCATTGTAAGTCCACAAGACCTAAAGTGCATATGAAGGGTGGATCCCAAATGGCACCCTAAACCATCACGGTCTTCCTCTGAGTCTGCACTTTTGTGACATAACACTGCTTTGACTGCCAGGTAAAGTCCTCTGTGTAGCTTGCAAGAAACCTAACATGATGAATGGGACACCCTACGGTCTTGTGGACTTAACGGACACAGCAACTATTGTAAGTCCACAAGACCGAAAGTGCATAGAAGTGTGCCATTTGGGATTCAGCCAAAGTGTGCCATTTGGGACAGGACCTCTAATGCTCTCCCATGATGCTTTAAGCTTCGGGATCATTTTGACAATGGTTCCGTCTGTAAGGGGGAAATGCAAAGAAGAAACGTTTCTGTTTTTAATACATTGTTGTTGTGTAACATATAACCTTAAAATATACTCAATAAGATGTTATTTATACTAAACTGTTAAAGATGAGGGAACATAAGATTTAGAATCTTCACAACCTTTAAAGGGTCTAGTCTACCTATAAAAAGTATTTTTCTTTTTTTACGTGCAATACAAAATCTTCTGAGCAATATCCTGACCACTCTTTTTTTCACATAACAAAAGTGAATTGGGGGCTTTCAAGCTCAAAATGTCAAAAATCACTACAAAAGTACTACCATATAGTCCAACCAGTAGTCCATTCATGCACTGTAATTCAAGTCTTTTGAAGCCATGTGATAGCTTTGATAACTATCTCAATTCTTCCAAATTCTTGTGCTCTTTCCCAAATAAAACATGGCAGGGGAGATGTTAATAATGTTTGGTCACAAGATAAGCAAAAACCATTAGTGTTTAATACTTCAAACTTGAAGTCACTACAGTCGCAAATCATTCTGTGAAATTTGGGTCTGTGTCACATAAAGTGAAAAAAGTTGCCACATAATAAACTGATGAGTGGTACAGTGTCTCTGCTTGAATGCACCTTAAAGAGGTTGGAGAAAAATAGCCCCAAAATGGGCCGATGGTGCAATAAGCTGCACTGTTTTTTTCAAATATGCCAAATTCAAGGTTTCAGAAAGCTGTTTTAGTAAGTATAAAGGCTCATTCACACAGAGAAAGATAACTATAACAATAACTATCAGCGTCTACATCAGCGCATGATATCGTTATCGTTATTCTAAACACGTGCTGCAGTTGTATCATATGCCACTTTAAATGCTCGGGCTCTTTAAAGCAGAATGGATTCTGATTGGCTGTCAAAATCGTTTTGAAGGTGATTCCAACAATATCGTTTTGAAAGTGATGTTATCATTATAGTTGTGTTTTTATATTTAGAATTATTTATAGAACTATATATTAATCTTTATCGTTATCGTTTTCGTTGCAGTTATCATCCTGTGAATGGGCCTTAAAGGATTAGTTTACTTTAAAAAAAACTTTTGCTGATAATTTACTCACCCCCATGTCATCCAAGATGTCCATGTCTTTCTTTCTTCAGTCGAAAATAAATTAAGGTTTTTGATGCAAACATTTCTCCTCATAATGGAGGCAATGGACCCCAAACGGTTACAGGTCCGAATGACAGTTTCAGTGCAGCTTCAAATGGCTTTAAACCATACCAGACGATGAATTAGGGTTTTATCTAACGAAACGATTGGTCTTTAAAAAGACATGGACATCTTGGATGACATGGGGGTGAGTAAATTATAAGCAAAAGTTTTTTTTAAAAGTGAACTAATCCTTTAAGTTTAGTTTGAGAAAACTCTTTTTTGGGTTCAAGAACATGGAGTATATTTAGTTAATTTCCATAGTATCTTAAGTTACATGGCTAACCTGCTCCAGAGCTGTTTTATTCTGGGTAAGAGATGTAAAAGCCCAAATTGGAGCAATCAACTGTGAACAAAGTATGTAAAACACCTGTATGTCTTGCTCCAAATTAAAGCACTTTACTGAAATAGTATTTTATAGACAGAATGGCCTTTTCTTGCTAATAATTTATTATTATTATTTCATATTAATATTAATTAAATTACATCCTTAATGCATTACACTTTACACATAAGCAATTATACATGCCCAGCCAGTGTTTGGATTTAAACAGGAAATTTTCATTTCTTAAACAACCATGTAGAAAGACACATTGTGGCCATATTCCAGGATGACAATGTCAAGATTCATCAGACTCAAATTGTGAAAGAATGGTTGGGAGGGAAAAAAAGATTTTTTACACAGGAATTGGCACCTCCGAGTCCAGACCTTAAATTAATTGAGTCTTTCGGATGTTCTGGAGGAGACTTTACAGAGTGCTTGACTCTTGCATTGTCAATACAAGATCATGACCAAAAATGTATGCACCTCATCATGCATCATTGATGCACATCAAGAGATGCATCAATAAGAAACATAATAATCACTGCAATAATGTTCCAATCATTTACTCTTGAGCATTTGCCTGTTTAAATCCAAGCAGAGGGACTATTTGGGGGGTTGGGAAGTGTATTTTGACAATAAATATTAAACCTTTAATTTAAATTAATATAAATACACAAGCATTTACAATATATTCATTTTAAACTTACATGTTTCTTTTAAGCTCTTTGTGAACCCATATAATTAATTAAATAAATACAGTTAATTCAATTCATTAATGTAATCACATTTTCTTTTCTGCTGCCTTCTCAAATGCAGTGTTTTTTCCTGCCTTTGTTCACTGCAGATGTCACACGTGATTGTTGTGTATTTTCTTAATGTTTTTTTTTTTTTTTTAGTGTCTATGACACTATTGTGCTTCTTCTATTTTCCTCAGCTTTTGTAAAATCTATGTGATGAACTTACCATACCTGTAGCTCTCTTATTACCACCATTGGTACCATTGGTTGTCAGTGTATTAGGTACAAAACAAATGTGTACTTCAGTAGTTTCATATATTAACATTATATATGTTATTGAAAAATATATATATTGAAAATATGTAGGCCTATTGATTATATAATGAGAAAAATTATATACAGTGTATATACTTATATATATAATTTTATATTATATTATTTTTAATATATATATAAATATATATATTATATATATATATTATTTTATACAGTGTATCAAGCATTGTGAACCTGCTCTAAACTGGGTTGGATTCATTTCGTTTTGTTAACTCTAAATCTACTATTCTGTTGTACGACCATAAGAAAGTCATACATGTCATTTAAAAATATATTTTGTATTTAGTAATGTGAGAGGTTAATATATTTACTGTAAAAGTTTTGAGATGTGGCTTCGTTTCGACCAGCAGTACAAGATGGCAAGCGTCCTTTATTACTGATTGAGCTGAAGCTGGCACATGCCCAAACTGCATTTAGAACAAGGCACGGTGTCGCTGATTGCATTTTTCCTAATTAAGCCTCGCCTGACCTTGGCAGAGGCAAATCATTAGATTCTCATTTTAATAATCACACCGCAGCGGTTATATTCCACTGGGTCTCTGACGGCACTGGAGCAGTCTTTAAGCTCTTCTTAATTTTCTTGTTTACAAGAGGACCCAACTTTATAGCGAGCGTAAGTAATTGTGTTGGCGGATATGATGACATAAATGACTCTCTAATTTAGGCCCACAGAGTTTGTTTGAAGAACAGAAATGTATAAAAGCTACTTATATTTTCATAAGTGTTTGATGTAAGCGCACATTTTAACCAACATTACAGAGGTATATTTTGGCTGTTTTTGTTTGGTTGCTTCAGAGGACAGTGCATAATCATAACATAATCACTAAATTACCTGATCATTATTAATTACTTAAGTAAAAACTTGCTTTGGTTGTGCTAATGAATGGTTGCCTAGCAGCCAATCTTACACATTCAAGTCACTATTCAAGGTCTATTTTAATCTTAATTGAAATGCAAAACTGAAATCTTTCTGACTGTGTGGAAATAAATACAAAAGAAAAGTGTTTTTCCCTTTTGCAAGTATGAACAGAGAAAATGAAGAGATTTTTGTGATGCTAAAATGGAATTTGAATGTTAAAAATAATACATAACAAAAACATTTAAAATATAATATGATCAAATATAATACTTTACTTATGGTTTAGAACGCTGATTTGATTTTGGAAACCATCAAATTATGATATTTATTTACATGACTTTATCTAGGAATTTATTTGGTAAATATGCTTCCAATCATTCTGTAATGCTGGTTGACTGGAAGAGAGAGAGTAGAATCCAACATAAAACATTTAATAACAAAAGTAAATTCAAACACTTGCAAGCATAGGCAAAAACAGAGAAAATCCAGGCATAAAACAGAACTGACGGCAACAATACACACGAAACATATAAGGATAACACCAGACACCAAACTGAGCAGATAACAAGGAATTAATACACCAGGACAATGGTTCTCAAACCTGTCATGAGGCTCCACCAGCTCTGCACATTTTGTATGTCTCCCTATATCTGTTGTATCGGGTGTGATAGATGAGGGAGACAAAATGTGCAGGGCTGGTGGTACTCCTGAATTCCAGAAAGCAGGTTATGTGACTTACCTGGATATGTTTAAAGGAACACGCCGAGCACAAAGACTGGAGGTAAACAGCTCCATCTAGCCTACTGGTCAATAAGTGACAAAATAATGCCAACATTTTCCTATGTGTATAGTTACATCGTTTACTAAGGCCAATGGAAAATAAAAAGTTGCAATTTTCTAGACCGATACGGCCAGGGACTATACTCTCATTCCTGTGTAATAATCAAGGAACTTTGCTGCCGTACCATGGGTGCAGCGGCACAATGATATTACGTAGCGCCTGGAAATAGTATCCAGCACATTCTCTGTGCAAGCAGGTTGTAACATGTTGACAGAAGTTAGCCTATTTTCAGGCGCTGCGTGTCATTCGATGTGTTTCTTTAAGGGTAAGTAAGTGGATAACCTCAACTTTCGGTTCCAAAAACAGAGGTAACTTTCAGGGTAGCCATAGAAGCCAAATCCAGACGCACCCTAGCGGCAGCAAATCTAATTTGCCGTGAGTGTGGTCTAGCAACTCTCGATAGACCTGCGAGCTGGAAAAATTAAACTGGTCAGGCCAATCACATCGTGTATAAAGTTGGTGGGCGAGCTTAACATAATGACGGCAGAGTTGCGGAGGTTCTGCGTGCTACTTGAAGCTGGCGAACGACAGTGTTTCGAACTGGCTTTGGCCACGACTCTGGAAGATTTGGAGTTAAGTTTTTCTTTGAGAAAAGAACAAAGAACGGCACTGAAGTCATTCTTAAGAAGAGAAGATGTATTTGGAGTTTTGCTGACCGGACACAACGAAAGTTTAATCTATCAGCTAGTTCCACTTCACATTCTTCGTTGCTCTGGTTGGTTGTAGCGCTATCCAATTGTGTGAGTTCCCAGACCCAACATCTTGATGTGGGTCTGGCTTGTCAGGCTAATAGAAACTCACTCTCAGAACAAAACCTGCTCTAGAGCAGGTTATGTTCAAGCGTTAGTTTGCTTAAGAGGTATTCAGATATGTATTATATAATTATAGTTATATTAATATATAATGTATACTAAATATTAATTCTAAATCACTGTTATAACAAGGTAATGTTTAAATGTTCATTTGATTAAAATATATGTATTACTTATTTTATTGTCATCTAATAATTATATTCGCATCAAACAAACAATATAATTTTTTTAAAGATTACTTATCAAACGAGATATTGAAAAAAGATTGCACAACCACCAACTGGGTGGCGACGTGCACAAGAAGAAAAGGAAGTAGAACAGCACGCTTTTTCTTAGCATCTGTTTCCATGGTGAATCATAGATTTGTTGCTCTTTTGAGAATGTCTTGTATCCTTACCGGGAACATTCATGGGTTGGCTGAACTTTTTTCAGTTTTTGGAACTAGCATAGCAAGGTTTGGGTTAACCGAGAGTTCAAGGTATATGTGACGGTAAGTTAACCTTGCTTTCTGTAATACCTCCCAGAACAGGTTTGAGAACCACTGCACTAGGGAACAAAAACAAGGTAACCAGGTACAGACGAAGATATGAGGGCTAACGACAGAGACTAGGGCTGAATCTGAAATCGCCTCCTAAACCCTCAATCACTATACCCTACTTTAGTCTACTAATATAGTTCACTTGAAGTAGTTAATTGAAAACGAGCTGAGAGAACATGTGTGTTCATCACATAGAACGAGGGCACTCAATAACCTCAACTATGGTTTCAGACACAACTACAAATGGCTGTCCCCTCAAATAGTGCCCTAATTAAGGGTATGGGGGTGATTTCGGATTCAGTCTAGAAAATCTACAGACTGAAACAGCAAAACTAGAAACAGAAAATGAACTGATACACAATGAAAGTAAACAACAAACAAATGCGAACCTGTGACACAATGGCTGCATCCAAAATTGGATACTTCCCACTAGGTGAAAAACAGTATGGGTGTGTCTCAATCAGCTCCCTAGCTCCCAATCAGCTCCCTTGTTAATCATTGGGTGCTTCTCAATACTCAAATTGATGCTTACTCGTTTCCTGGCTCCTCCGTCCTCATTTTAATTCCTTTCAGCCTTCCCTCGCATCCTACGGGGGTGGAGTTGATACGTGAGGAAAGGAAGCGAGGAAAGGAAACGGAGGATGCACAAATAAGAAATGAGTACACACACAGTATACCGTGTTCACTGAACTAGGGAGCTGATTGAGACGCACCTTATGTGACAAAAGAAGTATTTCGGAATTCACAGCCAGGTGACCTACTACTTCCGCCGAGATTCTGAAGTGTGCATAAGATGGACACTTTACTATCCCATGAGGTCACTAGAGAGGATTTGTGAATGACAGTGAAGGGACACAACTGATGCTGGTAGGTCACATAATGTAGGCTACATCTAGATTACATTCACACTAAATAGAACAGATGCAGCGAATAGGTGCATCTCATTTAACTACCCAGCTTCCTAGCTCGTGAATCAGTGTATCGTGTTTATGAATTCGGGCACTGATATAATCAATAGGTCTACTAATATAGTTCACTTGAAGTAGTTAATTGAAAACGAGCTGAGAGAACATGTGTGTTCATCACATAGAACGAGGGCACTCAATAACCTCAACTATGGTTTCAGACACAACTACAAATGGCTGTCCCCTCAAATAGTGCCCTAATTAAGGGTATGGGGGTGATTTCGGATTCAGTCTAGAAAATCTACAGACTGAAACAGCAAAACTAGAAACAGAAAATGAACTGATACACAATGAAAGTAAACAACAAACAAATGCGAACCTGTGACACAATGGCTGCATCCAAAATTGCATACTTCCTCTAGGTGAAAAACAGTATGGGTGTGTCTCAATCAGCTCCCTAGCTCCCAATCAGCTCCTTGTTAATAATTGGGTGCTTCTCAATACTCAAATTGATGCTTACTCGTTTCCTGGCTCCTCCGTCCTCATTTTAATTCCTTTCAGCCTTCCCTCGCATCCTACGGGGGTGGAGTTGATACGTGAGGAAAGGAAGCGAGGAAAGGAAACGGAGGATGCACAAATAAGAAATGAGTACACACACAGTATACCGTGTTCACTGAACTAGGGAGCTGATTGAGACGCACCTTATGTGACAAAAGAAGTATTTCGGAATTCACAGCCAGGTGACCTACTACTTCCGCCGAGATTCTGAAGTGTGCATAAGATGGACACTTTACTATCCCATGAGGTCACTAGAGAGGATTTGTGAATGACAGTGAAGGGACACAACTGATGCTGGTAGGTCACATAATGTAGGCTACATCTAGATTACATTCACACTAAATAGAACAGATGCAGCGAATAGGTGCATCTCATTTAACTACCCAGCTTCCTAGCTCGTGAATCAGTGTATCGTGTTCATGAATTCGGGCACTGGTAAGGACCCTGGCTCTCTACACATTGGGACACTATTTCCAGCGACTGTCCTCATTGTACAACAACGCTACTGGTATTTATGAACAACAGTAAAACTGATAACTTTCTGGCATCATTATTTAATGTTATTTAAAGATCATTATTATAAATACTTTGCCTGTTACATACATGCAACAATTCAGCTGTACTTAAATTTTAGCTAGATTATGTCCATTACCTGTCTAGTGATGTATGTTTATGCTGAAATTTAATATTTTGAAGGCCTATTTAAAAAAAACATCTAACGTTGTGCATATCATTATGTATATTTATTTGGCTCATGTGATTCATGTTTGTTTTGCGGTTCCGTTAAGGGAACATATCGAACATCAATGCTCCGTGGTTTGGAACATTTAAGTGATTTTGCAATTGAGACAGCATTTTTATGCAGTATCCCAGAATTTGCAGGAAACAGACATAATATTACCCACCACTCTGCTATGGCCTATTAAAAATAGGTCTACAAGCCCACCCAAACTTCTGATTTGAGGAAATACAGTCAAACCAAAATTTATTCAGACACCCTCAACATTTTCTCACATTATCACAGTTTATTCGCTATAGTCTAGGAAATGGTAATAAAATATGAAAAACTCAAAGTTAAATTTAGAAGAAATTAATCTTGATAATGTCAGATAACTTTGATAGGAGATGTATTGGATTACAATAAACCAATCAACTGTCAGCTGTTTAATTTAAGTAATTACCATAGGTCAACTAATTACCAAGCAATGCTTCATTGTGTTCAGTCTGTGGTATAAAAGGTCACATTAACAATTAAAGAAAAAACACTTAAGCAAAACATGGTCAGGTCAAAGTGTCTGAATATTTTTGGTACCAAATGTTTATAAATTTTACTGGCAGTCCACTGTATTAATTTTTTTGGGGGTTTAATATGTCACAGTACTTGATTTTGCTATCCTTACTTGCATAAATTAACTTGCACCCACTAGTAAAAAAATATATATAACTGGTGTCTGAATAATTTTGGGTTTGACCGTACATCAACACAGAAAAGAAAACTGCCTTTATATTAATTGCATGCTGTCTTTAAATGTAACATACAGGCAGTTGATTTAGTTAGCATTTGCTGAGCACCAACACAATCACATGTAAAATATTGTTGGATGTGCCATTTCAATAATCAGATATGATCTTCCAAGCTCAGCAAAATATGTTAACATGGTACTTTGTTAATTGTCACTGTGAAAAAAGTAACTAACCAAACCTAATTAATCTGGAAAGGCTAAAGCACAGATTGGCCTTAACTGAATAAATAGCCTATGTCACACTGGCCACACACTTGAGCTTTGAAATGCCCCTATTGAAGTTAGTTTAATTAAAACAAATAAAGAAACACTGCTGACACAGAGAGAAATAATAAATGATGGCTGTGCTTCATTTAATAATCATAAAACATGACAAATGTGCTGATTTGAATCTCGAGTCATTTTGAATATCATAAAAATAGACAAAAATTATATTTGATGGTCACACTGTGAAAATATATATACTTTTTTTATTATTTTTTTTATAATTATTTAAAAGAATAGCTCTCTCAAATGAGGACATTTTGCAAACATTTGTCAAACATGTAGGCTTTGACTTTCTTCTGTGGAACACAAAATAAAATATTTGGAAAATTGTCTTAGTGTTTTTGTTTATAATGAAAATCAGTGTGGTCCAGAACAGTTTAAACATTCTTCAGGATATCTTATTTTGAGTTCCACAGAAGACATATAGTCAGGTTTAATAGATTAAATGATAGATTACTTCAAGTTTTCTGCCTAATAGACAAACCAAGGCACTAGCAAATTAGGAAATAAGAATACTTTTCTTGATAAAACATCTCTTAGTACAATATTCTCAACGTCTGTGTGCATCGGGGTGTTCATATTAAACTCGTTGTTCTTTTGCTGATCAAATATGATCAGAGATGTGATGGTGAATATCAGTCAGCAGTTTGTGCTCCTTGTAAGGCAGCCCAAGGCACAATGCAAACTGTTAAACAGTACTGCCCTCTGCTGACAGCTATGAGAGCAGGCATGCTGTAAATGGGATTTTCTTGCATGCATTTACATTAGAAGAGCAATATCCCATATGACACATTACAGTAGTAAAATCTCTAATATTTGTATAATGTTTGGATCTCAGTTGTGGTCTGGAGGCTATAAAACACTACTGTTGTGTTCCATTTATCTCTTAAATGGTCTATTAACCTATAATTGTCACAGTCACCAGCTCTTTCACCCTCAGCACTACAACTCCCAGAATCCTCTTTGCTCACCACTTGCACACATTCCACCATCACCCGCACCTGTCAGCAATCACCCTCGTCATTACACCCTCTGTTTAAGCAGTCACTTTCCACCAAGTGTCTGGTCTTGCTTATAAAATGTGTTCAATTTGACTCCTTACCAGTTCATCCTCAGAGATTCATCAGTAGGCCTATAATTTACCATCGTCTTCAACCATGTGGGAACTCACAGGACAGATCGCGCCAGTGGCTCAAGAGATCTGTTTGAATTCACAGCAGGATTCTGTCGTCTCGTTGTCACCTGCCCCTTAAATGATGAGATAATTAAATCATTTTACCGGATCGGGGTGAATGTTGTACATCCCAGGGAGCTCCCAGACATCTCAGGACTGGACTGGACATAGGCCATCAGCAGATGTCAGGAGAACTTCATTCCCCGATAAGGTCAACCACCCTGGACATCACAGTCGTCCTGCCAAGTGGGTGCCCTTATGATTGTGCTGCAGTAAATAATTAATTATCCTAAATTATTAAATAATTTAACTATTTTATGACATGGCATGTTAGTTCAAATTGTCATATGGCACCATTCCCCCCAATAAATTAGGAAAAAATGTATCCAAAAATATTATGCATTATTCATATAAGTTTACGTGTGTGGTCCAGGTAACGTGTGTAAAAAATGCGATTTGAGGTGAGGGACTGTGAGAGCTGGCTGTGGCAAGTGATAATGAGCTCCAGCTGGCTGCCACACCAGTCTCATCTCATGGAGGAGTGACGGGAGCATAAAAGGAGGAGCGACGACAGTGCTGTAAGCCCGGGAGGAGTTACAATGACATTTTTAGTGGTGTTAAAAAAACAATGAAACCAAAATTTTGGTGAACCTGACAAGCGATCACACACCATTCTATCATACAGAATCTCTCCAGATCAGCTCTATTTCGGTGCATCTCATCTTCAGTTCACCCAATTAATTTTCTATGGGGTAAATTCAAGGGACTGGGATGGTCTTGAAAGAAGCTTTGTTTTGGATAATTAACCTGATGGAAGACCATTATAAGATTTCTAGCAGAGACTAAAAGTTTTTTTTTTTTTTTTTTTTTGTGTATCTGTTGAAATGTGATATAATCCATGATCCCATGGAGATGAGAGAATGCAGTGCCAGAGAAGAGATGGGCTGACAGGCTGAGGTGGAGAGATGGGCCCAAGAAGCAGATTTCTGGATGGGACCAGCGAAGAAGACAGATTCAAGGGTGGGGAGCACAGATCTATCAGGCAGTGGTCTGCTTCTGACTCCGGGATGGACTGTGTGGCTGTCCCCTGCTTCGTAGTGTACGCAGGGCTGATGGGCTTCTCCTCTGCCTTGTGGATGTTTAGAGGGGAACTGCTGTTCAGCAACATACACCCCAAATATTCCAGTAGAGCTCTTGGTTGGAGAAGGCGATGCGCTGCTGGTGAATCCATCTTTTCCTCTTTTTGCCCAATCAGAAACTGACAAGTTACACCAATCACCAACTGTTATCAAGCAAGAGAAGAGTTTTGACTAGCATTGGCATATACTGTTTGACTGATGTAATGAGATGTATGGGTTGTATTACATGTGAGGGATATACATTGGATTGATCATTTCTGTTTTATTAAATATTTATGTAATTTCTTTGGAGTATAGTAACTATATATATATATATTTTATGTATTAATTGAGTGTTGCGTGTCTATGAATTGGACATAAAACCGAATTGACTGACTATTTTTGTTTCTGTTTACAATAAAATTGTTAAAATTCTCTAATTTGTGTTTTTCTCTGGACCTACATGAATTTTAAAAAGGCAGTGGCAGCAACTTGAATCCAGCATCTTTTAGGCTTGTTTTACGTCACAAGCATGAGCAGCCTATATTGTTTTCACCCATTGTACAGGTTAGAAAAGGGGTGTCAAACTCAGTTCCTGGAAGGCCCCAGTCCTACAGAGTTTAGTTCTAACCCTGCTCAAACACATACTGTATAGTTTTCAAATAAGCCTAAAGAATTGATTAGCTGGACCAGGTGTGTTTAATTAAGGTTGAAAGGTGCATTCACGTAATTGCTGTGTATGGAGTGAAAACAGTATCAAAACCTTCCACAAATGCACAGGAGAGATCCACATGTGCACGCACCAATCAACAAATGCACGGGAAAAATCCACATGCACGCACACCAATCCACAAATGCAAAGGAGAGATCAACATGCACGCACCAATCCACAAAAGCACATGAGAGATCCACACACACAAAGCAATTTACAAATGCACGCGAGAGATCCACACACACAAAGCAATTTACAAATGCACACGAGAGATCCACACACAAAAAGCAATTTACAAATGAACGCGAGATCCACACACACAGAGCAATCATGCATTATTGTCCTTTTGCTCACAATCCACAAATGCTTTATCTGTTTTCTGTACCTGTAGTTTAATGCACAGTAAATCACGAGTCTTTTGCATTGTTGTTCTACCTTAGAATATGCGCTTTTGTACCTGTGGAATCTGGGTCAGAGCAGCAAAGGGGGGATCAACACAATATTAGGACGGTCATAATGTTATGTCCTCCAGGCCTGCAGAAGGCGCTAATTTAGCTTCCGTTGGGTAAATGGCGCACTAGTGCCGTTTAGAAGTGTCAGAAGAAGACAGGTTGTAAATGGCTGCCTCCCTGTCGTGAATGTGAGACTGACAAAGATTAAAATCTTTAGCTAATTGCCCACCTCATCGAGATCACAATCGTGTCATATATTGCAACGGTAAGATTAATGAATTTTGTATGCTATATGTAAATTATAAAACGAAGGAGGAATAATTGACCTGATCTTGCTCGAGCGCTTTTAGAATCGCTGTAACGTTACTATCGCTAGCTGTCTATTAATGTCAAATTTAATTGAGGGATAAAAGATTAAACTGATTTGTTCACATACACATCACATTTACGTGGTTAATTTGGCTGTGTTAGTATTATAATATTATACTTGATCAGCGATATCTGAAAGATTTGGTGTTTAATGGGTTTTAGTGTGCTCTGTACGTGATCACTTGAGATTACGAAGCAAAAGTGTTTAAAACTTTATTAAATATGTTACACAGACTTTAAGGTGATCTTATTTATTGTAAATCTCCTTTTAATAACAACAGTAGAGTAATAATATCTGGTGGTAATATAATGATATTTGTGGAGTTCATGAACCCTGTCATGAACAGTTTTGTTTAAAGTAAATGAAGCATATGTTTTCTTTAATTCTTACGGTTTTAAAGAGAAGTAATAATGTGCTATTTGAATTGTGTGTACTAGTATTGAGCTACATTAATATAATTGTTTTACTATATTATTACTGTACTATATTAATACTGAGTACTGCATCTGTTTACTGTAATAAAGTTAAAATGTTGACTCAAATAATAATATTCTACTGAATGTTTATGAATCTAATCAGAATCTTTGAGTAGTCCTATAATGAAAATTGTCCAGAAGCTTTACTGTAAATATGCTTAATTTTTTATATATATATATATAGTGTGTGTAAACATAGTACTTTTGTTATCAATATTAAAATCCAAATTCTTTATTTCCAGTGTAATTTTAAGTCAAATATATTTATTATAAAGTGCTTTAATACAAAACAGATTGTTTCAAAGCAGCAGCTTCACAGTAATAAACAAGACAATAGTGTTAAAAATTAATCAATTAAGCAACTTTCAGCGGTCAAGCAGCTCTACAGGAGACAATAGTGTCATTTTTCAGTTCAATTGAGTTCAATGTTGATTCAGTTCAGTGCAATAACAATGTTGCAAAGTTAATCCGTTATGAAACAACTTCAAAAGCAGCTTTACCGAAGACAGTATTTATTATTCAGCTCAGTTCAGTTAATTTTTTTGTGTTCTCATTTGATAATGTCAGTACAGTCAAATTTATAATATTTTCTCAACATGTATTATTTGTCTTTTAAGAATATTTGAGGTTATTAAATAACAAACTAACTAATATGTTCAGTGTTTTGCAGTAGAGACCTGCACGGCTATTGCTGTCCAACGGTGGGCTGATAGTCCAGTTTGGCATCAGCCTTCAATTCCTTCCAAATGAAGGACGGCAAGGAGAACTCTAACGCCACTTCTGGAAGTTTTGCCACAAATCTGGACCACACAAAGCCATGCTGGTACTGGGACAAGAAGGATCTGGCCCACACCCCGTCCCAGTCCGATGGCCTGGACCCAGCCACAGAAGCCCGGTACAGACGAGAGGGGGCCAGGTTCATATTCGACGTCGGGACACGTCTGGGACTGTATCCTTTTAATGCTGCCATTTCTACCTGTTTAATGCATTTTTACCTGTTTTAAATACTGAGATGATTTTGATATTATCCGTAACCAAATTTTTAAGACATTATGACACTCTGGCGACTGGAATAACATACTTTCATCGTTTTTACATGTTTCATTCTTTCAAACAGTTCCCCAGATATGTAAGTACAACATGCTCTTGGAAATATGGTCATTGCTATTGGTTTACATTTTAATAAAGCAAAAAGTCACCTTAGATTGAGTGTTACAGTGATTTTTAAATTTTTTCTGAATTAAAAATGGTTGTGTATCTACACCCATTCATTAGGCTATAGACTACATATATATTTATATTATACAGACCGTCGCTGAATACCGAGGAATTAGTAGATCCCTCTCAAGTATGATTGCGGGAATATGGGTCTTTGGTTAGAGCTAAATTATTATATTTCTCCTAAACCTCAACTGCAAAAATACAGAGAGCTACGGAGGCCCTAAAGGGACATCGTGAAGGAAAAAAATATAAGCTCTCTTGCAAATGTTTTTGTGTTTTGCCGGGAAACTTTGCGTCTGCTCGCAAAGAGCTAAAAAAGTTTTTTTGAGCGAATGCAAAAAATACAAAACAATCTAATATTTTTTTCTCACCACCATGTCCCTTTATGCGCTCCATAAAGAGCAAACCTGCAAATTATCGCCTTTCGGTGAAATTTGCTTTTCTTACATTGAAAGGCCATTCACTTAATTTTTGCAAAAAGTTTACATGAATTTCTTACTATATTTTAATATATTTTATATTCATATTTTATATGAATTGCTTATGTTTTACCATATCCAAGTATTTGTGGGTATTTTTTAATGAGCTCTTATATTTTAAGTGGATTTTTACTTTTTAATCTACAACACCATACAATTACTATTTGGTCTAATTTATGGTTATGAGGAGTTATTTGGAGTCAGAACTGTGTTTTTTAATTGTGATAACCTTTAAAGTCCCCCTGCAGTTAATAATTTTATCCCTCAACTCATCTTTGATAATCAAAATGGCATATTTAAACCTTTTTTTTTTTTAAATAATTCTTGAAATAGCTTGAATGTAGCTTTACACCCTTACTTTATTTAATATACGTGAATCCATGAATCCATGAATATGCAAATTAGTCCCCATCTACACTCACTCACTCAGCTTGGACTTCCTGATCCACTCAGTTAACTCAAAAAAGTTGGTTTAAAGGTGCACTATGTAGTATTTTTGCAGTAAAATATCCAAAAAAACTCTAGGCCAGTGTTATATATTTTGCTCAGTTGAGTACTTACAATATCCCAAATGTTTCCAACTATTTGTAAATTGTGAGAAAATTGCTATTTTAACCAAAGAACCGGGACGTCTGAGGGAGTCGCCTGTCAATTGCGTCATATCTGCGTTACCCTCGGTTTCTGGTTTTATTTGGCAGAAACGCTTTACTCTTAGCAGTGTGCAACAAGTGTCACAGCAGCCGCTGGGCGTATCTAATATGATAAACAGATCTACGTTACCTCATACTCATGACCAGAAAAGCGTAAATAGCGCCCGGCGATTGTGTCCCATCATAATAAAAGTCCCGCTACTTGCGAGGCGTGTGTTCCTCTCGTTAAGAATCGCTCCGGCGGCCTTACTCGGCTACATACTACAGTAAAGTTAATAACCGCATCCATCAACAAGATTTCTGCCAGAGTCCTATCCCGATTCTTTTCCACCGGCTGTGAGGTAAAGACCACATGCCCAAGATGCTGCGCTCAAACTTGGCGTCAACAAACTGACGGGATTGGTTACGTGTTTGTGATGGTAGGAAACGGGGGCGTTTCAAACCGCGTTTTTGAGACTGTCTTGGTCCACTGCAGTTTTAAGAGGAAAATACCCAGCAATGGTATTGACATGATTTTGCACGTTTTGTCTTAAAGCATATTAAAAACAGCACATAGACATAAAAACAACATTAAAAACTTGATTTTCAGGGGTAGGGACTGAGTAAACAGTGTGTATGTTAAAAAGGTTAGCAGTAGCCTGTAGCAGACTCTGAATTGAATCACGTTTATTCATTTACGTTTCCTTCTACAGGTGACCGGGGCTTGTTGTCTCTTCTTGGCTGGTAAAGTGGAAGAAACCCCCAAGAAATGTAAAGACATCATCAAAACAGCTCGCAGTCTGCTCAACGATGTGCAGTTTGCACAGTTTGGAGATGATCCAAAGGTTTGCAACCCATTCAACACACAAACTCTCAGTCCTGTGATGTCAGTACGGTATTAAACATCACTGTTTATTGTGGGATGTTTCCACAGGAAGAGGTCATGGTCTTGGAAAGAATTTTACTCCAGACAATCAAGTTTGATTTACAAGTTGAACACCCCTACCAGTTTCTGCTGCGCTATGCTAAACAGCTGAAAGGTATTACTATGTTTGAGACGGGGTTTAAAATATCATTTTGAAAATAAGAAGCCATTTAAAAATAAAATGTATTTATTTTTTAAGTGCTGCTTTGTTGTGATGTTACTCATCGGATGGTTTGATTTTCAGGTGACAAGAACAAAGTTCAGAAGCTTGTGCAGATGGCGTGGACCTTTGTCAATGACAGGTTGGATTTATTACCAGCAATGAAACTGTATTTTCATTATTCATACCATTAAGTATATATCTTTTTTGTCATCATTCAGCTATTGCCATTATCACTTAAACCATAAACTTTTTTTTTAACCTGAAATAAAAATGAACAGAAATGAAGTAAAATATTAAAAAGCTTACTTTTTTTCCAGATAGTTGCCAAAGCAACATTTCTCATTTTCATTCAGTTATTTTACTTAAAAAAATATGTTTAACTAAAATTCAAATGAAAAAAGAAAATACAATATATAAAAACTGTAATAGTATCTCAGTGACACTAGAATAACACTGATCCATATTCATCCAGCCTCTGTCTCTCTGTGAAACTGCAATTTTCAAAAGAACATTGAGAGATATTGTTTTTTTTGTTTGTTTTTTTTTGTGTGTGCCATTGTTCTTTCTCAACTTGGATGAGAACTTGAGGCATTTGAATATGTGGGCTCATAAAAACGAATATTCAAATATTCTTTTATTTAAATTATGTTTTTGTCACCATTTCTGAACAAGCTTACGATTAGGCAATATAGACAACAAGCTAACAAGTTCTTTCAATGTTCAAAACGTTCAACAATATGTGTTACCAAAAAATATAGGCCTAAAAAACAAAGCATTATAAGCTTAAGCAGCGCTAATAACGCAGACTGTGCCAGTTATCATGCAAAAGTTACATATACACTCGAGTCTGTATGGTTATCGTGTTTATATTGTTTCACATTTTCATGTTGAGAAAAACAATATCATGTGGATGATCTTATTCTCGGGTGAAAACGCACCCCGCTGACAGACATTATAGAGACACAAAGATAACGGTGTTAAGTGACGTTCCTTACGTGTGTTTTCTGTTCTTAAACCCTCGCAAAAAGCCTCGATCAGTTTATCACATAAGTTGTCTCACTCAGGGTACAGCTGTGCTTACTGTACCCGCACTCGTGAATGCAGTGATGGACAGCTCTCTTTCACGTTTCATTAATTCATTTTTATCAAAAGTAACTATTTTTAATTTTCATTTAAGTAATTCTAAACATTTTGAGGCAGACGGCGACTTGTTAACACGCTCCACAGCGCCACCCAGTGGATTTAGTTTAACTGCGAGTTTTAGTGGGATTTATCATGGATTTACGGCATTCACGGCCAACAAAGCAAAGTAGTCAAATTTGAATAGTATTTTTTTGAATATTAATTACAGATATTCGACTATTCCTGCACACCCCTAATCCCGACGATGCCCACATTGAACATATATATTCACGTTTAGATGAATATGTAAATGTGCTGAGTGTGCGCTTTCCTCTCAATAACAAAATTGAGAAAACAGCGAGCATTTTAATAAAGCATAAAAGCATCTGATCCAAGCAATGTGGATGTTTGCACAAGCTCTGCAAAGTCCTGCCACGTTTATTTATATAACAACACTTTATACAATAGATAGCTTAAAATCAAGCAGCTTTATTAAATATGAAAAACAGTGTCACTGTTTTATATCATCAGAAGAACAACGTCATTTTCTACTATAAAGCAGTTCTCCAGTGTGTTTTTTTTCACTCATGGATGTCTGACCTTGACGGACTAAACAGGATTTTTGGACATTGCTGTTTTGCACCAAAAAAGCAAAAATTATGTAAAAGGCCTCGTTTTACAAGCAAAATATTGAATGCATCATATTTGACTCATGATTAACCCAGTATTAAAATGTTTGTGTGTCACATGTTCCAGTCTCTGCACAATGTTGTCCCTTCAGTGGGAGCCAGAGATCATAGCAGTGGCAGTCATGTACCTTGCTGGCCGACTGTGTAAGTTTGACATTCAGGAGTGGACGTCTAAGCAGTCATCTCGCCGCTGGTGGGAGCAGTTTGTACAGGATGTGCCGGTGGAGCTGCTGGAGGGTAAGAGACTGCAGCAGATGGGGCACATGAATGTGTTTCACTCAACATCTCTAATTGTCATAATAATCAATTAGATATAGGAACATTAACCCTAGCAGTCTAGTTTGTCATCATGATTTACTGTTCACTTCCAGCTTTTCATCATCTCAATACCATTTTCTGTTGTTCTACAGACATCTGCCACCAGATTCTGGATTTGTACTCACAGGGTAAGCAGCCGATACCACAGCAGCCTCAGATGCAGGACAAAGAGAAACCGCCGCCGCCCCCTCCTTCTACTCAGCCCGGCCAGTCAGGGGGGCAGAACCCTCCTGCTCAACCTCCCTCCAAGAAAAACTCCCCCCAGGCCAGCCCACCTGCCAAGATTAAACGCCAACATGTAAGTAAAGCATTTACAGTCAGGGTCTAAGGTGCTGCCTCCTTCAGGAGTGTTTTTTTTTATTTTTTACTGGGAATTTGGCTAAAACTGATTTTATTTTTAAAAGTGGGAATCACATTAAATTAAATTAAATCGGTTCAAGGAACAACAAAAAAAATTAAATCAAGTTTAAACAGAAAATGAAATGTGCTTTGCGATTTGTTACTTTCGATATGAAACAAAGTCTCAGCAATATAAATGATTTTTACTTGTGTGTCGATTATTTAATAGATTTTAATTATTAAATCACATTTATTTTTGTTTTGGTTTTATGACATGAAAATTAAATCTTTAATTATTTAGCTTCACAAGGTTAACAGGAAAATAATGCAACAGAATTTGATTCGATTGTACAGCCGCTCTGGAGAAAAGTCAAGTCAACTTTATTTGCGCTTTTAACAATGTTTCAAAGCAGCTTCACAGTGTTAAACAGGAAAATAATGCTACAGAATATATTTCAATTATCATACAGTAACAATGTGGGCTTTAGATCAGTAATTTAGTTTATATGGTTAATTTAGGTTAATAATTAGATTTATTTGGATATTTAGTTGAAAAGTTTTGTGTCCCCAACTGAGCAAGCCAAGCCAGAGGCGACAGGGGCAAGGAAACTAAAACCCCATTAGGTGACATAATGGAGAAAAATAAACCTTGGGAGAAACCAGGCTCAGTCGGGGTGCCAGTTCTTCTCTGGCCAATTAACAAACAGCGTATGATTATTATTCTAGCAACTTTACAGGTCAGAGGTCATAATAGATCAGAATAATCTAAAGATCGGTTTTATTGAGGATGACCTATCGATTTAAACAATTATTAAATAGGAATATTCAAACAATCGGAGTCTTCACGCCAGAGACAGGTTTATTGAGGATGCCGTGTCGATGAGGCAATTCCAGGGGAGTCTACAGAAAACAGTGATGTCATCGTCCAGCTCAGTTCAGTTATCATAAAGTGTCAATACGGGCAGATCAGTAATATAGTTTAATATTTAGTCTCTCCAACTGAGCAAGCCAAAGGCAAAAGAGGCTACGGTGGCAAGGAACCAAAACTCCATCAGGTGACAGAATGGAGAAGAAAACCTTGGGAGAAACCAGGCTCAGTCTGGGGGCCAGATCTCCTCTGTCCAATTAACAAACAGTGTATGATTATGATTCAGGCAAACATTACAAGTCAGATTAGATCCTAACGTTCAGAATAATTTTCCAGTTCCATGTTTATTTATGTAAACTGTAATTGTTTGGTCTTTTAAGACTATATTTGAAAACTGTTTTATTTTATTTTGTAGGTCTCTCCTAAAGATGAACCTAAAGCTCCAGCAGGTAAATTACTCTGCATGCAGAGGATATTTTATGATGACATGATGACATGATAATGAATGTATATTGTGAAATTATGAATTACCTGTTGTATTAATTTGTCTTGGTTTTTGTTTCAGAGCAAGTTGGGTCTAAAATACCACGCCTAGAGAGTCCTATGCCGCCTCTTCCTGTGTCCCAACCCCCAGGTGAGGCTTTCTGTAGTTTGAAATAAATCTTTGGATACATGTTCATTGCTCATCCTAAACCAAAATATGAAGTAATCTGATTTTATTGTTTACACAACCTTAAGAGGATAGCCCAATGGGGTTATAGGAAAAAATGAAAATTATATGATAGATTACTCTGCATCCTCGTACTTCAGACGAACTGCTTTTAGTAATGCATACAAACACACATACACTACAGCTCAAAAGTTTTTTTTGGTGACAAATATCTAGTATCTATCTATCTACTCTTGAGGGCACAGGCTGATAGGTCCTTTTACATGCAATCACATCATTACTACATGGCTTAAGCTGTTTGGCCTCTGCTGATCCTGCAGCCAATGAGATCAATAATATTGTTTAATATTAAGTGCCCCCGATAGACTACATTGTCTGGTTCATTTTGTTTTAGGGTAGTCCTGCAGTTCCTCTGTAACCTTCAACCTCCCCCAGCTCCACCTGCCTAAATCTGCTACGCGATTTGTGTATGTCCATTTATGCAGCAGGGGTAGCATATCTTACATGCTCTCAGCAGCATGTCAGTGTATCTATTAGCAGTAGCAAGTCCAGACTTGCTCTGCAGCAGCAGCATAGCAGATCATGGGAACACTATAACATGGGAAAACTATTCAGATATTTGTCATAATTGAAAAACTTTTATTTAGCAAGGATGCATTTATTTGATCAGAAATGACAGTAAACACTCTTATTATTTTACAAAGATTTCATTTTTGTGTGATAGACGAGTTCATGTGCTTTATCTTTATATAGTTCTAGTATAAAGTAGGGCTGCATGATTAATAGGTTATCAAACCCTAAAGGCTGCGATTTAATTAAATAAATATATGCACTGCGTGTTTCAGAGTGAAGTATGGCACTGTGTTCTTACGCAAACAGCTCATGATCCGCCGTTGTTTGCAGCATCTCAGACAGGCTCGATTTGCAGTAAATGCTGCTAAACACAAACTCCATCTTGTCATCTGCTCTGAGCTTGGGTTGCTATAATGTGTGTTGGGAATGCAACATGGACTAACCATCTTCCCATACTTTAATCACTTACCAACAAGAAAATCTTTAAGGGTTCCCTCGTGTTTTCCGGCAAAATAAAAATGAATTGGTTAAACATTTAAAGATGAAGAAATTAAGAGCTGTTAGGGTTGTATTGTATTTTTATGGTTGTGTAATGTCAAATAAAATAGTATTTTTTATTATTATTGTTGTTGTTTTAAATCACTTTTTAAATTACAATTGTAATTTAATAAAATGTGCTATGTTTATCAATGATTATCTATTTATCAGTGTATCAATGATTCCAAAAACTGCTCTGATATCTGCCCACACATAGATCGCAAGGCTCCATCTGCAATCCCAGCTCCTCCTGCTGAAGCAGAACCAGCCACATCAGCTGAAATGGACCCAGCACAAGGGCCGGCTCCTCCTCTGCCACACGGGGCCCCGCCCCCTCTACCTCACCGCCCGCCACCCCCTCCTCCCTCAAGCTATATCATGGGAATGTCCACATCCAGTTCGTACATGTCCGGGGAGGGATTTCAGAGTCTGCAGTCCATGATGAAGACCGAAGGGCCCACTTACGCGCCTATGCCCCCTTCATACGGACTACCTTACCACCCACACGTCTATCCACATCCAAATCCCCCTCCTCCAGGCCCTCCCCATCCACTTACCCTCCTCCCAATCTGCCCCCACCCACCCCATCTTTCCCCTCCAGGCTACAACCCCAGCTACCCCCTCCACCCCCACGCATGCCACCTGGGCACAGTGTGCCCCCTCCGGGTATGGGCCTTCCGCCTGCTGGTTACCCTCCTCCCCCCGGCCAACCTCAGGTGCCGTTGCCACCCCATGCCATGCCTCCTGTTGCAGGAATGAACAGAGGGGCTTGGATGAGATGAGAGGTGATGAAATCAGTTCTTCTTACATTACACACTGTCTGTACCAGGTTTATATGTATTCCGTTGCAGGTTTCACAGGAAAGTACAGACATTTCAGCTGCCAAGTTGAACACTGATGGAATTTTTTTGAGTGTCAGGGAGGCCATGAACTACCACAGACTATTGCTTGGGTTCAGACTTTCACCATTTGGTAGACTTTCTCTCCACTTTTTCAAATTAAAGGAATAGTTCACTTGTTTAACCCTCATGTTGTTCTAAATCTGTGTGAAAAAGAGAATTGTCAAATCTTCATGGATATTTTCCATACAGTGATTTACGGTGACCATGGGTGTTCATTCACCAAAAAGGAGGAAAAACACTATAAAAGTATTTTGATTTCAGAAGACATGAAATAGTTTTGAATTATTTTTTAATTCTCATAGCTTTTTGGCAATAAATGATTTTTTTTTTTTTTGTATGAAAAGATTTGACAAAAGGTAAAGATTCATCAATTAGTTTATTCCTTGGAAACAAAAATCATACAGGTTCGGAACAACACGAGTGAATAATGACAGAATTTTCATTTTGGAGGAACTAACCCTTTTAAATTTATTCACATCACCACTTACATTCCCAACACCTTTCTGAATTATGAATTTTTGATTGTACATATGATTTATTCTGTAATCTTTAGGGAACTCTTTTTTTTCAATGTTATGTCTTCACTTTCCTCTGCCTTTGCTTTTTATTTGGTGTGTTGCAGAATTCATACTATTTTCTTAGCAACATGGGGAAAATATCCCAGTAATCATCCTTAGCAGTCCCTTTATTCAGATGCGTTTCTAGCATCTTTGATTGAACTGAGGTCAAGTGCATTGATTGATGGATATTTGTTAGTTTCATAGTTTCCCTTATGTGCCTTAGTTTGGTTAATAGTTGATCGGCAAAGGACTTGCTATGCTCAACCACATTGTGTTTGCTTTTTGCTTTTTTTTTAGCCAGATAATAAAAGTATTTTTCCCCCTTGTGCATTGTGTATTGAATTGTTTTGTGTTAAAGAAATTATTTACTGCACCACTGTCATGCTATCAGTTACCAGAGAAACTAATTTTGTTTTGGGATAAACATTACACTACACATTGTGCTACACAAGTATAACAACAAGGTTTAAAAATTATATAGTTTAACATGAGAATAGTGTTGGATAGTCGCTTACAAACCTTGCTTGTGCAGGTTCAAGCAATGCAAACAATCTTCTGGCTGAATGAACCAGTTGCTAGATAACTGGGTCAGAGCATCTCCAAAACGTTATGTATTGCAGGGTGTTCACAGTATGTAGTGGTTAGCACTTACCAAAATTGGTGTGAGGAAGAGGACAACCTTGTATGTACTTGGGGAGTAAATGCTAGCCCGTCTGGTCCGATCAGTCAGAGGGCCCAATGCCCAAGATGACCACTGTTCACTGTTGAAGGTGCCTAAGATGTGCATTTTACTTAGACATGTACCACCTACCTAAATATGGTTGGAGACAACTCTACAGTACAGTAAAGTACAGCTCTTCATGGCAATGGTATGAATTCCTGTCAGCAGTGGCCGATTTCAGCAGGATAATGCAGTTGTTCCCAACCCTTTTCATGGGGTACCCCCAGCACTGCATATTTTATGTCTCCCCAATCAAACACACCTGATTCAATTTATCAGCCCTTTAGTAAACACTCCAAGACCTCAAGCGGGTATGTCAGATAATAGAGACATCAAAAAATTTGCAGGGTTGGGAGAACCACTGTGATAAAACACCCTGCAGTACAATTGTGTAGGTTTGAGGAACAAGACATGTGTCGCCTTGGCCTCCAAATCTCAATCTGGTTGCGCATCTGTGGGATGCGCTTGACCAACAAATCCAATCCACAGAGGACCCACCTCAAACTCCTCAAGACTTGAAGGATCTGCTGCTAATGCTTTGTTGCCAGATATCACAGGACACATCAGAGGTCTTGTGAAGTCCATACATCAATGCATATGTTGTAGCAGCTGGACCAAAAGGACATTCAATTATTAATTATATTTAATAAATAATCCAACTGACCCCTCAAGACCATAACAAGCAAAGGTCCAAGCAGGCACCAAGATTTCTGCTCTCTCCCACTGTTATCCATTTTTACTCCCCCCTGGCTCTAGCCCATCTACTAGTGGACCTCAGAGACATTCCAGGTGGGGGAAGGTGGCTACATGCAACAGGACAGGCCATAGGAAAGATACACAAGGCTCATAAAAAAGGACTTCTTACCTTTAATTAATAGACAAACCTTCTATGAATGAACATGCACATCTCCAAGACATTGTGTGTATGATTATTACAGTCTTTTGTAGGCTAACAAGCTAACACAGCAAGTTCATAATCATTTCTGTGTCCAACACAGAAGAAATTGACTGCAATTTCACCACCATCAAACTATTGAACCAAGACTTTCACTGGACACTCATTCAGCGGCTAAGGCATTGCAAGTATCCTATGTTTAACTAACTAAACAGAGGTTTAGTATAAGCTGTACTAAAATAATTTAGGAGACTCAAGCTCATAAGACCTTTTTGAACCAAAGAATTAGTGTAACCGCTTTAACAAAGATACAAAATGTCAATCTTCTGTTGTAGGTGTTTACTTAAGTAGCATTTTGCAAAGCATTCACATAATGAAAAATGTGTGGTCATAATACAGCGATTACCAAACGCTACCAACGTTTGGTAATCAAGTGTTGAATTTTGAATTTTGTAAGGATGTCTATAAAATTAAACCAGTGAGAAAATTAGTAATTTACCCTTATTTCCATTAGGGGGCACAATTCTCAAACATTTATTTTATTATTTTGGGTTGGAATGTGAACTGGGACCAAGTTTCACATTAGACATAAAGTGGCAACCCACAATACCAACATATTTATGACAATTATTATTATTATCATTATTATTTTTTGCTCTCTGCATCTGGTAAGCACTAACCATGTCACAAACCAGTGTTTAATGTTTTTTTTTTTATTATTATCCAAATTTAGCAAGTGACATGAATTTGCACCTCACTTTTGACATTAACAAAACATGTAAGAGTTATGCACAAGTACATATATCATATTTTTCCCACTGCTTTTGGTAACCCATATCAGATCAGCCTTGTGACCCATTTCCAGGATCACAACCCACCATTTGAGAACCACTGAACTAAATATGCCTCATAAAGTACATTTAGTATAGTTGATCTGTTGCTGGAATTTTCCCATTTGTGAAGATCCTTTAAAACACTGCCACTGAATTGAGTCAACACTTAGCAAATCTGAGCCAGAAATGACACAGTTGTCTTCTGTAAAGCTGTTTTATAGCTAAAATTGTTACTGTCAAGAAACAGTCTATACTGTAAAAATAAATACATGTGACGAGTCAAAGCGATATTTTGTTTTATTGACAAATTCGGCCTAGTTCACTTTGTATAACTGTTTTCTTCTCCGCCATAAAATATCACCCCGATGTCTCCTGCAGTCATGCTTGCATCTATTAACACTGAAGACAGGATAAACCTCAGAGGTTTTACACAATTAAACGACACAGGGTATAGGTGCATAGGTTTCAAACAAAACCTCATGCACAAAAGAGGCAGCACATGAGCCAAATACAATCATCATCAAAAAAACAAACAAACAAAAAAAATATTTATGGCTTTGTGTTCAGACCGTTTCCCAAGAGAATCTGAATAGGATCTGTTTGCGACTCCCTTCACTAACAATAGCAATTTTATCAACTTTGGCAGGTGGGTCAAAACTGATTTCAGCCAATCAAATGCACTCTTACCAATAGAGAAAACCCCCCTGATTAAGTTGTTAAAACTCTTCAAACTACACTTTTTGGCTATGTTCAGAATAGCTTACTAACATATTACTCTTAAAATTTTTACTGTATATATTTACCAAAATGCAGTATACAGCAAGTTTCACATTTCACAAAATTGTATGCCACAATGCAGTGCGTTCAACCTTCTATTTCCAGAGTGAAGTTCGAACTGCAATTTATTTTAACAGAAATAAATACAGTACTCCTGTTCATGGTTGTATAAGGTGTATTGTTTTACATACTATTTGCTTTTGTAAAATATTAGTATTCAGCATATATTGCACAATAACCAGTATGCTAGTACTGCATTCTGAACACAGCCTTATTATTTTATTTATAAGCATGCCTGTTTTAGAACTGGGTTGACTCAGTAGTTTATCTGACATCGAAAAAGAAATAGCAAGAAAAAGAGACACACGTACATTAAACTGTTACTGACATGCATTTAAATTAGCTGAACATCACTTGCTATATCCAGACCTTGATCACTACTTAGGATTGATGCTTGTTCTCTGCCGAATAGCAGGCCCTGCAGACTTTTAAGGGAACGTGTGGAATTTAAACATAAAATGCCTTATATAGTGCTGAAAGTGCTACACTACACATTGATAACTGAAAACATTATCAAATTAGCCATAATTTTGAATAAACCAACGAGCAAAGGATGGGGAACATGAATAACCTTGTGAATGTGGGCGTTCAAACACCATGAGGAGTTAGATTCCATGAGGGCTTGTGATCATTTTTGATCCAGAATAACTCAATAATAATATCTAAATACCTTGAAATGAAAAAGCCTGATGAGTGTATTTTTTTTTTTCCTGGGGTGAAGTATTAAGATGGGGCAGGACATATTGATGGACTTGTCCACTTTTTTAAGACATAAACCAGCGTCAGTTTTAAAATTTGTTTGTAAATTTTGTGTTTACCACTGCCGTTATGTGCAATGCATTCATGTGGAGGTCAAAGCCGTGCAGGGCATGTGTGATGTATAGTGTTTTGTAAAGTTACTTTTAAAAGTAATGTGCTGCAAATATTACTTCTTAAAACTAAATAATTGTAAATTAGTTCCTTTTTAGGAAAAGTAATTGAAGGTAATGTGTTACGTTAATTTTTATTACGTTGTTTCTTATCGGGCTTGCTTGTTTGTTTTTTTAATAACAAAAACCAAAGGTTCTATTTTTGGCAAATCTAAGCCCTTTTTTTATACCAAAAGCGAAATTAATAAGAATCAGGCTAAAAGAAATGCAAACTCCCTTTTGTACAGTAGAGGGCGCAGCTCAAACAAACCTTTCAGCTGTGCAACCATTAGATTAGACTAGGAAGCAGGAGTTCAAAATTCTTACTTCAGCAATAAAAGAAAGAAACATAAATGTGATTTTGCTCAGTCTGTTGGAATTTTTGCTTATTAGTATGATTGAATTAGAAAGCTTAATAAAGTGAGATTAAATACATAAAGTATATTTGTATAATTTAACGTTTAATTATTGCAGGTTTGTGTAACATTCTGAGTTTGCATTTCATAGTAATTATTCATTTTGATGAATACTCAATCTGTTGTGCTAGTGAGGACCTGTTTTCGCCTGGTATTAAGATGCGTTTTAGTCAATCAGATCATAAGTGGATGACGCTAAATACAGGTGTAAACGGGGTCTAAAATGTTTTGAGCTTGACCACTTTCACTTCCAGAGGTAGTCGAGCTTTTGTAGTGTAAACGCTCATGTGGTCGAATGCATATCAACAGCGACAAAAGACAGCCTAGTCTCCACCTACTTACTTAATGCGTAAACATTATGGGAAGCGTGCTAGACAGACGTGATTTAAACTGTAGGCTGTAGACCGAAGTTTGGTTTAAAGAACAAAAACGTACCAAGAACAATGTTCTCACCATTCCTGATTTCTAACACTCACAGCGGTCGGCGTGGTCTTGCGGCTATCAGGGCACTAAAGCCCATTAATATGTAAATTACGCAAGATTATTTTGTCCATTAGATTGAAAGATTTGAAAAACAACCCCCACACATAGACCTTTCCCTCGAAGAAATCAGGACAGAAGTGGTTGAAAGTGGACAAGAGATGGGTAAATGAGTACGTGTCTCCCTGGTCTACTTGTGATCCGGTCGACCAAAATGCATATTAATATCAGGTGTAAACAGGGCCTAAGATGAGTAAATGCATGCTCACATTTAGTCTAGAGCTACAATAACCATCATGTTCACACGCCCCTGCACTTACTCCCGATTTCTCTCAACATAAGGACAGGACAGGCATCAGTCTATATCAGTCTATATCGGAGAGGCATCAGTCTTGCATTACTTATTTGAAAAAGACATATTTTGAAATTTAAAGTAAAATGTTTCTTAACTAGGTACTTGCAAAATGTAATCTGGTGGTGTCACACTGGTGGTGTTATGCCTTGACCAGCATCGCATGAAAGGGCCTTCAGGAGTCTTAGATTTGAAAGTCACCCCTACTTAGGGTTGAACCGGACAGCTTAGATCTTTAAACATTAGGTTAGCACAATGATTTCTGTCAACATATTAGTCTTGACTGTTAATGGGTCAGTTAAAATGGATTCAGTGTCATTCTCCACCAATTGTAATCATGGACATAAACAAAAAGGCTGGATAAAGGACAAATCTTTTGTTTATGATGTATACTTGTAATTTCCCCAGACCTGAGAGACGTGATTGTCAAGACTGCGCAGCACACCATTTTAAGTTTTGACATCTTAAACATACAAAAACAATGGATTTCAGTTGTGACCGCCAGAGTTGTTGTTGTTGTTTTTATATATAGAGGAACAGAAAAAAAAAATCATAATTAGCATGTTTTGTGCTGCTATTGTGTCTCAGTTGCATTGTCTAAAAAGTGTTGCGCTGTTAAGAAACCCCATACGCTGTTGAGTTAAAAACAGCCACTAGAAAAAGTAAAAATACTTAAAAAGAAAACATAATAATAAAGTGATTTAAAGCATTTGTACATATCTTACATTGTCTTTCAGAGTCATTTCTGTACATTATTGGTGCACAGAAAGGGTACCAGAACAAAGTGGAGTGAGTGAGCCTTACCTGGTATCGCCCATTTTTGCTCTAAATGTTTGATGGACCCAACTCTGTCTAGAAGATCGTAAGGACACAATAACACAAAGTTTTCTGACATTACTGTTATGTAAAAAAAAAAAAAAAAATACAGATGAGGCAAACTGACTGAACATGACATAGCTGCCAGTCATAAACACTTCATGGGCCTTGTCCCAAATGACACCGTCCTTTGTGGAGTCTACATTTGACCACAGGGACTGTTGGCTCATAGAATATGTGTGGACCAAGGCCAGAAATCCATAGATCCATCATGGCAATAAAGAAAAACATAAAATGAATTGTCAAACAATGTTATTTCAATGCTGATTATTGCTTTGAATGTTCACTGATTCACTGATTATAAAACATGGCTACTATCAGAAAACTGTTGTGGAGTGATCCAACGTCAATGGCAAGTTTGACTCCTAATGACTTGACATGGAAGATGATTGTGGACGGGAGTGTTTGTGTTGCCTGTTGTTGCTGTGAGCAGTTTCTCAGTTTGGCCCTGCAGGAGTTTTACGGTGGATGAACAGAAGGAGGAATGTTCCTCGTGTGCTAGAGCTGCTATAGAGGACCTTTGAACTGATTCCCAGAGAGCTGCTGTCGGATGGATGGCTTTGATCCTGCTGCGTCACCCAGCTTTCGCCACACCACCTGAACACAAAGGAGCGAGTCACAAAACAGTTGCTGTATGTCGGTCCGAAACCTGCATCGTTGTCTTCACTCATTTCTATGTACATTAGACTCATATATAATTTATAGTTTATAATTATGGATATTTTTGTAATGGCCAATAACCAAAAAATGGTGGATATTCCATAATATTTTTTTCTAAATAATAATAAAAAAAATAAAAAAAAATAAAATCTCTTTAAATGCTACAAGTAAAGTTAAGCATCACAATGTTTAAATGTATATTGAAAAATAGATTTTCATTCTGAGATTTGAATTTAGAGATTAAAACACAAATAACACTGTTCAATGTAAAGTGAGTGTTAGATGACGGAAAAGATAATGGGGCATTTTGAACAAAAACTGAAAAACATATGTTTTTGCTGGTCATAACAGTTTTGAAGGCCTGAAAACACAAACTTCTGAAAAACGGATTTTTCAGAAATGTGTGAAAAATTTAGAAAAATGGTGACATCATGCACATGCATGTTATGTGTGAAGTTTATAGGCATGTAGTGTTTCTTCACAAAGTGACATCGCCAACTATTGGCCTGCCATGAATAATACAGCGTTTTTAGTCGTTTTCACTAAGAAAACTTGTCTGTAAGTAAGAAACACACAGGAAATCTTTTCCGTTTTTAGTACATAGTTGTTGTGTGACGTTAAGTAAAACTAAGGAGGAATACGCATGCACAGTTAACCATTTGAGGTTTAGATCACGTCGGTGTGATTAGAACATTCAGTGCATCATACAGACTATATAAACAGACGACATGTTTTATTCATAGTGTAGGTATTAGGCAGCTATAAAATGTACTCTATTCTTCTCCCACTTCACTGACCACTTACTTTTATGTATTTTGGGAGAAGTGGATGAATTGATGTGTTGTAAATCTGACAGATACGATTCTCTGAATTGCGGTGCAAACAAACATGGCACATTATACAGTAGATCAGCTATCAGGTTCATAATATTCATTATATGATCATTATACTGGTTTATAATAATAAGGTGATACATTCTAAAATAACGGTCACTTTAAATATTCACGCTGGGGGGTCAGCTAGAATATTTTAAACTTGCGGGTTTTAAAAGGTTTAAATAACTAACATTGTTAATTTAAATAACGGTGCTGTCGTAGAATTATTATATATTTTTTAAAATAGCAATATCAACCGATAACCCATATGATACAGATATATTGTCATCCCAATTATAATTTATTTAAATTGCACTTATTTATAAAAGTCACTGCCATTTGTCTAACATATTTTACATAACACTATTACCACCCACAGAAAGGAAGCAAGCAAAAACAAGCACAATCATCAATCCATCCAGAACTCTTACAGTGTTCACAATGGTGTTCAACAGGCCAGGCGTCTGCAGGTGAGAAGCACAGAGGTGTTATTGTGAGCTAGATATCTGAGCTGGATTCCTTCATTCCCACATTCCACTGAGGGGCCCAACTAACAGATCAAACTATTGGCTCATGCTATCATGAGATCAGAGCTCTGTGTACCAACCTGTCCATTAAATGACCCTTCCAAAAGCTCCACCCACTTGGTAACACTTTCTTTTGAAGGGATGCTTTGCAGAAGATTCAATAGAAATTAACTGGACATTTCTGTGGACAGCATTATTTTAAGTAAATTCTGCTTAAAAAGTAAAAAAAAAAAAATTGATGGGCTTGAGTGTGACTTTGTAAATCATTTTTGTTCTGTTTATGCTGCAGTGTTTTTTATCTACTGTTTTATGGATTCTGATTAGCTTTTGTTATTTTTATTGTTCATCAGCTGGAAAAAAATCAAAAAGTGATTCCAATGATATCGTTTCTCTGTAATGTTATCATTATAATTGTGGTGTGGACTCTGCCTTTCTTTTATATTTAGAATGGTTTTTAGAACTACATGAGAACATATCGTCCTTAATGAGAACGGGCCTTATCACAGACAAGAATCAAGAACACTCACGTTGCACATCTCTCGTACTATGGCTTTCTCTTTCTCACTCAGGTCTTCCTCACTTTCTTCTGGAAGCTTCTTGTCCAGATTATCATGGACCTCCAGAACCTGTTAATACATGGTCAAGAGCATTTTTTAAACAAGCTCATATAGTTACTCTACATTCTATATAACTGCTAATGTAATTTCTTGCCAAAAAGGGACAAATACTAAAGCGAAAATATTATCTGAACTTTCTCTCAAACTATTATGCTGATAATACATTTTATTATAATAATAATAATAATAATAATAATAATAATAATAATTATAATTATAATAATAATAAAAAACATTAGTAAAAGAGACATTTTACATAAACATTTCCTAAACTCCTTCCAAACCGTTAAGACTTTTGTTCTTTTTTAGAACACAAACCTCATTGGTTCTCATGCATTTGAGCTTGTGTTTAACATATTTGATGTCTGTTGATTAATGTTTATATTGCCTTCAGAACTGCCTTAATTCTTCATGGCATGGATTCAGCAAGGTGCTGGAAACATTTCTCCGAGATTTTGGTCCATATTGACATGAAGACACTCAGTTGCTGCAGATTTGTCATGATGTGAATCTCCCATTCCTCCACATCCCAAAGGTGCGCTATTGGACTGAGATCTGGTGACTGTTTCATTTGAGTATAGTGAACTCATTGTTGTGTTCAAAAAAACAGTTTGAGATGATTTGAGCTCTGTGACCTTCTGTTATCCTGCTGAAAGTAGCCTTTAGAAGATGATACACTGCATGTGGTCATAAAAGGATTGACATGGTCAGCAACAATACTGTGGCATTTAAACAATGTTCAGTTTGTACTAAGTATGCCAAGAAAATATCCACCACACCATTACACCACCAGCAGAAGACTGAAACGTTGATACAAGATGCGTCCATGCGTTCATGTTGTTTATGCCAAATTCTGACCCTATCTGAATTTTGCAGCAGAAATCGACTTATCAGACCAGGCAAAGTTTTTCCAATCTTCTGTTGTCCAGTTTTGGTGAGGCAGTGTGATTGTAGCCTCAGTTTCCTGTTCCTGGTCATTCTCCTCTGACCTCTGGCATCAACTATGCATTTTTACCCACAAAACTGCCGTGGATCTCTCTGGATATTTTTCTGTCGTTTTCTCTGTAAACCCTAGAGATGATTTTACGTGGAAATTCCAGTAGATCAGGAGTTTCTGAAATACTCAGACCAGCCCGTATGGCATCAACAACCATACCACGTTCAAAGACACTTTCTTCCCCATTCTGATGCTCAGTATGAACTTCAGAAGATCGTCTTGACAATGTCTACATGTCTAAGTTGCTGCCATATGATGCCACAAAATGTGCTTCTTAGACCATTGTTAAACTATTCCTGAACCATTTTTGCTGTGGCAGGGCACATTATTCTGCTGAAAGAGGCCATGGTCACCAGGGAATATATTTCCATTAAAGGGTGTACATGGTAGCAACAATGCTTAGGTAGGTCCAACTTGTTAAAGTAACATCCACAAGGATGGCAGTACTCAAGATTTCCCTGCAGAGCATTGCCCAAAGCATCACACTGCCTCCGCCGGCTTGCATTCTTCCCATAGTGCATCCTGGTGCCATGTGTTTCCCAGGTAAGCGACGCACATGCACCCAGCCATCCATGTGATGTAAAAGAAAATGTGATTAATCAGACCAGACCACCTTCTTGCACTGCTCCGTGGTCCAGTTCTGATGCTCACATGCTAACTGTGCAGACCCATACGCAACAAACTGTGATGCACTGTATATTCTGACATCTTTCTATCAGAACCAGCATTAACTTCTTGAGCAATTTGAGCTACAGTAGCTCGTCTGTTTGATCAGACCACACAGGCCGTTACCCTGATGCCGGTTCACCACTGTTGCTTCCTTGGACCACTTTTGATACATACTGACCACTGCAGACCGGGAACACCCCACAAGAGCTGCAGTTTTGGAGATGCTATTACTCAGTTGTTTAGCCATCGCAATTTGGCCATTGTCAAACTCACTCAACGCATGCCCATGCCCATTTTTCCTGCTTCTAACGCATCAACTTTGTGGAATTATTTTTTTCACTTGCTGCTTAATATATCCCACCTACTAACAGATGTCGTGATGAAGAGATAATCAGTGTTATTCACTTAACCTGTCATTATATAACCTGTTATGCCTGATCAGTGTGTGTATATATATACACACCATTGATAACTGTCAGAGTCTGTTCTGTCTGTTTTCATTGTGTTCACCTTCTTTTTGTTAGTTTTCAGTTGACCCAGTTTTCCCATGTTTCTTTGATTCATCTCATTCACCTGGCCCTCGTTAATTAACTCATTAGTTCCCTCGGTTAGTTCTAGTATAAGTACTCTCTGTTTTGTTCAGTTCATTGTCCTGTCTTATCAGTGTTAGAGTGTGCTATTCTGGTTCTTTAAGTGATCGCCTGTGTTTCCTTGGTGGAATCTACTATTGAAGAACATTTTGATTATCTCCTTTGCCATGCTCTCATTATCAGCCTCATACCACATGCTCATGACAATTAACGTGTGTGTGGTAATGTATGTACCTTCATTGCATGAACCACGGCTTCAGGTTTCTGTACAGATGAGGTAAATCCAGTGGAGGGAGAAGATTCACTGGTCTGTAGTCTTCCAGTTCCCTGGAGAAGAGAATGCATGGGGTGGTCAGTTTGCTCCTGGCCAACATTCTGATTAAAGGACCATGCTATTCCCATTGTACAACATATTTTTTGGGGGATATGGTATAATGGTGTACACTATTGTTCAAAAGTTTGTGGTCAGTTACTCCTACACATACTTTTAATCAGCAAGCATTAATACAATTGCTCCAAATTGACAGTAAACACTTTTACATTGTTACAAAAAAATGATATTAGTATTATATTTCTTGAGAACAGCATGACTATGCTGGTCCACCAGCTAGACCAGCACAATAACATTGCTATATTTCCATACTTCCTTCTACCATTTTCTTAACAACAATATGATTCAAGTCCTGTGACTCTTTGCTTTAATTGCTGGTTTGTCTTAAAAATTTCAGGGCTGATTCTTGCCTTTATGGAACTACCTTTCAAAGAAAAAAACTACGCCCTTGTTGTAAAAGATAAGGGCACAACATTAACATCCTGCTGGAAAATTCAGCTAAAACCATTGAAAGATGGTACTTGGTTTATAGTTGGTCAAGTTTACTAAAAAAACTACAGAGAAGCAAGCGTAACGGTCCCACTTTGTATTAGGTGGCCTTAACTACTATGTACAAACATTTAAATTAATTGTTTGATACAATGCACTTATTGTGTACATACATGTTTGTACATTGTACTTATAGTACATTTAAAAAAAAATGTAATTACATCTTTAATTAATTTCTGTAGTTACATTTATAATTACACTGTTGACACGTCCCTTACACCTAACCCTACCCTTAAACTTACCCATACCACCACACCTGTCCCTAACTTTACCCGTATCCCACCTCAATATCAGCAAAAGTGTTTTGCAATACAATATGAACACAATAAGTACATTGTACTTATTTTTTGATGTAAACACAGAGAAACTCAAAATATTATTGTATCTGAACCACATAAATACATTTTTTTTGGTGATAAATCATGAAAATAGCACAATTTGGCATGTTTCACTGCATTATAACAAATAAAACACAATTACACATTATGTTTACAAAATCTTTGAATAATATTTGAATAAAGGGTGATGTCGATTCTGAAAAAGTTCATTGTATTAACTCAAAATTTTAATTTCAATGAACTCAAAATTAAGACAACCAGGTAACTTACTTTTAAAATATTTGTTTTACAGTGTAGTAGTTAAGGCCACTTAATATAAAGTGGGACCAGCATGACCAACAGTTTTGTAGGATCTGATGATTCGCCATTCAAGTACATAGGAGTGAAGATGACTGCCGAGTAGGCAGACTCTCCTACCAAACCAACTACCATGCACATATGGATCACAGTCCTGTTCTCATTGGTGATATATTGATAATAATACTAATACATCATTGGTAATTATCTGTCTCAGCTCAGAGATATGAAAATCATTCATAATTAAAACTACATTCCATCATACATCTAAAACATTCATCTTAGCTCAAAATTGCACACATTTTTTTTGCAGCCCAGACAGCTGTGGAGGACAGAAAGCCCCTGGTTGTGTTTAATCATTCATATCGCATGAAGAAAGCCGGACATGATCGGCATACATTCATACTGATGATGACCACAAAACAGCTCATTTAAAAACGTTTTTAAGCGGAGAATGACGGGGGAAAAGCATTTATGTGTTGTGCTGTGTGCCGTGTTAATAATGATCTAATAAGTATCTAATACACTGTTTCATGAGAGAGCTTATCAATCAAAAGCTTCTGAAAGGAACTATCCATATTATGAGATGGTTCCCATGGAAACACCAGAAAACTATTTTTAAATGGTTGAATATAGTCATTCTCACTCTATTTAGACTATTAAAAGCTCACTAAAAAGGAAAAACTCTGGTGTTGTCCCTTAGACAGCAAAACTGTGGTTAAATTCGATTTTCATGCTTCTATACAGAAATTACATTTTTTTTCGGTAGCTACGTTTCCATCTGCCAATTTGTATGCACATTCTGGGATATCACATTAAAAACGCTGGGTGGGTAAATACTAAAGTTGTGCATAAAAAAAGCACATGCACTCAATTGAGGCAGTGACCGATAAAAAGACAATAAATTCCTTGATGAGCAACAAAAAACTTGTAACTTGCCTCAACAGTTGATGTGATTGGATAAATGGACTAACCAGTGGACCAATCACATCACAGCATCTCAAATGTTGGTTTGGTCATTTTGAAATGCTTGCGCCATTGTCTGTCATCAGAATGATTTGTTTTTATTCTCTCCCAAGAGCATCTCACATGATTGCGTTCCCAAACACCAGGCATCCGAGCGCAAGAGACCGTTGATAGCGTTTATTGCGTTTCGTCTGCGCGTTCTGAGTCATTCATGATGGAGGAAAAAATTGCCAGTTTCTTCCTCAATTGCAGCAACTTAAATTTTTACTACAGATATTTTCCCAATTTCGCAGGAAGTAAAATTATTTTGTTCTCTTGAACAATGTTTCATTGTTACGCATAAGCTAAATTCACAAGTTTGGATGGAAACATAGCTCATATCGTCACCAAAATGAAAATCACTTGAAACTTTGTTGACAGAGTTTTTGATTACAATAAAAAATATGTACGATGAGCTAAAAGAGTGGAATCATAGTACGATGATATAAAAGAGTGGAATATTGCTTCGCTAACAGGTTAACTAGCTCACTCAGCCACTTCCTATTTGCATGAGATTAATAAATCAACAATATTCACAACATCAACATGTTACAATGCACATTATGCAATATTCCTAACAGTCTCTCAAACACAGAAAACTAATATGTCTCTAAAGGAACTCAAAACACTCAACTAATACTTCAGTATTATTTCATGATATTATTTTTAAATAAAAGGTGAGCACAATCATTAATTATGTGGTGCAAAGTAATTAAACCATTAGTAAACTAGATGAGATTAGCTGTCTTATGTGATTAACCATCAGATAATTTTGCACTACACACAAAACAATGCTGTGTGATGGTAATGTGTATTGCTTTTGTTCAAACCACACATTGATTGGGAGTGACACCAAAAATCTATAAAACATGGAAGGTCAAATGGAATAAAATGGGAGCTTGACCTGTTTTCTCAGAGGAGATGCTGAGTCAAAACAATTTAAAGAAATTCAATTCAAGCTCTGCATTAACGTTATAAAGAATTTCAGCTGACAACAGCAAGGTTTTCAAGCATACAACATAAAACACAGTGGCGAGACTTCCTGTGCACTGGCTAAAGGCACATTTGCTTTTCCTTTTATTCATCAGATTTTTCAGCATATGGTTCAGCTCATTTTCCAGGCGACAATTAAAGGCAAACAGTTTTCAAAGATATGAAAAGTGCCCGCGGTAACGTACAGGAAAAGCCTAAAGCGAAGTACAACAGATGAAAGTTTTGACGCACCAAGGATCTCTTCCTCCTCCCCCCCTCCTGTCGGTTGTGATCTATTATTTGATGTTGCCAGTACCAAATAATTACAAATTTTAATCTAATTAATTGCATAATTAAATACATTTCATTTATTACCTGAATTAAACACTTCAATGTTTATAGAGAGGTTATTCTAACACACTTTTGCTGTAGACCAGAACATCATTAAACAGAAATGCCAAAAAGTTTGTTTTATTCAGTAATTGAATAAATAGTAACCTATTATTTGTTTAGAATCAAATCTGTTCAAGTTAGGCAGCGTTTTTTTCCTGCATTTTGGCTGTTCATTTACAAAACAACAGCATTTAGGGGGCCTGAAAATGGTTTCAACGTGCAAGTTTTTGAAACAATATCATCGTCTCAAAGGCTACAAAAATTCGAATTTGTGAAAACGGTCATGCACATGTGTATTACGTGTTCAGTCTATAGGCATGTAACCATCGCCAACTATTGGTCTGGCATGAATAATACAGCGTTTTTAGTCGTTTTCATGAATCCGTGTGAACAGAGACAGTAGTAAAAAAATAAAATAAATAACGTTTCCATTTTTAATACATCGTTGTGTAAATGTACCCTCAGACTTAAAAGCCAGTCACTCAGGACATGTTCTTCTATTCCAGCTGTACTTCAGACTGACTTAATTAGGGCCAAACTGTTTTTGAGGGCCTAAACATGCTCGAAAACTCATTAAACTTTGCACACGCGTCAGAAGTGGTGAAAATGTACATATTAAATAGGTCTCAAAATTAGGTGTGGCCGTTCGCAGAGTTTCACGTATGAGTATGAAATTCGGTAGACATGTAACAGCCCAATACCTACAAAAAAGTCTTGCGTGCAAAATCTTAAAACCCAACAGGAAGTGAGATATTTTGAATTTTCTCAGTAAAATTTGTGCAGTTTTTTCTATTTCCAGACGTTGTACTCCTCCTAGAGATTTAATCAGCTGAACATCATATTTGGTCAGTCTGATCTAAAGGATTTGGTGAAGCTAAATTGCGAAGATCTTGAGTTTTCCCTGAAGGGCGTGTCCGTCTCACAAAGTTCGCTGTTTAGCCTTTAAACAGGAAGTTGTAACTCGGGCATACAATGTCTGATCTGCCCCAAACTTCACATGTTTTATTAGAGTCCTGGCCTGAAGACATGCCTACATGCCAATATTCAGTTACAGTCATAGCGCAACATGCTGTAAACAGAAAATTACATGTTTTACACTTTAGACTGAGATTTAACCAGAACAACATCTTAAACTTAAACTTCACATTTTTGTTTGATAACAGCCCTGACCTGAAGACATTTACACAGCAATATTCGGTTGTAGTCAAAGTGCCTGCTGGCAGCAGGAAGTGTGGCACATCGAAGTGACTTTGCCATATTTTTCCTATATTTACCCGCTTAAATGCATGTTGCCCACTTTTCACTGTTTTCTTGAGGCCACCGGGTACGAGGGCCCTTTCATCACTGCTTGCAGCTTTAATTACCCATTTTTCAGTTTTATCAGTTTTTAATCAAAATATCAAATTTTACAGAATACAAGTCGTACCTGAAACCACATAGATAAGTTGCAGCGGTGTATTAGTCACATATTAATATTAAAGAATATTAAAAACTATAAACATGTATTTTAGTTTCCTTCATGCCACAACAAATCTTTTAAATTAAAAGGAATGAAAATAGAAAAGGAATGAAAAATAGAAGTATAAAAACAAACATAAATTATAGTGACATTCATTATGAACAAATGAAATTTAAATTAATTTATTTATAATGAAACAGAAACTACCGGCATGTGGAAACTGAGCTATAAAAAAAACCCCTCATATACCTCTCATTCGGCACTAATCCAAATGTGTGTTTAGCTTGGTCGATGTTAACTGCATTATATATACACTGATCAGACATCACATTATGACCACTGACAGGTGAAGTGAATAACTTTATAAATAACTCTATAAATTGCGATGCACTGTGTATTCTGACACCTTTCTATCAGAACCAGCATTAAATTCTTGAGCATTTTGAGCTACAGTAGCTCGTCTGTTTGATCAGACCACACAGGCCAGCGTTTGCTTCCCACGTGCATCAATGTGCCTTGGCCCTGACGCCGGTTCACCACTGTTTCTTTCCTTGGACCACTTTTGATACATACTGACCACTGCAGACCAAGAATACCCCACAAGAGCTGCAGTTTTGTTGATGCTCTGACCCAGTTTTCAAGCCATTATAATTTTGCCCTTGTCAAACTCGCTCAAATCCTTATGCTTGCCCATTTTTTTCCTGCTTCTAATACATCAACTTTGAGTACAAAATGTTCCCTTGCTGCCTAATATATCCCACCCACTAACAGGTGCCATGATGAAGAGATAATCAGTGTTATTCACTTCACCTGTCACCTGTCATAATGTTATGCCTGATGGCTGTATATGACTAATATATATATATATATATATATATATATATATATATATATATATATATATATATATATCATGCTTTGGAATGCACATTGGTTTAGAGATTTAGATAAAAAATGTGACTTATATTCTAGAAAATGCTGTAACAGCAGTTACCATTATGATTAGATTGATTCTCTGTCTGTACAGTGGCCTGGAGAGGATCACTCACATTTATCAGGGCCTCCTGCCTCTGGGGGAGGGAGGACAGCTGTGACTCCGAGTGGTAGAGGGTAATGCCCTTCCGCAGGGCACGCAGATCTCCCGGATTACACTGTCAAATGACACAAGAGCAAAAGAAAGACAATTCAGAGCATATTAAACATTCCATCAAACAAAACATACGTTAATGTTCTCAATGAAACTAATAGTGGCAAGATAAAAAGTGAGAGAAATTTTGTAAGTCACAGCCTGTATGAGGAAAAAGGAGACAGACCACTTGTAGAAAAAATATTAAGAGAAAATGGGAATCTTTGCTTCAATTAAAAATAATTGTTAAAAAGATGTTATTGAAACGTATCCTTGAAAAATTTATTTTAATTATTTAATTATTTAGAGATGTCTTTTTCCCATTCAAACAAATAGCTGTACATCTATTAAATACAAACAAAAATAGTGTTTCAAAGATGGCCGCAGAATGAACTGACTAGCCTTAAAAAGGTCTGGTTTGGCTATACCCACTTGTTATGCTAAATTCTATTCAAATTCAAATGTGTTATATTTGATATCTTCAACTTTCATCCAGTGTTCAATTGCTCAATGCTCAGGAGATGTATTTAGATACAAAACATTTATGCTATCTTTAGTGTTGCAAGTGTTTGAATGTCAACAAAGCCATCTTTAGGAAACTCTTTGTTTTGCTTGTGTTAACAACAGAGATCATTTAATGTGTTTTATTGTGATATAATGCAGGCACTTTGTTCACTAATGCATTTTAAAAGTGACCGTTTGTCATTAATTGTGCACATGCTCACTGTTGCGGCCTTGTTTTTTCTCGACAAAATCAGATTCAGAAATACTCGAAATAGTGCTGACTTCAAAGTTGCATTCTTTTGCATTTTTTCAAAGTATGAATTCTGAGTATCTGAGCTGAATGGAACTTAGCATTACTTCCCCCGACCAGAAACTCCCACACAGCTTCCTGCTCTCATTCCTGTAGGTATTCTCGTCCATAGAAAGTAAGCTCGTATCTCTTCATGCTGCTATAATAGAGACACCCACAGGCCCCAGCTGGCATCATCTCTAATCACCAGTGATCCTTATGACATTTTCAATGTCTTGCATTTATGTCCTCTGAATGCATGTGATCACTGTAAGAAAGACCTATAAATAAATCTGTCACTCGCTTTTTGGTGGCTGCAAGGAAGATGTGAACTTCACATTTGCCTGCAACCTAAACATAGCCTACTGTATTGCTCACAGACAATTCATGGTATTTAGAACACCTTGAAGCAGCACTGATGTACTTGTTACAAGTACAATTCTGTTTGTATGCAGTTGTGTGGAATTTGATATTGAATGATGATCAAAATTGGCAGAAAATACTGGAAAACACTTTTTCAGGTGATACTCTTTTTTTCTTCTGCTTTTTTTAATATCTGGCCTAATAATAACGTGTTTAGTAACTTATTACAGTTACATTACAGATCCGCTTAAAGGGGCTATATAATTTTCATGTATTCATTTATTTTTTATTGCCAATGTGTGAACAGCTTGTAACGAAACTTAAAAAATTAAACCTTCCCCGACTTTGCATGTTCTCTATGAAAGCCTGTTGGCCATTTAAGCCAGGAAAATACAAAGGATGGGACGTTTACACGCGCTCCCGAGAGCCTCCTTTCCATTCACATATGAAACAAATGCTTATACAATGTTTAAACAATATAATAATTGTATAATAAAACAATTGATAATACAATATTATAGTATAATATATAAGAACTTTGCTGTGAGTATATCGAAGCCCTAAATCACGTTCAGTCTCTGTTACGTATGCACGAGTGCGAGCATGAGCAATAAGTTATAGTTGCAGTTCACTTAATGGCCACCGGTGTCGCTAATAACAAGGGTTTCTGAATTTTACATTGAGCCCCTTTAAATAGTCATTATCCTTAGAGAGTTTTCTATCCTTCTTCAGGATATTTATCCTCTCTTCTTTCTACAGTTTTGACTGTTTGTTGAGAAATTACCCTGTTAGTAAAACTATTTCTTTTCAAATTTATGACAGAGGTGTCTTTTTCTTTTTTAGAAAGTTAAGGAAAACTATTCAACTTACAAAAGGGCATAAAACCAGGGTGTGTTTGTGTTTAGTTACCTACTGAAGAAGGCAAGAATGGGACAAATTTTAAGCTTGTTGTACAAACTGTATGGTTAACTTTGATTTATATAATGGAATTATATGCAATGGTGTCCAAACTTCTGAGAAGCACAAAAGTGCTTCTATTATGCATTATATGAACACCTTTGTCATGCTTTGTCTATAATCTTGTTTATTTTTTAAATGAGCCTGAATGCACTGAGGGAGTGTCAGAATTCCTGTAGACTGACGTTATTTCTCGTCACCATGGCAACAGAAATAGGTTCACCCTATGAAATGCCTGCACTGCTGGAATGCAACCTGTTTGAAGGGCCAAAATTTCTCACCTGACTATTATTTCTCTGACAACATCATAAAAATAAAGTAATTAGTAAAACATCTGACTACAATAGAGTAACAATGGTAAGGCTGTTATTCCTGACTAGACATACACACTTTGTATTGTTTCTTATTTGACAAGACTTTTTGCACATTTAATTACCATTATGCTAGAGATGAGTAGGATCATCTTGTCACTCAACAAAAGACTAGTCAATAACTGTCTAGACTGTTTTTTTTTTAATTTAGCTTAAATATTTTAGCAGAAGTGCTTCAGGGACAGTTCATTCCCATCAAACACTGCTTTGTGTAACATCTTCACCACATTCAACAACAAATATTTGTCAATTAATGTACATAAGTTTAAACAAATGTGCTACATTCTGTTCTATTCTTTTTTTTTAAACACATGTCGGATTAAAGGTCTGATGGACTGTAATTATAGGGTTTATTCATTCAGTCAGACAACCCAAAAACAAGTCACTCACACAATTAAACCGGATTCAAGCTTGACAGTGCTAAAACAGAGTGGTGCATTTTCTTAGAGAAGATATGGGATGGTGGCCAAGACAGATAAGGGGGCATTTATTAAAAATTAAAATATGTTCACACTCATCTTTACATCCATCAGTTTGTCAGACATGAAAAATTGAAGCTGCACTACCTGTGTTGCTTGAATAAATTATAAGATCGGAAAGATGGACAAGCATATGAGCTCATGCACCAGAAGCCCCCGAGCACAGCCCAGCATGTTAGCACAAGCACTTAGACTAGCATGCCATTTTACACACCAGCTTTTAGTTAGAGAACGTGAATATAGAGATAAGAAACAAGCAAGAAGAGAGCTAGGAGGACATAGAGCTCCACCACCACCGAGAAAAAGTGTGGTAAAGTTACCTTCATGGATAGCTTTGATAAGCTATAACGGCTACAGGGCTGGAGAACACAAGAGACATTTTACAAACCAATTAAACAAGTCCATCATAATCAACAGATTACCTATTCAAATAGTTAGCCTTTGGACTTCACACTTTTGTGTTAACCCTCTGTTGCTGCTCACGTGGCGGTTTGACAGACGAGCACTCCATTGAAATCAATGTACTATATTTTACTTTGATAATGTTTTTAATTTTTTTATTTAATATTTTGTCTCTTAGCTGATTTTTTATTTGACTACATTTATTGAAAGAATAGTTATGTTCCATTTATTACATTTTCAAATCTATTAACATTTCAAAATGATGTTTCCAACTTAAACTATTGTAAATATTGAATGCATTAACATCTTTGTTGATCCAGGAACAACATTCCAATCAACCACCAATCAGATTTGAAGGCCAGACAAGTTTTGTCTTACATCCAGGGTTAGGTTAGGTTCTACATTAGTGTTATTCACATATCATTTCATTCTGATATTAGGAGTAAGTTATAGGTAGGATTAGGTTTAGGGGTATGGATAGGGTTTGGACTACATTTTTGGACAGGAATGTTGTTCCAGAATCAACTAAATATGCTGATTTTATTCAACAAAATATGTTGATCCAGGAACATATCTTACTAGTCAAAATCATGTGACCGAATTTGAAGTTGATATCTCAAAAATGTTTATTCATTAAGAATTTTTTTGTATGCAGTATAACGTTTCTACTAGATTAACTTTATTTCCAATGTGGTCATTTTAAACTGCAAAGAGTGCAAGTGTGTTTTAGGACCATTTCACTTTTTCGAATCATGTCCATGATTTTGTGTGTGTGTGTGTAAAATGTCAAAACTTTACCAAGTTTTATACTATTCTGATACACTTTTTTTCCCTTCTTTTTTCTGTGCAGTACCAGAGGGTTAAAACAATTGATGTCCATCTGCAGCCCCAATGTTTGGACCTCTAACAGTGTTTATGCAGGGCATTCAAAATTAGCATGTCATCTGATGTCACCACATTCAAATATAACCTCATGACTCTGAATGAAATGCATAATCTGTTAAAATCTCTTTAAAGACTGACTATCAGGCCCAATTATTAGTCACCTGTTGACATTTCTGAAGGAAAATAAAGCTAGTAGGTAGTTTTTTTTTTTTTTTTTTTTTTACTAGAAGCTAAGAACTGAACAGATTTTACAAAGGAGAAACAAACGATTCTGTAATTCATGAATGTTCTGGGTTTAAAGACCATGGTTCTGCTTTGTACTTCACTTGTTTAAAGATTGACCAAAGCATCCATTTCTGAAATTAAATAAAATGTAAGGCAGGGATTTTTTCATTCTAACATTTAAATTGCAAATTTTAAGTGCATAATGTAGCTATAAAGATTGCTTGGACATTTTTACGAGTACATAAGCATATAAAGTGGCCCCAAAAATATTTCAAGACTTTTGTCACATAAAATTAAAAATATAAAAACTGCCACTCCACACAAATGATGCTAAAGTTTTTTTCTCATAACTAACTTCACACCACTATTTTTTTATGAATTTGAACTAACTGGTGTTAGTGGATAAATTAAGTTATCCTCAAGTTCGCACAAGTCTAAGTAACCGCAGTTGTTTCACCATAATAACTACGAATATGTTGAACACCATATCAATTGTTTTGATTCTGAAGTTAAATGAACTTCAGAACTTGTTTTATTTCTTCAATGCCATTCAGTTTGATATTCATTCATAAGACATTCATATATTGATTTTGTTGATTATGGGGTCTTTAACCAAAATGTAGCTTCTATTCCAAAACATTAGATTAGCCCATTATTGGGCTCAGAGTTAAAACCAAATTGTCCACACAATTACAATTTTTTTGTGTTCGGTTTTGCAGCTAGCATTCAATTTAATGTTCATTTCAATGACTGTTAATCAAAAGGACGGCAATTGAAAAGATAATTAAGGCAAAGGAAATAAATACAAAAATTACAAAACAAAAAATTTGATTTCAAATGCACTGTTGCACTTGCAGTTCAGACTGTAATATCTGAAGCATTTCCAAAAGCTAAATTCCAATTAAGCGTAAATTACATGATCAGGTGTGTGACCAGCAGTGTTGGGGAGATGCATTAAAAATAATGGCAGTTACGTAATAAATTACTTTTTTTCTCAAGGAACTAGTAAATTAACTAATTACTTTTAAATTTGCTACAAAATATCTGTTACTTTTTCAAATAAGTTTGAAATCAAAACAATAATAGCGGTCCTGTCCTCATTTCACGAGTTCCCACTTACATCAAATTAAATAGAGTAAAGATTATGTGTATTTGGCGTGATGTCAGGGGGAGGGCTCAGGGCTCGGAATTTTGGCCCGAACCCAGAGTATCGCCCCGTGAAAGAGATGTATTATGGATTGTGTTGAAATCTATTAAGAGTTTATTAGAATCAAAGTGAGGAGATGGGGTGGTGGAGGGATGCTAAAATAAAACTGGTCAACGAAAGAAGGTAAATCTGCTGTATATATATACACCTCTTATCGTTGATTAAATTTATTAGCTTGATGTGCTCCACTCATGTTTAATTAGGTTTAATTAACTGAGCGTGCTCCACTTGTGTTTAATAAATTTTAATTATCTGTACGCGCTCCTCCCGAAATTTGTTAATAAAACATCACGTTGAGAGAAATCGGGAGTTAGTGCGAGTCGTTATGTGTGCTGTGTAAACATGATGGTCATTGCAGTTCTAATCTAGACTAAATGTGAGCATGCATTTACTCATCTCACACAAAAACAGATACAAAATTCCTAAAAATGAATAAAAACAGTGAAATGCAAACCTGGAATAATTAAATATGTTAAATTACACAAATATACTTTATGTATTTAATCTCACTTCATTAATGCTGCAGTCCCTAACTTTTTGCGCTCTAGCGGTTAATAAACGAAACTGAATGTGCCTTGCGGAAGAACATTGCAGCAGGAGCTACTTCTCTCTGTTTATGTCTATGGTGAATCACGTAGGGACTGTGCTCCTCCGCAGCGGTTCCTACCAGACCGGTCTGAAATAGACTCATATATAAAGAATAGAATTCTAATATAAGTACTTATTATAAGTGTACCATAATGATTCAGGGTAAACAAAAACACAGTTTGGAAAATGGATTCATGTTGTACATTCTCATTATATATTTTTTTTTACCTCAACAGTACAGGAGGAAATTTGCATTTCCCATTTCCTATTCATTTTTTACTTTAGTTGTAAAAAGGTCTTTCAATTTGCTAAAAACGAAACAAAAAAACACGTATTTATTTGTTTATTCAATTTAATAAAAAAAGGGGAGGGGGGCAAGCACAGTCCAGGTGACACAAAGTAACACAAAAGTAACATAACACATTACTTTCCATAAAAAGTAACCAAGTAATGCAATTAGTTACGTCTTTATTTGCAATGTTGTAATGCATTCTTTTTAGAAGTAACTTTCCCCAACACTGGTGTCCAGTTTCTACCAGGACGTGAATGTGACATTTGTCAGCAAAATACTTTTTTGGCCTTTACATGACGACAGACCTTTCAATCTGCGGGTCACAAGTAAGTTACAAACCAAAGTGTCATCTATCATAACAGCTGAAATGGCTTTTAGGAAAAGCTTAGTGTAGGCATCCTGGGAAATCAAGAGTTCAGCTCAGTTCACGTGCACTCAGGACAGCGTTCTCTGAAGGATTGAGCTCTCCTCTGAATTAATCATGCTTCAAGTGAATTCACTCATTCTCAGAGGACTACAGCGATGAGACGCAAACCGTTTTCTCTCATTTGACCAGAGGGGGAAAGTAACTCTCTTGCATTTTAATCACAGTCTTACAAAGTGCTTTCCATCCTGGGGATAAAATGCTTTCAGACATACAAAGCACTATGTTCCACATGTTCGGAGAAAGAGACTCAAATAGCTGTGACTCGAAAAGGCACAACAATTTAAGCATACCACTGTCTGATACACCCACATCCACTGCGAGACAGAAGGAGGCTGGCAATGAAAACGTAATGAGGATATATGATTAAAAGAGAGAATTATTGCAGATCCAAGGACTCTTTCAAGCCCTTGGCCATGCCAACACTCTCGGCTTTGTTTCTATGAATACTGTGATGAATGCTACCTACAAAGGCCTTCATAAGAACTGCTTTGTAGTCAGTATTTCTAGTGCCCACACAGTGTTTTTATTCTCACTGGAGACTGAAGGAATAATTCACCCAGAAATTAAAATTCTGTCATCACTTATGCACCACAGTTCCAATCCAAATATACAGCTCTTTCATCCATGTAACACAAAAAGGAGAAATGCTAAAGAAAGGACTGGCTGCTCTTTTACTGTAAAATGAAAGTGAAAGAACCAACCCGGAAAGTCAAAAGTAGTCAAAAAGACATTATGACATTCTTTAGACAAAGGGAAAAGGTTAAAACCTTTTTTAATTAATTAATTTTAATTCTACAATGAAATACTTACTGTAATGGCATTATAATCATAATTATGGTTGCGAACAACAACAAATTACAAATTACACCGTCATTACTTAAATAACAAAAAGCCAAAATTAAAAAGCCATGGGTGACAAACTAAGTACACCCTATGATTCAAATGCTTGTAGAGCAAGCAATTAGTTGAAGGAATTTTTTTTTTTTTGTATGACAGCATCAGTCTCATGCACCGTTCTGGAGGAATTTTGGCCTGCTCTTCTTTATAACGTTGCATCAGTTCATTAAGGTTTGCGGGCATTTCTTTATGCACAGCTCTCTTAAGGTCCAGGCGGGTTTGAGGTCTGGACTTTGACTGGGCCATTCTGTTGTAGATTTGCTGGTGTGCTTGGGATCATTGTCCAGTTGCATGACCCAGTATCAGCCTAGCTTTAGTTGTCAGCTATTGGCTTCCAATAGCTGGTAGGCTTCCAATTTGACTCTAGAATACTTTTGTATAAAAAAGGGTTAATGGTCCACTCGATGACTGCGAGGTGCCCAGGTCCTGTGGCTGCAAAATGAACCAAAAGTCATCAACCCTCCATTAGCATGATGGACAGTTGGTATGACGTGTTTGTGTTGATATGCTGTGTTTAGTTTTCTGTGTATTATAGCCAAACATCTCCACTTTGGTCTCATCTGTCCATAGGACCTTGTTCCAGAAGTCTTGAGATCTGTATAGATGCTGCCATGTTATTTTAAGAGAGAAGAAGCTTTCTCCTGGCGACCCTTCCAAAATGCCATACTTGTCCCGTCTATTTCTAATTGTACTGTCATGAACTTTAACATGTTAACTGAGGCCTGTAGAGTCTGAGGTGTAGTTCTTGGGTGTATTGCAATTTCTCTAAGCATTACACAGTCTGACCTTGGGGTGAATTTGCTGGGACGTCGACTCTTAGGAAGATTGGCAACTGTCTTGAATGTTTTCCACTTGTGAATAATCTTCCTTACTAGAATAATGGACTTTAAATTGTTTGGAAATTGCTTCTCTAAGGCTCCAGACCAGCAAACTGCCAAAACGTCTTCTTTTGTTGAAGTGATCACACTTGCTGATGATCAGTTAATCAAATACGTTTGATTAGCAGTGCCTGACTGCTACTTAGCCTCTTCATTCCCAGGGAAGCAGTAAGGATGTACATACTTAGTTTAACACACATGGCTTTTCCATTTTGGCCTAGTTTTTGTTTAATAAATAATGACACAGAGTAAAATGTCATGTGTTGTTGTTCATCTGAGATTGTATTTACCTAATTTTAAGACCTGCCAAGGATCAGATGTTTTTTTTTATACATAAAACCATAGAATTCAATAGGGTGTCCTTTCTTTTTCACATGACTGTATATGTAAATGTTTGTATCTGTAAACAAACAGTAGATTTTTCAATTATAATGTAATGTTAATATTTAAAAACTTTTTGGAGGACATAATATATTACATACTCTACATTAATACATCTATTTTGCTCATTGCTTAAGAGGTGTACATTAGGCAGGATTTACAACAGTAAATACAGCAATCCTTGTATATGAATAATTGATTAATTGAAGAAACAAATCAACAGATTGATTGATAATCAAAACAATTGTTACAGTAGTAGCAGCAGCCCTGTAATGTACAGTTCATTTTTATATTTTTGGGTGAACTATCACTTTACCTGCTTTTAAAAGGAACACGGTGGCTTCTTTTAAACAGTACCTACGTGAAGCTATGAAAATGTAATTGCCCCTCACTTCTTTAAATATGCACATCTTATTCCTATCACAAGCTTGAGGTGGGAGAACTAGTGAAACAAAATCCTATTCAAGTGCTGAAGAGAGTGGGCTGTAATGCTCTTCTGCTGGATGGGTTCACGGCAAGTGTTTTGTTGTAGATGTCTGTACAATAGTGGAGGAATACATTTGTGACATTTGGTGATAAGCAGGTTGATTGTGGTACCCTCAGGATAAATAGGTGAACTTTAAATGCTCTTTCAGTTGGTAAAACCCACTCATTCTCCACGAAAGAGGTTAAATTGAGGCCACAGTCGCTCAGAGATGCCCACACAATCCCAGCGTGACGGTAAACTACTCCTTCTTCCTGCCGGAGGGGATGCTGTGTGCCAATTTAACAGTTTGACCCACCATGAATTAAAGATTGGCTGCCTCTTTCGTAACCACAAACTGCTACCACCAAGGGTTGGCACCCGATGGCAAATCTAGGTCTAGTTAATCGTACTTTGATATAGAAAGAAAGCATGTTGTTAACTCAGTCCTTACTTGTGACAGCAGTTTGTTGTTATTCTCCTCTAGAATCCGGACCTTGGTTTCCAGCTGGCGAATGTAGCTTGAGGATGCATCTGTAAGACAAAAAAAGGGGGAGAGGAATTAAAATCCTAATGTAAAACAAAATAAAAGAAACCTACAGTAAAGTGTAACTAGTGGCTTTTTCTGAAAGAATCATTTATGTGAACCAGTTTTTGCTGTGAACTTACTGTAAAGGAACATTTCATTGGTTGGACCTGGAAAACACACTCTACGAGAATCTGCTGACCAACTATTTCTCAACAAAAGGGGGTATTGCAGTTCAGCATAAGTGTCAAGCAATGAAAGAAAGGGTCGCTAAATTAATCAATTAACAAAATCTTTTTGGGAACTGTAATAAAAAGATTTGTTCAATCAAAGCCATGAAGACTAATTAGCACATCAGGTGAAGTATTTGGAAGTCACTCCTGCTCAAAAAAACACATATCCTAACTTTGATATTTTTTAAACTGCTTAAACACTAACTAACACAAGGTCAAATTTCAGTTTAATTAAAGACTTGAGAATACATCTTGTAATCTAATTTGGGGGTTGTTTTTAATTTGATTCAGCCTACTTAATTTCTCATACATATGTGTTTTTATTTAATCCCACATTGCTTTAAGCCTAAAATTAGCCTCCCTTCTGGTAACACAGTTGAGATTATTTCAGTTTTTTCTGTGCACAGTGTCAAAGAATTCAAATGACCACAAGCATTATTCATGGTTTGATGTGGTCTGTACAGAGCCAGTTACATTGCAATACATGAGTAATCCTACTCTTTTAATTTCTGGGCTGCCATCATGGTTCTGGCAAGGCCGCATGGAAAATTATACACCTCATCACAGACCTAACATTCAAGGCTGTATAAAAGTTACAAAAAAACAAACAAACACAAAAGGAACAATGCAATGCAATGCAATATTGAATTATAAGATCACATGTTACATGGTTTAGATTAAGTGAATTATAAATACAAAGTTATGTCATGAAAGTCTAGATGGCGCAGGCTAATAGGTCCTTAACTCAATTTGCTTGCAATCACAGCATTCTCTATAGGGCACAGCTGATTGGTTCCTGCTGTATAAGAGCTCACTGCTAAACCTTCAAATGCCCAATACTTGGTCAGCAAGACTCCAGACTAACATTTGTGAGCTGTAGCACTGGTGTCACTAAGTTCCACAGATGGTGACGCCAGCATGTGATTTGGAAGCACTGGGAGGACATTTAAACAAAGTTATTTAACTAAATAAAAAAATAAAAAACTCAATCTCACGCTGTACTCTTATGAAATGTTCCATTGTTATTTTATTGTATCATACTGAACTGACCAACAGCTTTAGTGATTCAGTTTTTGTCATAATTCCTCTAAAAAAAGGAAATATGACAAAATGTGTCATATTTCCTCTACACCCTGTCATTTTATCTGCCAGGGTGTAGAAGATGGGTGGCATTAGTTATTATCCTAAAAGTTAAACCCACTGCTTTGTCTGAGTAAAACCCTCAGCAGTGGACAGTGAGGCAGGGCTGGGCGGCTGCAAATCCCTAGTGACACTCTAATCTAACTTCATCTGGCTGACTGAACTATGAGCACGGGCCAAGCCGATTAAGAATCAACTCTGATCCACAAAACCCCTGGACCAGCGTTCAAGTGAAAAGACCCACCCACTATCAAAAACCATTCCAACCAGAACCAGCTATTAGAAATATGGGTCATACTTTAGATTAGGGTCCAATTCTCACCATTAATAACTATGACTTATGCCTTAAAGAACTCCTAATTCCTGCTTATTAATAGTTAGTAAGCTGGTAGGTGTTTAGTTTAGGTATAGGGTAGAATTAAGGGATGTAGAATATGGTTGTGAATAAGGCATTCATATATGCTTTATAAGTACTAATAAACAGCCAATATCCTAGTAAATGTAAGCTAATAAACAAGTACTTAATAGTGAGAATTCAACCCTAAACTAACTACGCAACCCCAAAGCAGTTATAAACATTCAGTTTTCATCAATAAGGGGAGCTAAAAGCTCTCAGACTCAAATATTGTCATCAGAGCTGTTGGTGTGAGGACAACATAACTGAAATTTTGCTATAAGAGTTTTTATATAAATTTTATATAATCAGTTCAAAAGACAATGAACATTGAAACAACTCAATTATTTCTTCCCAAATCCCACTGGGCCTAATTCAAGACAACATCCAGTGCTTGTATTATTCAGTATTCCTTATTCAAAACTATTATACTCACAGAGCAGTGTTGTATTGTATATTATATAATGCAATATATAATAGGTTTGCAACAACTAATTGCTATAATCTATAAACATCACATTTGTGACCAGGTTGCCATGTCAGGTGTTAAGGTGTTGCTCTGTGGCGACTATTCTTCCACTTTATTTTTCTTTACAATAAAATTACATCTCTCTCCATGCTACAACACACAAAAGAACTGATCAAAACTGACAATGAAGATCATTTTCATTCTGTCATGACACCTCTCAGGAGATTGGTATGACGATAGAGACAGGAATGGTAATGAATATGGCAATTTTCATTTATTTGGTCTCGGCGGAATAGCTCTGTTACACTGCTGCAGAGCAAGTACCGAAATTTGCTACTGCCAATACAGTCACAGACTTCGCTGTGAGGATGTAAGACTTACTGCTGCTGAATTACCCCTTAGCAGATCCATACAGGTGGAGCTGTGGAAGGTGGAGGGTTTCTGAAAATGCACTGCAGTGCAGAATGCTACTAGCCTGGATGCCAGCCGAATTTAGCCTCGCCCACAACATTTTTTGCTCGGGCAATTCGGTCTGGTCTCGATCCATAGAGGAATAATTATGCCCGAACAGAAACTGTTCGGACCAATGAAATTGTCAGGGCGGGCTTTAGACGATGATGGACAGATGATCAACAGTAACGTAATCATCCATGTCATCAAAGGCGCTTGAATTTGCTCTTATCCTAAAAACGGAGAACTTGTTCGTATATGCATTCACCTTCACTATTTCTCTCAGAAACGATGATCGTGTTGGTAAGTACTCTGTGTATCCTTAAATTCTTTTATTACAATACTGGCAAAGATCGTTTACACTCATCTTTTTCTTGTAACGTTACTTAATCCAGTGCGCGTGCAGACAGGGTTGCCACGTTTTTTTGCAATGTCGCGCACAATTGCTACTCAAAACTATAGCCCAAAACAATAACTTTCCGGGGGGTTCTCCGGAAAAAAATGGCGTTTGGTTGGCAAAATATGTTATTTTGGCAAGGTTGCCTGCTAAAATGCGCATTCCTGGGTTTATATAATCACATAATTGGGGTCGCTTCAACCAGCGGACATGGAGAAAAACACGGACTTGACAACACAGTGCAGTTGAGTTCTGTTGACATTGGACAATTAACGTTACGCGTCGCTCCGTTCCTCTGATTGGTTGTGGGTCTATCCAATTGAGGTCTTTCCTGGCTCGGTTGAAACACGCCCCATAATCAAAGCTCAATGGAGCGGTACCAGACTCATATTCTGACTAGAATTGAGTGTGGCCACGCCAGGCTAGAATGCTACAGCAACACTACCGGTATTTGTTTGAATGTTGCGCCACTGGTCATTGGCTGCTGATGCAATGTAGATAATGATGTGATCAGAGTTAAAGACCAGATCAGTCTGCCAGTTTCATGCCAGAATAAGAAATTTTTAAATTTAAAGCAAAAGAAACAATCATTTTTAAGATTTATTGCTGTGTATAATAGTTTGTCAGTGAGTAACTTAAATTGTACTGTCATATATCCACCTTTTTTAACGTAAAAGAAGCACAGCCATATGTAGCTTGAATATGCAAGGCTTCCAGTTATGTACAAAAAGAATGTTATGTCTTATGCTGCTTGATATTGCACATAATTTGTTATCATGTTATTTTAATTATCAGAATCAGAATCACACACTGGTTTGTAGCTCAAATTGTTTTACCATTTACTGCACTTTGATATTCTTCTAATTATTTGCCTAGAGGCAAATTAATTGGAAGTCTTGCACATTCACATTAAATAGCTTACTTCTCTGTTGCAAATTAAGTGGATAATTATCTGTAAATGTAACAAATTCAAAGTTATGCGAGTATTTTAATATATACTTTATATTTCAATTATACAATCAGACTATTTTGAGTTTCTATCTTGTAGTTTGGTTTACTAGATCACAGACTCCAGATATTCAGCTCCAAATGTAATGAGACCACTGCACATTATAATCAAATAAATCTAACATGCTGATCAGCTATTTGTCCATGTTAGCTCAGTGAACTGACATGGATGTGTTTATGTGTGGCGGCACAACGTGGATGAGTGTGCGGGGGTGGGGTAGCTAGTCTGTCCCTCTCGCTTTGTCGCTTCCAATCGCATCAGCAATGCCATGACCCACTTCCATAGACGCCACTGCGGCACAAGGCTCACGGGGGAATCTTCGGGATAGGCCGCATGGGCAGCAAATGTTAAGCTGTCTTCATGACATCAGAAGCAGTCCATTCCAACAGCCGTCACACCCAAATCCCACTAACGTTTCAAGGTTTGTTCGGAGAGAACTGATGAATGAAATGAATTCCGACTACAGTAATGCGGTCGATCAGTTTCCTTTGAACATCTGTTGCAACACACTGTGGGCGCGTCCTACTGCATGCCAGCATGTGTTTTAAATACAAATCAAAAACTGTGTGTGTGTGTTTGTGAATGACTGAGTCTTGAAGTAGAGAAACAGAAAGGGAAAAACTAGGAGGAAAAAACTCCAAGCAAAATCTTTAAATGGGTGTGTACAATAAGTTGCTGGATCAATTGCTGCAAGATGTGGCAGTCCAAGCAGAAACAACAGTCCCTAAAATAATTCATTCCATACTGTCTGACCTCATTCTGTTAGAAAACTAGCTACAGCACGGCAGACAATGAAACTTGAATTAAAGAGAGGGGAAAAAAAGCTATAGACCGTCTATAAACTTAAGTTCACTCTGTTTGTCTGAGTTTAGAATTCCAAATTGGCTAAAAAGAAAGTGAGAACAAATCTCGTTTAATAGCCTGCACAAGCTTTCTTGTCTCACAGCTAGATATGGAAAATACGAACACAGGATAAGGGTAAACAAAGAATGTTAGAGAAAGTCATGTTTGGATAGCGAGTTCATGTTCAGGTTCTAGACTGGGATCCATTAGGCTTATTAGTGGTGTTTGCTAAGGCATGCTTCACTATTAGTATTGCTCTGTTGGGGTTTAAAAAAAAAACTTGTTTAAACTGGAACATGTATAATGCTTCAAATTGTGTGACTTGTTAAGGAGAGGTGTGGTATTCCTTTTCACATTTCACCTGATAAAAATCAATTACCACCACACTAGAGCCAACGGCCAACTGGCATGTACGCCATCTGCCTGCTTTAGAGGAAATAACTCTCCATACCAGCAGGTGGCAGTACTCTGTAGTCGCCAATTAAAAAAAGAGAAACAAGAAGACCTAGGGCTACACAACACAATAGCTGTGTCTCATTTCGAAGGCTGCATCCTCCAGAGGTCGCATTCGAAGGCTACATGCGTCATCAAGGCTGTCTCATTTCAGTAAAGTAGGACACTGCAAATGCGACCTTCAAATGCGGCCATCTTTCACTTTTTTTCTTTGCGTCGCCATTAACAACCGTCATTAAAAAAAAAAAACGTTTTCTTTTTTTTAAATGGCGGCACAGGCAGATATGTAAGTTGTTTCAAGCTTGTTTTTTAACCTATTACCTTGTGGTAAAGAGGATTACAAGTGATTAGTGCTTTTTAATAATTTAGAACAGTATTTTGCTGTCAAGGCAAGAAACATTTCATAGTCATTTTCAAGTTATAAATAATTTTCATTCATATAACTGGTGCGCCTAAACACTACGCTCTAAAAGTATGTACTCTTTTTGTGAAGAAAAAGTACATACTTTTGAGTGTGTAGCAGAAGAGTAGGCACGCTTTGGGACATACTACTTTGTCATAATTGCATATTTAACGTACAGCTCTGTTGCTTAGTTAAGTGCATGCATCCTGTCACCGTTTAAACTGCCCTGTCAATCATCTTGTCACAGTTAAAATCCTGCACAATCAATTTAATCTTACCTTTCAGGAGAGAAATACAGTAGCACGTTATTATACCAGTTGTGGGTCTTTCATGCAGTGAACTTTCCTCATGTGTTTGCAATTTGCATAATAATTAAAAGTTAATAATCAAACATAACATTACAAAAGTTCGCATTGCTGTTGCAGATAAATGTGGATAGCGTTGAATAAATATATTTTCGTCAGGTTAGATACTGATTATTAATCACTCAAACCCCTTTACCTCTCTTAAACTGTCAGACATCCGGCACGTTTATAGTTTTTAGTTCTAATTGAATCCTCGTCCAACGCACAATGAGGTGTGGACAATATTAGCCGTTAGACTGTGCATGGATCTGCACTTCAGACTCTAATTGGAAAAAGTAGACCATCAGGTATATTTTTGAAATACTCATTTCAACATAAAACTATTTGGAACTCACTAATTCTAATTTTTCAAATACTACTTTGGACGGATAGTATGCGAAATGGGATGCAGCAAATGTAGCGACACATGAGTAACGACAGTCTCACCGATGGAGAGTGGTAAGGAGGAGAACTGGTCACGTAAACGTAGAAAACAGTTGGACTGCCATCAAAGTGATAGAGTGAAAGACTTTGGGGTCCAAAAAACACTGGACCCCACTGACTCATTGTATGGACACATTTTTTTTTTGTTCTATACTTGTGTGTTCCACAGAAGAAGTAAGTCAGTTATGCAGATTCAGAATGACATGAGTGTAAATGATTTTTGGGTGAAGTATCCATTTGAATCAAAGTAAAGTGACTGAATAACAAGTTGTCACAATACACCTTCAATCATTACCTCAGCTAAGAGCGTTGTCTATAGTTTAATCATTGACTGCAACAGTGACCTTGATCCTTACTTGAGCACACAACTACAAATGATGCAATTTGCTCAGAACTGAGTCGCCTCCTCTGGGAGACAAAAGTGCTGTTTATTTACTCTGTTTGGAAACTAGTCAGGGCATTAATTATGTCTTGTGTTTAAAGGTGAAGTTTGTAAAATTTTGGATGCTGAAATACTTTTTCTTATTCAAGTCTAATGTGAAGCAACATGTAAAGCGCTTTGGATGGCCATGGGTCTGTTAAAAGCGCTATATAAATGCAGTCCATTTACCATTTGTAGTCATTTGTAGGTTGCTTTTCAAATCAAGTAGTCATATTTATTTGTTTAGTGCTTTTTACAATACAGATTGCTTCAATTGTTTTCAGCTTTACAGAAACAAATAGGAAAATAACTGTTGCAAAATTCATCAATTAAGAAATGTCTTTAATTTCTGCTGTACAGAATAATATTCTTAATCTTTGTCTTAAAAAAAAAAAAAAAAAAAAAAAAACTGTCGACTGTCCAGACCAGCATCTGTTTGTGAGGCCAGTGACAGATGGGTGGAGTTTGTAAAGTCGTTATTTTAGTCATTCCATTGAATGCCACTAATGATGCAGAAATAATACACTTACCACTTCACTTTTAAGATGGGTGAGGGCAAGTCTTTTAACGCTTACACTCATTTTATTTATAAACTTGATCTCCCAGACCTTTTGAATTATACAGTGTTTTCATGACTTCTTATTTTCATTCCCATGTGTTGAAGGAACTACCTGTTGTTCCGAAGACCAAAACTGGAGATGGTTATACAAAGAGTGGTAAAGCTTTGATCTGTCCTTGAAGCAATGCAAAGTCAAATGTGAAAAACATGGTGCAACCAAGAAAAAACTACCAAGATCAGGCCAGCCCACCAAACTGCAGTTGGACAAGAAAGGTCACTGTTAGAGAATTGAGCAATTTTTTTGGAACTTGCAGAAACTTTCCTTTCACCAGAGCCTTTAAACAGTCTGTTTGGCACCAGAGTTTGGTTTGTTTGACTGGTGTAAAAGTTTTTATTTATATATTTTTTTTTATTGAAAAACAACAGTGCTTCTTAAAAGGCACGCACCACTATTTTTGAAAATAGGCAAATTTTCTAACTCCCCTAAAGTTTAACAATTCAGTTTTACTGTTTTTGAATCCATTCAGCCGATCTCTGGGTCTGGCGGTAGCACTTTTAGCATAGCTTAGCATAGATCATTGAATCTGATTAAACCGTTAGCATCTCGCTCGAAAAATGACCAAAGAGTCTTTATATTTTTCCAATTTAAAACTTGACTCTTTTGTTACTTCATGTACTAAGACTAACAGAAAATTTAAAGTTGCGATTTTCTAGGCTGATATGGCTAGGAACTATACTCTCCTTCCAGCGTAATACTCAAGGAACTTTGCTGCCATACTATGGGATGCAGCAGGTGCAATGATATTACACAGCATCGAAAATAGGCTAACTTTCGTCAACATAACAATCACTTGACAACCTGCTTGCACAGGGAGTGTGCATTGTAACCATGAAGACATTTGTGAGAGCACCCATGGTAAAACATAAAAGTTCCTTGATTATTACGCAGGAATGAGAGTTTAGTTCCTAGCCATATCGGCCTAGAAAATCGCAACTTTTCATTTTCCGTCGGTCTTAGTACACAATGTAACTATAGAAGAGTCAAGTTTTAAATAGGATTTCTTTGGAGCAAGATGCTAACGGTCTAATCAGATTCAATAATCTATGCTAAGCTATGCTAAAGTAAAAGTGCAACCGCCAGACCCGGAGATTGGCTGATTGGATTCGAAAATGGTAAATCTCAACTGTTTAACTCTAGGGGAGTCGGAAAATTTGCCTATTTTCAAAAATAGTGGCGTGTTCTTTTAACACTGTTCCTGATGGCCCCCAAACAGTTTGGATTTAGGATGTCTCCACATCAAACATGATAAAATTCCACATACTTTCATTGTTTCCTGAACTTCCACAATCAAACAACATAGTGGTTCGAAAAATGATCCCACAATTCCTCAGGCCTACCATCTCCATGACCATGTAAGTGCTGGCCACATGTGACCACATCAGGATCAACAACATTTCTTTGGGGGACAGAAGACACATCACAGCATCAGATGGCCTTCAGAGGCACAGCTGAGCACATCACAACTACTACAAATGTCCAATAAATATTTTATTTACTACCAGATGCCAAGATCAACAAGGGCATAGAGATTATTCTCCATTCAGTTTACATGAAACAAGTGTATGGCTCCGACATCGTACAGCCAAACATTTGGTAAGGGCACAAAGCCGTATCATACTTTTGATTTTCATTTATTTGATAGATATTTTGCCAAAGTAAACTTGTTACATCATAAAAAGAATGGCATCTAAGCTAATGTTAGTTTCTCTTTTTTATCCTGAGGTTTACTGCAGTCAGTCGGATCCGGGCCGGATCCAGATCAGATGGTGGACCTGCACCCAGACATGACCAACGCATCCATGAAGTGTCTGCAGAGACCATGCCAATTAGACTCCCCCTGAAATTGCCTCATCAACACAGCATTCTCAATAAACCCGCTCCCGGCGTGATGACTCCGATCTTTTCGAATAATCCTATCTAATAAATTGCCTTATCGACACGACATCCCAATATACCATCTCCGGCGTGATGACTCGGATCTTTCAAATATTCCTATCTAATAATTGCCTCATTCACACAACATCCTCAATAAGCCCATCTCCGGTGTGATGACTCCAATCTTTCAAATATTCCTATCTAATAATTGCCTCACTGACACAGCATGATGGCCAGAGGAGAACTGGCACCCCGACCGAGCCTGGTTTCTCCCAAGGTTTATTTTTCTTCATTATGCCTTTGACGGGGTTTGCTCAGTTGGGGACACTAACATTTTCAACTAAATATTCAAATAAATTACTGATCTGCCCACATTGTCACTATATGATCATTAAAATGAGCTGGATAACATCACCGTTTTTTCCAGGGCGGCTGTACAGCCGAATCAAAGTCTGTTGCATTATTTTCCTGTTTAACACTGTGAAGCTGCTTTGAAACAATCGCCATTGTAAAAAGTGCTATGTAAATAAAGGTGACTTGACTTGACAAAACAACATGGCAACCCTTTTATGCAATTATATGCAGAAGTTTTAAAATGTTTTCAGTTTATTATAAAACTGTGGAAGCAAAGATTAGACTATGGCAGACTGCCACAGTCTAGGTAATTAATGGGAAAAACTGCATACAATCCAAACTGATACATTTGGTTTAATTCATTTTTTGAAAGTAGTAACATAACTGTTTACATTTTTCCAATTTAACACAACATTTTTATTACAAATTGATCATCATCATAATATGTTGAGTTTATTCTGATATGTAATTGAAGAATATACATGATTTCAGATTGTGATGTGATTTAAAAAAAAACTGTTGATGAATCATGGATGACATGTAGGTCCATCACTAGTTCTAACGCACCACATGAGGTGTGACAAACCAGACATTGTATTTCGTTGAACATGGTAATTAAGAAACCTGTACATTCCAAAAAAACAATTACCTGCTAATCCACTACGCTCACATGTAAATCACGTGTAGACTTGCCTTCCACTTTTAATTCTCTTAAGTGCAGACAAACAGACACAGGGCAGACTGGAGTATTTAAGCTGTTTGTATGCTGGTGGGTGGCTGTGGTACAATTCTTGCAGATTCCACACAGTTTTAACTAACGCTGACACCACAAGCCTCAGAATTTCAATGCATCCTCTAAACCGGGTAAAGGGTGTGATCTCAACACTGGCAAGCGGAACCCTTATGTAACCCAAGACGCCAATGTGTTTATCTAGGAAGACATGAACTTAAATTATCTGTGTTGTTTCTGGGAAAGTACAAATTTCTCCTCCTCCACCATAGACCACTAACATTGCAGAGGTTGCTGGAAAAAAAGTATAAAAAATAAAGTGTTTTACAATGTGGATGCAATGTAGCAAGTCAAAAAGACCCACTGACTCCATATGAGCCGTGAACCTCAGAGTTCAGGGTGACATCAGTCATGAGATATTTACTGGAAGTTGTGCGATTGTATTTGGTAGATTAGCACCGCTTGTGTTAATAGCTGCATTTACATCATAAGACTGTAAAAAAAATAAAATAAAAAAAAATGCACCCATAGGTTTCTGAAGAGCAGTTTTGAAGCGAAAAGTCAGCCGTTGCCATCTTGGCAGACGTCATTCCCGTAAACTGAAAATTGGCAAAGAAGCAGGACGTGGCTGGAGCGGAGTTATAAAAAAAAATTCACCCACCTCACAGTTGTCAAGAAGGGAAAAAATAGCCATATAGACTATAACCACAATTTATACCAGGCTAGTAAACCAGTTTTTTTTTTTTTTGCTGTAAAGTTGGGCATTTTAACATGGGGCTCAATTAATTTTTCTTCTCCTTTTTGGAGCCTGTCTCTAACTGCCAGTCGATGAATTGCAAATTAACTACTTTCATATTGGCTTCAAGAGAAACTGGGGTAAGTTGCCGCTTGGTTTACATGGACCCTAATAATCCATTTGCAATCAGTACTAAAACAAATCATTCTAAAATTCGTATTCCACTCATCGTCTGTGAAGTATATTCAATTGTATATCCATATACAAACTGTATATTCAATGTGAGCATGTCAAAAATATCAAAAGATTAAATTAGATTTGAAGCTTGTCACATATAAACGCAGACATTAACCTAATCACTTTATTTGGTGATCATGGAAACACTATGTTTGGATTCATCAGTCGGAATGATTTGAAGTGTCCATGTAAACGTAGCTAATGACTTCCATCACCAGTTAAGTATTATGAAAATAAATGCTGATCTGTTCCTTGTGAAATAATTTTATGGCTTCAGAAACTTTTATCCTTCTTCTGTGTTTCATGTACACTCACTTAAAGGATTATTAGGAGCACCATACTAATACTGTGTTTGACCCCCTTTCACCTTCAGAACTGCCTTAATTCTATGTGGCATTGATTCAACAAGCTGCTGAAAGCATTCTTTAGAAATGTTGGCCCATATTGATAGGATAGCATCTTGCAGTTGATGGAGATTTGTGGGACGCACACCCAGGGCACGAAGCTCCTGTTCCACCAACTCCAAAAAATGCTCTATTGGTTGAGATCTAGTGACTGTGGGGGACATTTTAGTACAGTGAACTCATTGTCATGTTCAAGAAAACAATTTGAAATAATTTGAGCTTTGTGACATGGTGCTGTCCTGTTGGAAGTAGCCATCAGAGGATGGGTACATGGTGGTCATAAAGGGATGGACATGGTCAGAAACAATGCTCAGGTAGGCCGTGGCATTTAAACGATGCCCAATTGGCACTGAGGGGCCTAAAGTGTGCCACGAAAACATCCCCCACACCATTACACCACCATCACCAGCCACAGTGGTAATAAGGCATGATGGATCCCTTTTCTCATTCTGTTTACACCATATTTCTGACTCTACCATCTGAATGTCTCAACAGAAATCGAGACTCATCAGACCAGACAACATTTTTACAGTCGTCAACAGTCCAATTTTGGTGAGCTCGTGCAAAATTTGTAGTGGAGATGAGTGGTAACCGGTGGGGTCTTCTGCTGTTGTAGCCCATTTGCCTCAAGGTTGTGCAAGTTGTGGCTTCACAAATGCTTTGCTGCATACTTTGCTGTTATTTCCGTCAAAGTTGCTCTTCTATCAGCTTGAATCAGTCGGCCCATTCTCCTCTGACCTCTAGCATCAACAAGGCATTTTCGCCCAAAGGACTGCCGCAAACTAGATGTTTTTAGCTTTTCACAACATTCTTTGTAAACCCTAGAGATGGTTGTGCGTAATGAAATACTCAGACCGACCTGTCTGGCACCAACAACCATGCCATGCTCAAAATTGCTTAAATCACCTTTCTTTCCCATTCTGACATTCAGTTTGGAGTTCAGGAGACTGTCTTGACCAGGACCACATCCCTAAATGCATTGAAGCAAATGTGATTGGTTGACTAGATAATTGCATTAATGAGAAACTGAGCAGGTGTTCCTAATAATCCTTTAGGTGAGTGTATATATATATATATATATACATATAGGTCCTTCTCAAAAATGTGCATATTGTGATAAAAGTTCATTATTTTCCATAATGTAATGATAAAATAAAAATTTCATCTATTTTAGATTCATTGCACACCAACTGAAATATTTCAGTTCTTCTATTGTTTTAATACTGAAGATTTTGGCATACAGCTCATGAAAACCCAAAATTCCTATCTACAAAAATTAGCATATCATGAAAAGGTTCTCTAAACGAGCTATTAACCTAATCATCTGAATCAACGAATTAACTCTAAACACCTGCAAAAGATTCCTGAGGCTTTTAAAAACTCCCAGACTGGTTCATTACTCAAAACCGCAATCATGGGTAAGACTGCCAACCTGACTGCTGTCCAGAAGGCCATCATTGACACCCTCAAGCGAGAGGGTAAGACACCGAAATAAATTTCTGAAAGAATAGGCTGTTCCAGGAGTGCTGTATCAAGGCACCTCAGTGGGAAGTCTGTGGGAAGGAAAAAGTGTGGAAAAAACGCCAAACAACGAGAAGAGGTGACTGGACCCTGAGGAAGATTGTGGAGAAGGGCCGATTCCAGACCTTGGGGGACCTGCGGAAGCAGTGGACTGAGTCTGGAGTAGAGGCGTGTGCAGGAAATGGGCTGCAGGTGCCGCATTCCCCAGGTCAAGCCACTTTTGAACCAGAAACAGCGGCAGAAGCTCCTGACCTGGGCTACAGAGAAGCAGCACTAGACTGTCGCTCAAATTTTGCATGTCATTCGGAAATCAAGGTGCCAGAGTCTGGAGGAAGACTGGGGAGAAGGAAATGCCAAAATGCCTGAAGTCCAGTGTCAAGTACCCACAGTCAGTGATGGTCTGGGGTGCCATGTCAGCTGCTGGTGTTGGTCCACTGTGTTTTATCAAGGGCAGGGTCAATGCAGCTAGCTATCAGGAGATTTTGGAGCACTTCATGCTTCCATCTGCTGAAAAGCTTTATAGAGATGAAGATTTTGTTTTTCAGCACGACCTGACACCTTCTCACAGTGCCAAAACCACTGGTAAATGGTTTACTGACCATAGTATTACTGTGTTCAATTGGCCTGCCAACTCTCCTGACCTGAACCCCATAGAGAATCTGTGGGATATTGTGAAGAGAAAGTTAAGAGACGCAAGACCCAACACTCTGGATGAGCTTAAGGCCGCTATCGAAGCATCCTGGGCCTCCATAACACCTCAGCAGTGCCACAGGCTGATTGCCTCCATGCCACGCCGCATTGAAGCAGTAATTTCTGCAAAAGGATTCCCGACCAAGTATTGAGTGCATAACTGAACATAATTACTTGATGGTTGAGTTTTTTTGTATTAAAAACACTTTTCTTTTATTGGTCGGATGAAATATGCTAATTTTTTTAGATTTTCCACAATCTTCCTCAGGGTCCGGTCACCTCTTCGCGTTGTGCAGCGTTTTTTGCCACACTTTTTTCCTTTTCACAGAGGTGCCTTGATACAGCACTCATGGAACAGCCTATTCTTTCAGAAATTTATTTCGGTGTCTTACCCTCTCGCTTGAGGGTGTCAATGATGGCCTTCTGGACAGCAGTCAGGTTGGCAGTCTTACCCATGATTGCGGTTTTGAGTAATGAACCAGTCTGGGAGTTTTTAAAAGCCTCAGGAATCTTTTGCAGGTGTTTAGAGTTAATTAGTTGATTCAGATGATTAGGTTAATAGCTCGTTTAGAGAACCTTTTCATGATATGCTAATTTTTCTAGATAGGAATTTTGGGTTTTCATGAGCTGTATGCCAAAATCATCAGCATTAAAAAAATAAAAGACCTGAAATATTTCAGTTGGTGTGCAATGAATCTAAAATATATGAAATTTTAATTTTATCATTACATTATGGAAAATAATGAACTTTTATCACAATATGCACATTTTTTGAGAAGGACCTGTATATATATATATAAACAGCATATGATTTTAAAAGACAGATGTACTATTTCTTTACTATTTAAAACAAGCAAACAAACAAAAAAAACAATCCAAAAACCAACATGGCAAATCCTCTGTAGTCTTCTTTATGTAAAGATGTCTTCCTTTTCTACACATAAAAATCACAAATAATCAATTTTATGGGAAATGATTGACATCATCCAGTTTTAGACAAGGATTATTTAGTCCTTTCGAGTCCCTGCTTAGACTGAGAACAATACTTTCTCCCTTGCTTAGCCATTATGAGATGCCTATAACAAGAAACATAAGACAAAAAAAAAAAAAGACTTAATTGACTTCTCAACGGCTCCCAGGGATTTGACTTGAAGGTATAAGAATAAACATGTGTCAGCTTGTCCAAATATGTCCTACAAATTCTTGTTTTTAAATACATTTCAGAACATTTTGTCTACAGTAGGTTTATATAACAGTTATAATATAATAGTGCCTATTTTTGTGCAACAAACTCTAAGTATGGTACTTGCAGTGGACTGTTCCTCACAAAAAAAAATAAAAAAGGCAACTGGGGATTATTGAAGTTCTACTGCTGTTCTGACACCACTTGAAAAAAAAAAACTTCCACATATCCCTGAATAGTAAAAGTTGGCAGAAGTAGATGTGACTAATTCACATTCTCTAGAGGAACATTACTACTGAGAGTAAGAACTCAGTCTTTCTGAATGCATTTAATTGAGACAATCTGAAGGTTTTTCAGAAGACTAGCAGCTTATTAGAAGATCAGGAAGGAGCCCAATGAACAAGTGTGTACTACTCACCCTTCTAGATAACTAATCACAGCAAGTGTCAAACAAATGATTCCAGTCCTTTTTTTTCAAAACAATCTGAAACAATCTTTACTTCTGAGCCATTTCTGCAAAATACTTTCAACTAACTGATATCAAAATGATTTTTAGTGGATGTATAAATTCAGTTCCCCTAATGTTCACACAGGTGTTCTAACCACAAGTGTTGTTCATTGCATTAAATGTGGACAAGTTCCACTGAGGTTTGAAAACCAGAACGTGTTACAATAATTTAATAATTAAAATGTACACACTACCTTTCAAATGTTTAGCATTGGTTACTGGTCATATCCTAGAATGACCCCCCAAAAAAAGGATGTGTCTGAATTTTACACAAATCACAATATTCTCAAAGTCTAGAAGTCATAAACTATTGTCTACAATGCTGGATTCAAGCCTATAGTTAAAAACAATCATAAATCTATGACCTTAGCTTGGGCATTTTTAACGGAGCCTATGTTTATCCTTTATGGTCAGGTTTCCTTCCCACATATTATGCAACTGACCCTGGAAAAACATTACTTCAACATGCTAATGAACCACAGCCATGTCAGGATCCCTCTCCAAGGCATGTCTTTCCATGAAGGCCAAAGATCTACGTATCAGAACATAAAAGTACATGTGCATGCAATAGCATTTTGCAATAGACTTCTGTTTCTGCAGTCTCCATTTCTCTGGGGCCTTGTGAGATATTGGAGGTGTGAATTTTAAAAGCATGGCTTATCCCTACACCAGATCCAGGACCTACAGGTTCTGGCAGTTAACACAAAAAGGTCATATTAAGTATCTTAGTACTTAATTGTCTTAGTACCTACCCCTAAGCCGTTGTTGTTTTTTTATCTCTAACTACCAAGCTTTAACTGGTCCCATTGGACATCTATGAGACGCACTAGTGGAGCCAGAGATAAAACCGCAATGCGGAGACCTCAGGCAAGCTCTGACTTCATCTGATGGAAACGGCATCAGTGCAGTTTTTGCAAAGCCCTGACTGACACATCTGTGGTGAAGAAAAAACTGAGCTCAACCAGTGGTGATATCTTCCACCGAATTCACGAGTTTCCCAATTAGTGTGTGTTATGTAACACCTTCATTGCTAGAATTTAGAACAGCAGGGACAGTGTCCCTTGCATAAGGACCTTTTCTGTGATCAGACAAATCAGTTGAGAGTGTTGTTATATATCCATTTCAGGCTTGTTTCTAGCAAGAAATGTACTTTACTTTAAGAGGCAACTATTGTTCTATTCATTGTTCGAGATTGTTAATAAACGAGGGTCTGAAACAAGCCTTGACCTCCTTTGAAGTAAAAAAATAGCAAAGTGACAATACCGTGGGAGAGGATAGTGCACACTCCAAAAACACAAAAAATGGTATCCTAGCAACAAGAGACTTAACAGTCTTGCTTGCACTGCAAAATTGACGGATTCTGAGACTTAATCTTGAGCTCGCCACAAAAAGCACCCTAACCCCCTTGAAGAGCAACTTTCATCTTTTACCCTCTTGCGAATCCCTCTACTCATAAGAAAACATTCCCTTCACTTTTACTTGAATTTTGGGTAGAAAACCGTTTGTGATGGAGGAGAGGTTAGATTGCTGATATATAATTATAAACTGAATGAGGGGTATGTCCTTAACTGATGCAGGAGTGTTTCTCCTGCATCAGGGCACTGCTAACAGCATTGGGAACAAGGGAACAAAGGGTGTCAGGACAAGGATTGAGAACCACTGCTATAAGTAAATCCTGGTCAGAATTATTGTCACCCTTGGTAAATACGAAGCCTGTGATAAATCTGCATTGTTAATACTTTTGACATACATTAATATAGACACACATCTTCTTCCAGGCGCATTTGTAATGTTTCCTGTTGATTGGAAACTCTTAATTACTGATGGTGGAACTGATAATTTTTCAATGCTTTTTTCTTATAGCCACTTTCTATTTTGTGAAGCTCAACAATCTTTTGCTGCATATCAGAATTATATTATTTGGTTTGATGGATAATTATGGGAATTTGGCCTTTGCATTTCCTCATAGTTATACTAATGTGAAACAGGACATCATGGCTGGATTGTGTCATGGTCGTGGTCACCCTGGTTTGCTAAAAATGGTAATATGAAGGGGAATATAAAATGTCTAGGGGAGCCAATAATTGTGGTCAACGTGTATTAGAGAAAAACAGTTATTTCATAATGTGAAATTATTAGTTTTACTTCAATGAAAGGTTAGATTTTTTGAAAGAAAGATCAACATTTTCACAGCCTTTAATCATATTTACTAAGGGTAATATTTACGACGACTGTATGACAATTTATTCTACTAACCATAACCTTAACCTAACAGTCTCTCTAATGAGAGTTAGTTGACATATAGTTGCAGAGTCACTTAAAGTTAGTAGCATGTTTAAAGTGGACAATAGAAATAAAGTGTTACATAATAATAAAATGATTTCCATCTGGGAGGGTTGTTAGTTGACAGAAACTAATAAAATTATTAAATGTTATTTAAATATATATCTGGCACATTATTTCCATTTACTTTTATTTTTTAAATGAACACCACTATTTTAGGTAAAAATGTACATATAAATATAAGTATAAATAAAGTGTATATCCACTGATTGGCAGCACAGTGGCCCAGTGGGTAGCACTGTTGCCTCACAGCAAGAAGGTCCCTGGTTCGAGCTGTGTGGAGTTTGCATGTTCTCTCGGTGTCTGTGAGGGTTTCCCCCACAATCCAAAAACATGGAGTATAGGTGAACTGGAGACGCTAATTTGTGAATGTGTAGGTGTGAATGCGTGTGTGTGAGTCCCAAGCCATGTAATAGGCAAGGTTGGGAAAAGACCTGGTAACCTACCCTGGAAAAAATCATGGACTGTCTCTCACGTACAGTTAGGTGTACACATTTTAGTACAGATATTCTATGTTGTGCCTCAGTTAAGTGAATCTAAGTAACAGGGTTTTCACAAGAAAAAAAAAAGAAAAAACAATTGCATTTGCATCACGTGCAAAGTGAAACAAAATGGGAGGCAACATTAATAGAGGGTTAAGAAAATTAATATGTCCCAGTTTGACCTCTATCATCAAAACGGAATAAACCAACAAAACTAGGGATGAGTCTGGTCGGTTCACTTCATGTGAACTGCAGAATACTTATGGATATAACCTTTTTGCACTGGACAGCATCAAATTCTTGAATTAATTAGTTGACAATAAACAGCCTCACCTAATTTTATATGGATATTCCCCTGCAAGAGAATAAAACTCTTTATTGACTGGTTTATAAAAGGTATGTCTGTCTCACCACTGTCTCAGCACTGTCATAGCTTTAAATCATACAGATTACTTCAGTCTCTAGAGAAAATAGCTCACCTAAGAGCGGAAGCAAACAGTGTAAGCTAGCTTAAGGGCATAATCATTCAGAGATGCTGTCCTTTCATGAATCCTGCACTTTGTAAAATCACTTTTAGCTTAGTTCTTTAGACTGCTGGAGACTGAATACAGCAAACACCAGAGCAAAAGAACCAGAAAAAAGACAAGACAGTGGTCAAGAAAATTTGATGACAAGAGATTTTCCAAACTACTACAGTGGCTCAGGCTGTTTCTAAGCTTAATCAATGGGGAATGGAAATTTCAGGGATGAAAACCTAAAAAATGCTTTGCATCATGGCCAGTTTGCCACCACAAGGTTGGCATTAATTTTCAATCATTCAGTGGTTGAACAATTCTGCAGAAAGCTCTGCAAATTCCCAAAGTATTCAAAATTCCATCATGCCATGACTTAGTAAAATAAAACCAAAAGTTGTACCGGTGAGGTCACACAACCCTCCAATCCTGTCCTAACATGATAACTGAGACACCAACAGGTGTTAGGCAGTCTTGCTCAAATGGTGTGATAGAAAAGGTGTAACACCCCTCCTAGGACTAAAGGTTTACAGGAAGGGAATTTTTTCCCCAGCTCAGCAAGTTTCCATTTTGCCTGCAGACATGTCTATAGTGCATTCATGCTAACAGAGGACCATTCAAAAGTTATTGAAGGCCTCAGCTTTGTCTTTTTTTAGACAAAAGCAATGGACAGATGGCCCACTTCTTTCTAGGCAGAAAACATAAGCTCAGTACATGGATAGGCAGACCCTGATTTCTTCCAAAGAAATATGAAGATCACGTTTTGGGATTTTTGGTTCACGAAAGAGACATGATGACTTGTGAAATTTGAAATGGTAGGAAAAAATATTAAAGATTATTAAATTCAATGCTTTTGTGTTCTTTTGTAAAAGTATTGCGTTTCCCAGAGAAACTTTACTTTGTCTCACAAACATTTGCATTCTCTCGCAAAAGCATTGCGTTCTCCTGAGAAACCTTGCGTTCACTCGTAAAAGCACTTACCTTGTCTTACCTCATTATTTCTAGAGATGCATCGATACTAAGTTTCTCTGCTAATACCAAAAATAATAATATAATAATGATATCTGTCGATGCTGATTTCAATAGTTTGATTTTCTCAAAGAACAAAAATCTTTCCCAAATGATGCTGTAATTTATACAGGGAACCCTCTCATTTGATACATTACTATCATATTAGAGGTTAAAATTAACAACACAGAATAATTACACTCAAATAAAAACAGAAATGTTTCTATGTAACTCGGTATACATATGTAATTAACAGTAATCTCTAGTGTTGAACAGTGAACACTGGATAACTTTCCTGAGGTAAATGCAACGTTAAGTGACATTATTCACAAGTTGTTTTATTGACGTGTTCCAGCAGTTGAATCACAGATTGAGCTATTGCATGACATGACATGATACATTTGTTGTACTGTACAAGTTGTACTGTATCTTTCAACATACCTTCTGATGTTCATGCATGTTGTTTTGTGTTGTAACTTGTATCAAACACCATTTATTGTTCGAATTTTGTGATAAATAAAATACACAGAATTTGAAAGCCTAGACTTTGTATCTTATTACAAGTAACAAAGCACGAAGCTCTTTGTGATAATTGAATGGGAGGAGCCTACAAATCATGTATGGTGTAGGAAAAAAACAGAAACCTGGCAACCCTGGATGGAACTAGAGATGATTCATAGGATCAAATAGAGCCTGCTTTAACGCCACACTTTTTTAAACTGTTAATGTGCTTAACACAAGAATAATTTTTCTTCACACACAGTAGGAATTGACAAGTTTTTATCTGACAAGTTTTTCTGTCCTCTTTTGATTTTACAGGCTATAATCGGCTCTGATCATCAGCTGATGGCTGATAGGGAAAATAATTGCTTTTCATGCCGATACTGATCATTGGCCAATACATCGGTGCCTCCCTAATTACAAAAAAAATTGAGAGACTGCAAAAGCTTTGAAATATAATTTCAAACCAATCACATTTTTTCCTCTATCCCCATGTACCTTTAGGGCCTTCATATTTAGGTGATACATAGCATGGGAGGAATGAGTGAAGTTGAATGACTGATTTCATGACCCAACTCAAGAAAGAACACTTAATGAGGATGAATGAAGACAAAAACCTATCAACAAAATAATACAGATGTTAATAAAGAAGGGCCAGCACTGCATTCCACAAATTGGACAAAGTCATCAGAATAACATCTGGGACACTGGGACAAAATGTCAAAGGTGAAAGACAGAGACACACTCTGTGAATTTGTTTAGAGAATACCCTCCTCTCCTGGCAGATTGCAGAAATGGCTGACACTCACAGGAAGAGCTCTGTCCAAATTTGCCTCTGATGACATTGGGGACACTTTGGTTAACTTTTGCTTGACACAAAATTAAGGTCACCGTTTGCGTCAACAGAATCGGATTGCTGAATGTGTGCTTTGGAGCAGCTAGTGCCCTGCCAATGTGCCACCTGGTCGCTTCATTAATAAACTCATTACACTGCATTTCAATAGGCAACAATAAATAAACAGACAATCAATGCATTCCCAACTGGACAAAGCCTAGATTAATGCTACAAGTCCATGAAATTGCTCACCAAATTCTAGTTAAAAACACTGCCTGTGGAGGTGATAAAAAAAAAATAAAGCTGTGCAAAACTTTTAATTGACTATAGCCCAAACGCAGTTGATTAACTGGTCTTCAGGAAGCCCAGAATAAGAATAATAAGGCTGATTTTGAGTTCAACTGGCCCATGATCGGACGCATTTATTAAGGGAAAGTAGCTTAGGGCATGTTCTTGTGTTCAAAAACAAGTAGGCAACAGAAAGGAACAAAACACAGGGGTCTCAAAATGACTTTGGAAAAGTTAACTTTCTTGACAACTTCAAGATACTCAATGCTATCTCTTGGCAAATTCCTATTTTACGAAGTGTCTAATTTGTACGAATTCATACAACCTCACTAAAAAAAATTAATAAGATTTGTCTAAAGTCTAGTGGCGGTTAGGTTTAGGGATGGGGTTAGGGGTAGGTAATTTGAACAAATTCATAAGAATTGGGCAACTAGTAAAATATGTATGATTTACCAAAAATCATACCAATGCCACCTCGTAAAATACGTATGAGTTGCCTTTAGATTGGGATGGGATACTCCACACAAACATACAGGTCCTTCTCAAAAAATTTGCATATTGTGATAAAAGTTCATTATTTTCCATAAAGTAATGATAAAAATTAAACTTTCATATATTTTAGATTCATTGCACACCAACTGAAATATTTCAGGTCTTTTATTTTTTTAATGCTGATGATTTTGGCATACAGCTCATGAAAACCCAAAATTCCTATATAAAAAAATTACCATATCATGAAAAGGTTCTCTAAACGAGCTATTAACCTAATCATCTGAATCAACTAATTAACTCTAAACACCTGCAAAAGATTCCTGAGGCTTTTAAAAACTCCCAGCCTGGTTCATTACTCAAAACCGCAAACATGGGTAAGACTGCCTACCTGACTGCTGTCCAGAAGGCCATCATTGACACCCTCAAGCGAGAGGGCAAGACACAGAAAGACATTTCTGAACGAAAAGGCTGTTCCCAGAGTGCTGTATCAAGGCACCTCAGTGGGAAGTCTGTGGGAAGGAAAAAAGTGTGGCAAAAAACGCTGCACAACGAGAAGAGGTGACCGAACCCTGAGGAAGATTGTGGAGAAGGACCGATTCCAGACCTTGGGGGACCTGCGGAAACAGTGGACTGAGTCTGGAGTAGAAACATCCAGAGCCACCGTGCACAGGCGTCTGCAGGAAATGGACTTTTTTAGATAGGAATTTTGGGTTTTCATGAGCTGTATGCCAAAATCATCAGTATTAAAACAATTAAAGACACGAAAATATTTCAGTTGGTGTGCAATGATTCTAAAATATATTAAAGTTAAAAAAAATTATCATTACATTATGGAAAATAATGAACTTTTATCACAATATGCTAATTTTTTGAGAAGGACCTGTATAAATTCTTATTCTTATTCTGAAAACCTTATGCTATCCCATATTTATATGATTTTCTTTCTTCACACAAAGAAAGATTTTTAGAAAAACAATCCATCTCTGTGAGTCCACATAAGACCTTATGGGTCCCCCAAAGTTGATGCTTTAAAAACCACACAAAATAAATGTGTAAAATGACAGGAATCCATATGACCCCAGTTGATAAATCAAGTAGTATCCCTTAAAAAAACACAATGTTAATAGCACAAAATGCTCCAAATATAGCACAAGTTGTGATGCAACATCCAAAAATGTCTGTATGTATGCTTTACAATAGCTGTGGTTCATTAAAGGGGATTCTTCTCAGAGACACCTTTACTATTGTTTACCAACTAAAGCAGAGCATGCTGTCAGTGCTAACACTATGTAAACCCACATATGAAACCTGAAAACTCAATGCCCAGTGTTGCCCACTCAAAGCCAGCTGTCCAGCTCAAGAGTTTCACACAGAACACATACATACATTTTACTTAACCATTTACTAAGAGAGCAGACCAAAGGTTATTTAAACTATACACTGTAGAAGTGGAAATTCTCCATCTTATGTGGGTTACACTGTATGAGTGTCACTTTTATGTATCTTTATTCAGGTTGTTAAGAAAGGACTTACTACTGTTTAGTAAGGAATGTGGGAATTCATGACCGGGGGCCTTTCCGTCTGACTAAAGCCAGCTGAAAGTGCCTGATTGCGCCATCTCATGTCTGCACTCCTGGACCAAAAGACCAAGAAAGTCCTTCCACTCTTTGAAGGTACAAAAAAGTCAAAAATAATCTCTTGGTTTTCCCTTTAATTCTGCCACGGATGTATTAATGTCCTACATGCTCTGCCAGCACTGGTAGGAAGTTGTGTTTAAGAATAACATGTTGTGATTCATCTTGTGCATACTGGAAAAGCAAGTTTTAAAAGAGCAACACTTCTAACGCTGGTCAGCTGAGTGGCACACCCTTTAAACTTGTAGAATATTTTTAAGAAAAGAAACAAGCCTGGCTAAAAAACTCTGCCAAGTTATAGGGCAATGTAATATTTGATTTTTTTTTATACTTTTGAGTGTCCAACCCTGCTCCTGGAGGTCCACCTTCCTGCAGGGTTTAGTTTGAAAAGACCTCTCTGGAAGTTTCTAGTAATCCAGAAGACTTGGTTCAAGTGTTTTTAATTAGTATTAAAGGGAGAGTTCACCCAAAAATTAAAATTAGCCCATGATTTACTCACCTTCAAGTCATCCTAGGTGTATATGACATTTTTCTTTCCGAAGAATACAATCGGTGTATTAAAAAATGGCCTGGCTCTTCCAAGCTTAATAATGGCTGTTTCTGTTTTGAAGTCCATACACCTATCCATCATAAAAGTGCTCCACATGGCTCCGGGGGGTTAATAAAGGCCTTCTAAAGTGAAGCAATGCGTTTGTTTAAGAAAAATATCCATATTTAAAACGTTACAAACTGTAATCTCTAACTTCCGATAACTGTCGTACGCACGTTCACGAGAGACTGGCGTTCCAGAGACCCCCAGATCAATAACTCTAATTGTATTCGTCTGAAAGAAGAATGTTATATACACCTAGGATGACTTGAGGGTGAGTAAATCATGGGCTAATTTTCATTTTTGGGTGAACTATCCCTTTAAAGCTACATTCTGCAGAAATGTGGCCCTCCAGAAACAGTACTGTATAAATGAAAAGATTAAAATGCTCTGGTCACCATTTGAATAAAGTTTACAGACTGAAATTCCATGAATGTTATATAGCGTCACAACACTAAGATGCAATCTGCGAGCTTAGCAAATGATTGAGTTGTGAAGAACAGGCTGAGCTAGTTTCACAGGTTCACTGAACCCAGTTTAGGAATGAGGGCAGTGACCCAATGAGGGTTAAAGTGATTTTACTGCCCACTGACACAAGGCGAAACATCCTTCATGAAGTATCGCAAGGCAACAAGCAACATAAGTGAAAAAGATTGTACAGGCTTAAGCTCAGCCATTAATAGCATATGCCACATCAAACATGTAAATAAGATGGCAAACTTAAAGGATTAGTTCACCCCAAAATGAAATGTATCCCATCATTTACTCGCCCTCAAGCCATCCTAGGTGTATATGACTTTCTTCTTTCAGCCAAACACAATCTGAGTTTTATAATGGGAGTGAATGGTACCATTTTTTTAATGCTAAAAAAAAGCGCATCTATCCATCATAAAAGTAATCCATACGGCTCCAGGGAGTAACCCCCCAACTCCCCCACGAAATGGCGTATATATGAAGACGCATAATCGCTTTTTAGCATGTTTATCAACGTCGTTTCATTCTTTCCCCCTACACTGCCCCTACCCCTAAACCTACACACACACACACACACACACACACACACTCACACACACACACACACACAATATAATAAATGGATTTATAAATCCATTTACATTGTGGACACACACATAATGGTTCGTTTCGGCGTAGACATACATGCGGAATCACACGGCGTAGACATACATGCAGAGATGATGGTTCGTTTCGGCGTACACATAAACGCGGAATCACACGGCGTAGACCAGTGGCCTGTTGCACAAAGCTGGTTTCAGTTGCTACCCAGGTAAGTTTGAGATTAGTTTGAGCAAACTCTGGTTTTTCGGGCTCAAGAAGGTGGATTGGTTTTTAGCAGTGTTAATCACCATGGTAACTTACACTACACAGCTAACCTGCTCTGGAGCAGGTTTTATTCTGGGTTAGAGATCACAAACTCAAACTGGACCAATCAGCTGCAAGTAAAACTCACACCACCTGTATCTCTCAAATTAAAGTAGTTTATAGTGAAAAAACTTTAAAGACAAAATTGCTCATCTTTTGGTGCAAATTATTTATTAATTTATAATATATGAATTATAATCACTTTTAATTCACATAATATATTCATATAATTATATTATATTGACAAGTAGCCAAATATTAATATAAATATAAAACATGCATTCATAATTCTTTTAAACAACGTGTATTTATTTGAGCTCTTTGTGAACCTATAATTATTAGGCATATTTCTTTGATTAACATCATGCATTGATATAGTCAGATATTCTTTCAGCTGCCTTTTTAAATTGACGCTGCAGCACAAGTGTTTATTCCTGCTTTAAACACATTTAATTTCATGATAATTTTCAGAACGATTTCTCAATCTTCAGAAGAGAAGTGAATCGAACAGACACTGTGATTGGCTGTTTGCCGCATGTCTCACGCTTTCAGGTGCACGCGCTTCAGTGTTAATTGCAAACTCTGGATTGAACCTGAGTTGACAGAGAAAGTTTATACCAAGCTTTGAGAAACAATTGAACTTTATCTAAACCAGGTTGGATTTATCTGGATTTGTCAACTCTAAACCTACTCTGAAACTCAGAGTTTGTTCAGCTAGCTTCATGCAACAGGCCTCAGGGCTATACAAATCTTACCCTGGAGGGCCAATGCACTACAGAGTTTAGCCGTACAGATAACACGCCATTTTTGGCTTTAGAAAGTGGTGTGTATGTTTACGCAAAGTAATGATGTCATGTTGGAAATTTTAAGATTATAAGAGAGATATGTGTTTTGAACATCATAGAAGTCAATGTTACCATCCGTTAGTTTTGAATGTAGGAGAAAACCTGTTCGCGGCATTTTCCACTTCCGGGTTTAAATTCGTCTTTGTGTCAGCGTCACAGGATGTGACATTTTGTTGTATTTATTAGATCGATGACTCATCAGTGTCTCATAATTATTCATGAGACTGCGTGTCCTTATCCTATGAGAAGACACCTTGCAAAATTATTCAGCAGGTGTTGATTTCCTATTACAGGCGCTTCAAACTGTGAGATTGCATAGAGTAAGTGAGAGATGCATTTATGGATAAAAAAAAAATAGATTTTGTTTTTGCTTTGTAAGAGCTTCTGCTTCACGCAGGATATCTTCAATAGATCCTGAGTCTTCGACACAAATAGGATTCATCCAAACTGTGAATGTAAGCGGTCTTTATGGCACTTTAAGCACTTTAAGCTTATAAAAACACCTCAAAATAAGACTCAAACGTTTTCAAAGTTGCAACAGCATGTTCGTATATTTTTGATGCAGAGAACAAATGCGAATGGCTGTGCATTTATTTGTGCATTAAATTATAGCTGTCACAGAATATGCGTATTTGTGTAACTCACAGTGAGCTTACGAAACCATGTGTATATTGTGTTGCGTGTAATAGTAATTTGTTGTATGCATTTGTGGGAAGATTTGATGCTTTTAATGAGAGCGAAATAAAACTGTCTGAATAAGAAACCATAGTTGCATCTCCCCGCTCAGCAGCTTAACCACTCCCACTTTCAGTAACATTTTTCTAAACTGTGGTGAGAACCGACTGCCACTGAAACAGGGGGTTTCATGACCCTTTAACAACCACTTGCTTTACCAACACAAAATGTGTGATTTTAAAGTTTAGAAGCTTGGCTATACAGTGAATATTGGAATATGACCATAACTTACCAAGTATTTTTAAATTTGCTGACATATTAGAAGTGATCTATTTTCATTGCGTTAAAAAATGGCTTTACATGAAAAAGCGATTTGTAAAATCATTATTCATAACAGTGTCATTTATCACTGAAAAGGTCTCAACTTACAGAATACAGCAAGCATATTTATTTCAATTTGAGACCAAGCAATACCAAGTATATGTATGAAAAAGCGATGAAAAAGCAAGTACTTCCGCCTACGACAAACGTGACCTTTACAACGTAATTGCATGCGTATTCACAGAACAGAGCAAGTCGAACATTTGTGCTTATAAAACTTAAACTTGTACTTTTTTTTTAATGATCGTTTCGCTAGATAAGACCCTTATTCATCGTCTGGTATCGTTTAAAGCCCTTTGAAGCTGCACTGAAACTGTCATTTGGACCTTGAACCGTTAGAGGGCCATTGAAGTCCATGATATGAAGAAAAATCCTGGAATGTTTTCATCAAAAACCTTAATTTCTTTTCGACTGAAGAAAGAAAGATATTGACATCTTGGATGACAAAGGGGTGAGTAAGAAATCTAAAAAATGGGTTGAAATTTCAATGGGAACCCATGACTGGAAATCTCACCATGGATTTTAAAATTAAAGGGATAGTTCACCCAAAAATGAAAATTCTGTCATATATTACTCACCCTCATTTCATTCCAAACCTTCGTTCATCTTCGGACACAAATTAAAATAATTTTGATGAAATCCGAGAGCTCTCAGGCCCCTCACTTTCAAGGTCCAGAAAGGTATTTAAAAAAGTATTAAAAAGTTTTTAAAATAATCCATGTGACTTCAGTGGTTCAACATTACTTTTATGAAGCGATGAGAATAAAACAAACAAAAACAAAAATAACGACTTTATTCTGCACTGTATTTACAACGTAAACAGCTAAGGAGACTGGCTGAAATTGTTCTGAGGGCTCTCGGATTTCATCAAAAATTAGGGGTGCACCGATCCGATATTAGGATCGGATTTCGGCCACGATACTGACAAAATAGCTGGATTGGGGATCTGAAAAATTAACAGATCCACAGGCCGATCCAGGACTTTTTTCTTTTTTTTCCAGCAGAACTTACGTCATTCGTCAGCTTCACGTGTGTCGCATGCTAGAAGCAATGCTCTCACTCTGCCCAACTTAATATCATGCCAAATTGCCAAACCTGCTTTTGATATTAAAAAAAGCTTAGCTTTTACATTTTTCAAACAATAAATAGCGTTTTGGCGCTAATGTAGCACAATGTTAAAGCCAGAGGCGTTGAAAACCGGAGTTGCGCATGCTCTCATCTCCCGGCGGCGTGCACTGTCACGTGGTTCATGAAGCGCTCAATACTTCTAGCGCTGTGTCAATGCATTTGAATGGCTTAAGTTTCACTATACAGATGTTTGCAGCAAGTTTTGGTAAACAGTACAGAATAGTGTGCATTGATTATTAAGTCAACCATATTTACAGGATCGTTTTATCATGGAGAGTGATAGAGATGCAACACTGTTAACATTAATGTTATTCTTGTATTTAGCCCTCAGGTATTCCTTACTAATTGGTTACACTCATACTCATTGGTGGTCAAATGTGACCATATACCGTAACTGTTTTTCAATTAAATAAGAATTCAACACTTTACATACATCTGTTATTTTGTCTTCTTAGTTATGTTTAGTTAATAAAGTCTGGTACCTTTAGTCTCTTCAAGAAAGGTATAAGGTGGAAAGTATAGAGTTTATAATTAATTCAACAATAGTATCGGATCGGTATCGGGTATCGACAGATACACAAAGCCCAGGCATTGGTATCAGTATTGGGACTGAAAAAGTTGGATCGGTGCACCCCTATCAAAAATATCTTAATTTTTGTTCCGAAGATGGACAAAGGTCTTGGAATGGCATGAGGGTGAGTAATTAATGACAGAATTTAAAACCTGAGCATTCTATTAATAAAAAAAATATCTAGGTCACCAGGTTGACTGACACAGGTGTCATTGTTGTAGGAGATCTGAGTTTGAAATTGATGATGACTAAATCCATTTAGTCATCATCTTTTAGTTGGGGGCACTTGTTGGACAGTGATTCACAGGATCATGATTTACTTTCGAAATCAGAATTGCAATCAAAATCATTTAAAAAATGTTGCCCACAGAAACCAGTGTCAGAATATGCTAGCAATGCAGCACTACTTCCTGTCTGTGAGTGTGTGTGTGTGTGTGTGTGTGTGTGTGTGTGTATGTGAAGGTTTCAACTTTTGAAACCATAGAGTTGGGAGCAGTTGTGCAACACAGCTTGGGATCGAACACTGCAATGAAATATGAACCTGTCTCTGAAGATTACCGCAGCACCATCTGTGCATTGGGACAGCCAACGGCTCAACTGATTGATGAGACCCCTTAAGGTGGAAAGAGAGCAGGGGACCTCATACGCACACTCTCCAAACCATCCACTCTCTATTTGCCTTACACTAGCCAATATCTCTGGCAAATACCTCCACAGGTCCCACTTCACTCATTTATCACCTTCCTGCGGCTGTTAGCGTGTCTGAGGAATCCCTTTGGAATCAAGATACACACTCTGAACATATATGCACTCTACCTGACCATCATATTAAATGACACTGCACCACACATTGAATCCAGGCCACACACACTGACCCCAGGGGCTTAACCATGATCAAATTTATTTCATTGATCGGACAAGATGGCATAGTGACAGGACTCAAAGTAGACCACCATGTTGTGCACAAGCCATGGAGAGTTTATCAGGGTAGAAATGGGTGAATCTGATGAAACCTGTCAAGAAATGTCTAGGATCATCATCATTCTGCATTTGACCTCAAATGACAAGATTTTTGCACTGTGACATTTTAATGGCAAAAATATGTAAGCAATGTGTGAACAGCTTGTAAAAAACTACCTTCCCTAATTTCCTATGTTGTCTATAGCCCTATTCACACGGGATTAGTTTAACACTGAGAGGTGGGGTAAAGTAATTATTACCAGAGCTTCTCAATGATTTAAGTCCTGTCCGAATGTGCCATCTCAGTAAAGTTACGGACAATGTCAATAAAGATAGCGGTGACTTATACCTTCTGTAAAAAGGTCTGGTAAAATTACCTCAGATAATTCTAATTCCGTCCAAATAGACCCGCTATAAATATGTATGCAAATATATTCTGTCATTTGGGAGGTGACGGCAGAGCATAAATCGAGTTATCCCTCCCACTTCTGATTTCTCATCCCATGCGAAATTGGCTATTAAAATATGGTATAATTACTTTACTCCATCTACCCTTGTAAAATTAATACCATCCGAATAGAGCTTATGAAAGCCTGTAGACTGATTTTTATGTGAAGGACTCAAATCCAAAGAATCCAGAGAGACTCTCTTCCGTTCAGTGACACATGCAACAAATGCTTATACAATGTTCAGGCTAATACCAAAAAATAAGCAATAAGTTGCTAGCTGCAGTTCACTTAATGGCCACCGGTGTAGCAAACAACATTATTATTAGCTACACATTATGAAAATTGGGGAAAATGCGCTTAATTGTCACAATTCAAAAATCTTAATGGTCCAAAAATTAGGCTTATTACCAGTTTCACAGACAGGTTTAAGATCAAGCCAGGAATAGGCCTTAGTTAAAGGTGCAGTTAGTAGTATTTATGAGGATCCATTGACAGAAATGCCATATAATATACATAACTATGTTTTCAGTGGTGAAAACCTTACATAATGAACCGTTATGTTTTTATTTAGAATGAGCCATTTCTATCTACATACACCGGGTCCCCTTACAGTGAATTCGCCACTTTGCGCCAGGTTTCTACAGTACCTCTAAATGGACAAACTGCTCTACGGAGCGCTAGCTACTCTCTGCTGTCTCAGATGACATCTTTGTCCTGCGTCGGCCACCATAGCTTCTCAATGTGCTTCGAAAGGGAGGGGTGAGCGGTGGGCAGTTGCAATTCGCAAAATCATCGCAAGATGACGCTAAAAATGTACACAGTGCACCTTTAAATTAGGACATTTAAGTAGCTTTTTTACACGTGCCTTTAAAAAAAACATCACTGCTGTGCATCTTGAGACAAAACAATGGCATATTTTAGATATGTTAGTTACTTTGTTAACCATTAACATGCAATGTTAACTCAAAAATGCATTTTAATCTGGGACTAGGCTTAAGCCTTGTCTGTGAAACTGGGGATTAATTTTGTTTAAGCAAAATATAATTTATTAATTTTGATTTGGGGTGAGAGGCTTCGTAAGCATAAGAAGGAAGAAGTGAGACCTGAAAATTACACATTGTCAAACATTGATGTTTTAAATGTATCAGAAGCCAACATCATATTTGACAGTAAGTTATTCTATGCTTACACATTACAAGCTTTCTAAACATTGTGGCGCAGGGATATCAAGCAACACATGCACAACATATGCCGGTATGTTGACGGAAGTTTGGGGATTTTTATGTGTTGTGTGATATCTCTGCGCCCAAGTAGCAGTCCTTCGCCTGTGCTTCCCCATAATATAGTCCCACGTTAATATCTGCCTAGGAAATTGCCTAGTCTTAATCTGCATCGCTATTTGTATTCATTGTGAATACGCAGGCCACAAGAAGTAATTAGGTGGGGGGTTTTTGTGTTTTTTTGGATCACTTTTACTCAGGACATGCTAGCTGGCAACATAGGATTCCATTCATTATGCTAAGCTAAGCTAGCGGCGACCCTGCCAAACTAAAAGAATGCATTCACTGAGACAAAAATGCATTTGCCCACATATCTAAATGTAGGAAATAAGTTGAATAAGCACTATTTCTAAAAACAGTGGAGTATTCCTTTAAACGACTCAAAATCAAAAGCTTACATTGCATGTTAATGGTTAACAAAGTAACTGACACATCTAAAATATGCCATTGTTTTGTCTCAAGATGCACACTAGTAATGTTTTTTTTTAAAGGCATGTGTAAAAAGCTACTTAAATGTCCTAATTTAAAGGTGCACTGTGTAAATCTTTAGTGGCATCTTGCGATGATGTTGCGAATTGCAACTGCCCACCGCTCACCCCTCCCTTTCGGAGCACATTGAGAAGCTATGGTAGCCAACAAAATAGGAAGCATTATCAGATGTCACTTCAAAAGCACAATACTTTCATCTGAAATCATGGCATTGTTGGAGTGCAACTAAAGCCAGGCTTAACATGCCATTTCATTACAGCTATCAAACAGTCAGCTCATGTGGGTGTTTAGGGCTTGAATAGGGCGATCGCATTGATTTCTTTTTGTAAGCCTTTCCACAGCATGAGAAAAAGACCATCAGCAAATACAAAATCCATACACCTGATCTACTGTAAAAGCAATTAACAGGAGACCTTCACTCAAGGCCACACTCACACACGATACTGTTGTTTTATTGATCAGAGGTGATTTAAGTAATTACCACAGGGGTAATTAGCTACATCTTCTGTGACTTTGTGAGATCTAAACGCTTGTTTACTGTTAACTGTTAAGTACATACTATTAATATAATCATTTACATTAGTTCACCCAAGCTAAGTTTGAACAGAACTTACAACTAAAGCATCAGGAAGTGATGGATGCAAATCGATGCAAATTTGTGAGCAATACTGTTTAATCCCCCATGAAATGGCTTGACAGGTGACAACAACTGACAAGTTTTCTCCTGGGTTTACTTATTTCCAATTGAAACAGTAAGTTGACAGGAAATGCTGTATTTAATATAAACTTGACTTCATGCCACAGTCATGAACCATGATTTATTGCTTGCAACTGATCATCAGTGGCATGTGGCATTTATAATTTAGGGGGAGAGGCATTCTACTGATAACTCTACTTTCCAACTTCATAAATAAAACACTCAATGGTTAGGTAATGTTAACACATTTAAATCAGATGATCGCTAATTAATATAGCATGTGTGTGGAACCCAATACGTTGGTGCAGTGACACTGTGAGCGTTCCAGCTCTTTATTAAATAAGTGGGACAGTCTCGTTCTAGACAGAATTTGATTGAAGAAAAAAATTGGAAACACCCTGTAGTGCAAGATGAGTCATCAGTATTTTTGGTTTGTTTTTTTGGAAGACAAAGAAACTTTTTAAAGAGAGTACTAATAAATGAACGGTCTCAAATCTAAAAGACATGCACTAAAAGCCACAAAACTCTTTGTTGACAAAGATGTTTACTCACCATTGAGTCCATTGGGGATGCTCCTGTGATGATGTGGAGCGGAGAGATCATCCATCGATCGCCTGATGGTGCCAATCTTGGTTTCTATAGTCTTGTGTATATGACTATGATTGTGGTCTGGGCTGCCAGCACTTCCACCGCTGGAGGTACTGCTCCCGTCCCCAACATCTCTGACAGTGCCCGAACCTCCATTTAGGTTGCTCAGACTGGACTGGCTGTCAATAGAACTCCTTGATCCAGCTCCATTCCGATCTTCATCCAACATGAGAATGATTTCCTTTAGTTCTGCATTCTCCTGAACAATGTTTTCCTGGTTAACCTCCAGCTCCTTGAGTTTCTGCTGATAGGTGCTCACCTCCTTCCACACGGAGCTCGCTGTATACTTGCCAAACCTCTGCCATTCCCGAGACAGCTTCTTACCTTTCTGCCGATCGTCATCGAGAAAGCAACAGAGTTCCCGGAGCTCCTGGTTATCATCTTGCAGTTTCTGGTTGATATCCTTTAGATTACGGATCTCATGGAGGTGCACCTGCAGTCTGCGGTTGATGTCCTTCATCATGTTCCCATGTTCGAGCATCAGGTTCATCTTCTCAGCGTCAACCTTTCTCAGTCTCTTAATCAAGTCCTCTTTGTTCCATCTGATCAGTTCATCATCAGAGATCTTACTGAGGTCATCATTAGGACAATGTTTTGCCATCATGACTCTTACAGAGGAACAGTCTCAGGGTGAAATATTCAACATAGGTCTAACATAACGCTGTTTAAATCCCAGCAGAAAAGCGCAGTATTAAAACGAATTAAAAACCAAAGTAGGCTATTCAAGTATTAAATCATTTGAATATTCACAGGTACCCCAATGTATTTTTTTTAACTATCACCTTTATTAACGCCTCACTTACCACTAACTTTGCAATCATGCATGTTTTTAAATATCCTAAAATGTGCACGATATATAAATCCACGAGCATCGTTGTAAATGAAACACGATTTTCCTCATGAAAACATTATTTAGACGCGAATGATCCAAGGTTTCAAAAGCAATATTTAAAAAATATAAAACCCATAAACAGCCTTCATTTAAAAAAAAGACATGCCTGTTTTCACGTTACAATTCATAGGAAGCTTCAAAGATCAGATCACAAGGGGTTTGCAGTTTAGCTCCTCACGTGTGCCGATGTTGAGGGTTTCGGGTTCTGCTCTTCCTCTGAACTGGTGTGAAACGATCCGAGCAGATCTGAGCAGGTTCAGAGATGAGAGGCAAAAAGCAGGATCTGCCCTCTTAAAGAGACAGAGCCTACATTCCCAACCACTAAAGAAACACTTAAACGGGCTGATTTTTTGTATTTATTAGGAATATAATTGCTGTTTCAATTAGACTATTAAATTATAATAATACATTCATCATTATTTTAGGTATAATTACCAGTTTTACTAGTTTATTTATGTATGCTGAAGGCTGTTAGAATTTGTAAATTCACACACTCGATTATTTATTGATTTGTTTGTTTGTAAGTGCGAGGAAAGAACAAATCTCTATGCATTACTTTCAAACCACAAATTTTAAAGACCAATTCATATTTGGTTATGATGTAAAGCCAGAGCAGATTCCATATGGCTGCCAGAGATATTTTGCATTCAAATAAAGTCAAATATAAGTAAAAAGTGAAAATTGTAATTGAACACACAAACAGATACAAATGTATAGCCTACTTAAACGTGATTTGGATAAGGCGTCTGTCAAGTGAAGAAATAAGGCAATCACACCCATGTGGTCACTTGGTCACATCAGATATGATAGGGGGATAAAAATACAGAAAATAAGCTATGTTCAGAAAAACGTTCAGGGGTATTCAGTGAATACTATTTTGTTTGGATCTAGTCTCAAACTTTAATTTATCTCAAAATAGATTCTCCTTCCCAACACAAATATCAACTATTTATTATTAGGCCTGTTAGTGTTGAGCATTCACTTCAATGATAATGCCATATGTTTCAGTGAGACCTCAACATGGCAAGTTTGTTTAAAGTAATAGTTAGAATGTGCTGAAAATCATAGCGCTTTTGGTTCTCCCTTAACCATTTAGACAACAAAAATACTTTTCCTCTGTTACTGCAGAACTAGCCTGACGTCGTCATTTTGGAGAGGTTTGTTGGTGAACTTCGCCCTCTAGTGACTAAAAATTATATTTCCATCCGGGTACTACTTATAGGCTATTACAGGCGACGAAAACATCGACGAACTATCAAAAAAAAAGTACTTTTGATAGGTTGGTAACATAAATACAAATCCTCCTATTTATCCTTCCTCTTTTTATTGTTTTACTTGAAAACCTTAATAATTAATCTCAATTAATTCGTATAGTTTATATAAACAGGTGGTAAATCCTAAATATGGTAAAGTTATATGTGCGGTACATCACATAGCTAAAGAAAGAGTTTAAAAGAAAGTAAATGTTGACAATTTAACACACTACAAAACCAAAAACACATGTTTTGATCAAATACACGTTTTATCGCGAGAGTTGCCACAGCTGGCTCCATAGCTCAGTGGTTAGAGCACTGGTCTTGTAAACCAGGGGTCGCGAGTTCGATCCTCGCTGGGGCCTGTGATGTGGTGTATTTTTCTTTAGACATAATATACAGTTGCACTTCAAGAAAATGTTACAGTTTCACATTATACAAATAAATACCAAAAGAATAAAACCAGCCTTTGTTTTTAATTCACAGTGTTTAATCTGTTTGGCTATAGTGGTATATATTGTGTAATGAGACAATTTAAACATAATAAAAATGTTTTAGGATTTTGCTGATAGCAGTTTTTAGTGATAGCAAATGACATGACAAAAATCATAGTCAGTAACGCAGTCCATTACATTACACAATTTAGGTAATATAATCAAACTACATTTTTGATTATTTTTTTAACTAACTAATTCGTCACACTGATTTGAATATTATCATATTATCATCTTGAACAACATTGATATAAAAATACAAAGAGAAAGTTTATCAACACAAAAATAAGCACATTAAACATTACATTATGCATTACACATTACATGATTATAATTTTTTTAAAATTAGAATTTAAAAGATAAAAAATAATTTGTGAGAATCAATTGTGTGCCATTGTGTGAGCAATATATAATCATGTAATCATTAGAAAAGTACTTAATTTTGGAATCTGATTACGTAATCCAGATTACATATCAGTTACTACCAGCACTGTATATAATCCATTAAAACACCACAATGAAGGATTACGAGATAATATAAAACCAAATCAATTAAAAGTGCAGATAGATCATAGATGATTAGCACTTCTGTGCTTAGGTTAATGCTTGAATAATACAATATCATGTATGCAAAGATCATGTAAGTACACAAGAATTGTCGCAAAACAAGTGCTTTAAACATGTCCTATGAGCATGGTTTGATGTTGCAGATCACTCCACTCATGGGCCGTAGAGTTCCATTGTCTTTAATGCTGAAAGACTGTCCAGGAACCAGACTGAACTCAAATCTCTGAAGCAGTTTGGCAAGCACAACTTTTGCCTCCATCTGAATGTAGAAATATGACAGAGTTATGATCACAGCAAATGTGGCACTTGGAAAGCCTACAAGTTCAAAAAATCTGGAGAAAAGGAGGTGCAAATGTGTGTTTGTGCTTTATTACCTGTGAGAAGACCTGCCCTAGACAGGTTCGTGGACCAAGTGCAAATGGGTAGTAGCAGTAATAAGGCCTTTCAGATAAGAACACGATATGATCAGCAAATTTCAAGCTATAATGATTTTTACATCCTTATTAAACTCATAATTACAGCTTGTCCTTATAATGACTTACTTTGGGGCATTCACGTCAAATCTCTCAGGATCAAACTTCAACGGATCTTTAAAAAACTTTTCCATTCTTTGAGAGGCATAAGAACTGAACTGTATAGAAAAATGTAAAAAAAATGTTTCAAAATATTTATGTATTCATATACAAAGTAAAATTGATGAAGCCATTGTTGTATTAATGTATTGCTGATTTGAAATTTAATTTGATAATTAAAGAGAGGTTCACCCAAAAATGATGTCATCATTTACCACGGTGTTGTTCTAATGTTTCGCTCTGCATCATCATAATGGCAGCGTATAGTGACCAGCATCAAGCTTTTTTCTTTTTTTTTTAAAGACACAAAAATATTACAGAATGGTCCCATGCTACATGTGTAGCATATATCTAGGCTATATCCCATGTGTTATGAGGGTTTATTATAGAGTTTGGTAGAAATCAAACCAAAATATAATGTATTTAAAGGGTCATGATGAAACTAAAATACATTTTCTGAGATGGTAACAGATATATACAGGTTACACATCAATGAAAACAACAGCACTCTTGTTTATTTTTAAGGAAAAGGTGGTTTAAAAAGCAAAGCTCAACTAATGTCACGAAAATGGAAGTATATGCGGTAATTAGGAGTTATCGGAATTCAGAGTTAAAGTTGCCTGTTCAGCTTCGTGTTCCAGTGTTTCAGTGTATGTTTCTTCAGTACAGTAGCACAAAAGTGTTTGCATTTTCTCCACGATGAGGAACTGGAGTTTCACTACCAACACACAGAAAATATGACTGTAACAATATTTAATTTGTAACAACACTTTGTGTGGCCTTCAGATTAGCTCAATGACAGTGCCTACACGGAGCGGAACATAAGAGCAGTGTGTTTAACACTGAGTTTAACAACCAGAATGCTGAGTTAGGGTTAGGGTTATGTAACAATCACTACACGGATCACAGTTCATATCAGGAGGACCGGAGCAAACGTGTTTCAAGTTTTTATGGACATATTTCACATACTCTCGAACCAGCATTGTGTGCGTACATATTTTATCATATGTTCTTTAAATGAAATATGTACACTAGATTGCCAAAAGTATTGGGACACCCCTCCAAATCATTGAATTCAGGTGTTTCAATCACTTCTAAGGCCACAGGTGTATAAAATCAAGCACCTAGGCATGCAGACTGCTTCTAACATTTGTGAAAGAATGGGTTGGAGCTCAGTGAATTCAAGTGTGGTACCGTGATAGGTTGCCATCTGTGCAATAAGTCCATTTGTGTAATTTCCTCACTACTAAATATTCCACGGTCAACTGTTAGTGGTTGTGGCGAGGTAGACGAGCGGAGACGTGAAATTGGTGCGTGATTGAAGAATGAGCGTCACCTGCGGAGTTACACCAGTCTCGCGTCCACTCATGAGGGAGCTCCCTCATGAGAGGACTCGCTCCTCCCACGTCTCTCGCTCGTCTACCTCGCTACAGTGGTTTTATAACAAATTGGGAGCAATTGGTTACAACAGCAACTCAGTCACAAAAAAATCACAGAATGGGTCAACGCATGCTGAGGCGCAGAGTGTGCAGAAGTCGCCAGCTTTCTGCAGAGTCAATAGCTACAGACCTCCAAATTTTGTGTGGCCTTCAGATTTGTTAGATGACAGTGCCAAGAAAGCTTCATGGGATGGGTTTTCATGGCCCAGCAGCTGGATTCAAGCCTTACATCACCAAGTGCAATGCAAAGCATCAGATGCAGTGGTGTAACTCACTGCACTTCTCTGTCTGGCAATGATGGATGGGTTCTTTCTTCATTTACATCTCTGTACTGGAACTCCAGTTTTCTGATGACAGTCAGAAGGACATTTGACAGATGTGAATGCTATAACTTCTTGTTGCAACAAACATAACAGATATATTAACCTCAGAGAAGAATGCATGGATTCTCACAACTTGTATGCTGTTTCTGTCGGAGTGAACTGAGTCTCACGAATGTGTAGCTGTGCACAGAAAACCAATGGCCAAGGTCAGGATTTTTGTTGATTAATACATTAAATTGCGTTTTTTTTTTTTTTTTCAAACCCTATAAGTCCAGAACACTTGGAATTTACGGCATGTGCGCATGGGTTCATTCTGTAATACTTTTGCATCTTTTTATGCAGATATTTTTAATCTTAACTATTTACTATTTATACGTATTACTTTTAAAAAAAATTCTCCTTTTGTGGTCCGAAAGAGAAAGAAGGGCATACGCCATTAGAACTACACCAGTGTGAGTAAATGTGGGTAGCTTTAACTAAAATATAATATTTCCAAACAATGTTGAAGATCTTTCTCCATTCAAGTAGACAGGTGCTGTGTAGGCTACTTGCGTGACTAGAAACAGCTTCCCCAGGCAGGTACCATGATGGCCACAGAGTGAACAGACCAGCATTACTGGAAATCTGGCAATACTCACTTCAATAGAACAGCCCCCTGGGACTTTCAGCCCATTTATAACCATGTCCTCATGCAACCAGCGATTGGTTCCTGGAGCAGTGGGGTACAGACGCAGTGTTTCCTTCAAGACCTAATGCATGGAGCCAATAATACAAAGACCATTCAAAGAAATTGATACAGAGCCACTTGTGTTTGTAGCATATAAAAAAAACATCTCTGTAGACCAACCTGAGACAAGTAAGTTAATTTTCCAAGGTCTTCATATAAAATGTCTCTCTTTGTCCCAAGAACTTCATCCACTTCTTCTTTAACCCTAGGAATGAAAAGAAATTCAAACTAGAGCATTGTAATCCAAACAATTTCCGAAAAGTGTTTTACCGTTTATATATCTCAGGATGTCTCCCTAATTCCATGATAGCAAACGAGAGCTGATTGGCTGTTGTCTCTTGCCCTGCAAAAGAATCAAGCGCTGTTTATAGCGGCAGGGGCCGGTTTATGAGCAAAAATTGAACAAACCATAGCTCACCAGCAATGAAGAAAGTCACAAAATTGTCCAACATCAGCTCATCATCTTTTGCATTGTTGGTGTTTTCTTCCTCTGCAGCAAAAATGGAAAAACATGTAAATAGTTAACAAAATTAACTCTACCTAGTGTTGAATATGTTATTAGTAAGGCAATCAATGTAATTACATGATATGCTGTTTAACCACTTTAAGGCCGTTGATATACTTCAAGCGAACAAACTGGTCTGACGTCATTTTGAACAAAATCAGGCCAAAACGAAGTTCATTTCGGAAATTCAACACTACGAAGCCCCGCACATGTCATGCGGGATAAAAAAGATGTATATATCATGGCCACAAATGAACAATTTGTTCTCACATTTGACTAATTTGTTACCTGTTTTTTAAGTAAATCATGCGTATGATATAATAATTTGTTTCCCTCTGTTACTAAATCATGGCCATGTTGTAATAATTTGTTTCCTTGTTTTAATTAAATGAAAATGAGGCAACAAATTAGTAAAATATGGCCACGATGTACTAAAACGAGATAACTAATTCTTAATTTGTGGCCACAATGAGCATTATCACACTCTGTAGCTGTGTGATATGGCCGTATATCAGCATGGCTGTGGTTCGGCCATAGGTAAACACAGCGTGCTGATACAGGCATTTTGCATGGCTATGATGAGTGTGATATTGCATTTATACAACAGTTCACCTTCTATTGTGCGGAACTACTTCCTTCCACCACAGATTAAAAAAGTTGACAGTTTGATAGTTGAGCCCAAGTCTCCATACTAATTGTCACTTTAGAACTACTGTAGTAAGGAATGCAGAGTCGCTTCATTGAAGCTTGATGTATTATGTAGAGTAGAGTACAACCCGAATTCCAGAAAAGTTGGGACATTTTTTTAATTTGAATAAAATAAACTAAAAGACTTTCAAATCACATGACCCAATATTTTATTCACAATAGAACATAGATAACATAACAAAGGTTTAAACAGAGAAATGTATAGGTTTCCAGCTACTGAAGAGTTTGTGGTTGTCTTTGACATACTTTTTTATCTATGGTCTATTGTGAATAAAATATTGGCTCATGTGATTTTAAAGTCTTTTAGTTTTCATTTTATTCAAATTTAAAAAACGTCCCAACTTTTCCGGAATTGTATTATGAGAGAGAGATCGCATCTAGATGATATTCTTCAGGTCAAACAGTTTAAGGGATAGTTCACCCAAAAATTTAAATTAGGTTCATCTTCACCCTCAAGTCATCCTAGGTGTATATGACATTCTTCTTTCAGACGAATAAAAGTTGAGTTACGTATATTTAAAAAGTCCTGGCTTCCAAGCTTTATAATGGCAGTAACTGTTCTCTGTTTTTGAAGTCGATAAAAAATGCATCTGTCCATCAAATAATATGCTCCACACGGCTCTGGGTGGTTAATAAAGGCCTTCTGAAGCAAATCGTTGCGTTTGTGTAAGAAAAATATCCATATTTAAATCTTTTTGAATTAAAGTTCCGGCCGATCACCTTCCGTGGAAAAATGCTGAAAGTGCCTTCTTGGAGTTCAAGATGCATACGACATGTCTGATGAGCGTACCTGGTAGCGTAAGCCTTTGAACTGCAGAGGCACTTTCAACACTTTTTCCATAAACTGAATACGGAAGACGATTGGCCGGAACTTTACTTAATGAAGCTTTAAATATAAAATATGGATATTTTTCTTACACAAACACATCCATTCACCGTGTGGAGCATGCTATTTGACGGACAGATGCATTTTCATGGACTTCAGAAACAGAGCAACAGTTACTGCCATTATAAAGCTTGGATTAGCCAGGACTTTTTTAATATTACTCAATATAACTTTTATTCGTCTGAAAGAAGAATGCCATACACCTAGGATGACTTGAGGGTGAGTAAATCATGAGCTAATTTCCATTTTTGGGTGAACTAACCCTTTAAGAGGATTTCCCATGACAGCACTAGTCAATGTTTGTAAGTTGCTTTTAATTGTTTACACCCTTAAAGGGATAGTTCACCCAAAAATGAAAAATCTGTCATCATTTACTCTCCCTCAAGTGTTCCAAACCTGTATGAGTTTTTTTTGTTCTGCTGAACACAAAGGAAGATATTTTGAAGAATGCTTGTAACCAAGCCCCAAAAATACCCATGGTAGTCAATGGTTGCTCTTTCTTTCTACTTTGTTACAAACATTCTTCAAAATATCTTACTTTTTCTATAATTTTGTGGGTGACCAAAGATTCCCCGCTTGGTATACCCAAAATGAATATTACCTCATGTTTAAACTATGTACATAAGAGCCAGTGGCAAATTCCAGAAGGACTTGCAGATATAAAGTTATAGAGATAAACTGCTGGTGGTCTGGAGCTCCGGAAACATCTAATCAAATTGTCAAATATGCACTATGTTTATATATAACATATTTGTGGTCTAAATAACTACAAAAAACTCTTAAAACTACATTCTGTGACACAATAACAGTAGTATTTGTAAAATGATAGTGGTTAGCTCGTCCGCCATGACACTCAGAAATGTAGCAAGCAGAGTACAGAATACAAATGGTGAAACGGTTCCAGTGCTGATACTGGGGAAAATCGCATGGCTGAAAAAGGATTGTCCACAACAAAGATCAGATTCAAGAGCCAGACTGAAATCTATGTATAAATATATATATGTGCGAAACACAAGTATTCCACTCCGGCTGCTAAACACCTTTGTACAACCATTGGTCTGTGCCAGTTATGTAGTAGGTGGGTGTGGCTTTGCCTTCATTGGTGTGAAAATCTTCTCTGATTCATTTCTTCTGCTAGTCAAGGTCAGACGTCCATGAGTAAAAACATGAACATACACACTTTTGATTAATTTGAAAGTTAATGGAAGTTTTTATGTTAAATCCTGCAAAGCTGTTGCTTTAAAGCAGTCTTTTGTATAAAGTGCTACATAAATAAATGTGATATGACTTTACTGAAGTGCTGTTATGCAAATGATTGCTTTGATAAGCTAATTGCTATGTTCAGATGCTTTCTTAGCTTATGTTTTCTCACCGCTGTAATTATTGTAGTGTTTAGTTTGTTACTAAAAGGAAAACTTGCAGCACATAAATACAAAAGCCCACACATGAAGATTCAAAAACATTACACTGTAGAAGAAAGTGAGTAAGTATTAGACAGACATTTTTAAGTGACATAAAAGTAAAAAAAAAGTCCCTCCATGTCATTGAATATAAGCATACGACCCATTTTGTTATCATGTTGTGCTGTTTTATAATTGCCGATCCATATCCAAGGTTTTTAAACAGTGGTATAACATTTTATTTTTAATGCTGTATGACATACAATTTATTTGACTTTTTAATTTGTATGTGTAGTATTTTTCAGCTGAGCCTGTTAATAAGTTTGATTGTAGAATGATTGCTTAACAAGTTTAGTAAGCTATTTTTTATTTTTCTGTGTATTTCTGTCAAAACATAAGTGTAAAAACAGAGGGGGACGGGCCGTGTGGGGGTTGGTCTTGGGCATTTAATTCACATGTTGAAATGGGCCCCACTCCGGCACTGTGTTGATCTATGTTAACATGTTAAATGGACACGAATGTCTTTAGTTGTCAAGTTTCATTTTGCACCATTAGAGCTACTTTTTAAGACAATCTGTCAAGTTCCATGCAGTTTAACTTTTAAAAATGTGTTTGATTCCTGTAAACTATTTCTTTCTGTGATCTTTGGCCAACTTGTATTTGAACTTCACTGCTCCAATGGTAAATTATTTACCAATTTTTTTCACATTAATTAGGATTAAAAGTTACAAACACAGTTTACCTTTTTAAAATGTGTCTGACTTCTGTAATCTGTTCCTTTTGGTTGCACTTTGCACTTTTTGGCCTTGAATTAGAACTTTTTTATTGCTCATATGGTAAATTCCTAAGGGGAGAGCGGGGCACAACCTGATGCTTTTTGACTTTCTCAGTTTGTGTAAATCCACTTGGGGTTCAGAGTATTTATTTTTTCCCACATGATTTGCACACGTCTAGTACAATGATGTGGTTTTGTTTAATTAATACAGTTTATTTTTTTATGGATTTACTCCGAAAGAATGAAACATGACAACATGCCCCGTAGGTGGGGTACATTGTAACATATGAGGGGGCACATTGTAACGAGCAGAAAATGACAGCTTAAAATGTTACTGTCACGGAACGCTCTACAACGCCTCCTCCTGGTTTCACCAGATCCCTCTCTCCTGCGTATTAGAACTGCATTTCCCTTCCTCCTTGGCTCATTATCTCCTGATTAAACCTCATTATCATTGCATCTTTATCACCTGTGGACCATCAACGCACCTTTATCTGGACTGCTCTGTTCATTGTTCAGTTGTGAAATCTTGATTTACCTATACTCTGTCAGCTTATTTCTCGTGTTTGGTCGTGTGTTTTGGACTTGGACTCTGATCTCGTTTTTGTACCTAAGCCGCCTGCCTCTGACCTATGCCTGTTTGACTTACATTTCTTGGATTGCCCTTCTTGTGTGCTGGCTGAACTGTATGACTGCCTATCTCTGCTGTCTTACCTGTGTTAATAAATTACTGCAGATGGATCCGAAAGCTTCAGCCTCTTCCTCACAGTTACGTGATATTATCAAAAAATATCCAAAACAAGCTCAAATATTTTGTCAATACAATACAATTATTAACTTTTTGAAATAAAATAATGGCATTTTTTATCATCAAAAATACACACATTTTTGAGTTTGGCAATAATATCAGATTTGTCTTATTTTAGATAAACACAAAAAACAGAGATGAAAAATAAACTTAAGAAAGAAATTTACTTTTGCTTTGGTTAAATAAATATTCAGTGATATCTTCCAAAGATTTTTTTAATTTTGGCACAATTTTTTCTCTATATAGTGTTGATATGGCAAGTAATATAGCAAGTATAGTAAATACACAAAGTTTCGTCATCCTGGCATGTGTGGAAAGTGTTAAACCATGCGTGTTACAATTAACCCCGCATTTTTGTGCCCGCACTCCCCTACTTCATTTTAAAATTGGTGGTATGGTATGGGGTATGTAAGATTAAATGGTTATTTTTTTAAACACAATTAATTTTTTACAATTCACAGCCCATATAAAAGTTACCTGTACAACAAACTGAAGAAAGAAAATACACTTAACCATTTCATGCCACATTTCATACCTGCTGTTCTGAGGATTTGTGTGAGAATGTCTTTGGGTACATCTTCACCATTTTCAACTGCTGTCTTCCTGTTTTGTATCCATGTTTCTCCTGTTTTACGCAGGAGTTCAGTTGCATCTTTAGTTTGCTGTATAATCTTCCAATTCTTTGGAAAAAACTGAGGTCCCACATTAAAAAATAAATAAATAAATACAGATTATATAGCATTACCTCTACTGCTTTAGGGTGACATAAGCATCTTTGGATAAATTCTTACTCTAAAAAATGGGTCTCTGATTTCCAACGTCATGGCTTTTAAACACAGCTCTACTGCATTCTGGAAGGGGCTGTCAGTTTGTGTCAAGAAATTCAAATCGACACCGAAAGCCACCTGTAAATGAAAACATGACTACTAAGTATTGATCAACAGCTGATTTGACTTTCCTTGTATTAGGCTTTCCCTTGGATTAGCAGAAAGGAGAGTGAAACCTTGCAAATGACATCGAGTGTGACACAGTTGACCAGGTTGTGCATGATGGCAGGTGTTTTCGTCTCTGCCATTTCCTCCAGCTTGTCCATTAGGCGCTCTGACATTTCGTTAAAAGTGCTCATCAAGCCTCGTAAGTATCTGACAATTGAAACAGCATGAGCCGAGGAGCATCTATATCACATTTCAGTATATCAGAGATTTTCTGTATTTGACTCACGAGCTGCTAAAGGCAGGATCCATGATGCGACGCTGCCTGTACCAGGTGTCATGGTCCCCAGCCGTAATTAGCCCGTTACCCAGGAACCTGAGAAGATTGAGTCATGTGACTTATTCAACTATAAAGTCATTACTGGCAGAGCAAATTCCATAAAACATTCAAATTCAAATATGAATTAAACAGTATATTTTTAAAAACATAAATTCAGCATACAACAAATAACAAATAAATACAAAGTGTAAAAATAGTCTACAACCGAAGGAAACATAAGTGTAAAAACATAAGTGTAAAAACAGAGGGGGACGGGCCGTGTGGGGGTTGGTCTTGGGCATTTAATTCACATGTTGAAATGGGCCCCACTCCGGCACTGTGTTGATCTATGTTAACATGTTAAATGGACACGAATGTCTTTAGTTGTCAAGTTTCATTTTGCATTATTAGAGCTACTTTTTAAGACAATCTGTCAAGTTCCATGCAGTTTAACTTTTTAAAATGTGTTTGATTCCTGTAAACTATTTCTTTCTGTGATCTTTGGCCAACTTGTATTTGAACTTCACTGCTCCAATGGTAAATTATTTACCATTTTTTTTCAAATTAATTAGGATTAAAAGTTACAAACACAGTTTACCTTTTTAAAATGTGTCTGACTTCTGTAATCTGTTCCTTTCGGTTGCACTTTGCACTTTATGGCCTTGTATTAGAACTTTTTTATTGCTCATATGGTAAATTCCTAAGGGGTATTTTTTTTTTGAAAATAGTCTACAACCGAAGGAAACGTAGGAAAATCATTGGAATGAAAAGTGTAGTGTAAAAGTGTAGGGCTGTCAATTTAGTGTTAATTTAGTACAATTAATTATAAATAATGTATTAAAAAGTATTCTTTTAATCACGCCCATAACAAGGATTTTAAAACCACCTAATTGCTGCTGAAGATCCACAGTTGTTCATGAGTCATTTGTTTGTCCTGAGCAGTTAAACTGCCCAATGTTCTTCAGAAAAATCCACTCTTCAGTTGTCCAACATCTTTTGTGTATTCGAACCCTCTCCAGCAGTGACTCTATGATTTTGAGATCCATCTTTTCACACTGAGGATGACTGAGGGACTCAAAGACAACTATTAAAAAAGGTTCAAACATTCACTAATGCTCCAGAAGGAAACATGATGCATTTAGAGCCGGGGGTGAAAACAGGATGTTCAAATTTTTCTTTTTTATTTAAATAGCTTTTTTTCCCACTTACTACTGCCCTTCAGAAGCAACAGAAGATACTTACATGTTTCCCGGAAGACAAATTAAGTACAATTTACCTTGTGTCTTCTATTTCTGAAGCATGAGTGAATGAACCTTTTTTAATAGTTGTGTTTTTTAACAGTTGTCCTCAGTGTGAAAAGATGGATCTTGGAATCGTACAGTCATTGCTGGAGACTGGAGAGGGTTCAACTATGAAAAAGATCCTGGAAAACTGAAGCCTTTGCAGGAGCTGGAGGATTTTTCTGAAGAACATTGGGCAGTTTAACTGCTCAGGACAAACAAGGGACTCATGAACAACCATCACAAAACAAAACAAAAACAACCATGGATCATCCAGGGAACACATTGTAAAGAATCAATGGTTCATAAACTTTTGAACATGGTCATTTTTATAAATTCAGCCATTTTTTTTGTGGACTATATGTAAAAAAAAATATGTAAAATATCTTATGCAGGACAGCACTAAATAAAAAATAACGCATTTTGTATGATCTCTTTTATTATATTAAAATTATTCACATTTTCACAAATTCTTCTTGCCACTGTATTATGTAATTCATTTGATTTAGATTTTTAGTTTATTGACATCCCTACTATATAACATAGCTGGATCTGGAAATGCACACTTCCCTACTAGTAGGGGAAAAACAATACGTGAAAAGAGAAGTTTGTCTGAATTCACAGTTTTCACAAAACAGTAAGTGAAAAGTACCCGGATGATCTACGTCTGGCAAGATTTAGTATGTTTCTTATTGGGCCACGGGAGAGGATATGTGAATGGCAGTGAAGCAATTATTTTACTGCAACTGATGCGGGTAGGTCATTTGACAATGAGAACTTGGCAAATGTAGTATGTCCAGATTACATATAGATTCTATACAGAGTAGTTATGAAGTAATTACTTTTTTAAAAGTAGACTTTTGTTTGTTGTGGACAAGCAACAAAGGTTGAATCTCATTTATAAACCACAGCTTGATCCTAGAAAATGAGTTACTACAGACTCGAATTTGCATTTTCTGACAAAAATTCTAGAAAAGGCAGTGTCCTCACAACTTTGATCCTTTTTTAGAGAGAAATGGTATCTGCGAGGATTTCCAGTTAGGATTTAGAACATATTATAGTACTGAAACTGCTCTCATCAGAGTCACAAATAACTTACTCTTATCATGCGATCATGGTTGCATCTCTCTGATAGTGTTACTGGACCTAAGCGCTGCATAGAGTAGTACCCCAAAGTTTAGTACTGGGACTGTTGTTTTTCACCCTATACATGCTACCTTCGGAGATATCATTAGAAACTTGGTGTTAAGTTTCACTGTTCACTGATGATTCTAAAGACTATAGATATACAAAGCTCTGTGTTTCCACAAATACTCTATTCTTATACAAATGCATCAACGTCTGCTTTTGCTCAGAGAATCTCGCTCCAAACACTCACCATTGGTTGAACATCATGAGACGGCATAAGATGCTTTGAAGACAGTGCACTCCTATTACTTATGAATTTGAGAAACTGCAACGCACAAATATATGGCTGCCAATTGAACTTTACTTGAAATGGGCTGTAATGATACTCAGCTCTTTATTTTTGTGGGCTGACGAAAACCAGCAAAATTTTTCATCATTGAATCATTATTTTCCTGTAAATTCCTGGAAAGCTGCTTTAGAACAATCTTTATTGTATAATGCAAGTGACATCAACCTTGATTACAATATTATTAAAAAATTGTTAAAGACTTTGTAAACATTATTGTATAGTAGTTAATTGTTTTATTTCTGACAACACAATGAAACCACAATGCTGACAATTTTTGGCCAGGCTGTCATTCAAAGAAATTACGAACAGAAAATATGAATTAACTGAATATGTTGTTATATATGAATATTAATTTTTTATAAAGAAAACCTTCAGTTGTTGTTTACCTTTATTGGCAAATAATTTTGGCAGACACACTTTAGCACTTTGTTCTTCCCACATATTTAAAAATATTACATGTTTTTCTAATATTTTGATGGTTTAATCAAACAAATATCCCCCCTGGACATCACTTTTTACCACTACTATAGATGATTTTAAAGCTATCAGACATTAACTAAATGCTGCATAGCTCAGATTTTGATTTCATGGGGCCTCTACCATACAAACTTCTAGATGATGGTGGTAATGTGTCTTAGTGTAGCCCATTGCGATCAGTGTAGAGATATTAAGACTAGACTGCACCTAGCAATGCAATGGCATTTTCAGGACAAATTAAACATACCTTTTTCCAAACAAGTTAAAGAGCCGATTGTAGACCAATGGATCTTTGAGATACTTAGGTGACATCAGGATTGTCTACAATAACAGGGCAGATGTTTTTTATTATTATTAGATTTTGTGGCTTCTGATGCAATTTTTTATTAAAACATAAAATATTAAATATTTACCTTTGTAGCCTCAGGACAATGAACCATGATCATGACATTATGAAAACTATTCATCCTGTAGACAGGGCCATATTTTTCTCCCCTTAAAAACAAGACAGTCACATTGGTGAGGACGCGTTTATCAAATTCTCCCTAGAGGATCAATAAACAGTATATCTATAAGTGAGGAAATGCCTGCTATTCAGTAAAACAACTGTTTATTATAATTATTATTATTATTATAGATTAGTAAAATGTATGGATATAGTGTTGACAAAAAAAAGTCAGAAGTGAAAAGCATAACACAGTATTATTTTCCAACAGTTTCTCAGAAGCTGGTTTGATATTTCTATATATTGCAATCAAATTCAGAATTTCTCAAGTTTAAAAGTTCAAATATTTTTAGGTAATTGAACAACTATAATAAAATACATCTATTGCACTTTTTGCACTTGCAATGATGTTTTTGTGTTGTTAACCTCTTGAATTCAAAGAGAATAAAAACAAATGTGCATCATGGCATTAGAGTTTGGCTACATTGTTGTGTCTAATTATGAATAGACTCACTACTTTACCCCACTTCAAGCCCACTTTTCCTCTACCATACTTATAACAGACTTGGATCATTTGTGATTCTGTCTGTCATTCTTTCTTGCCTGCACTTTGCCAGTTATATGCTTTATTGTTAGCCCAGTCATTACTGGATGTAAAATACTCTGTGGTCTAGCCTAGATTTTGTCATTTTAGAATGTTAAGTTCTACTTCTGTAGTTATAGGTGAAAGTTACTCAAAAGTAATATAGGAGTAATGTAGCCTAACGCATAACAATTCTGAGACAGTAATATTGTAATGTAAAGAATTACTTTTAAATAACAGTATCAAGTAGCCAGGCCTAATGTAGGCTATTACAGTTTGGAAGTAACTTGCACAACACTGATAACAGGCTATTACATAACGATTGTTATGTAGGTGCAAGGTCAAAATAACAAGTCAATAGTCAAGTAAAAAATTGCAAGTAATCTGATACGTTTAAGTGTTTTGTTCTTACCATTGAAGAAGTAAGTCGTGGAAAAGGGTTTTTGATTTCATCACTCTATTGAAAGTTGGTATATGCCCCAGCAGAAAACTGTGAAAATATAAATTTTCATGTTAATTTACTTTAGCTTTGATGATTAAATCGAATACTGACAGAGAATAATTTGAATAATTATGATAGAGAATAATTTGTTCTCTGTCATATAGACAGAGAACAAATTCTTAAAGTTTCTTACTTGTCTCTTGGAGGTCCAGGTATATGATCATATTTCTGATGAACATGTCTAACATACAAACAATATGCAAGAAATGCACTGAAAGCAGCAACGAGCAGGTAAAACATTATAAATGAGACCCATTCTGAGATCATGATGGAGCGGTAAGCTACAGTAGCTCAGTGTATGTACGTCTGCCTTACTGCTATCAAATATCACACGATTTAATATCCGGGTCTCTGGACCTTGTTTTGAACGGCTGTGGACGATAGAGGGCAGTGCTGTCCATTCCTACATTCCTAAGGAAAACACTACTGTGGAGACCCATACGGAAATATAAGCTGTGTCCCAAAGAGAAGGGTGCGCACTTGAAGGCCAGGGCAGGCCACGCCTTCAAAGTGCACGAAGTGCACGAAGCGGCACGAAGGGCGAACCGAGGGTATAGACCAATTTATTTTCATTTACACATTTTAATTTACATGACAAGACAATATATATATAAACATATATAAATGTGTTTAATGTACAAATTATAACTTGCATTACAAAAATAAACAATGCAGCCTACAGAAAAACCACTTGGCCTACGTTTCAAGTTAACGAAAAAAAAAAAAAAATGCTATATAGTTAGCCATCACAGTATAAACACTTACACTTTTTAAGAAAACTTGCCATTTTTGTTCATATAAAAATTTATTCAGAACCAAGGTCTCTTGGAAAAAAGTAGTTCTTGTTTGGTATACTTGTTGACTTACCCAAGTACTCATAGAAATGTATAACGAATAAGTTAACCCTGTAAAGCCTAACATATGAAATAGTAGTCTGAAAAATCTTTGTTTATTTTTTTATTGAACCTTTAGACAAATTGTAAGAAAGATCGCATGTGTTTTTTGTTGAGTAATTGATACTTAATATTCAACAATATTATTGATCTAACTGTACTGATACTGTTATATGAGAACTGAACTGAGCTGTCCGATTTTTTTTTTTTTTTGCAGAACTGCTTTACAGATGAAATTAACCAATTTAATAAATGCATCAATGCCTAATTTTCCTGTTATCACTGTAAAGCTGCTTTGAAACAATCTGTATTGTAGAAAGTGCTAATGCACTATATAAATAAAGGTGACTTGACTTGATAGATCACATCAGGCTCATATAGTATGATGTAGTGAGAATATGAAGCTCACACTCAAGGATAGAAACACCAACATTTTTATTCAAAGACCCAAACTGAGAAAAAAAGCAATTTTATGATCAGAGTAGTTTTTATTGTGGGGGACAAAACCTAATGTACAATTAAACATTCCTCAAAAAAGCCCATTGTGATGTGTCTTATTGACACTTCACTTATCTAAAAAATAACGTATGGATAATCACGTAAACCTAAGTTGCTTAAAGTATCCATCTTGAAATATTACTAACAAATGCTATTCTTACGTTTACTTTATAAAACGTACTACAACATGAAGGCAGAGTTTTTTTTAATGTTTAATGTACAAAATAAAAGGCTTTTTACCTGTTAAAAATGATAAACTATCAATCAGATGACAGAAGGCATCTTGTGTAGCTACAACAGCTTTTTCAGCAAAGTTTTGATCATGTTGATAATTTGCATAGACTTTATAAAAGTAAACTCTATTAAGGCCTAGCTGTTTGAAAAAAAAAAAAAAAAAAAAAAACACTGTTAAAAACCATTTGTGTAGTCAGATTGTTTTGACCTATAAAGCCTAATTATTTAAATGATATTTTGGTAACACTTTATAATAACCACACTTTTAAGCATTAAGCATTAGTAAATAGTTAATTCATCATTTATAAAGCATTAATAGACATTAATAGGCAGTTTAAAAATACAGATATAAATACTTTATTCTTGATTTATAAGCATATCTGTAATGTGCTTAATAATTGTATTTTCCTACTTTATTAATGATCATCATTTTAAGTATTAAGTATTTAAGTATTACATTATTTACAAACCAGTTATGTGGGAGTTGTCAGTGGTTCATGTGATCATTTAGAAAGTGTAAGGATTAATAAACTATTTACATTTACATTTATACATCTTATTATTTAGACAAATATAGAATCATATATGATAGAATCAAATGGCTATTAATGCACTGGTAAGGAAAGATCTAATGATCTGGTTTAACATTTTTTGGTTCAATTTATCCTACACCACAGATGCCCTCCAATGAGTCAAACACAGTGTCTATCTGTGTTAGAAAGGATCACCAAAGTTCAAAGAACCAGTTAATTGAAAAGAAACGAAAAAAGCTGTTGAATGCTATAATCGGGTTTTTATCATGTGGCCTGTATCACTTACAGCTGTGGTCTCAGTGGGTGGCAGACTGCACAGGAGGACTGAAGGCGCTCCACAGCCACACAAACACAGGGGATTTTAGATCCCTGTAGCCCTGAGAGAGTAAACAGCACTGCAGCCATCAATGACTGGCAGGGTGCCTGGAGAGCCCATACTTCTGATGTGGTTGAACCATTTGTAACTTTGTCATTGTGTTGCATTATGCCAGCATTATTCACAAGCAAAAATACTGGTGGATTTTAGGGGCATTTGTTTATGTTTTTTTTTATCCTAAAATTGACAGACACATTTTCCTTTAGACAACATTTTAAAGTATCCCTACTATGGTTTTTTTGGCAACACTTTACAATAAGGTTGCATTAGTTTACATTAGTTAATGCATTATTTAACATGAACTAACCACCTCTGTTCAGCATTAGTTAATCTTTGTTAACATTAGTTAATATAAATACAGCTGTTCAAAGTTTGTTCATGTTAGTTGTGCATTAACTAATGTTATCAAGATTTGAATGATGTATTGGTAAATGTTGAAATTAACATAAACAAAGATAAATAAATGCTTTATAAGTGCAGTTTTGTTATTAGTTCATGTTAACTAATGTAGTTAACTTATGAACCTTATTGTAAAGTGTTACTGTTTTTTCGAATATTCCCTTATGCTGTCTGTGAATGTAAACTTTCTACAAAGTTGTAAAGTTGAAAGTGCACGATAAGTTTGTAATTCGAATACCACTGCATTACTGTTCTACATCACTAGAAAAAACATTTGCATAATGCCCGGCTATGTTGTACAACAACTTGCCCCGTCCGCAAACACATAATTTTACTGACGATGTTTCTCAAATCTCCTAGTTCAACACGGGATTTCCAAAGCGCTTGCTCATGAAAGATGGGATGTACCCAGTTTATTTGGAAAAGCTTGCTTCTCAGAATCACAACCTGTAAGTATGAATAATTATTGATGTATATATTTCCTACTGAGTGTTCAAAATACGTAGTTTTGTGTTTTATATTGTGTATGTTTCTGGCTAACCGGCTAACTCACGTTATTACTGTCTTTCTGAAATACTACTGCAAGTCAGCTGTGTTCCACAATTACCTTACCTTATTAATGCAGATTGTCTGTCGTTCTCACTTTGAGTAAATATAAAAGATTAAGCAAGCTTGGTTTTTGCAAGCTTTAATGTTACATCAGTCATTCACACTAGCACTGGGCTAACATGCACCGCTATTGATGCAGTTAATACAGTTCCTGCATGTGCACCATAATAAATTAGACATTTTCACATTGGTTTGTTGATGGGCATACTCTTGTTAATGTTGATTAAGTGGTAGACCAATCAGTTGTAACAGACTGGGTCATCTGGCCAATCAGAGCAGAGTAGGCTCATGGAAAGGTGGAATTTAGAGAGACTGATTCACCTGACGAGTCATTTGAGAATCATTGAAAAATGTGGTCATGTGCAATGTATATTATGAGTATATTATTATTTTTTTTACCTTTGATGCATGAAAAACTGCTGTAGGAGACCATCATAAATTAGGAACCTTTAAAATAGCATAATTGGGGCACTTTAAGGCCCAATGTTGTAGCAGACCTCTGGTATAATATCTTTTGGTGACCCATTTGCAAATGATTGCATAAGTCAATGGATTTCTAAGATCTAAATAGAAGAACAAAATCCTTGAGATTTCTCTGTAATCTTAATCCTCTGGAATTTGTTACCTTGCACTTTGACCCCCTAATCCCTGCCTAAGAACATACTGACAGACATGAAAAGATGCACAAAATTCCAAAAAAGGAATATTACACACAAATGTTTATCTAATTTTTGCTTATTAGTATGGTTGAATTGGATCCTCAAAGGTCAGCAGCAAATTAATTGGTTAATAAATTGAGAATAAACACAAAGTATATTTGTGTAAAACATACTTAATTATTGCAGGATTGCAGTTTACATTTCACTTGTTTATTCATGTTTAGGAAAACTGAATTTGTTTTTGTGTGAGATGAATAAATGCATGCTCACATTTAGTCTAGAACTACAAATTTCTCCCGAGTTCTCTCAACATGGGGACAAGAGAGATTTACATTTTGTTGTAAATTTAAAAGTAATGCATTAAAGGAATAGTTGACTCAAAAATTTTAATTCATCCTTTACTCAAGCTCAGGTTTGGTCCAAACCTGTATTTCTTTGTTCTGCTGAACACAAAAGAAGATATTTTGAAGAATGCCGATAACCAATCAGCCAATGGACACCATTGACCTCCATAGTGTTTTTTCCCTACTATGGAAGTCAATGGGGTCCATTAACTGTTTAGTTCCCCATATTCTTCAAAATATCTTCTCTTGTGTTCAGCAGAACAAAGAAATTCAGACAAGTTTGGAACAACTTGAGGGTGAGTGATGACAAATTGTTTGTCTTTTTTTTGGATGAACCATCCCTTTAAGTAGTAAAGTAATCTGATTATGTAACTTAAGATACTTGTAATGCGTTACACCCAACTCTGGATATGATGGTACTGAATTACCACATTTACATCTGCTGTAAATTGTATTTATAGTGTTGTCCTGCACATATATTATTTATATCATTGGCCACCTCTAAGTGGTTTAAAAAAGGAGCTCCTCCACACATAATGCTTCAATCCCCAATTGAGCAAGGCAGAGGCGATAGTGGCAAGGAATGAAAAACTCCACCCTTACCTAAAGGTCAGTCCTGTTCTAAATTCTAAATTCAAATAACAATTATACATTGTGTTTGCCACTCCAATTTAAATCCAATTCAAATTCAGTGATTCTCAGTTCAACTCCGAATGGCACACAACCCCAATCATCACTCAAACAACCACTTGGATGTTATAACTAAAAACAGATTTGTGGGGTGGGAGTTAGCCGGGAGAGATGAGTTTCCATTTGCAGGATGTGTAAACCAAAGCAAATGGAAAAACAGAGTAATCAAAAACATGAGCCCTGATCTATGGCTGATGGTTGTTCAGAGAAATAGATGACAGGTATTTGCTTGGTAGTGCCAAAAAGTTCTCCACGGAGTGTTAGTGCTTAGCATAAGTTAGTCCAGATGTGAAGATTCATAATTTACCTAAATGAACTCTGATGTTTGAATGAGAATTTCAAAGAAACAAGAAAGAATTCTTTCAAACTCATCTTTGTATTTTTTTAATAGAATTTGCAAATTACACATGATAATGAACAGCGAACATTGACTTGTATGAACTGTCTTTTAAGAGGTGTTTGAGAAAATGATTTCCCTTTTTAGGTCAGTGCGTCTTGGAGGACTCTGGATAGTGTACCACCTGAATGGATAATCAGTTCAAAGCATCAGCAAATTTGCAATAAAAATACAATAAATACTGTACAACACATGCCAACACAGAAATACTGTTCTTACAATGACCATAGGACGCAATTTCTTCACAACAGCAACACCAGAAACACGGATAACAATGCTTCATCATGCAAATATACATTTGAATAAATGTTAAATAAAGTGCCAGCCGTAGCATGTGCATATTCAGTCTGCATACTCTAAAGAATAATATTTCAAAATAGAGGTCTGGAGCAAGTATTAAGTAGTTCCCCTGCAATAGTTTCCATAAACAACAGCAAAACTTTGCATGAGCATCATATTAAGTATCACATTATAATATTCTCTTTACATTTGCCGGCTCATTCCCTTTCTGAAGTTCTGACACTTTTAAAGAACTAAATCAACATTGATTGTTATGGAAAGATTCCCCCTGAGTTGGCAGTGAAATGGTGCCCATTCACTCTCAAACATCCCCATAAGTCTAGAGCAGAGGTTCTTAAAGGGATAGTTCACCCATAAATTAAAAGTTTATTTACTCACCCTTAAGTTCCAACCCTGTACGGATTTCTTTGTTATGCTGAACACAAAGAAGGTATTTTGTAGAATGTTGGTAACCACCTCATACTCATACTCTTCAAAATATCTTCTCTTGGGTTCAGCAGAAGAAAGAAACTCATTCAAACTTGAGGGTGAGTAAATTATGATAACATTTTCATTTTTGTGTGAACCTTTAACTCATTTTGCTCCAGATTTTAAATTTGATGGCACTTATAAGTAAATACAGTGGGGGCCATAGGTCTGAGAGCACACTGAATATATGGGATTCAAAATCTATTAGGATTAAATGTTAATGTTAAAACAAATTATAAGATTTTATATATAAATTAAGATAAGAAAAAAAAAATGATTCTATACTATTTATTTCTAGAGTAATGAAATTACCAGATTATACTGACCACATGAACAACTCTTTTGCACAAAGGGTCAGACTGAAGCACATAAGATGCTCTTTGGAACATTCTCATAACATGATCATCAGGTTTTGCACAAATGTGGAACTCATATCAGCTTGAGTTCTATTGTCATTTGAACAAAAGGGACAAACCAAAATGATAATAACTTCTGAAATCCATGTTGATTTTTCGGCAGCACTTTGTTTTACAGTCTTGTTCCCCATGTACATACTATGTACTTATTATATTTGCAATAACTGGGTAATAACTCAACACGATCTCATGACAATGCGTATAAATAGTATGAGTGTGCAATCTCGTAGAATGTATACGCCAAAATGAGTTTTGGCGTGCAAATGGTACGCCGTTTTTGGGGTGCATATGATACGCACTTTATGGCGTGTATATGGTAGGGTGAGGGTGGGGGTGTGAGGGGTTCGTACATATAATACGCCATAAAGTGCGTATCATATGCACGCCAAAAACAGCGTACCATATGCACGCCAAAATGAGTTTTGGCGTATACATTCTACGAAATTGCACACTCTTACTATTTATACGCATTTTCGTGAGACCGGGCTCAATAACTATGTACTAACCCTGAACCTACCCCTAAACCTAACCATAACCCATGTAGTTTACCTTGTATTACCCACTACTTTCTTAGGTAAGTACACTATAAGTACATGTAAAATAAAGTGCAACCGGTTTTTCAATTCAACTTTTCATTCAATTGTTATACTGATAATGCAAGATGTAAAATTATTTTTTAAAATAAAACCTTTTTCACTAGCAGTGTCAGACTTTTGTACCCCACTGTATGTGATTGCAGCAGCAACAACAATAACAACAACTGTTGATTATTTCTTAAATTTTCCACAACATACCAAACATTAGAAAAGCTAGAGGCTTTGCGAACACAGTTACGGCAATGTGTCCCACAGCACAAGACTGGCTCTATACTGCACACTTATGCGGCTGGGTGTTTTTTTGTTTGTTTTTAAATGGGGTTAAGCACCACAGCAGGACAGTGAGTCAGAGGACGGATAGTAATTTGGTGATTTAATATTCTCTGGCCTCCTCCAATTCATTCATGAAAATATCCTGTTGTGGGTTCTCTGTGCAATGCAGGCCATTATTGGGTGGGCGGACTGCATGAAACCTGCTCCAGTCTCCTTTGCACAGTATCCAAGGCATTACATCCACCTTGAAATGCAGCTCTGGAGAGAACTCTATGCTTATTAGATTGGGGGTACCTGCCCCCTTGCCCCTTGTAATTAGATGCTTGTTGTCATCATAGCAACAATGTTGGGCAGCCAGGGTGGTGCCATCTTTTGACAGGCCAGAACGCAAGCAGGACCGTGCCGAGGGCTTATAGATGTCCAACCGTTCTTTTGGGCCGCTAGCATCCCTCCATTGGAAGGTTCGGTCATGCTCTGCATCCATCAGACTGACTAAATTGTTGGAGGCTTCAGAAGGATAGGTGCAGGGGCAGCTGGGTAATTCAGTCAATACCTGCTGCAGGTAACGCTGAAGAAACACACTCTTACAATTTAACCACTTCTCACAGCTGTCAACATCTGGAAAACAACAAAACCCAAAAAGATTATGCATTAGTCAAATCAACTATACATAGTGCTGTTTGCCTAGTAGTTTAAAATGTTGTGTGATAGTTTTATGTATAAGATCAGGGATGGGCACCTTCGGTCTTGGAGGGCCACTATCCTTAAGAGTTTAGCTCCAATCCTAATCAAAAACACCTCAACAAGCCAGAACCGAAGATGTACATCCCTGTATAAGATTATAAAGATTCACATATTCTTATGAGTAACTGTGTGTATAGACAATATATTGCAAAAAGTATTAACTTACAAGATTTTTAATATCTCTTATAAAAAATAAGTATACTTCAAGTTCATATTTTTTTTGTATACTTTATGTGGTATAAGTATACTAATATCAATGTAAGAATACTTGTAAGTGTACTGTTTCAATAATTGTAATTAATTGTTAATAGGTTAACAGAAAGTTTTCATACTATGACAGGGAAAACTGTAAGAGATCTAACTGTAATTTTTACAGTAAATTACTGTTAAATACTGCACAGTTTTTAGAAGTAAAAATTGGCTAATCAAATTATAATTTACAGTGAAAACCTGTAAACTGGCATTCCCAGAACTCCCTGTGTTTCACTTCACATTTGAAAGTATGTTGTTTAAATAATTGTTAATAATTTTTGCTTTTAAGTTAATGTTGATTTAGTTATACACATTTGGGTTCATGTTACATCTTCTGTTGTTTGATGAATGTTTATTACATTATTTCAATGTATGTGCACCTTCTGTGTACTTTTTCAGCTTGTGGAAAAGTTACTTATGACTTCTTCATGATTCTTAATAGCAATCGGGCTGGTTTTGTTGCGCAAACCTGGCAACCTTGACATGTGTAGTCAGTTCCCTGCTCCACAGGTGTACATTTAGTTGTAATTTTCAACAATATATCTATTTTATTTTTACACTTAGAAATTGAAAATATATAAAATAAATATTTTGCCTGAAAAGTGTATTTAAATATAGTATAGTATAGTATAGTATAGTATAGTATAGTATAGTATAGTATAGTATAGTATAGTATAGTATAGTATAGTATAGTATAGTATAGTAGGCTATAGTATAGTATAGTATAGTACAGTATAGTATAGAAAAGTATATTTGTGATTAATTGAATTACAGTTTTGACAATAAACTTAAAGCATTTACCAGTGCCAAAGGGTTCTGTACCATTCTCAATCTCAAATGGAAAGACATGAGCCACACTGTTCCAATCATCTGAAAAAAAAAAAGAAAAAAAAAAATCTGTATTAACACAACATTACATAAAAATGGGTTTGAATTAAAAAATAAAAACAGACACATTTGAGTAATAAAGTAACCTGGGCATGGAACAAGGTCACAGCTTTGGGACTCAGTGGATGTGCAGAAATCTCCACATGAACGTGAGCGGGTCTGGTTGCCATGGCCACAAGTGACACTACAGGGACTCCATGCGCTCCACTCATCCTCTGTTTCTTCTAAGAGGAAAAGACTAATGAGTTTAAACATTTATTTATAGCTTTAGCTAAGACAAGCATCCCTATTGCTTATATAAAGTAGGTTCTGAACAAAACCCCTAACCTTAATTACTTTTCAGTGATCTGATCACAAGTGGTCCTCTGAGAACAATTACCATTTCCGCCTGGCATTAACAAGCATTTCCGATGCATTGCCTGTGACCACTTGTGTTGCCAAGACACACCTGCTTATTTAGTTTCTGACTACCTCCATATGGGGCTTCAGTGATACGATCCAACAAAAAACAGATGTTAAAGCAATGTGTAAATGGAGTCAAATGTGTCACTGAGCAGTTAGAAGTGTCCCAGCAATCACTCCAGCAATGTCTTAATAATCCCAGCAAATGCATAGCAACACACTAATTAAATTCTCTCCAATTCACATTTACCTGTATAGCACTTTTTACAATACTTATTGTTTCAAAGCAGCATTACAGAAAATGCATGTGTCTACATTACAATTTAGAGTCATTTATTATCAGAGGTGACTGTGTCCAAGTAAATATATCAGAAATGTACAGTTCTACGATAATACAAAATACATTAATACTCGCTACTCAAAAACTTGGCCGCAAGAACACCTTAGCACCCTGGAAACCACCAACAACAACACTCTAACATCATGATTGCAACTTTTCCATGGACAAACACCGGTAAGCTGAGTAAACCTGATATAGACTCCATAAAAGGCCTCAAATGGTTGATTAGATTTTAGCTTTGGGGGAGATCTCAAAAACAAAAAACAGACTTCAGATAATGAATTAAAACAAGGACAACAGATATCTTCTTCTGTAATAAAGAGAATAGATTAGAGACTAGCTTGTTTAAACATTTAACTTGAATTTGGGTGGGGTGCCAATGATATTGCACACACAGTGATGGCACCCTGATTACAGACAAACTAGGGAATGATGAAAAGGAGGCGTAGGCTCAGCGACTATTCTAGCTGACTTTGTACAAGTGCCAAATTGTGAAACCCACAACAGCCACAGGGCTGGTCTTTATATCAGAGGTTACTCAAAGCATTGCCACTAAATTCAGAAGGTCAAGATTTGGATGATTAGCATTAGCAGTTACCCCTGCTGGAAGATGCTGGAGTCAAGAACATTTTGAATGGGCTATTACATGAAAGTCTGTTTAAGACCCCAAAGTAATTCCTTTGGCAGAAAAAAAGGATACTCTATTCAACTCTTGTGTAGACAAATATATTTTGTCCATGTTTTCCTGTGTTCTTCTAGGGCTGTGTGCTGCAGCGGAGCGATTTCTAACAGATAGCTTTTTCCTGTTATATTAGACTAGACTGACTAGATCATTCCTTCAATTGCTGGGCAGTTGGGGCTTAGGTTGCGGGTTCGATTCTCAATACAGACAGAAAACAAGGCAAGAGCAAGGCACCTAAAAGCCAAAGTATACTTCACTTTTTATGCATGCGTGAAGGTCAGCGAAAACAAAGTATACAGGTCCTTCTCAAAAAATTAGCATATTGTGATAAAAGTTCATTATTTTGCATAATGTAATGATAAAAAATAAACTTTCAAATATTTTAGATTCATTGCACACCAACTGAAATATTTCAGGTCTTTTATTGTTTTAATACTGATGTGCACTTGTGTGGACCTGCACTTGTGTGTTCAATACTCACTGCCCCTAATGTGTGTGCACTAACTTGGATGGGTTAAATGCAGAGGACAAATTCAAAGTATGGGTTCCCATACTTGGCCTTCAAATCACTTCACTTATCAGTGAAATACATTTCTGCCCCATCACAGTGATCTGAATATTTTATTGAGGCCATCCTTAATCTTGATTATAATGTCTTTCCTTGAGCCCTCCAATTAAATCCCCATCCCATTTCATCCTTGTCCCAATGAAACAAGACTGCACAGCTAAAGTGCAAAGTTTGCAAGTCCCACAATGAAACAGACATGTTCCAAAGAGAAAAACAAAAAAGCAACAGAGGCGTAATGTTATGCATGGCCTTGAAAAGCCTAGGATTCTTGAACAGGCTTAAAAGACCCAGCCGCTCTGGGGTGGAGGGAGAGGGGGGGATGCAGGGTCTGGGGCCCAACCCGCGGGACATAAAAAGTAAACGGATGACCCCTCTCGCTCTGTGTTCCCGAACTGAGCTCTAATTGAACACAAGCATGGGCTTATTTGTCCAAGAGAACATACTCACGCTGCCATTAGTGAGCGGATCGGGCTCGTCTTCAAACAGCGGTCTTCTCCGCAGAGTGGGACCAGTGTCTACTTCAAAGGTTCGACGCTCACAAATACCCAGTCACCAGCAGAAAGTTTAGTCTGAATCAATGCTACGAAACAGCCCTTACCAGCTTGCTCTACCCTCCCTCCCCAATCTCTACATCGCTCTTTCCTTCAATTACTTTCTTAAATTTTCCCATTCCTCCAGCCTGACACCATCTTTATCTGCTGAAAGGTCTGCAAATTCTGGTCTTGGTTAAAACCAGCTGCTTTTTTCTCCATTCCAGTTTTAGTCAAATGCTGTTTTAGTTCAAACCAGGTCTTAAGACCTGTGTGGAAAAACAGATAATATAAAAGAGAGTGCTCACCATAATGACTTTGAGTCCATGGGCTTTCCCAATTGCCATCTGTCTTGCCCAGACCACTAGGGAGGGGCTCCCCGCTGTCATACTCCAGTGCGTAGTCATCCTCTTCCTCCACTGCTTGGCCAGTCCCATCGTCGCCGGAATCTGCATCCGTGTAGCCCCAAAATAAAGGCCAGAAAAGCTTCTTTCCACCCAGCCATTCTACAGTAGAGGAGGGAGAAGATGTGGGCCAGTCATTGTTCCATTCTTTAACCAGGTCCATCTTCACTTCCATAAGGGGGTCATCCAGCACCTCAATGGTCACCTACAACCAATGATGCAAAGCATTGAATCAAAATAGGACTGAACATTGGGCATTATTTTAAGAACTTAAAACTTAAAGGCAACAAAGACCAATCATTCTGCATGAGTAATGTCATGCTTCTAGTCTGGAGAACAGTCAGTGGCAGTTATTCAGCGGTGAGTCACTGATCGAGTCTCTTGATTTGAGCTCAGACTCAATATCAAATCAAGCAGAATTACTACCTCCTCATTTCAAAATTAGATTACTTATTACACGTAATTACATCCTATGAGGAGTGATGACTCACTATGGATGCTGATGAATCCACTTTGGATTAGACAGGATTAGACATTAGCCTCAGAGAAGAGAACCCCAATAAGGGCTTATTATATTCAGTCTTGCATTTATGACTTGTCCTGTTCAATCACCAAAGTTATGGAAAAGGAACTCACTAACATTACATCATAAAGCATTTCACAGAGATGACTGCTAACTTAAGATCTGTGCTCTTGCGTGCTTCTCTCACCTGAATGTTTGGGTTTTGGGAGCCAATGTCAGCATTTGCCAGGTCGGGAAAGTTTTTGAGGTCTAGAACAAAGGGTTTTGATTCTTCCTCAGGTTCAGGCTGTTGTAGGACACCTGTAGAGCGATGCTGCAGCCACCTGTGTTGGTGAGGATGTGATTCTGCCAAATCACTCTGGACCTGGTTCTGGTGGTGCAGGAGATTATGATCATTGCTAATGTCTCTCAAAGATGTCTGTGGATGTGTCTGTTGAAAAACAAACATAACACGCAACAATAAGTGCTAACTGCAGCTGTACTGCAGCATTATGGAACATCTATAGTGAACTACACAGAGTTGACAATGACTTTGCACCATAAGTGAAAAGTATCACATGTTCTTTAATGAAAAGCTTATAATGAGTCAACTTGTACTCAATTTTCACTGTGATGGTGCTGATGCTCTTGGCCAGTTCTCAATAGGGGACCTGTAAACCTTTCTCAGAACAGTTTCTACTGATTAGAAAGTCCAACACTGAAGTGACTGCTTGTAAATAACCTTTCACTTCCTTTTTTTTTGCTTTACACGTTTTGGGAACACATTCTAAAACCCATAGAAGAGACTTCAAATATTTTTTTTGCAAGTTAAACACAAACCCGATTCCAAAAAAGTTGGGACACTGTACAAATTGTGAATGCAATGATTTCAAATTTCAATATTTTACATAGATGACATTTCAAATGTTTCAAATGAAAATAATTTTAAGGGGAAATAAGTTGATTTAAAATTTCATGGCATCAACACCAACAAAGCCATGTTTACCACTGTGTGGCATTCTTTTTAACATTCTGTAAATGTCTGGGGACTGAGGACACAAGTTTAGGAAAATTAATATTGTCCCAGTCTTTATCTTGTTCTTGTCTAACTGTCTTAGGTCTTCTTTGTCGCATCTTCCTCTTTATGATGCGCCAAATGTTTTCTATGGGTGAAAGATCTGGACTGCAGGCTGGCTAATTCAGTACCGGATCCTTCTTCTACGCAGCCATGATGTTGTAATAGATGTAGTATGTGGTCTGGCATTGTCATGTTGGAAAATGCAAGGTCTTTCCCGAAAGATACAACGTCTGGATGGGAGCATATGTTGTTCTAGAACTTGGATATACCTTTCAGCATTGATGGTGCCTTTCCAGATGTGTAAGCTGCCCATGCCACACGCACTCATGCAACCCCATACCATCAGAGATGCAGGCTTCTGAACTGAGCGCTGAAAACAACTTGGGTTGTCCTTGTCCTCTTTAGTCTGGATGACATGGCGTCCCAGTTTTCAACTTAAAATTTTGATTCATCTGACCACAGAACAGTTTTCCACTTTGCCACAGTCCATTTTAAACGAGCCTTGGCCCAGAGAATACGCCTGCGCTTCTGGATCATGTTTAGATATGGCTTCTTTTTTGATATTATGCACTATAGATGATGATAACTTCAAACTCTTTGCAATTTTTTTCAAACCTTTCTGATATTGCTCCACTATTTTTCCCGGCAGCATTGGGGGAATTGGTGATCTTCTGCCCATCTTGACTTCTGAGAGACATTGCCACTCTGAGAGGCTCTTTTTATACCCAATCATGTTGCCAATTGACCTAATAAGTTGCAAATTGGTCCTCCAGCTGTTCCTTATATGTACATTTAACTTTTCTGGCCTCTTATTGCTACGTGTCCCAATCTTTTTTGGAATGTGTAGCTCTCCTGAAATCCAAAATAAGCCAATATTTGGCATGAAATTTCAAAATGTCTCACTTTCAACATTTGATATGTTATCTTTATTCTATTGTGAATAAAACATAAGTTTATGAGATTTGTACATTTGCATTCCTTTTTTATTCACAATTTGTACAGTGTCCCAACTTTTTTGAAATCTGGTTTGTAGTTTTATTAAAAGAACCAGGTGTCCCTTAACATTGTTGTGAAGTGCCATCAAACTCATGCTTTATTCATGGATGGGAAGTTTTACAGGTTCATTGTCAGTGAGCAATGTGCGATATTGGGGATTTTGTATGGATGTTGGACGCTGTTGCCATAACTGTGTGACTGCGTCTTTCATGCTATTTGAACACTTGCGGTTAACTGTCACAATTAACTAATTGGAATAATTAAAAACTGTCCTGTGTTTTGTGTTTCGTGAGACTTGTTACAGCGCTTGCATATTGTTGCCCTTGACTGGTGTTGGTTGCTTCTATTACTCTCATTTGTAAGTCGCTTTGGATAAAAGCGTCTGCTAAATGACTAAATGTAAATGTAAATGTAATTATTTTAGGCCTACGCCTGTTGAGTCAAAAGGTTTTATTTACCAACTGGTTATATCGGTTCTGAGCATGCAGTGAAATGCTGAATCAGAGGTGACTAAAGTCTAATTTCTGGAGACTCAGGGGTATTTGATCTTCTATGTAAGACTTATTTTCAATGTTATCTGGTCTTTTCTTCCTGGGAGTCTTAATGAGAGGAACCAGGTGAAACAGTAGTCAATATTACTCAATAAAGACTCTTAACATGGACTAACAAACTGAGAGTTAATTTCCTAAGTGTTCAGAATGGAAACCAAATCTCTCCTTACATCCCTAGTCAGCCTGAGGCCATCTCTTGTCTTTCTTTGTATTGTTAATTCATTGTAAAATCGTCGGTGGAATGTGGCCAGTGCTGCCAGTGGGATTTCTCACCATCACGGACATATGGCATGAATTCCAGAACCCGAAACAAAGCATTATGCGCTAGCGAAAGACCATGCAATACACACAGCCTCTATTGAGCTCTCTGGTGAGACACATGGACACGATCAGCTCACACACTTTATGTCGGGCTATTTGGGAAAGCAGTCGTCAGTGCAGCCTAGATTTATGTGACCTCCAATATCAAAGTCCCAGGACCACGCCATTTCCAAACCAGTGAATAAAAACAATAAACTAAGACCCCCCATTCTCTTTCCCATTGACGATCCCTGCCCCAGTAAAAACAAAAGAGACATTTAGTAATACAAAACTGAGTAGCAGGACCTTTCTTGGAGAGGTTAGACATGGCCCCCGTGTGCACACACACAAGATCAAGGAGACCAGAATGCAGGAAATTCCACATTAACACAGAAGAGGGGCTAAAAAAAACAATTTAGGAGCTGAACTATGACCCTGTGAGAGAGTAAAACTTGTTTTTTGACTAGTATTATGTGAGGCCGCACTATTGTACAGCTCTACTGTATGCAGCCTCTCTCCATTCTGGCCCCGTTTGCATGATGACATAACGAAAAAAAAAGGTAGCATTGAATATATTGGTCTATCAGCAGAAAAAAACAAAAACAAAAATATAGTACACACTCTTCAGTTGTTGATGAATAAGAAACGTTATATAATTTTTGGCAGACCTCAAGATAGGGTCACTAAAGATTTATATTAACAAGATGCCACTCTCACCTGTGGTGAGGCCAAAATTCCGAGCCTGGAGCCCTCCCTCGGACAGCACGGCAAATACGCGTTATCTTTACTCTATTTAATTTGATGTAAGTGTGAACTCCTGAAACTTTATTAAAGTCTAAAGTCGGCATTTAAAGGAAATTGTCTTTTGAAATATATCTGAGTGAAACAGCTTCTCCAACATGAAAATATGTAGGGTGGGACTTGATTTTGGAATGTCATTTACTATTGGTAGACCTCAGGTGAGTGACAGGTTGTCCCAACATCAGACAATATGCAATTGCAAGAGGGAGGAAAAGTTATTTTGATTAATATTTGGTTACACTCTATTTGGTAACACTTTACAATAAGGTTTCATTAGTTAACATTAGTTAATGTATTAACAATGTATTAACTAATGTATTAATATTAACTAACCATGAGCAATACATTTGTTACTGTATTTGTTAGTCTTTATTAATGTTTGTTAATAAAAGTACAGCAGTTAATTTGTTAATGTTAGTTCACAGTGCTTTAGCTAACTAATGTTAACGTGATTTTAACAAAATTAGTAAATGTTGAAATTAACATTACCAAAGATAAATAAATGCTTTATAAGTGCAGTTCATTATTAGTTCATGTTAACTAATGTTAACTAATTAACCTTATTGTAAAGTACTGAGTAGTATTTTAGTACTTTAGGAGTACTTTAAGATTGGATTAGATTTTGTTCAGGGTTAGTTGCATGTAATTATGCATAATTTATAGTTATTACTATAGTAACTACATGTAACGTGTAACAATAACAAAAAAGTGTTACTCAATATTCTATTCACAATGATATTATAGATTTTTCTTTTTCTCCACACATCACGTGTGTCATGGGCCTATTTCATTTCAAGCATGCTCTTTAACATTGTTGAACGTTTCATTTATTGTTTAGGTATATATATATATTTTTTAAAACAGCCTAATGTAATATTTTCTAATGGATTTCATCGTGAGATTTTATATTTAAAACTTACATCAAAGTCTGACACAAGGGTAAATAATAATAAAAAATAAATAAAAATAAAAAAAACACATAAAAAACAATTAAAAAAAAAAACTACACGATATGAAGAGTAGCAAAATTTTAAAGGCATTACTTTTTTTTTTTAAATCAACCCCTGTGACATAAGTAGCTCTCGTTGAGCAACAACCCTAAACAGAGATCAGTGATTTAGCTCCACTTGTACTCACCTCTACGACGGTTCTGGATCTCGCGCGATGTCTCACAGGGAAGCTGCTCGCGCGTTCTATCCTGACAGCCAGAAGCACACTTAAAAGCACCCATAAACTCTTACGCACTTTTAGCATTTTGCACAGTTGTGTATCTGTCTACTAAATACCTGTTAAGTATACTCAGTCTTAAATGTGTAATCGTTGCTTAGGAAGCTCTGTGCATGTCCCTCCTGGCAAAGATCTTCTTCAATGCGCTGCTCGTCATCTTCATCCAAACTTCATTTAAACTCTCACAGGTATGAACATTTATATATTCAGACAGATAACCCTCGCCTGTTCATTTCTTCACAAATACATTAGTGTGACTCAAAAAGTCTTGTTGCACTGTTGTCTCTGCCCATATGGACTCTGATCGTCCCTTAGTTTAAGTACTGCAGGTCTCACTCACGCGCTGCATGCTTTTCTGTCCGCACGAGTGCATCCTTATTCAGCTATTACAAAACTTTGTCTCCTCTTATTCTATAAGATGTCAGAGTACAGAGTCATTGGTGACACAAATGGTAGTATCTTAGATACCAAAAGAAAAAGGCAAACAGCTGAGCTGTAAAGCTATGCGCGCAGCAATGACAAGCGCAAGACGGTCTGATCTCCTAACGGGTCAGTATGGGAGGAGAATCATTTTCTCGCATGTGGAGTGACAGAGCCTGTGATGCTCATATATCTGACAGGTGTGTGCGAGTGTGGGTATTCATTTCCGTTCAGATGAGAAAGTCTTTGTGCCCCATTCAGAACTAAATGAACTCCTGGGTACCATTGTCCTCATCTTCATACAAGGATATTATATTTTAGTGAATATCTCTGACACCATACATGTCAGTTCTGGATGTCCTGTAAAAAGCACATGCAGGGCTTTTCAGAGATTCCATTTGTTTTGAGGTTTGACCAAGACAACAACTTCTACTTGGTCTCCCTCAAGATATGACACTGGGACTTAAAGCATATTTATCAGGCATTTTGGGAGTCACAACAATTGAATAGGGAAATCAATTATGTATCAATGTTCTTATAAAATGTTACATATTATGAATATGTTGCAAACTATTACTCCCATTATTACACTTCTTTGTTTCATTACATGTTGCTCCAAGATCACATTAATATGCTAATTAGATACAGTGTATAGATAGATTTCATTGAATGGAAAAATCCATTGCCATTTTAACCTCATATTGCATAAAGTAAAATAATCAATTCATTCTGTTATATCTTTCATTACATAGTTGGGAATCATCTTTAAACAAAGTTTGGTTAAAAAAAAAAAATCCTGAAACTTGACAATTGATTGGTGAATAAATAAAAATACCCTATTGTTTTTTTATCTATACATGTCATTTTATTTCTGAGTCATTTTAATTTTTAAACAACTGAGTCTTGATGTCCACTTACGAGGACATAACATATAACATTAATAAAACATAATTTTTCAATTAAACTTTTATTTTTGTGTGAACTATCCCTCTAAATGCAACTAAACTTTAAACTCTAAATTTAACATACATTATACCTTACAGACTGTACACAGTCTTAATCTGACACGGTAAAAGAAGATGTATCTTTGTTTTTAATAGAAACCAGAAAAGCAAAAATGGCAAAAAAAACAGAAAAAAAAAACAGTTCAAGATGTTTATTTTTTATTATTATCTTCAGAAACAAATGATCAGTCACTTCCAATGAATGCCAGTTTCTTGCACAGATGAGTCTGACAATGATATAATGTATATTTGATGAAAAATACAACTCAAAATGGATAAACAAACAGAAAAACTGTGGAATGCCCTTTGGTTTCACAGTCGAATGCAGTTCAGTGGCATTTCTTTTATTTATAGATGCCAACATCATATCTGCATCTCTTAACAGTCATCAGTAGCTCCTATAGTTCCAATTACATAAATCTGCTTTCAGAGGCATATTTAGAGCTGCCTTTCTGATTAAGAACAAGACTTCAGAACTCAAAAAGGAAAAAAAAAAAAAAAAAATTGTACTTCCGACAGGCATTCATAAGCCACATCATCATACATACATACATACATACTTGAAAGGAGCTCTTCATATATCAGAGACCCGTATTTAGAACTGTTTTTAGAAGTCAGACAAGACAGGTTTAAATAATAGATTATATAAAATAGATTATCTTAACAATGTTAAAATAGCAACTCAAAAGCAAGATGAACATCTTTTCACTGCTGTCTGTTAACAGCAGACATAATGAAATGTTGAATGAACAATGCCAGCATATTTCTGTTGGCTCAATGAAGATTTCTTTTTTGAAATGCCCTGGCTAAGATATCAAGCAGTAATTGCAAGAAATGCAAACCATAAGAGGTATTCAAGTAAGACATAAAGGCACTTTCCACAAATAGAGTACAAATAGTGGCCAAAAAAAAAAAAAAAAAAAAGTCAGTGAAAGGCAGTTTGCAGATTTTACACCTACATTCTGAACATGTCTAAATACAGTTTAATATCCCAATTTGTGTGATTGTTATTTTCTAACAATAAATATAAAGAAAATCTCTCTAGAAGCTACGGAGCCCCACACAAGATGTGGGGGGAAATATGTATATAGTGGCCATGAATTAACAATTCATTACTAATACGTCAGCACATTTATTATTTCGATCTCTCGTTCCCAGTAAGTCAGTTTTTGCAAACAATATAATAACTCGTTCTCTGGTTATAATGTAGTAATAATACGTAGTAATAATTAATTATCTTGTTTTGGCTGTACCCTATTTGCAGAACTGTACCCTATTTGCTGAAAGTAGCACAACTCAAATTAAGATAAAACATCATAGTTTTCCGGAATAGAAAGCTCTGATGAAACTAGCTCACCTATGCAATGAGATTTGCATTTTGAAAAAGATTAAGATTTGGAGACCTAAACTAGTATGTATGTTAAATACAGATACACTGCAATGTATTAATAAATATCAATATTTTTATAGATATATTTATATGGATATGAAGTGTCACATTTTTATTTAATGTTTAGCTATAATAAATTCTCTCCTTCAGAAGTAGATTGCTCATGTTGATACATCAAGCTTATTTCTCATTAAATTATGACACTTGCTGTAGAAGGACCCCTCGCACATAAAGGTGCCATTTCTGTGTGTGTGGATCATTGTTTTTCTGTACACTGCAAAAATAATTTTCATAATTAGGATTTCTGTCTTGTTTTCTTGGAAAATCTAAATCATTATAGTTAAGACTTATTTAAAGCAAAACTTTTCATATGTCTTGAATTAGATTTATTGTTCCCCATTGGCATATTGTTTTTCCTTCATTTTTTATTAACAAATATTGAACTTTAACCCTGAGTAAATTCATATTTTAGATATGTTTAATGGAAAACAAGACAAAAACACTGATAATATTTTCTTTCGTATAAAATATCAGGAATTTTGCGTACTCTGATGTGTATTTATTGAGTAGAAGGTCACACTCAAGGTGTAGTTAGTCTTAGTCTCGACACAAAGCATTAACTTTTATCCTGGGTCATTTCTGATGCTGATCACAGAGACATGAAATCTCTATTAAGTTGATATTGCACAATGAAATGAATACTGGGTTACTGAACCCAGAGGTACGAATTGAAATTTGGTCAATTAGTGGGTTTCAATGAGTCTCCACTGAAATGAAATCAACATGAAAACATAGAATAAGTTAGACACAAAACATGTGGCTCTGGGGGGGGGGGATAAAGACACCGACAGACCATCGTGAGAAAGTGCTAGTCCTGCTGGCTCTCCAGAAATGAAAAACAGTCAGTTCCTTCACTCCCGTGCCTGTTTTTTCTTGAGTATTTCAGCTGGAGAAGATCCCCAACTTCACTGATGGCATTTAAAGCCTGAGAGAGACAGACAAGAAGAAGAGACACTGGAGTTATTCACACTTGAATAAAAGTTTGGGATAGTGGGTTTGATAAAACATGATGAGTAACTGCTAAATGGTGACAATGTTCATTTTGGGGGTGAATTATTCCTTTAATGTTTATGTACTCTGGTGGACTGAGGTGAGTCAGAGTTTCACAGATGAATGATTTGCGGTCTCTGCCGCTTAATATGGTTTGAAAAGATGAGCAGTGGAGTTAAGTAAGGACAGATCTTGCATAAAAGTACCTTATATATGTGCCAGAAACTTGCATACAATATCTATGGTTTACAGTGTTTTATAGTAAACGTACCTGAATGAGGAACGTTGATTTCATTGACAAATAATTTCTTATAGTTTTCATCAACAATATTTTTTTCCCCTGAAGAAAACAAGACGATAACTAAATAAAATTAATTCAAATCTTTTGACCTTTTCGTCAATGAATAAAAACAAAAAGAGAAATGTTAGGGAGGGACGATTTGGGAAGAGGTTCAATAACAATGAATCTCTTTGCGTGGTTGGAGGTTAGATGTGCACATTTGAATGGTAACGCACTGATCTACCCTGCAGCTTAATATTCATGTATTTTAAAACATTTAAAAATGTCAACATCTGTGAGAAAGAGAAAAACAGACTTATGGATACATTTCACATTTGATGTCAAGGAAAACAAGACCATTTGTAAACGATGTGGAGCGAAAATCTCTGAAAACACAAGGTTACAATAAAATACAGGGCTTGACAATAAAGAACTACACGATGGCCCTGGACATTTGAAGGAAGGTAGTCTGTTTGGTTACCAACGTTCTTCAAAATATCTTCCTAGGTATTAAGTGGAACAAAAAATATATACAGGTTTGGAACAATTTAAAAAAGTGTGTAAACGATTTTATTTTTAATCAAAATGAAACCAAAATAAGAAATCATTTGAAAGCAAATTAAGACATTTTGTCATTATTTATGCAATTATTATTTTATTAGTGTTCATGTGATACTCACTGTGTCGAGCATCTCTCTCGTGTGGGCAGCAGAAACACAGAAACGTGCACGGGATTCAATGATGGGAGTGGCGGGGAACCCAACCACCACTGTCCCAATGTTCCTCTTCAGCATCTCCCGCCCAAATGCTCTAAACAGCAAACGATACAAAAGTAATTCATAAAAAAAAAAAAAAATTACCACACACACACACACACAGACTGGTTTCCATGTTTTATGGGGACTTTCAATATACATAGTGATTTTTATACTGTACAAACTGCATCTTCTATGCCCCTACACTAAACCTAATCCTAGCCATTACACAAACATTTTCAAAAAACTTAATTTTGTATGATTTATCAATGGCTTTTTTTTTTTTGGAAACAACTGGTCCTCCGTTTGGTCCCTTTTGGTACACACAAACAAAACAAAATTGCTTCCTGCAAAGGTGGTTTAGGTAGAAATTACATAAAAAAAAAAAAAAACATTTAGCAAGCATTCTCAAATACAATAGCCATGATTCAGTTGAACAAAAAGTGACACTGACCCGATTTTAGCTGGCATGTAAAGCATCAAGGGTACAACAGGGGAGTCATTGTTCCCATAGATGATAAAGCCCATTTCATGTAATCTTCTGCGAAAGTAGGTTGTGTTTTCTGACAACTGAGAGAGTCTTTCCTGCCCTGCATAAAAGAGAAAATACAAATCATTATCATTATTTATTAATGGTGATTGCTTGGCTTATTGGTCATACGTCATATCATAAGTAACTTAACATCAGCATGTGACTCATCCCACAGTTTTTGTAGCACTAACATGAATTATAGCTCAAATTGTGCAGCTTGTTAAAAGAGAGAGGTGTGCGATTACATTTGTAAGTGCTCAGCTTTACAACTTTCATGTGGCAAACAAATTAAAATCAAAGCAGGGTTTTTTTTTTTTTGGGTCATTCATACATTATTCATATCCAACAACAGGAATGACAAAAAGCTAAATAGCAAACATGCTACTTCCACAAGTTCCATACCAGCACATGGCAAATGAAAATGAGGAGGCCGTTTTATCTGAAGCCAAAGGAATTCAAGTCCACTTTGAACATTGCAGAATGATCCTCTGGGGAGAGGTAGAGATATACTCTCCTGTATTAGTTTTCACTTGTTTGACATTCCATTCATAGTGAGGGGCTCCTGAGAAAGAAAAGCTCTCACACAATATTCAGGATTGAGAATATTGGAAGAGAAAGTGTTTCAACTCAACCAACAGCAGCTACGAGGAAATGGGTGAAGATCAAGTACAACATTTTCCTGGATCAACATCTTTGTTGAACCTGGAACAATATTCCAATAAACCAATCCAATTTGAGGGAAACGTTTAAAGTTTATGTCAAGTTTAGGCTTACAGCAATGGTTAGGTTCTTCTATAGCAGTGTTATTTACCTCAGATTTTAGGGATAACTTATGGGAAGGGATTTGGTTAGGACAAACTTTTCAGACAGAAATGTTGTTCCAGCATCAACAAAACAAGCTGATCCAGGAACATGTCTTATTTGGCAAGACCTCAGTGACTGAAGAAATGCCAATTAGTCTGAAGCCTTTTAAATTAGGCTCAAACTGAACATTGTGAATTATTCTGTCGCTCATAAATTTTAGCTATTAATTACTTATCTTGCTCCAAAACCACTTTAGAACAACGGTTGTATTCAAGTATACAAAAGTTTCTTATTAGTAAAATAATTTAGTGGCTTGAGCTTATATTACTAATACAATACTACTACTAATAATAATACAATCAAATATTTTTTATTTACACATTACCTAATCATGAGCTTGTTCAGAAATTTTCAGAAATAATCATATGAAAAAATAAACGTCTTTCTCATTAAATGTAATTTAAATAAACACATTTTCGAATTCGTTTTTTATGAGTCAAAATATTCAAATACAATATTTTTTGAAAAATGCCTATCCCTAAACCAGAAAAAGTTTACATTGTAAACCAGACATGTACAGTTTTAATCCTCTGCCTGTCACTCACTCAACGATCACAACAGTTAGAAAGTGACAATGATTGAACAACCTGATCAATTCCTGTTTAAATTAAGTCTTATATTAAGTCCTAAGCCCTCCTTTTTTTTGTTCAAGAAGGTGTTTTACTCGGACAAATGTCACAGCAGACCAGAAAAGACAGTCACAATTTTGGTTTCATGCTGACTTTAAGTTGTCCTCTATGGTTGTGCGTTGGTTCATATTATGAACATGTTTGCCATGTATGTGCATAACAGGAACTAGGGCTGCACTATTAAAAAAAAAAATCTCAATCTCAATTACAGCTGCAACGATTATGAGGCATGAAAAGGGTTGATCACAGCATAATATTCATATTTACCCCTGCTGCTTCAAAGAACATAACTTAAAATGCATTTTTTGCAGTGTTGAAAATTGTAACCAATCACAGACATGCCTGTTGAGCGCATAAACACAATGGTCAAACATAGGTTCTTAAATGAGTCATTGCGCAGAAGAAATCCAGCATAGTTTTGTTCAGAACTAGTTCTACACTTTCTCTTGACACCACTCATTATGACCAAGAAAAGTGTAGACATGTAAACAAGAAACTCACTATACAGTTTTCGTAAACAGGAGTTTTCATGGGAGTGACTGATTGACAGCTTCAGTTATTATAAAGTTAGTACTCTTTGCTCTGTGTATCAATAAAAGATAGAAAAATGTGAATAAAAGTTTTTCTTTATGCTGCTAAGAAAACCAATAGGTAGCAGACATGAGTCCGAAAAAAAATGTCAAACTGTACATTTTATCAATATGCAATGTGTTCCCTGGAAATTGAACCCATGACTTCATGTTACTAGTGCTGTGCTCTACAAGTTAAAGAAATCAGCTAGAGATGAGAGGTTCCTTCAAGGTTCTCTGCTGAGAACCTCAGAAATCCTTCCCCCCACATAAATAAATCATAAGTCCTTCCAAACACATTCAAGAACTATACTGCCCTAGCGTTGAAGGAACTCGCTAAGTCTAAAAGGTCCATCAGCATCCATTATCCCACTCATGTAAGGGCTTGAAGAGTTTCCAGACATGTGCGTGTTTGGTGTATAGATGTGGTTTTCCAAATGAACGCCCTGCTAAATCAATCAGGGGTGAAACTGGGTTTGCTGCCTCAAACTGTCAGAAGAGATGAAGTTAGCATGTATAACCAATCGCTGAGTCATCGAGTTTACTTTTCCTAAACAAACTTCAGAACCCAAAACTCAAAAAGATTGCGACTGCTGATAATCAGAACTTTTCAACACTGGTAGCTTGCGTAGTATAGACTCAGCTCCCAACCCAACTTTGAGAATAGATTAACAGCGATCTTTTTTTTATCGCCCGATAAGAGTCTCACGTTAACGCAGCACGTTAACACCGATAACGGCCCACCACTAATTATTATTCAACAATATTTTAATGCACATGGATTTTCAACACTGCGTGTAAGCTCTGCTCTTCATGGGCAATCTTTCCCATTCATCTGAACAACAACTCGCTAAATTAAAAGGCACTTTCACTCGCTTATTGAACAGCAGAAATATAGCAGTTTATAAAATTACAGTCCTCTCTCATATTTTTAAGTGGGAGAACTTGCACAATTGGTGGCTGACTAAATACTTTTTTGCCCCACTGTACATGTTTGGCAGCATTCACAGTCATGGACAGCACCTGTCAGGTAACTAAACAATGTTTGATTGGTCATCTGAGATGTGTGAAACTCCTCCTTCGTTAGCCAAGGTCTAGTTTCACCTGAATGTCAATTGCTGTAATAAATGTATCAAATGTTCCAAAGGATTCATAAATAGTATTCATGGTATTATGTTCTTGACTAATTTTGACAATTGAACAGACTATAGTGCATGTGATGACTTATACAATGAAATGATGCTGAAACATTTTGGAGCGAACAACCATTAGACTGAGAATCAGTTTAGAGCAACAAGATCTATTGACTTGGAAATTGTGGTAAATGTAGGCTACCTTTACTTAATCATTTGCAAAGATGTACTGACACATTGAGACATGTACTTAGACATTTCAATTTCAAATAATTTCAAAGAAATTAAATTCCAAGTGGTTTGGAGGTTTGTCCATGTTGTTTTGAGAATGTAATTTCTGTTTCAATAAATAAGCCAAACCAATGGAGAAAAACTGTAATAGCAGAGACACTTTTAGTACTGAAGTTATCACCACAGTAACGGTGTGTTGGCCAAGTAATTTTATCTGCATTTGCAGAAATTATGAGCTGTAAAATGACCTGTTTGGGAGGTAATTTTAAATGTTACAGTTACTTTATTGTACTGAAAGGCTTAATAGGCAGCCTAATGCCTACTTCTAATGTATTACTTTAACTAACCAAGCTAGAAAAAAAGGTACAACCTTTTAAAAAACCTCTCTTCCTCGAGCAGGCAGTTGCCCTTCTTTATTAACTAGGCTGGGATCGGGATAATACTGATTTTTTTGGAGTCCTACTAAATCCTACTAAAAGTTTTGAACAACAAACTGATGATTTGATCCAGATCAAAACCCAGATTTTGTGATCTAATCCGATTTCGGGATCCTTTTTTCCTTTTCTTTTGAACAACCCATTTTCAAGATTTGATCCAACCCGTTAGCCGAGATCTAACTGAGCCCAGGCAATTCCTCTGTTCCACTAGTACTGTCTTTATGCTTTTAACATGTGAATATTTTGTTAATCATGTGTTCGCACATGCATTATATTGTAAATAAAGAGTTGTGGTTGTTTTTTATAATATAAAAAACATTATTGCATTATGTACTTTGGCTCACATGCTGTGTACTTTCTTGTATGTTTTTGTGTATATTACAAAACAAATCATTTTCTGTAATGCTAAAAAGTACCAGAATGATAAAATGAACAACAAAGATAAGTTATATTTACGTTTTTCATTTGAATTTATTTAATATTACTTTATTACTACTACTACTAATATTATAATTAACTATTGTATTACTATTATTGCTTTGTTAATATTTTGTCTTGAACTTAGATCAGAATGCAGTTAGATGCATGAACCAGTTTCTAACAATCGCATCCCCATGTTTGGTTTTGTTGTGGGTCACATGAGGGGCTACAGAAACCCTAAAGGGACATGGTGCTGGGAGGAAAAAAAAAATTAACACTTTTGCAAGAAATGTTGCGTTCACTCTCAAAATTTCTTTGTCAATGAGCGCAAAGTTTCTTGCAAAACTTTTGTGAGAGAATGCAGAAGTATTAAAATATATAACTTTTCTCCTATTTCATATTTTTCTCCCCATCACCATGTCCCTTTAATGCCTCTGTAGGGGTCTGACTGTTTAAAGCAAATTGAAAAAGGAAGAGAATGTTTGTTTGTTTGTTTGTGTTGTTTTTCGCTTTAAAAAAACAGCACAGAAGTAAGATGGATTACCTGATCCTGCATAGCAAAACATGGGATTTCCACAACCTAACATTTTTTAAAAACTGGGACCTGGTAACATAATGGGACACTGAATGTGTCAACAGTATTGTGAGTTAATGCTGCCACCTTGTGGCTCTTTTTTACATGACACATTCTTTAAATGTACAATTACACTATTACTACTATATTACATTATAAATGTTATTTGTGTGTGTAATAAAATCCACACAAAGATTATTCCACCCAAGTAATATTTATTAGAACTGATCTTGAATAAAATTCTAAACTCACCTAATGTGGTGCCATCCTCTCCCATAATGCACTTCATAGAAGTGATAATCTGCTGGGTGACTGGTGGGGACATTGAGGTAGCATAAATTGCACTGTGAGAGTGTAAACGGAGGTAATCGATCAGATCCTATAAACAAGCAAATAAAAAAAGAGGGTATTATTCATTATGCCATTTATAAACTGGAATTTGGAATGACAGCTAAATTGGCGACAAACCTTCTTTCCTCCGATGTATCCTCCAGCAGCACCAAAGCTCTTGGTGAAAGTGCCCATCATGATGTCAACGTCAGATGGATCCAGGCCAAAGTAGTCCACCACACCTCTGCCTCTTGGTCCTAGTGCCCCGATACTGTGGGCCTCATCCAGGTACAAGTAAGCTTTGTACTTTTTCTTTAGGGCAATGACCTCAGGGAGTCGCACAATTGAGCCCTCCATGCTAAAAAGATGTTGCAATATGTTAAAACAGGATCTTTATGATTGTGCTTTTTAACAGCCAGTGCTTTTTCAAACATTTGAAAATTCTCTAATTATATAAAACAATTACTTAAATTTACATTTCAGCTTTATTTTTTAAATTGTTCCATCTCATTTCATAATGTACATGTGGTAAATATCATATCACTATTATTATTGCTCGCCCCTAGCAATTCCTTGAAATAAAGAATGAAATGATCTTCCTCTAAACCAGAAAAGGGTATGCAAACAAGCCACCCTTTGCATATGCTTTGCCCAAACCACATCAGCTTACTAGTGAATGGTTGGAAAAGACTTCTGCTGTACCTGTAAATTCCCTCAACGAGGATGAGGATCTTCTTCCAAGGCCGGTGGGTTCGAGGTTGGCCATGCACAATAGCATCCCGGAGCAACTTCTCCAGACTTTGCATATCTGAAAGTAATGGTAAAAATTAGTATTTATGACCAGGCATCTCATTTTCAACTTGCAGATGCTTTTTTTAGTGAGCAGTTTACAAAACAAAGTAAGGCGTAACCATTTTGCATATTTTTCTCAGAGGTTCACCTATATTGGCAAAATGCCTTTTATCACCTATGATTAATTTATTCTGCAACCAAAAGTATTCAGTAATGAGGGAGTAGCACTGCCCGCTGTGAACTCTGGTTCAAATTCAATGGTCCACAATTTTCATATTAAACATCAAATATAGCCGGATTTGGCTCTGATTGTTTTGCAAAGAATTTTTTTTGCATGAACTTACTGTTGTGTTTGAATACACGGATGGTAGAGCCAGAGAGTCGGGCACCCAGAACCAGAGACGTATGATTGAGCTCATCACTTAAGACGAGACAGCCCTAAAACACACACACACACACAAATAAAATGAAAGAATGCACATTAAATAATACTAAAGCGATTGGCTGAAGTCTACAGTGCTTAGTTATCTTGAAGAGAAACATTTCACATAAGCATTTTTCACCCTTTTTTGGCTCAAATGATCAGTGAGCTGGGATTCTTCAGGAGGATGCAGATGCTACACACAACCAGTAACAGCACAAGGTTTGACATAGTTAAAAGGTAAATAGTCCTATTCGGGCGGTAATTGTTTCTTGTGGGGTTATAAGGTATTTTCATAATTTACAGGGGCTAGTCTGTGATTGAGTCTCAAGGTTCCATATTTGGTGACTGTTTTATGATAGAAGTGATATTTGGACAGAAATGTATTAATTTGTTACAGGACAATGCATAAAAAACACCCAGTGGATGGGTAACACCCAGTGGATTCGGTACAGCACCTAAACAAAATCCCATGGGAACTTCATTTTTTGTGATATTAGCTTCAAATTTGGAACACAGCTTGGTTAGATTTATTTGGCTTTAATTTGATTTGTAATTTTAGAGTAAAAATTATTTTGTAAAATATATATTTTATATTAAAAAAATATTTAGTACAGCACATTCGATTTACAGTAAATTTATACTTCCATAACTTTTTCAAACTTTCAGTTTCTTTCACTTCAGCAATAATCTGCTAAGTGTCTTTAAAACAACACCAAACATGTCTATATTCCAAAGCATTCTTGAATTACAACCATTTGAGTTTAGATTGTATTTTCACATCTATTAATGCTTCTATATCTTCCTATTTTTTATACAGGGGATTTAAAATAATAATCACGATATTATTTTTCTATTAATAAATCAAGTATGAATTTATTCTTATTATTCCAAGCATATGACATTTTATTTACAGCAGACAAACATGCGACTGACCAATAAGCAGTGCATTCCCAGGTTTGTAGGACCACAAAACTCGCTCCTCCACTGTGAATTAATCGCAGAATGCACGAGTTATCACTGAGGTGGCATGCAACGTCCGCATGAGAAACAATTACCGTCTGAATAGGGCTTGTGTAACTTTTTTGTTCAAAATTCACAACATTGACTTAACTTTTCGAACTGCGAGAACTGAGGGATTTGAAATGCTGTATGTATTTTTATATATTGAACAGAAACATATTTTCATATGTAGCTTTCTAACAGAGATCATTGTAAAGGATTATATATTGTGAAAGGTAATTTAATTATGGTTGTTGTAGAGCTGTGCTGGAATTTATTTATTTTCAAGGAATTTCCGTTTCTATTAATGGGTATAGCTACAGTAACATCTTCAGCTAGTCAGCTTCAGATCCTTTCCATTTCTTAAGTCTAGTAGTGAATGTTTTATGAGCCGCAGGATAACCCCTCTCTTATTTTAGTTATGAGAAAGAACCATAATCATCGGCACAGTAACGCAGAGATGAAGCACAACCAAAACAAATGTTCTACCACAAAATACATGCAATTTGTTTGTTTTTTAACATCTAGAGGGCGAAAAGTTGTGCATTTATTCTTATTAGTTCTTCTGGTGTTTAGCAATAATGATATCTGTATTTCCTCATTCCTTTACAATGACAAGATGAGTCAAGTTTCAGAACACAGCGTGGTTGACATGTAAACATGGACAGTCATGTGTTAATGTATTCCGGTTTTAAGAAATTGCACAATTTCCGAAAGAAAAATAAATTACCCTTTGGAAGTTTTGAGTTCTGAATATTACAGAATGTTTTTAAAGTTGACCAAGCTCTTATTTATATTGCTTTGCATTTAGTCCAACGGAAATTTGGGTCCCTCTTTATATTAGGTGGCCTTAACTACAATGTACTTACATCAGAAATTAAGTACAATGTACTTATTCTGTTCATATTGTATTGCAAAACACATTTGCTAACATTGAGGTGGGATATGGGTAAAGTTAGGGACAGGTGTGGTGGTATGGGTAAGTTTAGGGGTAGGGTTAGGTGTAAGGGAAGTGTCAGCAGTGTAATTATAAATGTAAATACAGACATTAATTACAGATGTAATTACATGCAGGTCATTTTTAAAATGTAAGTACAATATAAAAACATGTATGTACACAATAAGTGCATTGTTTCAAATGATTAATTTAAATGTTAGTACATAGTAGTTAAGGCCACCTAATATTAAGTGGGGCCAAAATTTTATTAGTAACAGAAATAAGGCATAACCTTTTTTTATTTAACATCATAATGTTTCTTTTTTTTTTTTTTTCTTTAAATTACATTTCGAATCCTATATTAAAAAAAATAAAAATCAATGTGGACTTCTAAAGCCCACTGAAGCAGCTCTTATCCTGATTTAACAGGAACTCCAAGTGTGGAATTTGTTTTTTTTAAATTTTGTATTTGGCAGGACAATTTGGAATGTTAATCAAAAGTAATCAAATCTTTTGTGAATACAACCAGGAATGTGTACACGCACGCACACGTTCAATAACATGTTACGTGACAAGTTATCAGTTTGAGCCAAAGAAATCTTTCAAGGAACAGATATGGTCTTTGGGAATATTTCAATAAAAGAACAAAAACAGAATGGCCAATCCCAATGTTCCTTCCCAGGCTACTTTGTTTTGATGTGAAAAGGAAATTTGCAGCATTCCATTTGATTTAATGTTTGAGCTCATAGTAAAACCCTTACTTTTCCCGTCAACGCAGGAATATTCATGGAGTTTGTAGCAAAGCCCATTCCAAACACCATGGATGACTCCACCCCTAAAAAACTGGCCACCAGCTTCTCCAGCTCCTCATGCTTGTCAAGATTTCCTACAAGAGATAACAAATATCTTGGCAACAATTCCAACAGATATAAACCACCAAAACAGCTCTAATATTATGAATATCCATTATGCAGACATCATAGTCCAATATTAAAAACTCAAAAATCCCCAGTTCACACAAGACATTTATGATAAATGTAAAACGTTTATTTTTTAACTGTTCAGAAATTATCACAGTTTTGACTAAGAAGGGGCATTTCAAGCAATTGTGTAGTTGGTTTGGTTTGGTTCACCCAAATAGGAAAACTCGTCATAATTTACTCACCCTCAAGTTGTTCCAAACCGGTATAAATTTTACTGAACACAAAGGAAGATATTATTAACTAAGAATATGGGTAAACAAACAATTGAAGGGTCCCACTGACTTATTTAGTATTTTTTTCTTCTATACTATGGAAGTCAATAGGGTCCATCAAATTTGGACCCTATTGACCCCATTCTTCAAAAATATCTTCCTTTGTGTTCAGCAGAAGAAAGAAGTTCATTCAGGGTTTGGAACAACTTGAAGGAGATGATGACAGACTTAACACATTTTTCTGGGTGAAATATCTTTGTTAAATGTTTTGTTTTGTTTTTTTTAAGTGAGCAACATGTTAAAAAAAGTGATGAAAATCAGCTTTTTAGCACTCTAGCACCAAAGTAGTTGCAGTAACAGAGTCTTTCATTTCGCTGCAAATTTCTTTCCCACCATTTCACCATAAAAGCATATTCTCATCCCGTGGGATGAATGACTAAAGAGAACTGAATATATGAATAAGTATTCAAAGGGTCAGTGAGAGGGTAGAAATTAATCATGATAACTTGATAAAGTCTTGATTAATATTATAAGGGGACCAAATATATGGGCCTTTAAAATGGAATTAAATCAATTAAAACCTACCCAAAAAGTGTCAGACCATTATTTGTCACCTATTATACCAGAGAAGTAACCGCTGTAAAGATTGAGAGAGATTTATTACCCATCTCCTGCCTGGTGCTGCTCACCCCTGCGCCATATTTCACAGTGCACTCAGAGGCGGCGTCAGCGCATGTGCCAGAATTCTCAGCAAAGCCAAGGTAGTTATACGAGCCCATATTAATAACATCCTTCAGAACCTTCCCTGTGTTTCTGCAGGAAAGAACATGGAATAACCTGAGCATCTGAAAAATATTAAGCAATTCTAATACTAATGACAGACATCATCTTTAAAGGTGCAGTAAGCGATTTCTGAGAACACTGTTGATATTTGAAAATCAACCCAAACAATCACACTTCTACCGTCATTGCTCCGCTCCCAAATGTGGAAGTCTCTTTATCATAGCTGTAGCAAAAAAAGGTGTACAGGTGTACGTTTGTAGTGTAATTTATAACAGTAAAATAATTAGACGGTCCGCTGGAAACAAATTCCGTGATGTCAAACTCCCTCATGGAAGAAGAATGCAGTCGTGTTTACAACTGTGACAATTAACAATTACCAGGATCAACTAAACACTGGATTTTCAAAAGTAGGCCTATTTGAAGTGTGTGCTCCATTGTTGCAGTAAACTTGCTTGGGTCTCTCCAGTGATGGAAAGCTTTTCTAATATTAATGCAGGCCCTAAAGCTCTTGCCTGATCATAACCTTTCTTTTTCCAATGATATTCCTCTGATCTTTTCTCTTTTGTAATGTCTCTTAGCCTCCTCTCTTTCTACAGTCTTTCTTCAAATCTCCCTCTTGCTCACTCTCTCTCCTCCTCCATCATGAGTGGACACATCCCCTACTGCTGATTGGCTAGTGTGTTGTGCTGATTGGCAAGTGTGTTGTGGCACTTCCAATTTCAACAGAAATCGCTTTCTGCAACTTTAAGCCATTCCCCGCCAGCGTTTGAAAAAAAAAGGAGTTGCCAGCCACCGCCAGGGTTTCTGATCATTTTCACCAAAATGTAATACCTCATAGAATATTTAGTTTTATGAATATCTGAGCATGCAATATAGCAAAAGAAAGAGCTAACCCTCTTCTTTTAAACAAACAAAATGTTTTATTCTAGCTTCATGCATTCTTTTTTTTTTAATCAACACTTGAATATGGGTAAGTTTCATAAAAAAAGCAACATTCTGAGCAAAAGGCTGAGAAAAATCACATTTTTGTAAAATACTGTATCCATATCAGATTCAGAGTAATGATCAAACACAGATGGAGTAGATTGAGTCCATTAACACCCCTAAAGCTTGCACAGTCCTGTAGCTCGTCCTGGGTCCACATTTCATTCAGTAACATTAGATAGTTTTGATTTATATGATGTTTAATGTTTAATCACGTTATTTTTCATATGCATCTGCTTACATACGATTGCTTGCTTTACTACCTCTCGTGTGTTTTAATCAGGAGATTCAGTACTCATTCAGAAGATGCGTAATAGCGCCCCCTAGCGTCTAACAGTGAAAACATGGAAACAAGAAAAAATCTGTGTTTGGCCTGGAAACGTTTTCTTACAAATAACGGAAAATTCTGTGTTTGGCGGGAAAGAGTTAAAAGAGAATATACAGCCTCTAAAAACTTAATTACTGTGTGTGTACCACAAACAGACTCCAAGTCTAAAGGAGACTCAAGAAGAATCTAAGGATTCTTAACAGCAACCTATGTGTGTATGTGTGTGTGTGTGTGTGTATGGCTATTGCACTGTTTGTACTTTGGCTGCTGGTGTACTGTTGACTCTTTATAGCTTTATTACTTTTCATTTTAATCATTTTATATAAATGTTCAATTTTTACAGTTCCAGTAATCTTATATTTTTACAGTTCCAGTAATCTTATGTTGTGTTCTGTTTTGCCTTCATAAAACAATAAGCGAAAGGTCTCTATCTCAAGGTTTTTAACGCCATGGCACAATGTTGTGAAGCGGTCCTTTTCCATTGCCTTTGGTTTGGTACAAAAACACTTGTTGAATTTGTAGTTGTCAGATGAAGTTTGACTACTGAGCACTGAGAAAGATGCAATTAAGATCATTCAATAAACTCTTGTTTTTAATTGGTTTAGGGTATCAGACAAAACCCTGTTGTTAGTTTAGATATCAGACAAATAGATGTATTCTGACAGGATTTGGTAGACTTGATCTCATCCTGGGGTTGACACAATTTAACACTCACTCAAAGGTCCAGTTGTAGTCAGGTGTGACCTGCTCCACTAGGTCCATCTTGGCTCCAGGGACGCTGCATGTGGGCCTGTTCCAGTTATCTCTAATCCTCATGTACAGATTCCTGGTGTAGAAATTCTCAAAGTCCTGGTACAGTGGAACAAAATCCTGGGAACACAGTATCAAAAGAAAAATATAACAAGAGCCAAGGGGTGTAAACTTTTGTACATGGTGATTGTTATTTTTTATTATAAGAGGAGGCTACTATTATAATAAATGTATTGTAATGTACAATGTAAAGCGACTTCACGGCTTCAATCATGGCTGGAAATGGGTCAAATATGCAGGAGATGCTGAATCGTAAAAATGTGCTTGCCCTGGAGGATTTTTCTGAAGAACAGTGGACAGTTTAAATGCTTAGGACAAACAAGGGACTCGTGAACAATGAGTACAAAAAAAAAATATTGAATAGGGACATTTGTATAAGTTCAGTTATTATTTTGTATTGACTTTATTTGAACATTGGTTATGTGAAATGGCTTATTCAGCACAAAATTAAATAAAATACATTTTTATTAATAAGGAAATCACCACAAACAAACCAAATCCTGATCTTTTAACTCTACCTTCTGTTGTTCCCTCTCTCTGGCCAGATGGCACTTCTCAAACTTCCAGTCCCTCAGGAAATCTCGCAGATAGCCAAAAATGGTAAGGATGCCATAGCCCACGTAAGTGAGGACTGCAACCAGTAGTGGAGTCTCCTCAAACGACTCTGCAAATGGCTTGTTGTAAAGTGGCGAAGCACATGAAGCATGATGGTTCTGTTGATGAAAAAAAACAAAAAAACATATGACAACTGATTGATTACAAAACTTGCCTTATAATTAAAACCAAAGCACACATCGAGAGCATTAAAACAACATTAATGTACAGCTAATCAGACAAAAAAATAAGAATACAGCAGACTTATTTGGTCCTCTGTAATCCATCAAAGACAAATAATTTCAATGTAGGTGGAGCATATAAATATCTGAGACCAGAATAATAATGAAATCTTCATTAACTTGATACAGTAAGCAACTAACTACAGCCTGAACACTTTAGTAATGGACTACTTGCACTGATCTTCGTGACGCACTTCAGTTTAAATAGTACGACTATTCCGGAATTTCTGGTTATGTATACAATTGTACTTGATTGTGTAAAAATGTAAAATGATTGTCCGCAAGATGATATAAAAATATGGACATTTTCAGAGTCAGGGGAAAATATACTGATGATTATGGTGTAAAGAATTCAACAAAACATGAAGTTGTAATTACACCCAAGCTGATCTGAGACATCAGCAGGTGTTAAACATATGTGATTATTTCACCACAGGGTATCGATGCTTGTCTAAACTAGTAACCATGATGCTGAAGTGTGAAAGACCAGGGTAGGGTTGCACCAGCCGTTCGTAAGTTCTTTCTTAAATTGGAATGTAAAGTCTACACTAGAGGCTTAGTAACGGCTAGCTAGTTTGTAACTAAGGCCCCGTCCTCGTGGTCTTCCTACGAGTCCACACTTTCTTGACGTAGCTCAGCTTTGACTGTCGGGAACAAGTCTGCTGTGGAGCTCAATTCAGTGTTGGATCGGCAAAAGTGTGAATCAAGGGCACATATTGACATCCAAAGGGGGCGCTTGCAAAGAACTCTAAAACCCAAACGGGACACACTACGGTCTCATGGACACACAAACGCGGCAGCCATTTTAAATCCACAAGGCCGAAAGTATATGAAGTGTGCCATTTGGGACAGGGGCTAACTCTGTGCTTTATTCGGTTGCACCATTTGTTCTTAACATAGAAGGTAGCTAGTAGGTCGTAAGTTCTCTGTAAAGTAATGTGTAGTCGCATATGACATTTCAGTTTATCCTTCATTCTAACTTCTTTTTCCTCACCTGACTAAAGGTAAAAAAAAATTATTAAATACAAAAATACTTAAATAATGAATAACAATTTTTATAAAAATATGTAAATAGCATATGACTGATTTTATTTGACATGCACAACAAGGGGCGATTCACACAGTGGTGTGCTATAGGACGGTTTCGACTTACACACAGCTGGTGCATCCGACCCCAACAAATAAGCCCATTTATTTATTTGAATGAACTATTTTAATCATTATTCTGTGTAATTTTTCAGCAATCATTTTACTGTACACCTCCAATGTTCTTCTGAGCAGATTCAGTTACTCTTAACACCTCACACCACAGCAAAATCAGAAGATAATCTGTAAAACCATCAAGACAATCGGGACTTTTATTATCTGCCTTCTCGTGTGTGTGCGCTGAACGCTTCTACTGGAAACTCATCAGTTTATAACAAGAAGAACGCAGAAGTAGTTGTGCAAGTAGTCTATTGCATAACTGAATAACAGTTGAATCACTCACTCACATTCTCTATAGAAAATTGGAAACTGCACTGCAGTTTGGACTGAAACTGCTGACAGCATGTGATCAAGTCACTGTTACGCTACTCTAAAACCTGTCCTTCCGGTAAGGAATGGCTTGCCTTGATCCCACTGTTCCAGATCCAGAATCAGCTGAATCAAGGTTAACACAGTTTGTGGCAGTGCTGGGTATAAAAGCCTTTGTGGGAAAAACCTACATTGCTAAATATGGGGAAGTCTTGTATTTGCCCAGTTTTTAAAGTCAATTAGTCAGTTATCAAAAATTGCTGCTTCCTCAAACAAGGAAGGCTTACAGTTTTTTTTTAATATGGATTAGAAATGTTACCTCAAACTACTGAAACTACATAGGCTGGATGTTTTATTTTAATGTTAATCATTATATGTATAACTATATTTATGCATTCCTTCTTAAATGGCTTAAAATAGTTCATAGTTCCCCCAACTAAGGATATATAATGACTGCAACCAAAATTAGATTTTGTTGATTATAAGTGTGAACAGCACAAACCACATGGAATCTGATGTTTCTGAATTGGGCCACTTCTATATATTTGTTATTTTTATGTGCATCAGTTCAAGTGTGACCAGTTCAAACTTTAATCTGATATTGGCCACGTAAAAAAAGTGAAAACCATCCAAACAAACAAAACAAACGTATACGAGTATACAAGGTTTTTAGTGTGAACATTGCCATAGACAGCATTAATTGACCTAAACAGTCTTTGCATTGTTGGTAAATTGATTCAAAACGTTTAATACAATTTTGCTTTAAAATATTATTTTGTTTAAATAAAAATGATCATTAATAAAAGGTATGTTTTCCACATGTGTATTTTTACTAAATGAAACAAAGATTATTTATTTGTGTACACCAATACAACAATATATGTTAAATTAACTGCAATATTTACCTACATATGTTTTACTAAAACATTTTAATACATGAAAAATAATAATAAATGCCACACAGAGATTGCCATGACATTTTGAACTATGACACAAATTGTTCAGAATTGGTTTTGAATTCACTGAAACAGAGTTTGGGGCCGGTTGCACAAAACTGTTATGACTAGTCTTACAGGTTGGTAATCACATTTGTTTCTTTAAAGGTGCAGCAACAGAGTTTGGGGCCGGTTGCATAAAACTGTTATAACTAGTCTTACAGGTTAGTAATCACATTTGTTTCTTTAAAAGGTGCAGCAACAGAGTTTGGGGCCTGTTGCTTAAAACTGTTAAGACTAGTCTTACAAGTTAGTAATCACATTTGTTACTTTAAAGGTGCAGCAATATATTTCTGAGAAATGCTGTTGAAAGTAGATCGGACCGAGCACCACTACATACTTGTAGCCAACAAAAAAAACAAAGGGCAGAGGAATATCACTTGAAAAATAAGGGTTATGATCAGGCAAGAGCTTTAGGGCCTGCGTAAATATTAGAAAAACTTTCCAGAGCTAGAGAGACCTAAGTGAGAAGGCCTGAAACGGATGCTGAGGTTGTGTTGTTTCTCCTCTATACACAAGTAACATTGGTTTTGAGTGTGTGCTGCTGGCGACTAACAATGAACTCTTGGGTTGGGTACTGAACTCTGTACTTTTAAGGGCACCGACTGAATTATGTCGGTACGTCTGTGATTATGTCGTGTACAGATTCACATCAAATCAATCGGTACCATTTAAACATGCGATTTAGTCGACTAATGACTTAATTGAACGACTACTGGTCGACTAGAAAAATCTTTAGTTGAGTGTAAAGTAAAATACTATTACATTTATATTAAGATAGTAGTTTTAGCTGTGGTATCTTTGGTGTCTTAACTGCCTGTTTTTGTGTCATGGCTGGAAAAAATTTTTTTTTTGCCCAGTAAATTTTCTTAAGTCTGCCATTGGCAGGTGTGGCAAAAAGTTAGTTTTAGGCCCTGCATCCAAAATTGTATTCAATTTATTTAAAATTATATGCTATATTAATAATCAATATACTAACCAGACCTACTTATGGTCTGTGCTCTGTGTGTGTGTTTACCTTACTCGAAGAAAAAAAAAAAAAAATGCTGCACAGCACACCTGACCCAAAGGTCCATTTGTGTGATCAGGACCCAGCACAGGAAAAACTAGCTTGACAACATGCTCATGTTCTTGGAAAAATTGTTGCTCCCATGTGCTCTTGCCAAACATCCTCAGGTTGCAAAGAACAAAATGCTGCTCTCCAGTTACATGACAGAACACTACACTGTTATTTTCCAAGCTTGTATCAATACAAACAGAGACAAGCAAACGCTAGTGAACACTAACCCCAAACAATCCATTTCTATCCATCCCATAACCACTCATCACAGTTTAACAGGTTTTAAAAGTGGGCACTATAATAATAACTTCATAATAACTAAATCATTCAGTTCACTTAAAAGAGATAATGTAAATTGATGAGAAAATACTTGAAGATATATTAAAGCAAAGTTTCAGTACATGTCTAACCACTTTAATGCACATTAACTAACAGTTTTTGGGTAGTTCTGGATGCTGATTGGTTAATATAGGGTCTAACTGTGCTAAAATTCACAACACAGTAGCAGCTAATAAATGAAACAGCAGTTTACCATATGTGCACAGAAGAAGAATGGAACTTAAAAAATCTGCAGGTTATATAGAAAATTTGCTATACAGTCAATTTAAAACTGAATGCACGATCTGTATTGGCTGATAAAAACAATTATTTTCATTATTGGACGATAAAAATAAATAAATAAATAAATAAATAAATAAATAAATAAATAAATAAATAAATAAATAAATAAAAGCAGATGATCAGGGCCGATTATTTTGTGTCAAACACGAAAGACGTGTTCAGACTGCAACTCCTACTGTGTGTGTCTTGACTGTATTGACTATGTGACAATAATGCATTAACAGTAAAAAATAGCAAGGTTAAAGCAGGTTCTATTTGACCCTAATCACCATGTCCACAGTTTTTCCCTACACAAAACATTATTTGTAGTGTGCCTTCCATCCAATAATCACAAAGAGCTTTTGTGCTTTGTCTCAGCTTTAAAATTATTGTCTGTTTTAAAGGTGTCACAAACTGGCTTTCTTAATTTTTTAATTTTATACTGTTGTCTAAGGTCAACTAATGACGTTTGTGTGGTTTTTACATTCAAAAACATCATAATGAATAAGTAAAAGGCTATTTTCTACACTGGTTTTGAGGCTTTCTCCTGAACGATGGGTTTTGATGGGAGACTTGGAAGTAAACGCCCACGGCTAGGATTGGATAAAGATTTGCATATTTAATGAGCTTCAGCTCCCCTGTCAGTTCAGTTCACATTAGGGAGAGATCGTTTTGAAAGCGGCAACCGGAATTATTCTCTCGATCACAGGGCTTGTAAACGTCTTTATCAAACAAACACAATGATTTATTTCTCATCCATCCGAGATTGATTGGAATATTATTTCTGTATTACATGGCCCGCCCGATTGGTCAACACACACACACAATTTCACTATTTGAGATTCATCGGCCTGCCTATGGGCTTATGTTTTGGTAGCCCGTCTGGAAAACACAAAGCCCCAGGACTACTATTACATTTAAAAAAGACGTTTTTTCACATAAGTTTGTTGCACCATTCCTGTTGAATCCAATACAGAAGGCACAACACTGTGTCTGCAAATCCAGCACCTGAGACTTGTTTACAAACGATTCCGCAGTGAAATGAAGCGAACACACGTCCATGTCTTCCCCACGTGAGCTGGAACTTCATTAAAAAATAAATGAAGTATCACACATTCCTAATATTAGTATCCGAAGAAAGCTTATGCAGCGACTGAGTTCTTCCACAATAGCTTGCTGTCTTCTTCGACTTTTTTATTGCTGCTGGCTAGCATGATCCGATGAGTCTGTGGGCGGTGCTACTGAATTACACATGCTTATTATTCTGTAGAGGTGGTGTTTCGTCGTGCAATGACATCAGGATGAAGCACTCTATCGTTTTCTGGGCCTAGTGTCTATAAAAGCTTTTCTTTGACTAACAAGGAAGTTTTCAGCTCTGAAACTTACAGGATATTCTTATATTACCATGACCTTTCATAGCTCAAGGGAAAGTTGATTTCTCAATTCATCACCCCTTTAATTTACAAAAGTCAAACAATAAATGTTGCTTTGACGTTCTTAAATGTGATGTGACGGATCGCTGTAGCGCCTCAGTTCAAGCGTTGAAAGACGCTGTAACTGCGGAAAGATGCAGAGTGGATAATTTCACGTGCTTCCATGTCAAAGCGTTTTCTGTTCATGTGTGCCAAGACATTTTAGAAATCCCGACCAGACATTGTTTTACATCCATGTTCGGAATAAAGAGTATGTGTGGTAACCCTACATACAGTTAAGGTGGTATTAAATGACTTAAATTGTGATGTAAGATTTTGGATATATTGCCCATCTCTAAGTCATTCATTCCCTCTGCGACTTTTTGCAAAGGCTTGCGTTTCGTTTGGTCACACCACAAGGTGTCACTGTGGCCTCAAAGCTTCAGCACAGCCACTCTTGAGCTCAATCGCTATGTCTGAGGTAAAACACGCCCCCTCGTTACGATACAGACAAATAAATGTAGACAATAAATAAGCAGGCCTGTTTAAATTAGAGATAGCCTATACATCCTAAAAGATTTGTTCACATTCCCAGCAAAACTGCATGAATTTGATTAGATTTAAATGAACTAAATATTTTGAATTAAAATGCCATTTGGCCCATGGAAATGAATGAATCTTTATTCATTTAAAAAAAATATCTGAGAAGTATTTTAAACAATTTAGTTTGTATGGATATTTTGATATGTTTATTCTAAAACATAAAATGGATATTGGATTATTTTCAGCGATATACTGTGTAAAGACACAAATGGTCTATATGGTCTATATCTAATGGTTATGGTCTATATCTAATATTTTTCAATGTCTTGTAAATTTGACATTGTTAAACATGGTGTTGTTAAACGTGGATGGGAATATGCATGGAAATTTTATGCAGATGACGTTTTGCATAGTAAAAATAGGCGTTATCAGCTCCATATATGGTGATTTCGGGGAGGAGACTGGGTGGAGATGCACGTACACACAATCTTCTGCTTGCTGTGATATATAAAGGGATTTTTGCGCAGGTTTTGGAGTACACAGAGTTTTATAAAAACAAATCGTGTGTACGCAAAATCTAGCTTTTGTACGACGTACACTTTTAGGTTGAAATCTACTGAAAGTTTTATAAATGAGCCCCCTCACTACAAATTCAGGGTATATTTCATATAAACAATAATGCTTGAGTTAAAAATGAAATTTTTGATATTATGATTTTTTGTGAATCATGATCTCTGAACTGGTGTAATATCAATAATATCAAATCATTCTTTTTTTTTTAAGGTGTGACTTGTGAAAACTCATTCACACACACACACACACACACACACATACATATATATATATATATACACACATACAGACACACACATACACACACATTATATATATATATATATATATATATATATATATATATATATATATAATGTGTGTGTATGTGTGTGTCTGTATGTGTGTATATATATATATATATATATATATATATATATATATATATATATATATATATATATATATATATATATACACATTATTTATTAAATGCTATTATTTGATTCATTATTGCGTTCAGTAAATTATAAGCAGATACTTTCCGACAAGGCATTTTTTAAAAATATCATTGCCCCTTTAACACAGTTAATCATTTCAGTTAAAATGACTTAACTACTATTGAAATATGATTAAAATATGAATAATATGACATTGGAATTTTAGTTTGGATATATAGGCGTGTAAATAATATTCGATTAATTTTCGTAAACTGTTTGAATAGAAAACTAGATAGACTTTATTGATCACACACCCAAACACCCACTCCCTACACACGAATATTAACCAGACCATCATTTCGTTCCTAAATCCGTAGCTCAATATAATTCCTATATGACATATAATTTATATATCCATTGTAATTTAACTCATAGTAAACAGCATAGGCTGTGTGTTCACTGGAGCGTGTTTCCGGGTGTATGTAGCACAGGAGGCGGCCTCACCTTCTCAGCCGGGCGGCGGTATCTCTTCTGCTGCTGCTGAAACAAGCAATGGTTCTTCACGAACCCATTTCCGCCCGCTTTCTTGTCTCGTTTCGACCGGTGAAAGGTATCTCCATTTAGAAGCTTACTAGCAGAGTTTTGCGTCATGTCAGGCCGGCGATGTATGCTGAGTCTCCTGCTTCACTTGTTTAATCTCACTGGAGTTCCCGTATCCTCCAAACCGTCGAATGACATAGATACGCCCACTCCTAGATTACAGGAAAGACCTCGCCTTCCACACACACTCACAGCCAATGGTGTTGAGGAACGTTTTGCGGGCGTGGTTTGTTGATGAATATGTATTATCCATCTGACTGAAGTTATTAACCTATAGTCAGAGCCATATGGCTCTGCCTATAGTAACCCCTTTAAGAGCGTGAACCAACTGAACCAACCTTTTTTCTTTACGTCACACATTACGCGTTTTTTTATTGGATACTAGATAAGCTCCACAGAGTAATGGAAACTCTGACATGTACGTTAATATCTATGGTTAATATCCAACTGTATGAGTAGCATCTGCCTGCACAACCGCAGGCTGCATTTTCAGGACCGCAGTCCTAGGAAAGCATTTCTAGGACCCTAGGTTTTTATCGGTTTTTATTGACAACGCCACCTAGCGAATTAGAGGACCAGCAAAGATGGATGACGATCAGAGTGTGAGTATCACATGTGAATCAGTTTTATTTTAACATTTTAAACAATCGTGGTGCATTTCATTGGAAAGTTAATGTAGCCGAAGTGATCGTAATTTGCTGAATAGTCTGGAATGCATCAGCTATCATACGTTAGATAGTGCTGTAAATGAATTGTTAGCACATTTGTTAAACTAAACTTGCATGAAAAGCTTGTGTTAACTTAATGACAGCACAACACAACTGTATTACGTTCGTTGTGAAACTGTTAGTTACTGTTTTTTTTCTTCATTTTTCAAGTCACAGTGCTCACAGTCAGCCTGTTTAACGTTACCACACAAAACATGTTATGAGTACGTCTCTTTATTTTGAACTGGTTTTATAATGTTGGTTGAGACATAGGACGTTTTTATAGTCAGGCATAACTGTTAAAATACCACGTGTTAGATTGTCATGTACTGTACTGTACTGTACTCTATATGAAGTGCTTACAAAGACACAGCTCAGGGCAGGCAGAAGTATGACAAAAGGTGAATTAATTGCTCAAGTCTTTGACATAACCCTAATTCATGTCTATTTATTTATATAAAAAAGAACTTGGGTTTTTTAATGTTTTTTTTTTTACTTTACCATCACAGGTAAGAGTAGAACATTGAATTGTTTTTACACAATGTCCAATGTATCCTCTTTTCTTTTAACAGCAGTTCTATTAACCAAGCAGTGATTAGGCCTATGTTCTTTATTTACTGTTTCAATGAAGTGGAGGAATTTAATAGAATGATAGAGAAACAATTGAGAAAAGAGGGAGAGCATTCAGATGGTAATGCTGCTGCACATCACAATGTGTGCTTTAAATATTTAAAGGACAGAAACAGGTCATAGGGGTGTACGATATCGTCTGCGATAATATCGTAATTGTTGTTTTAACGATGTGCGATTCGACATTATCGAGTATATCCCTCACACACACCCAGAGAGTGCACGCATACCCCACCTGATGTAGTTTGTTGATTAGACTAATGCAGGTGCGCATTTCACTTTCCGCTTGCTATATTTATATCATATAATATAGTTAATGTGATATTGATTTTATACAAGTTTACTAAACAAGAAGTTAATATTAAGTGACTTACAGTTTAGTCTTCCATATTGCCTATTTTTGCTTTATTTCGCCACCGAAAAATTGTTCAAAACAAACACACTGTATCTGCGTCTCTGAGCAACACGCAGCGGTGTTTTCATACTGAACGAATCAGCTTTTGAACAAATCAATGATTCAATAACTACGATGGATTAAGAGAGTCAAATCAATTCCTTATATAATACCATATTGGAATAATATCGTAGAGAATTTACAGTGGGAGAAAGTATGGTCTTTGTCTCATAAGTATCTGCTTACCAATAAAGTAAAAGAAATAACATTTAAATTAATTCACAAATGTTACCCAACCAAAGTCAAACTGATTAAATATAAATCAGACATTGAAGTGGATTGCAGTTTCTGTCACTCCTCTGAGGAAGATGTCATTCACTTGTTTTGGCAATGTTCCCACACAGAGACATTTTGGTCAGAGTTGTTAATGTTTATCCAATCTTATTTTGTGAGTGACTTTTCTTTCTGTTTTGAAGATGTTTTCTTTGGTTTGTTTGACTACTCAAAAGAGAACATAGGGAAATATTACATAATTAATTTGTGTTTCTTACTAGCTAAATTTCACATACATAAGCAAAAATTTTCTGTCTCTAAACCTCTCTTTTCTCTATTCAAATGATTTGGACAAGTATATGGAAACTATCCAAAGCTCTGTTAATCCCAAAGCGATTAAAACTGTATCTCTATATTCAACTTTGGTGTCCTCTTAAGGTCTAACCTTTTACATTGTGTTTTTAATTTAAAATTTTTTATTGTTGCCCTGGCAGATTGTCCGTGTCTATCTTTTTATCTTTTCTTTTTTGTTTCCATGTTTATTTGTATTGACATAATAATGTAATGTCGTGTAATGTTGAATAAAAAAAATAATTAAGAGAGTCAAATGCTTCGTTCCTTAAATGAATCAGCTGTTTAAATGAATCGGTTGAATCTCAATGACTCACTCATTTAACGTGACTTGCTGCAACCTACTGGCGGTTTGAATTTCACAATTAAAGTATCTTCATGTTTTAAATAATTTCAAATATCAATATTGTTTAAACATCAAAACATTATTTATGCATAACTGCAAGATATTAATTTGTCACTTCTGAGCTGTGTAAATGATCTAAATGCCACTTCAGATGCAGCTTTTGTGTTTCCTCTGCACTGCAAAGATACATTTTGTTGATCAAATTATTATTTAATATGATGGTAACAGCCCTATTGTGTCTTATTATAATTGATTTTTATTAATTTTATGAAATTGACACAAAAGATGTAAAAAAATAAATGTATCAAGGTAAAAAAGATTATTTCTGTCACTTCTGTGAACTGACCACCACACAGAATATGAAGAATATCAAACATTTTAGGAGTCAGCTGACCATGGCAGTCCATCACCTTCCAAAGTACCACCACAAAAACACACTCAGCAAAATATCTTCCAATTATCGTTATCAAGAAAATCCTAGAAAATATCAAGATATCTTTTTTTGTCAATATCGCACACCCCTAGTTACTGTAGAAATTACATTTTATTTATATTCAGATTTCTTGCATCGCTCTCTATTATTTTTTATTTTCTTGGTTCAGATGCGCTTTATTGACTTGAATGTTTCAAGAACCTGTTCACCCAAATCTTTGAACAGTATGCAGTAACAGTATGAACATTATTTGTTATGATGAAGATTGATCATTTAGTATTGTATATAATGTGTGTGCTCTGTGACTAAGATCTTTAAAATTAAAAGTGTTACTTATTTCATTTACTTCTCTATCTTTCTCTCTCTTAGGAGTCAGTGAAGACGTTGTCCATGAAGTTCTTTTCTATGTGGTTCACGTCATGAACAAATTTGTTTTTGTGTTCAAATTCAACTGTTGCAATATATTATTTTTTAAAATCTACACAATCTTAAATCTACCCACAGAGTCATCCTTGTGTATTCCCTCTGTACTTTGAAAATGTGATTGACTGAAAAGGCTATACCATTCCTTGTTTATTTTACTTGATGAATTATTAAATTATGCAACTGGACCCAATAATTACTGCAAAAAGAAAGCTGTATTTGGGTGTAATAAACCTTTAAAAACCTCTAAAACCTCAGAAAAAAAGGTTAAAATATTGCCTTGGTGGCACTTGTTTCGGTTCCCCAAAACTAGGGTCCTGGAAATGCGTTCCTGGGATTGCAGTTCTCCGATTCGGTAGGTGGCGCTGTCACAAAAAAATAGGGTCCTAGAAATGCGGTCCTGAAAGTGCAGCCTCCGATTGTGCAGGCAGATAATGTTGGAACTGTATGGGAGCATTATTGAGATCTGTTTTGCGAAAAAGGCCATGAAACTTACCTTTTCATGTCTAGGCTGTGCTTAAAATAAGCCCATGTCTTAAATAAAAAATAGTTTCCGATTTTCAGCACCTTTAGAAACTTTTCACAAATAAGGTACAAAATATGTTTTGAAAGATATATGTCTATATATGTCTATCTTTCAAAATTTGTGCTTTTATTTAGCCTTAACACAATTTGATGCAGGCTGACTGACTTCACTAGATTGCATCCACACTGTTAGGTATCAGTATAAGTCCAAGATGACTGCCAATAATAGCCAGCACAATATAAACAAAAATGTATATAAAAATATGGCATGCTGTAAGTCTGTAGCTCATGGTTAGTATTGACTTTTTAGCCCCTACTGGTGGAGGACATAACTACATTCTCTGTGGACTTTTCTTTTCCCAATTATTTTTGCAAGCATGTCAGAGTGTTGCAAGTGAAGGGCTTGAGACTTTGCACATTCTCATGATGCCATCAATCATCATTTCTATGACACAGTTTCCTGTGGCTTTACTGATTAGTCATAATCACTTTACAACAATACAATTTTGTTGTACAATACAACTGAGTTAAGGTTGTATTGCTTATAAACACCTGTGTCCAGAACTGAGTGCCAGATTTCAAATCACATACTTCTTATGCCATACAATGCCATCCAGATGAATGGCAATGCTAACAGCTTTCTCCATATATTACAGATCTCCACAGATTTGCTTTGGCACAAAATGTTGCTTTAGTTCCCTTTAGATAGGTTTCACTTGTATTGCGTCAGAGTTTATCTCTTTATGCTATGGGGACAGTTTTCTCCAAAATACTGACGCCTGATTGGTTTACATCTGTGCACTTGCACAGACAAATGGCTTTTCAGCCCACCAAAGCAGGCAAATCGATTGCCTATTTAAGTAATTTAAGTCACCTCCGCACTGACTATGAAAACTACAATGACACAGAAGCCTCTTCTCGCGGTTGAAGCAAGCCTCTGCAGCGGACTGCTTCTCCCCCGTGGATTCAATAAAAAAAAAAAAGTCAATTTCACGGCCCAAAAGAGGATTTTTCTATTTCTAAAAAAGCTAATTGAGCGACATTTGTTGCAAAATGTCACGGCACAAGTGTGCTTCCCTCTGAGTTTTGCACTGCTTTGCTCAATGGGTCACTTTCTTCAAAGAAAACGATCCCGCCTCACACACATAGACAGTAAAAGAAATGGACACAGCGACCCCATAGACTTCGACGGAGAGAATTGAGGTAAATTAGAAGCACTTACTTCCTGATGGCTGAGCGTACTGCGCAGACTCAGACTGAGCTTGATGACGTAGATGTGACGTACGCAACCTGTCTGACAGTTGTAAGTCCTCTAGTAGTTGTGCAGATTGAAATCTGAATCACATTGTTGAAATATCTTGTCCCCGTTGTTTTTGGCTCTCTATGGGGTTCTCCCTTGACTTTATTGGAATTTATGCCTCCACGTCCCCCCGACAGTAAAAGATTACCTGTGAGCTTCTCCTCCTGCCTGTACAGTAATTTCTCTTAACGCGACAGTCGCGTTGGTTATGACGCAATCGTTAGCCTATTTTTTACAAAAACGGCTTTTACGGGGCGATAGTGTAAGATACAAGGTAATGGAGCCTATTATACATTGTCGTGTTTCTTTAGAAATAAACAATGGACAAATGTGTCTTTAAACGCCTCAGATGTTAAGTTATTCACTGTCAAAGTGACACCAAAATGAATGGGAGTCAATGGGATGCTAACAGCAGGTGACGGTTTGGTTTGGAAATATTTCAGGTCTTTTATTGTTTTAAAACTGATGATTTTGGCATACAGCTCATGAAAACCCAAAATTCCTATCTCAAAAAATTAGCATATCATGAAAAGGTTCTCTAAACCAGCTATTAACCTAATCTTCTGAATCAACTAATTAACTCTAAACACCTGCAAAAGATTCCTGAGGCTTTTAAAAACTCCCAGCCTGGTTCATTACTCAAAACTTCAATCATGGGTAAGACTGCCGACCTGACTGCTGTCCAGAAGGCTATCATTGACACCCTCAAGCGAGGGGGTAAGACCAAAATAAATTTCTGTACGAATAGGCTGTTCCCAGAGTGCTGTATCAAGACACCTCAGTGGGAAGTCTGTGGGAAGGAAAAAGTGTTGCAAAAAAAAACGCTGCACAACGAGAAGAGGTGACCAGACCCTGAGGAAGATTGTGGAGAAGGACTGATTCCAGACCTTGTGGGACCTGCGGAAGCAGTGGACTGAGTCTGGAGTAGAAACATCCAGAGCCACCGTGTGCAGGAAATGGGCTACAGGTGCTGCATTCCCCAGGTCAAGCCACTTTAGAACCAGAAACAGCGGCAGAAGCGCCTGACCTACAGAGAAGCAGCACTGGACTGTCGCTCAAATTTTGCATGTCATTCGGAAATCAAGGTGCCAGAGTCTGGAGGAAGACTGGGGAGAAGGAAATGCCAAAATGCCTGAAGTCCAGTGTCAAGTACCCACAGTCAGTGATGGTCTGGGGTGCCATGTCAGCTGCTGGTGTTGGTCCATTGTGTTTTAACAAGGGCAGGGTCAATGCAGCTAGCTATCAGGAGATTTTGGACCACTTAATGCTTCCATTTGTTGAAAAGCTTTATGGAGATGAAGAGTTAGTTTTTCAGCACGACCTGGCACCTTCTCACAGTGCCAAAACCACTGGTAAATGGTTTACTGACCATGGTATTACTGTGCTCAATTGGCCTGCCAACTCTCCTGACCTGAACCCCATAGAGAATCTGTGGGATATTGTGAAGAGAAAGTTGAGAGACGCAAGACCCAACACTCTGGATGAGCTTAAGGCCGCTATCGAAGCATCCTGGGCCTCCATAACACCTCAGCAGTGCCACAGGCTGATTGCCTCCATGCCACGCCGCATTGAAGCAGTCATTTCTGCAAAAGGATTCCCGACCAAGTATTGAGTGCATAACTGAACATAATTTTTTGAAGGTTGACTTTTTTTTTAATTAAAAACCCTTTTCTTTTATTGGTTGGATATGAAATATGCTATTTTTTTTAGATTTCCATGGGTTTTCATGAGCTGTATGCCAAAATCATCAGTATTAAAACAATAAAAGACCTGAAATATTTCAGTTGGTGTGCAATGAATCTAAAATAAATTAAAGTTAAATTTGTATCATTAAATTATGGAAAATAATTAACTTTTATCACAATATGCACATTTTTTGAGAAGGACCTATAAATAATAATACAAAATGAAAGGGCACCTATTATGCAAAGTTCACTTTTATAAGGTGTTTGAACATAAATGTGTGTTGGCAGTGTGTGTACACAACCACCCTATAATGGTAAAAATCCACCCACTAATTTTTTTTAATCCCCATAAATCATAAGCAGTGTCTCAGCACAAACTGTTTGTATGTCACACTGCAACGTACGGCCCTGCCTGCGAGTGTTGATGGACACATTTTAGCGTAGACCCGCCCTCAGAGAGCTGTACACAGTCCTCCATGTTTATCTCCTCACCAGAGCATTAACAGCAGCAAGTGAGAGATGTGTTCTTATTAATGCTACTAAAGTTCAGTCAGTCAAGAGCAGTGAGTGTTTTTCTGTTGTTCGGATCATATTAACAGCAGATAGAGCAATACATACTGTATTAAACCGCATTCACTTTAGTAACGTTAGACAGATGGATCTAATATACACACACGATTTTTTGTAATTGCATACGTGCACAGGCACAACCAACTGTTTTCATCTGAACTTTGTGTGTTTCGGACATTACCTTGTGAAATATCCTCAAAATATTCAATAAATAATTCTGGTTGGAATTCCTTGAAGGCCATAATCACTGCCATCATTTCCAGGCAGTTGATGTGCCAGTTCTCAAGTTCTTCATCCTTGACTTAAGGTGTCTAAACCACGCTCTGATAAAATGGCCATTCAGAATGTTAACTTGGAAACAAATCCGCTTGCAGATCTGCCCAGGCGATTGGTTTTTAATCAGTGGATCTAAAGGATGCTTACTTTCATATCCATATAGCTCTCCATCACAGACTGTGCTTGAGATTCGTGTTTGAAGGGGTGGTGTATCAATATACAGTATTACCATTCAGACTGTCCCCAGCTTCACACACTTTTACAAAATGCATGGGTGTGGCTCTCTCCCCTCTGAGGAGACAGGGAGTTCTCGTCCTAAATTATCTTGACGATTGGTTTCTCTTAGTCCAATCGAAAATGGAACTGTGTGCACACAGGTCTCTGCTCCTCAGTCATCTGGAGAGTCTGGGGTTCAGAAGTAAGAGCACGCTCTCCCCCAGCCAATGCAAATGCGGGCCTGGATTTTGCTGGAAAACTCCCTGACAATTCAGATGTTAGCGTCGGCATTCTAATCAGGGAACAACCTTCCCTTGAAATCCTGTCCCGGAATGGACCGCTTCCTGGGGAATGGAGACTCCACCCCCAGATGTGCATGATTTGGAGCATTTTTGGCCAGGCGGAAGTCAAGTCAAGTCACCTTTTATTTATATAAAGCTTTTTACAATACAGATTGTTTCAAACCAGCTTTACATTGATAACAGGAAAATAATGCTACAAAATTTGTTTTCATGTGAAAAAACAGCGATGTCATTGTCCAGCTCAATTCAATTCACATAAAATAATTTTAAAATAGCCAGATCAGTAATATTATTGAATATTTAGTGTGCCCAACTAAGCAAGCCAAAAACAACAAAGGTGACAAGAAACCAACACTTCTTCAGGTTGCAGAACGGAGAAAAAAACCTTAGGAGAAACCAGGCTCAAACATCCAAAGAGAATGCCTGATATTCTTTTCAAAGGTACAGGATGCCCTGGCCCACAATTGGCTCTCTCTGTGCCTTTATGCCTTCTCTCTGGTAGTACTGCTCCCTTAGGTCATCAGCCAAATCAGGGAGGACAGGCGTTCAGTCTTCATTGCACCACTCTGGCAGAACCAGCCGTGGTTCCTGGTAATGAATTAGCTGCTGTCAGTTGCACCATGGCCAATCCTGCTGGGAGGGACCTCCTTTAACAAGCAGAAGGGTCAATCTGGCATTCCCAACCTGAGTTGTGGAGCCTCTACCTGTGGCCTCTCAGCGGGAGCCTACATGTCTCCCAGCCTTACAGTGCCCTATCAGGGTAAAGGCCTACTCCACCAGGGAAATGGCCTCCTCTTGGGCTTGGTCTAGTGGAATATCCAATGCTGATATGTGTGGCGGCCAGCTAATCCTTGCAGTCCACCACTCAGGTTTTATAACCTATATGTCCCTTCCCTTCAGGCACAGATCTTTTCTGCCTAGTCAGCTACCCTCAGTGGTTTCCTAAATTACATAATTCCCACAGGCTCTGGTTCCAAGCCTGAGCCTGCACCTCTTTGAAAATACTATGTCCCTGAATCTAGTTGCTTGCCTGGGGCCCTTGCGCAATACTCGTTCCCGTTATCTCAGGAAACCAAGGCCATTGACAAGCAGAAGTGCCCTTTCGTTCAGTCACTCCAAGTAACGTCAGTGACTGATGAATCGGGGTTTTGCCTAGAAGCCAATCATCTTCGAGATCTAGAAAACGCCCAATGGCAGTGCCAATGCCATGGGCATGCGGAATTTGCATGCGTAACACCTCCCCACCATGTGGGTATATAAGGAAGTACGCTGGCAACGTCGCATTATGTTTCTGCTTCGGAGCCTAGAGCATCTCTTCAGTTCCTAGAGTTCTCTCTCAGTTCTTTGAGACGAGCTGTTCTCCAGGGTGTTGGTGTGACGGTGCGTTCCAGCGATCTCGCATTGCCTGCCTGCTGATTTGTGCAGTGATCTGCAACAGCTGTGTGTGTTTTCCCTGGACGCTTCGACGCTCTGCAGAGCTTTCCTCTCACAAAAAGAGCTTGCGCGTGGCATGTCTTTTTAAAAACGGTTCGCCCGCGCACTCCCGGGTGCGATCGATCTCCGTTGCCGTCTGATGGGCACAATCACTGTTTGATGTGTTTGGGCTTCAGCACGTTCGGGCAGTGTTTGTGGATGTGTCATGTTCCCATTGCGGGAACATGACCATCGCGATGTTGTAGTCGAGACTCAATGATCTCTGTAAAGGAGAGAGAGTGCCCTCTGCCACACCCCAACTTACCGTCTCAGAGAGGGATGGTACTTTGTCTGGTGGCCAGGGTGACCTGAGGGCTGTGCTTTTGTATTAAGAACCCTGACGATCATTCCCCAGGCCACAGCCCCCTCTCGCACATCGCTACACACGAGTGCTGAACTGAAGTGGCGGGACTGTCTGTTGATGCCCCGTTCATTTCGTTCACACTCTAGATAGCAACGAGATGTCAATTTCTGCATCCCAAGGTAGGCTAGAGTCCTTTGGGGATGAAGATTCGGCTGTGTTCTGCCTTCGGGCATGTCAGCACTGCTCCGATCTGACTTAGAGTTGACAGCCATGTTATCTCGGACAGGCGCGAGCCTGGGGCTGGTTTGGTACTCCCATCCTGTCACGAGTGCTCGCGGTTGTTCGATCAGTTTTGGGGCGTGTCACGGAGTGCTTCGACGTGGTGTGGCTATCCTAAGCACCCTTCTCCCTAGCCTGTGGGCTCATCTACTTCGGTGGCGAAGTCCTGCTGAGCTACGGGCCAGGCCACCGACCCTTTGCACATGCACCAGGGTAGAGCGGACCCAGGGCACTTCAATGAGGTGCGTGCCACCACCGACCTCGCCCTCCAGGCGACGAAGGTGAACACACGCTCCCAGGTCGGGCGATATCCACAGCTGTGGTCCGGGAGAGACACCTGGCCTTACCTGGTTGATGTGGGAGGGCTGAGTGGGCCCGTCTCCTCAATTCTCCCATATCCTAGGCTGGCCTCTTCGGCAGCGTGGTCAAGGACCGTGCCCAACAGTTCTCGACCGCCCAGAAGCAGACTGAGGCCTTTAAACACGTACTGCCCCGGCGGCCAGCTGCTGCCACCCTGCGCCAGCTCAGTCGCCTCAGTCTGCTCACTGCCGAGGGGGCTCTTCAACGTCTCCTGTCCCTCTTGCGCCACCCCAGTAGCAGCCTTCAGTGGGGCCGCTCAGAAGAGGCCGAGGGAAGGCGCCACAGTCCGCTCCAGCCCCGCAGCATGCAGAAGAAAAAAATCTCTGCCCAACACGATCTCTTGGAGAACAAAAAGGTAAATCAGCATGACCTGGTCATCAGGTTCCTGAGGGGAGCGAGGAGACTAAATCGTGCCCTCTTGGGACCTCGCAGTAGTTTTAGATGCTCTGCAGAGGTCTCCCTTCGAGCCACTGCAGTCAGTTGATCTTAAGTTCTTGTCTATGAAGACAGTGCTCCTGATCGCTTTGGCCTCCATCAAGAGGGTAGGGGACCTGCAGGCATTTTTGGTTGATGAAGGGTCACATCTGCTGTACCGCTGAAACGGCTGGGAGTTCAGTCTTGGCTCCTCAGCAGGTAAACATAATGCGATGTTGCCAGCGTACTTCCTTATATACCCACATGGTGGGGCGGAGTTACGCATGCAAATTCCGCATGCCCATGGCATTGGCACTGCCATTGGGTGTTTTCTAGATCTCGAAGATGATAGGCTTCTAGGCGAAACCCCCATTCGTCAGTTACTAGGGATGGGGATTTTTGTCAATTTCTCATTTCGATCATCGATAGGTCGAGTACGAGTACTCGATTACTCGTGGACGGGGTTTGAGTGGGGGGCGGGGGCATCTCCGTCATTGAGATATGAAACTATTTTAAGACTGTTACAAAAATTAATGTTGACATGTCTATGAAAACATGAACATATGACTATAAATAACTGCTAGATAACTAACTATAAATAATTGCTAGATTATGATGCTTAAATGTCTTTTTAAAAGAAACATCTAAAAACAAAGTAACCATCTCAAATAACCCAGTTAATAATATCGGGCATTGTGTTTGAGCTGAAACTGTGAATACACCACCCTGCAGAGCTTTGCTAGAGGTTTAATAAATGCAACCAAACGCATCATATATGAGATTTATCAGATGCCGCTTACGGTTTACATCTGCCCAAAAGGACGCAAATGTGCACATGAATTTTGCCATATTTTACAGGCTATGGTTTGAAAGGGAAACTCATTTTGAAAGCGCATTTCCCTTAACAACAATGATACACAGGGCAACGAAAGAGAATTTACAACACTATTAGGCCTACATCGTGTTCTCTTTATAATGGTATGTTCATGACAGATTGGCGCTGCACATAATTTTATATTTCATGAAGTGATTACTGACATCACTGTGCGTTTTCGAATCCATGATGAGAAACAACTTCGCATTTGAGCTGAAACTGAAGAGAATGAACACCAGCCGGTATTAACGCAAGTGCTTTGCTAGCTGGTTATTAAACTCAACCAAACACATCTTATATGAGATTAATCAGATATAGACAACATAAAAGTAATCTTACAACTTGAATCTGCAGAAAAGGACACGGATGCACACGTGAACTTGACCGCGCTCTGATGTAGCTGTTACTCTCATTGTGGATTTCCTTTATCAGCTGACACACGGGGAACTAAAGCACAGAGTATTGACAACATTCTATTACAATCTTGTTCTCTTTATAATGCTAGGCCTATATAACAGATTGGCGCTGCACAACTTGCACTGTATTTCATGATCACAGGGACTTCAGGCATCACTGCAGTGCGCGCTTCAGTTTCACTTTATTTTGCCGGTCTGGAATGCGTGCTTTCTGACGCTAACCAATCAGACCTCAGTTACCGCCCCAAATGCCGCAATAACCAATCAGAAAAATAGACAAAATATATATTTTTTAAAGTCAGGACGATCATCGTTTTCATGATCGATCGTCGCTGTCACGTTCGAGTACTCGAGTACTCAATCACTGTTGCCCATCCCTATCCGTCACTGACATTACGTCTCCGTTCCCTCCTCAGGGAACGAGGGTTACATACATAATGTTTGTACTGGACTTTTTTGAAAGTTATATTAAACAGTCTGAAAACAAAACAGGGTTCACAACCTGTCTAAATATGTTCACCTCATTCCATTTATGTACATAGTAAAGATCATGTAAAAACTCTCTATAAAATCCATAAAAGAAAATCCATCTGCAGCTTTATTTTGGTCAGAGTCAAACAATATAGGGTCGAGACACAGCAGTGGCAATGGAGAAGGCAACACAGAATCGTAAATGGGGACAAGCTAGGTCGAGGCAGGAAGCAAACATACACAGTCCGAAAAAACAGGCAATGGGTCTGGGCAGGCAGCTTACAATCACAATCCAATAAACAGGCAATAGTCAGGCAGGCAGCAGAGAAACAAACAACAGGAAACAATCCAAGATCAAACATAGAATAACAATCCACAGTCGAAACACTCAGAATTGACCACCTTAGCAAATCAAGACTTCAGAATGGTGGTGTGTGTGTGGCTTGCTTAGTGTGTGTGTGATGAACTGCAAGTGTGTGCACAATCATGGTGCGTTCAAGTCATGTCGTAAATTTAGTATTTATGAGTTGAATACACATGAACCACGAAGTCGTAAATACCAGTGGAATGTTCGGGATTTTCTTTAAACCCTGACCTGCGCTGCATTCCAGTTCGTTTTTATTATGCCCTTCACTCGCTAACTTCCGTCTCGTTCAGTCGGATGTGCGTCATTGCTTACGTAGCATGAGTGCCCACTACTGGCGGAACCTTTGCAATGGACTGAACTGGAACGTCCTATGCTCTTGATCACTTGGAATCCACTATGGAGTTGATTTATTATTTATTTTTTTCCTTTACGAAATTGTTTAATGCAGCATTATATATGTATATAGGTCTGTGTGGGTTGTTTTAAATGTTTTTAAAAATAATTAAAATATCATTAAGGTGTTTGTGGTGGGGTAAATTAAACGCAATATGCGGTGACGTCACAATCGTGTTGCATTGTGGTATATGAAGCTGCCTGAAGTGTACATATGAAGTAGACTCGCTCCCTCGGTCAAAATCTGGCTTTTATTGTCCCATTAAGGTGGCATCCATTTAATAATTTTAATGAATATAATCACTTAATCTCAATGTTATTATTGCATCCTGTTAATGAACAACAATACTGAGGTGCAAATAGTATGTATCTGTCAAAATAAAGTATAAATTACATGTAATTAATATTTACACATATTGCAAAGAGCAGCTACTTTAATATGGTGTTGAATATAACAACTTATATATATCAACTTAGTGTGCTATTTAACTTAGAAAATGCTATTTTCAAAATGCTATTAGAATCGATTTAGTATTTACACTCGGTGTAGCATGCTATTGCTGAGATTCCTCTTTTTATGTTCACTACACCCATTCTGTTTCCTGAATTAAAATATATTAAATCATCTTAGTCAATCAGACTGCACATCCACCCCCTTGTCTGACTGTTAAAGGATTAGTTCACTCTTAAATAAACTTTTGCTGATAATTTACTCACCCCCATGTCATCCAAGGTGTCCATGTCTTTCTGTCTTCAGTCAAAAAGAAATTAAGGTTTTTGATGAAAACATTCCAGGATTTTTCACCTTATAATAGTCTCAATGGACCCCAAATGACAATTTCAGTGCAGCTTCAAAGAGCTTTAAATGATACCAGACGATGAATAAGGGTCTTATCTAACGAAACGATCAGTCATTTAAGATTTTTTTTTTTTTTAAGTTTACGTTTTATAAGCACAAATGTTCACCTTGCTCTGTCTGTGATATGTGTACGTGACATCACGTAATACGCAATTACGTTGAAAAGGTCACGCTTGTCATAGGGGGAAGTATATTTTTTTATATTTATTGTGAAAATTATATATATGTTTATTTATATCAAAGCCCTCAGTTGAGATGTAATGTATTGTGTCATTTCAAATCAAGCTGTAATTTTGTCAAATAATGCGCAAAGTGATTATCATTCAACTGTAGCCATTGAAAGATTTTATTCCAAATATATCTCAAATATAATTTACCCTGCAGCATTTTAACAAAAGGAGTGGGGATTTAAGGGTTCCATTCAATTTTATTTATAAAGCACTTTTCACAATGGACGTTGTTTCAAAGCAGCTTTACAGAAAATTAATTTCTCAAATTTTGTAAGGTCCTGATTTAACGGTTCAATTATTGGACAAGTGCGTTTAAACAGAATTAAAAAAAAAAAAAAAATTCACAGGACCAAAAGTGCACAAAATCACCAATAAAAATTCAGTAAAGTCTTCTAAGTAAACATATAAATGGCTATTTACTGGTTAATATTAAAGAGCCATCTGTTTGATTGACACAACCATTACTTTCTTTTCTGAAGCGCTCTGGAGCTTCAGACGAGCAAGCTGAATGTTATTTACATGCTGTTTTAGTCTCTGCTCCAAAAGAACAAAAAGCTTTTTGCTCAATCGACTGAAACAGCCAGCCTGGAATATTGCTGGTTGTTCCTCCGTGGACAGCAGATAAGAAGCTATCAATCTTAGCTTTTGTCTGCTTGCCAAAGTTTCCATTATGAAACAAAACAATGTGGTGGTTGTTTGTTCTTCAAACCATACAAAAGCTTGCAAAAGAACCAATTTCCTTAGGCTGTCATCAATGAGAAACTCATTTTTCTAGCTCCATGCATTTAGAAATGCAAACAACAGAAAAGTGGGGACTCTTTATCTGCCTGTTCTTAAGAATTAAATACATCTGAACACCTGGACAATGCTGGAATCAAAGTGAGAAACAAAATGAGAAAGGATGTTAAAAACGCATAAAGCATCTGTTTTTCCACTGGATCCTATGAGCAATGTAAACAGAGAATTACAGAATAAATAACCCTATTGGTTGAATCTAATGAAAGCATCCTGGTCATATTGAGGTCCCAAAATCAAAGGAAACTACATCACAAAACATTGTTAGAGTATTTCCTATAATCCGCACACAAGGAATATTAAGCAAAGTAAAATATGTAATGCTTTGCTAAAATGGTTTAAGCTGCGATATTATTGGCACATTCAAAAACAATATATTATAATGCTTTATACATCACATAGCCTAGGTGTTCTTACATTTTTAGGCCTGATCATTCAATCTACCCCAAGTTCCATCCACATTCGACATTAAATGAAATAAAACTGTAAATTAGCTTCTCATTTTTAAAAGAAAATACTGTGGACCTGGTGGTTTCCAGTGATAACATTAATAGTATTGTCAAAGATAATAAATGGTATAATATTGCTTTAAGCAACACATAAATCCCTAAACTGTTTTTGGAGCAGAGATGTTGCTGTTATTTAATGACCCTTTAAATTTATTGAGGACATTTAATCATTAAACAAATATATAAAATGTTAGAACAAAATACATCATACAACTCCAAATTACTCAAGCGTAGAATGTTTCAATTAGGAAACCTAAATCACATTGGAAACTATATTGGACATCTAAGAAATCTTTCATAAAGAAATATTTGGCTTGATTATATCAGCTCTTGCAACCCTGGCATTTTTTTTTATCACCTAACATTACCACTTTAGGCAGATAATTATAACATTTTATGGAAATCATGCAGTATCAGGAATTGAAATGTTGCTGTTTCAGATGTATTAGGGACACTTTTTACTACTTCAAACAATATTACCCCTTATCCTTCTCTTGCGCTTTGTAACAAATCCTTGCCTCGCGAGTCAAAATGACCCAAAGCCCTAAAATTATATTTTTAATGTCTATTTTAAATATTTTTTTAAAGCAGTTTTTATGTTACTTATTTAACTTTAAATTACTAGCCTGGCGTGGTCATTCTCAATTCTAGTCAGAATATGCTCCATTGGGCTTTGATTTTGGGGCTTGTTTCAACCGAACCAGGAAAGACCTAAATTGGATAGACCTACAACTAATCAGAGCAACAGAGCAACGCATAGTTTTAGTTGTCAAATGTCAACAGAACTCAACTGCACTGTTGCCAAGTCCGTGTTTTTTCCCGCGGGTTGTTCTTCATGCCCGCAGGTTGAAGCAATGTGATATATAGACCCAGGAATGCAAATTTTAGCAGGCAACCTTGCCAAAATAACATATTTTACCCCCCACCCCGAACGCCATTTTTTTACCGGAGAACCCCCGAGAACCAATCTGCACGCATGCAGATGAGCGCAAACGATCTTTGCCAGCGATGTACAAAAATAATTTAAGGATACAAAGAGTATTTACCAACACCAACACGATCATCATTTCTGAGAGAAATAGTTAAGGTGAATGCATATATGAACAAGTTCTCCGTTTAGGATTAGAGCAAATTCAACCCAAGCACCTTCTATGACGTGAATGATTACATTACTAATTATCATCTGTCCATCATCATCTAAAGCCCGCCCTGACAATTTCATTGGTCCAAACAGTTTCTTTTCGGGCATAATCACTCCTCTATGGATCATGTCCAGACCGAATTGCCCGAGCAAAAAACATTCTTTCAACTTCAATTCAAAACAACTCACAATTTCATGCATAATCCTTTTAATTCCGCTCAAAATATCTTACATTGGGTGTCTTTGCCGACCTCTTGTGTAAAAAAGATATAATAACATGATATTTCATGACTCTTGCCACTAGATGGCCTTATAGCTCTATATAGAGAAACTGCAGCTCCGCTTGTGCAGTATGGAGGACCAAATTACTCAAAATTAAATAATTAAATAAATAATGAATTCAATTAAACAACAATTAAATGTACCAGTTTATTCTGAAATAATTAAATAATTAATTAAATAATTTATTTATTAATTTAATAATTAAATAATTTATTTGATTAAATATTTATTAAATAATTAAATAAATAAATGTATCTATTTATTTTGTAAAATTACATGAAATTATTTAATATATTTCACAATTACCACACTCTTCCAAATAGATACAAATAATTTTTTATTATTATTTAATGTGCTTTTTCAAAAAGATGTTTTTGATAATAATATGCCGCATTTACGAATTATGCCTATTTTGAGCAATCATGCATTTCCAAAGCAACATTTTTACTAAGATTTTTTTCATAATAATGGAGGACATTTCACAAATGCCAATCAACAGGCAGTGGGCGGTGATTGGCGCTGATTGGATAATCCTTTCAGATTGATTACTTTTTCCTGTCTGGGTCTGACAAATTGCAAGGGGAAATAGGGGAATTGATTGTAAATTAATATGGCGGTATTGATCAAGATAAAAACACACTTACTTAAACACAGCCACATTTATCATCATTCACAGGTTTTTAGAAAATTCAATAGAGTCAAAATACATTTTCAGTCACAAATAAGAAATGAGAAGCACCCTTGGTGTTCTGTGATGTCACCACAGCACACACAGATCGATCTGTCATGTCTGTCGACTCTTTAACTTCAAACCAATCAGCGCCAAGCACCGCCCACTACCTGTTGATTGGCATTTGTGAAATGTCCTCTATTATTATGAAAAAAATCTTTGGCAAAATCGTGCTTTGGAAATGAATGATTCGTAAATGCAACATATTATTATGAAAAACGGCTTTTTGAAAAAGCACATTTAATAATGAAAAAATGATTTTTAAACATAGTGTGTGTGTGGAAGAGGTGATTGTGAAATATATTAAATAATTTCATGTAATTTTACAAAATAAATAGATACATTTATTTATTTAATTATTTAATTAATATTTAATTAAATTAATTATTAAATGAATTATTTAAGTAATTGTTTAATTATTTCATAATAAACTGGTACATTTAATTGTTGTTTTATTGAATTCATTATTTATTTAATTATTTCATTTTGAGTAAATTGGTCCTCCATAGTGCAGGAATATACTACTGGTTTTGCTGGGTGCTATAGTGAGCTTTTCTTCAGCATGCATTCAGATACACATGTAGACATTATAAAATAATTTTTTGGTATTTTTAGCAGTTTGTTAGAATTTTGAGCATTTTTCCACTTCTAGGCCTAATTAATCATTCCTCACATTGCATTAATTCCTACGGGGGTCAAATTGACCTGTGAGGGAAGGACTTGTTACTTTTGTAAATTTCAACCACAAAACTCCTCGAATCCAGTCAATTTTTTGTACATTCGTGGTTCAATTGTGACAGAAGTCCTAGTGTCTTGGACCACTTCGATTAACTCAAATTTATTTTAAATGAGCCGAGGGAAGGATGAGGGTTAAAACACGCATCACATCTTGAAAAAAAAAAAATTATCTTGGTCAATCATCATGTGAATTAATATAAAATGCAATGAGATGTCAAAATTGTTTGGATTAAAGTATTTGTAGATATAAGTAAATTAAACTCATAAAAACAACTAAACTCTGATAATTACATAAGGCTACTCAAAGAGTATTATTCAGCCATCTGCTCTTTTTTTCCAAAATGTTATGCATGATGGTAAGTAGCAGAATATTTTCTGTAAAAATGCTAATGAAAGACATTTTTTTTAAATATCAAGCCAAGCCCAAGCCCATTTACTCTTTCCTTAAAATCAGGCATGTATGCATGCGTGTGCGTGTGTGTTCATGTTTTTCTATCCTGGTGGGGACTTCAACCTGACTGCACACAGACTCATGGGGACTCGTGTCACTGTGGGGACCTAAATTGAGCTTATAAATCATACAAAAGTTTTTTTTGAAAATGTAAAAATGCAACATGTCCCCTGTGATGGGTAGGTTTAGGGGCAGGGTAGGGGGATAGAAAATACGGTTTGTACAGTATAAAACCCATTAAGTCTATGGAGAGTCCCCACAGAGATAGTAAACCAGACGTGTGTGCGCGCATTTTATATATATATATATATTTTATATATATATATATATATATATATATATATATATATATATATATATATATATATATATATATATATATATATATATATATATATATATATATATATATATATATATATATAACATTTTGTTTTTGTTTTTTAAGGAAGCATTTTCTCCATTTAAAACAGTCCTAGGGAAAATATAATTATTTAAAGAATTATTCAATCCATTACTAATAGAGGACCAAATTACAGAATCATTTTTTGCTATGCATTCTTTATAAAGCTCTCAAACTGAACAATACTAATCTTCCCCCTTGAACAAACTCAAGGAAAGCACATGTTTTTCTGGGCTTAATTAGCTCTAGGGTGTGAACAGCAGACTCAGCAGATGAAACCACTGTGTTTGCACTGGATTTATAAGAATAGTTGAGTCATTTAAAATTAATTTTACCTTGCACCAAAGTAGTTGGAGCGCTGTTCAGAGATTACTTTAGACAAATTTCGCAAATAATCTTTCACATTCAATGATATCCTCTACAAGACATTTATTAGAATGACTTTGCAGTACAACAGTTAAGTTCACACTTTTGAGTTCAAGAAAACATGACTGGAGAAAAGCGGTTTAGATTTATGATGATAAAAAAAAGAAGGAAATATGAAACCATATTACTAATAGTTCATCATTCATTTTACAGCTATCAAAAATAGGGGGAGGGAAGGATTTGACCCTGCAGCTGTGGACAGAAGAAGTGTCTCACTCCTTCCTGCGTTTCTTCTCATGGTCATAGTCCTTTGAGCGGCCACTAGTGGAGGCCCTTTTGGATCCTCCGTGCTGCTTGGCTTCCTCCAAGAACTTATCCAGACCGAAAGGATCCTCCTCAAACTGCACAGGCCCGTCGCGGCGAGGACCGTGGTCAGCACCAGAGAACTCCCGATCAGGAACAAACCTGGAAAGAGAACAGAACATCTTCAAATTGCATAAACCAGGAGGCTAAAAATACAATAAACAGATGTGTCAAAAATACAAATGTACAGTATTGTTCAAAATAATAGCAGTACAATGTGACTAACCAGAATAATCAAGGTTTTTAGTATATTTTTTATTGCTACGTGACAAACAAGTTACCAGTAGGTTCAGTAGATTCTCAGAAAACAAACAAGACCCAGCATTCATGATATGCACGCTATTAAGGCTGTGCAATTGGGGTATTAGTTGAAAGGGGTGTGTTCAAAAAAATAGCAGTGTCTACCTTTGACTGTACAAACTCAAAACTATTTTGTACAAACATTTTTTTTTCTGGGATTTAGCAATCCTGTGAATCACTAAACTAATATTTAGCTATATGACCACCGTTTTTTAAAACTGCTTGACATCTGTGTGGCATGGAGTCAACCAACTTGTGGCACCTCTCAGGTGTTATTCCACTCCATGATTCTTTAACAACATTCCACAATTCATTCACATTTCTTGGTTTTGCTTCAGGAACAGCATTTTGATATCACCCCACAAGTTCTCAATTGGATTAAGGTCTGGAGATTGGGCTGGCCACTCCATAACATTAATTTTGTTGGTTTGGAACCAAGACTTTGCCCGTTTACTAGTGTGTTTTGGGTCATTGTCTTGTTGAAACAACCATTTCAAGGGCATGTCCTCTTCAGCATAGGGCAACATGACCTCTTCAAGTATTTTAACATATGCAAACTGATCCATGATCCCTGGTATGCGATAAATAGGCCCAACACCATAGTAGGAGAAACATGCCCATATCATGATGCTTGCACCTCCATGCTTCACTGTCTTCACTGTGTACTGTGGCTTGAATTCAGAGTTTGGGGTCGTCTCACAAACTGCCTGTGGCCCTTGGACCCAAAAAGAACAATTTTACTCTCATCAGTCCACAAAATGTTCCTCTATTTCTCTTTAGGCCAGTTGATGTGTTCTTTGGCAAATTGTAACCTCTTCTGCACATGCCTTTTTTTTTAACAGAGGGACTTTGCGGGGGATTCTTGAAAATAGATTAGCTTCACACAGACGTCTTCTAACTGTCACAGTACTTACAGGTAACTCCAGACTGTCTTTGATCATCCTGGAGGTGATCATTGGCTGAGCCTTTGCCATTCTGGTTATTCTTCTATCCATTTTGATGGTTGTCTTCTGTTTTCTTCCACGTCTCTCTGGTTTTGCTCTCCATTTTAAGGCATTGGAGATCATTTTAGCTGAACAGCCTATCATTTTTTGCACCTCTTTATAGGTTTCCCCCTCTCCAATCAACTTTTTAATCAAAGTATGCTGTTCTTCTGAACAATGTCTTGAACGACCCATTTTCCTCAGCTTTCAAATGCATGTTCAACAAGTGTTGGCTTCATCCTTAAATAGGGGCCACCTGATTCACACCTGTTTCTTCACAAAATTGATGATCTCAGTGATTGAATGCCACACTGCTATTTTTTTTGAACACACCCCTTTCAACTAATTCAACTAATTGCCCAATTGCACAGCCTTAAGAGCGTGCATATCATGAATGCTGGGTCTCATTTGTTTTCTGAGAATCTACTGAACCTACTGGTAACTTGTTAGCCACGTAGCAATAAAAAAATATACTAAAAACCTTGATTATTCTGGTTAGTCACCTTGTACTGCTATTATTTTGAACAAAACTGTACATCTGTTGTGATTCTAACCATTTATCATTCAAAGCATTCAATAGTGCTTAAGATTTTAATTAGATGAAATTTCATTAGTGTTCTATTTCTTAAAAAATCAGATGTTTTTCTGTATTTAAAATACATGGAAATATTCGGTCCAGGTGTATCCATACCTGCTGCTCTGCATGAGTGTGTCCAGGTCATCTCCATACATGTCCTTATCTGCACTCTTACCAGGCCTGTAAATATTCTGTGCCATGTCTCTGCCACTTCTGAAAGGTTGATCATACACATTATACAGCTCATCCTCTCCACCAGCAAAACCACTGTCCATCCCCTGAAAAACACAAACAAACAGTGAGTTTCATACTTCACAACTGTGAAATATGCATCTTACAATCATTTGTATCGATTTAACATTTAATATTATCTATCTATCTATATCTATATCTATATCTATATATATATATATATATCCTATATGTCCAAACCTGGTCCTGGAGGGCTACCACCCTGCAGATTTTAGCTCCAACCTGAATCAAACAAACCTGAACCAGCTATGGTGTTCAGGGCTGCTTGATGATTACAGACAGGTGTGTTGGAGTAGAGTTGGAACTGAAATCTGCAGGACTGTAGCCCTCCAGGTTGGACACCCCAATTTGATTTTTATATCAATTTTGACCATTGAGACCATTAGTCTGCCTGAAGCTGTATTTCTGTGTGAAACCAAAAAAACAATACTCTGTGTGGAATGATGTAGACACTGCACTAGTGATACAAAACACACAGGTCTTTTACATCCCAGTAACAAGCTCCTATTTTTTACAGTAGATTAACTCAAATTGATAATAACAGGAATTATTAAGCTTGCTGCGATAGTCGGTGTTACAGGTGTCCATCACTTGCCCACCGCGGCACCATCGTTTTGATATTTTAAAGTAGTAAAATGTTTTGTTCAGTTTGAACAAAAATGTATGTGATGAACAGATTAACTACAATTAAAAAACTGAATGTGCAGCATGAGCTAGGGGTGCACCCGAATTTCGGCCGCTAAAAATTTTCGGCAGAAAATGGCCTTACCGAAATAAAGAAAAACAGCTGAAAATGTAAACCGAAAATGATTGTGACACCCGCTCCTCCCATCCGTGCACAAGCACTTAGGTTTCAATCACGGTCGAGCTGTTTTCACGTGTCTACCTATCAATGAGTAAGCATGTCAGCAGTATGGAAGTATTTTATATACGAAGCTAAACTGTGTGTGTGTGTCCAGGAAACATGTAGGAAGGGTAGTGAACGGATAGGATGGGTCCAGGTAAGGGGCGGGGTCTGACGGCCGCACACGCTTCTCTCTCCGGTCCGAGATACGAGGGGTTGCAGCTTTGACGCGGCGGCTCATCCTCTTTAGCCACGGTAACTGAGGAGAATAGTGGCCCGGCATCCTAGCCTGTCAGCAGTGTTACAGTACATCTCCGTTCCGGACCGCGGGTCCCTTCCTACACCCACAAGGACACCAGCATGTGCATGCACGGGGAGAGAGAGACTACAGTCTCCTGAAGAGAGGCATGCTTGTGATTTAACAGCAGCAGTGATGAGGCTTCATGATATTCAGGTGTGCCTCATCACTCACCGTCTTCTCAATTTCAGATTTCATGGACGGGGTGGCGCTGATAATAAAGGAGAGGCAGCCGTTCCGTCACATTTTATTTATAAAAATCTCTTTACTGAACTAAAAAAATCAGTAGGGCTGTGTATTGACAAATTTCACGATTCGATTTCTATTCACAAGCTTTCAATTTGATTCAATAACAATTATTTTGGAAATATATATCAGATATAGTACATGGAAAATTTGCCAAAAACATAAATATATATATATTTAAAAAAAACTCTCAACTAATGCTGTAAACTATACATGAGTGTCAGTTGGTACTACATTAATATAATATCGAAGGTTAAAATTAACTTATTTGTATACACTTAATTTACAAAATGTAATTTGGGAAAATGTTCTCACCATCACATCCCTAACGGGTAAAGGCTAATACATTTTGATTCTATTATTCTATTTCCCACAATGTCAAACAAAAGCAGCTTAACCCAAAATGCAAGCTTGGGCATACGCTTATTCCATAAGCTTGTGCAGTTACACGCTCTAGACAGAGAATATACTCCGTTGCAGGGAACGCTAAGAAGAAGCAAAAATATGTATTAAGTATAACGAGGTTGGGTTCCAATTCAACTGTCCATCTTAATAAAAACAACTAAAAAGAGTATTTTATTTTGACAGATTTTATAGTGTAAGCATATGCAAATGCAAATGAGAAACATTCCGATGGGGATGCTAGGTGTGCACAAAAAAAAAAAAATTGAATCCCAAAATTTAAATTTGAACACCAACCCATTGAACGAATATCCAGCCCTATGTAATACAGGGTTTGATATTACATTTACATTTATTCATTTAGCAGACGCTTTAATCCAAATTTTGTCTGTCTTAAACGGAGATTAATCACAATCATAGCTTTATTTCATGTGTTTAATTGCACACCTTGGGCAAAAGCACCTTACCATTGCACTGATCTCCTTACTGAACTAAAAACAGTAGGGCTGGGTATTGACAAGTTTCACGATTCGATTTCTATTCACAAGCTTTCAATTCAATAACAATTATTTTGGAAATTTATATTAAATACAGTACATGGAAAATTTGGCAAAAAAAAAAATCTATCAACTATTGCTGTAAGCTATACATGGGTGTCAGTTGGTACTACTTTACTATAATATTGTAGGTTAAAATTAACTTAGTTGTATACACTTAAATTACACTCAAGTTTGTCAACCATTTCTGTCATAAAAACTTTACTGACTTAATCAAACATGCATTAAATATTGAAGAACAAATTATAATGAATATGTAATGTGGTGTATATATTTATCAAAATGCTCCTCTCTAGAGTTCATTCTAGCTCACTAATGAGTTTATGGTCACGGGATGTTTTTTCAGAGGTAAATTTGACGTTACGTGACATTGTTTACAAGCTATTGACGTCTTTCTGCTGTCAAAACACTGATTGAGCAATTACATGTGAAACGATACAGATTTTGATAAGTTGTACTCTTATCTTTTAACTTACCTTAAGATGTACATTTATGTTTATTTCACACTGTAACTGGTATTAAAGCGGATGATATGATCAGTTCATATGGGCTGAATTTTGTAATTCAATGGACATCATTTGAAATCTGAGACTGTTTCATATCAAAAGTAACGAAGCACAAAGATTGTGATTTATTTTATGGGAGTCGCGGTACAATGTTCCATTCATTCATGAACTGAAAACAGGATAGGCTAATCGATTCTTGCGGCTTCATAAAAATGAGAAAACCTATATTCTTTACCCAGCCCTAAAAATCAGTAAGGTCACCAAGATAAGCAAAGCATGATGGTTGATTACCTTGCTCTGATTGAAGAGTCTCTGGTCATACTGAGCCTCACTGGAGGCACGGGGGTTTGGTTGACCCAGGGCAATGAGCTCACTGATGTCCCTGTCCTGATCTCTTTGTAGCTTTGACCTGGACAGACGGAAATTACACTGACATCAGCTAAACTCACTTTAACACCTCATACAAAGAGCCATCACACTACATTAAACACGTCTCAAACTGGGAGTTCAGGGAATTCTCACACAAACATCTTTTGAAGAAAAAGCATGAATAATTCAAGCTATCACAACCACAGATTAAATGCATTTTAAGAAGTATGACAAGATTGGTCTGAATACGGGATGTGTCAGTTTGTTTCACTAAAAGGTGTCTGATGTAAAAACAAACACCGGTGGGACTTGTATGAGATCAGAGGAGCAAAAATAACACAAAACCACATACATTAAATGGATGGGTTGCACCAGTTCTGACGGCCCATGAATGATTCAGGGTAAGAGTGTAAAAAATGCATGTACCTCTTATCAGGGGCGGCTCTGGAAATGTTCCTGTCGTGCTGCCTTTCTTTCCTCCTCTCGTGACGGATCTCGTCACGCTCCCTGACTTCTGTGTCCTCACCACCTAAGAGATAATCAAAGACATAGATGGTGATCTTGCCAATAGTGAGAGCACTCTGATGTCAAAAACTAGGGCCAAAACCAAATCACCTCGTGTCCCTTTTTCAATTCATGAATATTTAATTAATTTTAAACATAAAAAAATGAGTAGGCCAACACTGACCGTTAGACAAATATACAATGTTTCAGGAACAATACCACATATACTGTGTATGATAAGTCTATAAGTCTAATTAATAGACATTCAATGTTTTGTTGTGTGTTCGTCTTTTGTACCTTTGTCACCGTGTGCTTTGATACCAGCTCTCCTGTCTCTGGCCATCTTAGCCAACTCTCTCAGCTTCTCTTCTTTCTTTTCTTTCTCTTTCTGGGCCATCTTCTTTTCCACTTGAGCTCTCATCTCCACAGCCTCTCTGGCCTGTACACATCACACAACATCAGCAACAAAAAAAAAATCAAAATATTGACCAGCCCTAGAAAGAACATAATTTTATTGTGATCTGTTTGCAATGTAAAAAGCAAGCATTCCCAAACAAATTAAATTAGATCTATAAATGCTATCCAAATTGAATCAGAGGAGCCATTATTATTTTATAGATGTTATCCTGAGATAACAGAATAGTGCTTTACACATAATTTTGGTCTGAGAAACTGTTCTGTAATGTTGACAGTCCTGAAGGTTTCTTTTAGTTCTTAAAAGTCAGTAAACTTGTGGGATTTAGAGTGTTGCAGGGATGCAGGAATAAGCTGTATACCTTTCTGTCTGCAATGTACAAAGCCTCAGCCAACTTGGCAAAGTTCTCATTGATGTGGACAGTCTGCAGGCCTCGTCCGTCAGCAGCCAAACGCTTGTCAAGAGGAATGGTATAACCCTGAGAAGCAACAATGAGAGGAGTGAGAAAGCAACACAGTTGTGTTCAGTCAATATTTTAAACCAACAATAAACAGCTGAATAATTGATGGCAGCTCAGTGTTACCTTTGCGTTCTTCCAGTTGGAAATACAGGGTGGAATCTTCCACTCCTGCTGTTCTTTTACTGTCATCTAAAAAAAAAAGGATGCTTTAAGGTTGGTTGAGATGTTCTAAGATATATTTTCTCTAGACAGGTTACTGTGGATTCTGAGTGTAAACAAAACCAATGACTATCAATGTTGGGATCAATAGTTGGCGAAAACCAGACTCATACCTTTCTGCTTGGAGAATGCATGACTGGAGCAGGAGGGGATGGAGGTCCACGAGGAATTTTCTTATTGATTCTGTTAGAAAACACAAATATTGAGTTCCTTGTGTGTTTCCCACACACCACAGTCAATTTCACATAAATCTCAGATTAAAGTGACATACTTGAATCGCGGTGGTTCCATTGGATCTTTCTGCATTTCCACCATTCGGATGACCCTCTGTTTTGCTCCAGAGTTAAATGCGAGTCCTTGCTGGGAGGGTGTGTACCTGTAAGAAATATAAGAGCAATTTATGGAACTTTTGTGAACTCAACTCCATGCTGTCCATATCTTGCAGTGCAAACACACAGAATTTCTCAGACTGACTTATTTTACAGGTTCAATATAAGCTCTGTTGAGAGTATCTGTGGCATAACGTCGATTACAACAGAAGATAATTGACTACCCCTTGTAGGGAACCCAGAACATTTATTTAAAATAAGTTTAAGAGCATTTGTCAGTGGAACGGGTCTTACCGAATATACTGTGCTGGGGCCTGTTTGTCTGCAGCACGTACAGGCATGGCTGCAGCAATTTTCTGCGAGACCTGTTTATCCAGAGCAGCTCTGGTCTTTTCTGTAATCTACAGCAGGAGGAAACAGAAACGTTAATTAATGCTGGCTTGGCTTAATCATTATTGAATGTCATTATTGTTTGATTAAAACTAATTAAAAACTACAACAAAAGTACTGACATTGCTCGTCATTTTTAACAAGTCAAATAAAAAACATTTGAAGTTAGTGATTACGGACCAGCATCTGTGCATTACACATTGCTTTCTAAATGAAGCCTAATAAATCTGTTTCCTTTCACCATTTACTTCAATAACTACTTAGAAAATCCTTTACCACACCAATGCATACCTTATTTAAAAAAAAAAAATTACATTCATATTTTAAAGAAATGTATATAGCAATAATTAGAATTCCATTTTTCAGTTGGATAGCGAAATTGATATTAAAAATTATGAAATTCCATTGGTATTGGTATCAACAACTGAAATGCTGTTATTGTGAAAACCCCATTTCAGCCAAGGGCTGTCGAATTTAGAATATTCGAATTTAGAAATAATAATAATAATAATAATAATAATATATCCACATTCTAATGGAAAAATGGTGAATTTGAATGTTAGGTCAGGCAGTCTAATCAGTGGCACACAAGATGCAATGATGTAATAGTTGTTGCATTTTTATGTTTTTGTTAGCCTTTCCAGTTAAACCCACTACATGCGGCGCAGCTGCATCAGGCATTCTAAACATTGCAAAAATGGAGCAGCTCCATGCGGAGAAGATCTTGTTTATGTCAAAACCGCAACAAAGCTGTTCACACAGAGAAGCGGTGCATAAATTTGTTTATATTGTGCGCTAGACAGTCATATTTGACAAATGCACTTATGTCTTCGACAAGAGAGCCGCATGTTAAAAGTAAAATTTTTAAAAAGAAATTCAACTTTTAAAAAACATGTTTTGAGTTTTTGTACATTTTTTAAGTCCCCCCGGTTCCACTGCATCTCATGTTTTAAATGCAAAAGTACTCAGCGCTTTGGCTCTTTGCATTAAACTATGCATAAATACATGCTGTTACTTTTCATTTATAAACTTAATGCTATTTTTTTTTTTACAGAAACTCAAGCTATTTCTTTGCTTTGAATAATTGTATGCGTTGCATTAATATTTTGATCATTGCATCCTCAGGAAACCAGCCAAAAGCTTTTCCCCTAACTGTAATTATGCCTTTTTAATTCAAATATTAACAATTCTTTGTAAAATAGTCAAATTGCATTTTTCAGCCATTTTGACTGCCCTATTTAAAACTGTTCTCAGTCAAACAAAGCTGTGTTATATCTCACCTCTTTCACCGCCTCTTCATCTGGTTTCTGAAGTTCAGGAGCATCTTCGTTTAGTACTTCCTTAGGAAGCATGTCTGTGTATTTGCTGAATATGACCTGAAACATACAAATAAAAGAATGAAAACACATTCTCTCCAGGCGTGATCCACTGAATATATGAACAATTTAACAACACAAGAAGATGAAGCACCTTGTCTTTGTTTTGACCTTGCCTAGCAATGGCGTCATATTTGATCTTGCCCTCTGCATCCACCTGTACTGCCAGAGCATTGGAGGTCCTTTTCTTCCTACCCATTTCCAGAGGATACTGGGCCACATGGACCTCTGGAAAAGCTCCTCCATCTCCAAAATCCTTTAAAATAACATCATAAAATTACCAAAGGAATTTACAGTAGGATTTAATCAGTGAAAGGAAACTAACACCTTTTTTTTCCACAGTGGCGATTAAATTAGCCTTGTCTACTCTGCGTACCACTGTGGGGTGTAATGCTGTTGTGCATGAGGAACACAAAAGCACCCCAGGTTCACATTTTGCAATTTGTGAAATTCCAAATATTTTTGGCTATTATACACATCTAAATGCCATGCAATTGCAACATAGCTTAATTGTCATCAGTAAGACATCAAGTGCAAAGATAAACAAAGCTTCTTAAAACATTACTTTTGTCTGTGGATATTCAGCTATGCATTGGTTTCAATTATCATGGAGGCAAAGAACCACCCGAAGCAAAGACAGTCATTTATTTTGGCTTGACAGATCTAGCGTTCTGCATGCTTGGATAGAGAGATGAAGTGAGGTAAGAGTGAATTACATTTATATGTACAACATCTCTCTACTAATAGTAAGTTAAAATACTTCAAATCCCAGCGGTTACCAAGTCATTACTTAGAAATATAGGGCCTGTCCCAATACACACTCGCAGTCTTGCTCACTTGAGAGTAGTCTCGCGTAGCCAAACCTTCAGACTGACTTCAAAAGGTCTGGACTCCAACACAGCTTTCATTGGCCAAGGACCATCCAAGAGGATGTTTGACTGACATGTAACGCAACTAATTTTTTGTTCCGTGTCATGTTTAGGTGCGTGAAAACGTAAAGTCGATGTCCCTCCAATAACATACCGCCGTGCATCCATAAATTATTCATTTAAAAACATTGTGCAAGTTTACTGCAACAATGGAGCAGCGAACTTCACATACTTTTGAAAATCCAATGTTTAGTTGATCCTGGTAAGTGCTCTGTGTCACATCTGTAAACACAACAGCGTTCTTCTTCAACTAGGGAGTATGGTGTCACGGATTCAACAAATCAGATGATCACTTCAAAACTTCCAGAAGTGTTTCCAGATAAGTGTGCCATATGCATCAGACGATTAGCCAACGTTCTGTGGGCGTGACGTCTGAGGCTGAGACTAACTTGAGAGTCTCTGTATGCGACAGGAAGTGCATTACATAGGGACCACTAAACAGACATTTAAAAGCTTATTTTAAAGTGCAAAGTATTTGAAATCAAAATACGTAAATAACGCTCTGTAATAACTTTAATGCTGTAAGTTTGTCCCATTAGGTAATCAAAAGTTCTAAACAAACTTGTCTTCACACCCACTTGACACTTTAGTCAAATACACAAAATATGTGTGGGTATTGGGACAGGCCCATAATGTGAATATAAATATAGAATCTATAGTAAAATCATAAATCTCATATTGCAGTACCTCTAGTGCCCGGGGTACCCATGATTTTCTGAAGCCGTAGGGAGGAGGTTCTCTGCGGGTGGAGACCAAAGCAGTGGATTGCGACCTCTGAACACGAGACCTCTCCTCTGCCTCCAGCTGGTCCTGGGACAGTTGGGTGGGTGCAGGGAGAAAACTACAAGATGGGAGGGGGGAAAATAGTCAAGTGAGGTTGAAAAAAACTATTAAATCATCAGGTGATCCCTATTAATTGGATGTAAACTTACATCCATACACAGCAGTATGTGGATGTATGATGTAGAAACTGTGAACACTGTGCATGTCAAACAGAGAGAAATTGGATTTAAAAGGAGCCAAGTTATGTGTCCTTAACATAAGCAAAGTTTATTTGTCAAATTAAACTACATTTATTAAAATTAAAGTTCAACTGCACAAGTACAAGACGGTAACGTTACCTAATAACGTTACTGGAATGGAGATGTGACACATTTATTTAACGTTAAGCCTTTTATAAAAAAATATATATATATTTATATGAGCGTGGATATGGATTAAATAAATTAATCTAGAATTTGACATGTACTTATGTATCAGAAACGTTATTTTCTGCTTTTTTTTTTGCTGGGGTGGTAGCATTAGCTTCTTAGCACTCACTGTGATACAAAGAGCACAACACCGCAGGCCTCAGCGCATCAAATAACACAATTCAGGTGATAAAGAACGCAGATTATAAACAAACATCCCACGTGGACACAAAAAACACGTAGACCTCTTCAAGTTGACCTTTAATGTAAAAGTGGAAACAAAAACCTTTAAAAACAGCTTCAGTGCTACTTACCTTGTAAGCGACATCTTGTCCGTTTCTATGCGCACGTTCTGACGTCACGCCAGTGAAATAACGTCTCGCGATGTTTGAAGTAGAGAAGGGTAGGCTGCATAGATATACATAATAAAGGCCTTTATTATGTACATCTATGGTAGGCTGCTACTTCATTGAAAACTGCATTTAAAGAGTAGGCCTAGATAGTATACGGAATATATATGCCTACTTAACGACATTGTTACATATGTAGATATGTTAACATAGCCTATGTTAAGAGGGCAAGAAGCCCCTGTTGCTTTATAAATGACTGTTATCATAGACCTATCATTCATATTAATATTTATAAATATTATTACGATATAATTGTATATAGTTAAATATATAATATAATCTTTAAATATAATTACTATGCTATAAAATACTAAGTAGCCTAATACATTTATAAGTTAATAATTCAATAATGATGACAAGGCGAATTTCAGTAAAAGAGATTCATCTGAAAGGTATTTACTCATATAAAGGTAGGCCTTAATTGCCCAGATTTAATATTGGCTACATTGTAATAGCAGCATGATAAATTCAAATTTAATTATTTAATTAAATTAGCTTTTTAATGACTAGCAAAGACATTGCACAAAACAATAATTTAATATTAATATCATTATTTACAATAAATACATATTAGATAAATTAACCTGATATCAGAATCAGACTCAAGCTTCCAGTACACAGATACAACAATAGTACACAGATAGTAAAATAATAACTGAAAAAAATATAGTTATGTGGATAAGACACACACATATGTGTATATAGCTCTGGAAAAAAAAATTAAGAGACCACTTAACATTGAGAAATCTAAGTTAAGTGGTCTCTTAATTTTTGCCAGAGCTGTATAAATAAACAAAACATACAAATTTACAGGTGTGCTTTATACAAATTTAATAGAATCATAAGAAGAGGTAGAAGAGGTAGGATATTGTCAATATTAGATATTAGATATATTGCACTTATTTATCTTTGCTCAGTGGGAGAACATTTAACTGTTCATGATGTAGATTGCCAGGGGAAGAAACTTTTCTTGTGCCTGGCTGTGCTGGTTCTCAGTGCTCTGCGCTGGTCAGATGGCAACAGTTCAAAGAGAAGTTGCCTCGGATGTGAGGGATCTAGAGTGATTTCCTGAACCCCTTTTCTTGCTCTGGCTGTTTACAGTTCTTGGAGGTTGGGCAGTTGAGCACCAGTGATCCTCTCAGCAGCAGTCCAAACCATCCTCTGTATTCTTCTGATTTGATTTTCTAGCTGAGCCAAACCAGACAATTTTTAAAGTGCAGAGGACAGTGATGGCTGAGTATAACTGAATCAGCAGTGCCACTGGAAAGTCTGTTCAGAGAATAGAAATTACATTATTTTCCTCACCCTAATTCCTCTACAACTTATAATATTCTAAAACAACATTTGCAGGGAATAAATACTATATTAAGGGGATTCTAAGAAAGCATTCTATGCATGTGTGTAGACCTACTGAAAGGGATAGTTCACCCAAAAATGAAAATTCTGCTATTAATTGCGCACCTTTATGTAGTTCCAAACCCTTTAGACCTTCATTCATCTTCAGAGCTCTCTGGCCCCTCCATATACAGGAATATAATTAACACTTTCAAGGACCAGATAGGTAGTAAAGACAATGACATCGTTAAAATAAAGTGGTTCAACCTTAATTTAATGAAGCGACAAGAATATCCCTCCCCCATTAATTACTAAACATTAATGACTTTAATGACTTTATTCAATAATTTAGTTTCAGCCTGTGCCAGTCTCCTACGTGTCACGGACCAGAAGGCAGGCAGAGATAGGATCCAAATGCAGTGGATTTTAATGAACATTAACAATCAAAAACCAGGAACAAAATAACACTGAGCAAAAATACAACTGAAAACACAGGGAAAAGAGAACACCTGCACATTAAACAGCAAACCTGACATAAAACAACGACCGACAGATAACCAGAGAAACAATGGGCTATATATATATATATACACACAGGGGAACTAACTAAATGAGATAACAAGGGTTGTGGTGAATGGAAAACACCTGAGGAGACTACTCAACATGAAAAACTACAAGAACTACAAAAACTCCACAGGCAACAGGACACAGAAAAGAACACAGAGACACTGCACATATAGCCTTCAACATAAAAGTCCCACAGAGTCCCACTACGCAGTTTAGGTTGTAAATACAGTGAAATCATCATCTTCACACTGTCATCATCACACGCATGTGTCGTGGTGCTCACGTGAACAGCATCGGCTGCCGTAGAACTTGAAAGCGCTGCACTGTTTAAAACGTAGCTGCTTAGGAGATTGACACAAGCTAGAACTAAATTGTCTAATAAAGTTGTTATTTTTGTTTGTTTTTGCACACAAAAAGTATTCTCATCGATTCATAAAATTAAGGTTGAAACACTGGAGTCACAATAACTATTTTTACAATGTTTTTACTACCTTTCTGGGCCTTGAAAGTGTTATTTTAATTGCTGTCTATGGAGGGGTCAGAGAGCTCTCAGGTTCCATCAAAAATATCTTCATTTGTGTTTCGAAGATTAATGAAGGTCTTACGGGTTTGGGACAACTTGAGGGTAAGTAATTAATGACAGAATTTTTGGGTGAACTAACCCTTTAAAGCAATTAAGCCAATCAACATTAAAGTGCCACCCTCAGGCTGAATAACGCAAGGACCTCTTAAAGTATGTCAGTCTGCATGTGTTCAGCAATTAGAATATAAATCTAACAGAATGTTGATGTCACAGGGTGACTTTTTCTCGGGCGGAACCATAGTGGCAGAGATTGGTTCCGCCCGGATCAAACACCGCCACTTCCGGTTTCCCTCCCGGCGCCAAAATCGGGCTTGATCGGCGGCAGCTGCGCCAAATGAACAGCGCGACCGCTGGATTGGAGGAAGAGGAAGCAGGAGGAGTATAAATAGGCTTCCAAAAAATTCAGTGAGGTAGTCATTGCAGCGGGCACACACAGCCGCAGCTGTTGGTTCCGGTTTGGGCTTAAGCCCGAACGGGTGGTAACCGCTTCCAGCCGTCGCGGCGAGAGGATCTGGGCATCTGGGCAAACATGAAGGACCATATGTGGTGAATATTGTGGACTGAGCGAACAAGGATCCAGAGAACTGCAAAGAGAAAGAAAGAGACGGGGCTGAGTATAATACAGACCGTGTTTTGCATTATGATTCAAGTGTCAAGTGTGTATTCGATTCTGAGAAGTTACATGCAGGACAGCTTACTGGAAGTGCTGATAAACGAGTCCCTTTGGGAGAAAGAGAACACAGCGGCCAGGACGCGAGCCGAGCACTGGAAGAGAGGACAGGACGAGAACACGGGTTGATCAATATGTGAGTACCCTGAGAAACTATTGCAATAGCAAATTCGTCGAAAGTGTATCCTCTGTGAGCTTTGTTGAAGTTGGATCTAGGAACACGGGTGGCCCCATCGCGGAGAGTGAGCGTGGGAGAGCCAGAGACAGTAGACAGTGAAAGACGCCGGGGTGGCGCAGCAGCGACGTCTCTCTTGCTGTCCTTCGCTATAACAGCGCTTCAGCGATTTTCCCCCGAGATAACTACGTGGGAAAAGTGGTCTCTGGACCTTAAGTGCACTTGGATTGCGTGTGGAGTGCTGTGGGTGAGTCAGTGTCTTGACTGTGAGTGTACACTTGGAATCTGCCGTGGTGTGCTGTGTTGTGTGTGTGTGTTGTCACAAAGACCACTTTCCAGGCCGACCCACTCTCTGTGGAGGATGGGATCCCGAGCTGGCGAACAACGAGCCCATAAATTCATGCTGTGAACATCACCTAATCTCTGTTTCTACGACGATAGTACGACCGAGCCAAGTAAGAACCCCTTGAGTAACTGTATTGATACGTGGCTGTGTTGGAGGAAATTGTGTGTGCAGTGCCTGAGTGGAGAAGAGGAAACGCTCACGCACGCTCTGAGTAAACGCGCACCGGGCGGATACACTTACCTGTGTGGAGTCGTCTGGAGAAGCACTCAATCCAGCACCGCCGCCGTGGTCAAGCCACCTCCGAGCCACCGTTACCACGAGGCCGAGGCGAAGAAAGAAAGCGGACGAACCGTGTCTACGAAGTCTGTGAGTGATATCCATTGAGCGAAGTTATACTTACCTGCATACCAAACGAAAGCCCCAGTGTTGACCCAGATCCAGCAGATGCCCTGGAGGTGCTTGCCCAGATACTGACCGGACCATTGACCCATCCCTAAAGGAAGCCGCCGGACCACGCCCGAGAAAAGAGGTACCCCTGTCACCCCCGATCCCAGTACTTACCATATATATTCCTGTGCTCAGGAGAAGGAGCGAGCCGTGTTGTGAACGCCTTGAAGGTCCAAACTGGAAAAGAGAAAGAGAGACGATTAAGCAAACGGAAGGACATTGGAGCCAGACATTGAGTTAAGGAACGAGACGACTTATCTGAGGTTCCCCTGTGACAGGGACAGCAAGCTCCGAGGCGGCGTCCTCACCAATCCAGTGTTCCCCTGGATTTTAGCCCCCTTCACTTCCCCTTTCCCCATTTTAAGTAAATTAATAAAGATTTGTGTTTTAAAACCCCACTCCAGTGTCCTCATTGTGTCTGGTCGTCTGAGGTATCCCTGGGAACCTCCCCGAGGTGGAAATTGAGGGAGGAGCGGCACTCACGCGGTCCGCTCCGACCTGTGACATTTATTTTAAACAAGCGCATGAGATCCAGAATCTGCCCTACCTAAACTTACGGATCTCTTGCGCATCTTGGGGTGCTTGTGCATCGCTGCTGCTCCTCCAACTACAATGATTAGCAAAACGGTTAGAAGATTGGGTGGTGTGTGTATAGCTATAGACCCTTTTCAGGCTGTGATGACACGTTTTAACAGTATCGTAAATCCTGCAAAGTTTTTTTGTATTTTTTTGTATAATATATTTATAACACTAATACTTTGTATTTTATTACTTTTGCATCAAATTACAAAAAACAAGTTACTGTGAGTGTTTCTAATACAGCGTCTATGGGTGTGATGATAAAAATGAACATCTTTCTCTCTTTTCACTGCCTCACTCTATTTTTCCCCTCTTTTTGAAAGTTGTGAAATCACTATTGTGTTGTTTTTCTTTTGCAAATGGGGAAATAAAAATATTTAATGTATACTCTCATTCACCGCTATACAAATTCACCCAACTATGAACCCGGAAATGTGAAAAGGGTCTATTGACAAAGTCCATATTAAGGAAAGTCTGTTCACAGCTATTTCGGGCATACAAGACAAATTCCTGTCTATATGAATGAGGAAGGGAATCCTGGAATCTCAAAAACTGCTTGCCGAACTCACAATTAAATAACAATACCAGCTGCAATGATGCAATGACTTTACCAATTAGCGATTGGCTCTTTCACTTTAGAAGGTGCAACTATTCCGCCATATTGCACTTTGCAGTTTCTCCCATTTATGAGTAATAGGAGTGAACCATCTTTCTATATCTATGTTCTTTGGTATTGATGAATGTTCCTGTTACGATTACCAGTGGAAGTGCCCGTGATCACCACCAGAGGGCACTCCACCCTGGACTATTGCCAATACATCTCAGGCCCCGTCCACAAGAAGCCAGAGCTTTCCCAGTCTGATCTTTTTTTACCCCCTCATTTCAAGAAATATCAGCGTACACACGAGTGCACTGAAACGGACTCAAAACGATGTAGTATACATGCCAGACCAGTGTGAAGCGCTGTAATTCTGCCACAGAAATACACTAATAACGGAGAAGAAGAGTTGTGACTAGAAGGGGTACAGCGATAGGCCTTATTCACAGCTTTGATTTTTTACGAGAATGAAAGCGAGGCTGTGAGGGATAGACATACATCTCTTCAGTGGGTTGTACTGTTATTTAATTTGTGTTCTGCTGATGAAACACTGCAAAAATATCTTTCCAAGAAGTTTTAGTAGACAAAAAACTCAAGATAACATGAGCTGTGGAAAATGAAAAGTGATTTATGAGCTTTATACAGCTTTTTACAGTGGATGCCATTGAAAACACGGTAAGTCTTACCCTCACAGCCTCGCTTTCATACCTGTCATGGCGCTGCTCTGAATAAGGCATATGGTAGGAGGTGAGGCAAAATCGCACAATCAAACAACAATAAATAAATGTGCAACTTACCAGATGTGTTTTATTAACGCTTACACCTACCCCAACACTACACATACACTTACAATAATGCAAGTACAGTAATTAAATGACACAATATTGATGTGTGCATGCCCAGTGCCCGTAGCTGTATCCCTTCTAGTTTTTCCATGAGTTTTTCGCGTGTGGGACGTTGTGTGATGACATCACTGTTTCTTAAAATATACGGATTGGCTGTACACATGAAAACGCAAGGGTGTCGTTTTCAGATTTATCCACTCTGGGACCCGGTTTCAAAAAATATCGTTTTCATGCTCCCAAAACGCCGGATCCGTGTGGACGAAATGATGATACGGTACAAAATGTATACGTATATGGCTAAATGCGTCTCCGTGTGGATGGGGCCTACATTTCCAGTAATCCCTTGCCCGGACTCATCAGCCAGGATTGTTTTCAGTTGTGTCTCATTAACCTTATTAGCCCAGCCTATGTAAACCATGTTAACTCTGTCATTCACTGCGAAGTCTTGTTTAGTTTAACACTGCAATTGTGAGCATTCTTCCTGGTTTCTTGTCTTCTGGTTTTTGGATTACTTGCCTGTTTCTGGATTACTCTTTTGCCTGTGTTCCCTGCCGTGTTATGTTTGTTTGCTAGTACTCTTGACTACGATTGTGGAATACCCTTTAAATAAAGCTGGGTTTGGATCCCCTACCTGTGTCTCTCTGAGCAGTACATTACAGTTCTGCAGTTTATCCCTGCATAGTGAAACTGATTGTAGAAGAAAAACAAAAAACAGGACAAACTAACAAACACAGCAAAGTGGCCATCCACAGCGCCATCTTGAGCAGTTTGATTAAAGAAGCAGATGTTCATTATACCACTCAACTTTGTTCAGTACAACCATTCCTCCTGTCAACTCTCATGAAGATGGGCATCTCAGGAACTGCTTTCCAGTGGTTCAAGTCTTACCTCTTGGGTAGGTCCTTCAGGGTGTCATGGAGAGGTGAAGTGTCTAAGTCACATCATATAGCTACTGGAGTTCCTCAGGGCTCAGTGCTTGGACCACTTCTCTTCTCCATCTACATGTCATCTCTAGGATCTGTCATCCAGAAACATGGCTTTTCCTATAACTGCTATGCTGATGACACTCAACTCTACTTCTCATTTCAACCAGATGATCCCACAATTGGGTTTCATATCGCTGCCGGCCTGACAGACATTTCTGCCTGGATGAAGGAACAACACCTTCAACTCAATCTGGCAAAGACAGAACTGCTTGTGGTCTCAGCCAACCCAGCACTTTAACATACTCTCTCCATTCAGCTCGGTTCATCAACCATAACTCCGTCCGGGGCAGCCAGGAACCTTGGAGTTGTGATTGATGATCAGCTAAAATTCACTGAACACATTACTGCAACAACCCGGTCCTGCAGATTTGCGCTATACAACATTAGGAAGATTAGACCCTTCCTATCAGAGCAGGCTACTCAACTCCTGGTCCAAGCTCTTGTTCTCTCCAGACTGGACTACTGTAATTCTCTTCTAGCGGGCCTTCCAGCATCCACTGTTAAACCCTTGCAGCTGATCCAGAATGCAGCGGCAGGAGTGGTCTTCAACGAGCCGAAGCTCATGTCACACCTCTCTTCATCAGTCTACACTGGCTGTCGATTGCCGCGCAAATCAAATTCAAGGCTCTGGTGCTCGCCTACAAAGCAAGCACAGGCTCTGCACCAGTATACCTAAACTCGCTTACACACCCTCCAGAAGCTTGTGTTCTGCAAGTGAATACCATCCCAAAGAGGCATGAAATCCCTCACTAGGACCTTTTCCTGGACCGTTCCCACCTGGTGGAAAGACCTGCCTGTCTCAGTTCGAGCAGCCAGAGTCTGTAGCCATTTTCAAAAAACATCTCAAGACACTTCTTTTCCAGCAGCACTTGACCAATAAAGAATAGCACTTATCACTCTATTCGTTTCTGTTTTTTATTTAAAAAAAAGAAAAAAAAGAAAACGTCCTATGTGTTTTGTGCTAGATTAAGTGAGACTTGTTACAGCGCTTGCATGTTGTTGCCCTTGACTGTTCTTGGTTGCTTCTATTACTCTCATTTGTAAGTCGCTTTGGATAAAAGCGTCTGCTAAATGACTAAATGTAAATATAAATGTAAATGTAACTATTTGCCCCACCAAAACTTTTATCCTATAAAATGACTATCTTCTAACAAAGAGTAGACAGTAATATACAATTGAGAGAACAGATTGTCATCACATCTGTCACGTCATGTTTGTCTTCCTGTCAGTCATCCCTTTCTGTCTGTGAAATCAATGTGATGTCTTATTGTGGGGACACTGTCATTGACAATTCATGACAAAAAGTCAACAAATAAGAAGACCAAGGTGATCTAATTACTCAGGCAAAGTATTTAAAGACTATTGATCAATCCAGTCTAAACTATTTGCTTAAGTTCAGGCAGGGCAGTGATTACTTTCCATTTAAAACAGCATCAGCCTGTATTTCTCATTTGTAATTAGGCAACTAACTAATGATTATCAGCTGGTGGGTTACTATGTAAATGTGAAAATACTATATTACCATAGTAGCAAAATATATAGTCTTAACCACTTTAAAGGGAAGGAGAAAACTCACATTTTTGTTACTGATGTCAAAGGTGTATTCATGACATTTTGATAATAACCCTCTTGTATTCCACAAGTAAAAGTAATTGACATGAGGGTGGGTAGATGACTTTCAGTTTGAAGAAAATTATTCATGGAAAGTGTGACTAGAAATAGACCAAATGAGACAGAATGTTACAGTGTTCAACATTGATCATGATATTTATATTATTCCCGAAGTTGCATCGAAAAACACTTAAACCTGAGGGGCACATGGCATGATGGATAGGACACTTCTGTATCGAATCAAACTTTAAACCATGTTTATCCATGTTGCAAGTTAACCTGTAGTCTGGGTTATATTTTCTTTTTATTTCTATAGATTTGTTCATAGTTTTTAAAGCTTATGCTTCAGCTTATGTAGCTTATGCTAGTGACAGCCTATTTTGGATAGATTCAAAATACCATAGACTAGGGTTGTGCAGTATCTGTAGCAATCAAAAAATTATATGCATCTGTATTCGGATGAAACTGAAAATGAGCAGTGCTTAAATCAGAAGTCTATCAAATTCCTGTTTTAAATGTAATTCTTGGTTTCATTTAACAAATATGCCTTATATAACTGATACTGACCACAATGTGTTTGCGTTGTCTTTTTCCCAGTTTAAAATCTGGGTACTGATAATTGATTTAGAAAAGGTTTATCCAAAGGAGGATATAGTATGCTAATTTGCAGGATAGCCCTATTTAAGGAACAATGGGGTGAAAAGCTAGAAGTGTCTTGCTAAAAGTCCCTACCATGTTTCTTTAACGGGTCATCTGTGTCTGACCTGTTAACTTTCCATTACCAGCACAGAGCCTTAAAGTCTATGCCTTCCACCTCCCTACAGCGTCTACTAATATCTGGTCTTGGCGACATTATGGCAGCATTCTGCTAAATGTATTTATGCTTCATGAAAGGTGGTATTTTGTTTCACCTATAGGAAAAGCTATGGCTATAAAGCAGTTTAGAGACATAAGCAGTGTTGTGTTAATACATCACTTCCACAGCTAATATCTCTTTCCCATCCATCTGCATTAGCCTTACCCGGATATTTCACTGGTTGCAGATGACAGATTGAGTGTTAATTCACAGGGCTGCCGAGCTGTGTGAAGCCTCTGAATACTGATGTGTTGGACTCCTACACCCTGTGTTAGCATTGAGCAATGAGGCAGTTTAACCAAAGAAGACAGTTACCATTATCTCAGCAAAATGGCCACAGGGGACTCCTCTAGCCATGCCAAATGTCAGTTTCCATTTAAAACTACCCACATAGTCTCAAAATCCTGGTACAAAATCCTGTTCTTCAGCTAGACAGATAGTTTCCTTCTTCAAACACTTGGCAAAGGCAAATGTTGCCTTTATTGCACACCGGTGTATTGAAGCAGACCACAACTGTTCTTAACAGAATATAGTAAAGCTAAATATTATAAATTCAATCACTCATTCATCATTGTCCAGTAACACTGATTTAGATCAAACAGGATGACTGGTGGGCAGACACATTTAAACCAGCCTGAACCTGATAAGTATGGTCATTGAGAGAGAGAGGGAAGTATGAGCTAATTGCTCATACTTATCACCCTGTCCCTTCTTTCAGAGCCCACTAAACGGACACAGCATTACCATGTTTTTGGGTCCTGATAAATGTCTACTTCTTCATTACTCTGCCACATTAAAGTTCCCCTATTATGCTTTTTCATATATTACCTTTCATGCAGTGTTTTCTATACTGCAAAAGGGTGTAAAATGAATATAAAATGTCTGCAAAGATCAGAGTTCTCGATAAATGGATTTATTGTCTCTCAAATCAAAGAACCGATTCTGAACTGCCTGAAATGTGTCGTCAGTAATTCCAGTCTTAGTTTCTTCACAAATCTAAGTAGGTTAATAGATTTGCATAATGCCAGTCTATGGTCTTCACTGGCTGCCAGCGAAAAATGTCTACTTTGATCTTCAAACATTGTAGTTGCAGATGAGGCCTGGAAGAGTTTGGTTCGTGTTGTTGACATGTTGAGAAGAAAATCCACTTTGAATGCACTTCCAAAGGATGAGGATGCTATTGTTACCGACTGTGTTTACAAGTGCTGAGGAAGCATTCGGAGCTGAAATTCAGCTAAGGAAATGGCCGTTTGTTTCGGACACGTGCTATAGACCATTCACAACATGGGTCATCTGACCAATCAGAGCAGAGCAGGTTTAAACCATTTGACCTTTGACTTTATCCCTGTCAGATGTCTACAGCAGTTCTTATTGAGAATTAACAATGTTTGGTTGAATTTTTTTTTGTTTGAGGTCATCATCACGTTGATCAGTGTTTGCTTTAGTTGGGCTCTTGACCCTTGGCTTTTGTTAAGTTGCTTCTTTTTCAGCAATTGCAGGTGTTTTCCCACATTTCTGCATTGATAAACAGATCAACATGTCTGTTTTAATGGTCAAATGACTGCATTAAAGTGGTTTAAACAACTGTTTTTTTTCTGTATTTGTTGACTTAGGGAATTGAAGCATTATTGAAAAGTATTAAATTCAGCTAATGTGACAACGATAATTTGTAACACAATTGTCAGATGCAAAATGTTGATGTCTGTAAGTGAATAAATAACACTGTCATAACTTTCGTTTAAAACATGTTTTGTGCCATACACATAGACATCAACATTCAGTTTTGAAAAAAAAAAAACAGCGTATGCAGGTTAGGTACGTTTTGCAATGGCAGCTGGTCATGAGCTGGTTTAAGCTATAGTTCTAAGAAACTATAGCTCCAGCTCCGGACCAGCTTAAACCAGCTCATGATCAACTAAGGTGCCATATGCTGGTATTTTCAACAGGGATATGAAACATAACAATGGTGACTTCATGCCAGCATACAAACACATTCATGGCTCCCAGCATGCATTGTGGCATGAATAAATTATCCAGCTGAATTATTTTTTGATTGTCACCATTGTTGATGTCTAAGTGTGTCTCAATGTCTTAACTTTCAAATAGTTTGTAGTCTAGTTATTTCTGTCAATAGTCTGAAGTCAATCTGGTTATTAATAAGTGAAGCTGGTAATGCTGTTTGCGGAGTTGTTTAATCCTCCTGTGCTGATATCTTACATTGAATGTTTATTTTTATCTTCAGTAGATTTCATCTAAGGCTGTGGCTGAAGTAGGTTGTGGTTTGTGTTCTTATTTCTCTTTCTTTCAGTGCTTGGTCAAAACAGGTGTTATAATGGTTGAAATACTGTTTCAAACTAACCTTTAAATAACATTCTATTAACATTAAGGAAACAGGATATTTTTATGTTCTTGGAATATTACAAATCAACAAATGTTGAATTGTTAATCAAGATTAAGTTGAAAGAACGTTTGAGGAACATCATACCTTTTAAAACTAGAATCTTTTTACAACCAACACTGAATATTAGGAGAGCGTTCTTATAATAATAATCTATTAGCTGGGACTGTTAAAAGGGATAGTGCATGTCCAGCACTGGCTTTTGATTATCTGCATAGAGTCTGGTCCAGTTTGCTGATTATTCTGGCCATCTATAAAAATAACCATAATAACGTCCACACCAGTAATGTTCTGGGACCATATTCACAAAAATTAAGGCTAAAAGTAGCTCCTGACTTGCCAATTTAGGAGAAACTCTTAAAAATTAAGGATGTGTCAGTCCTAATTTTAAGAAAACATTGCGGTCAAGTTGAAAATAATGTCCCATCATCTGCACTGATGTCCTTGTGGACAGCTCAGATGATCCAAGTTGGGACCTTTCATCCAACCTTTATCTATTCCACTTAGCTTCCTGTCTACTTACTGTCCCATCTTAAAAAAAAAAAAACTGCAAAAATAAATATTTGCAAATAAATAAATATGCCTTCTCTCAAGCTGATTTAAACGTGTTCCTCCTGAACTTTGTTTATAAAACATTTGTTGCTTGAATTCTGCAATCTCGAGATACAGACATGTAAAGGCTGACAATTAGCTGAACATATACTTGTTTATTTAGTGACACTTAGCCTAAATTTTAACATCTTTATTTAAATATGGCAACATTTGTATTTTAAAACCTTTATTTGGATATGACAACATGATGAATATTGTTTATGAACAATATATCTATGATTAAATCACTGACAGAGACCCCCTCCCCCATCAGGCAATCACTGTGTTCATAGTTAGTAGGGCTGTCATTTTTGAGAAAAATCAAATTAGAACGGATAACAAATATCAAGCAACGTATTGGAATATATTCGAATATCTACCGTTCGCAAAGATTCAAATACGTATTCGAATATCGAATAAAAAGTGACAGCCCTAATAGTAAGCGCGTTGACATCGATTAAAACGAACCATGGTTCGGTTAGTGCGGTTTCATTTGAACATCCGAACCCTGGTGCGCACCAAACAAAACATCTAAAAAGATGGGCCTCGGTCGATTGATATATGAATGCAACATGGACCAAAGACATGTAAACGAACGAAAGGACGTGATATCAGAAGATGCGACGCTACATGTCAGCTGATTTGACGACAGATCGGTGTATCCAAAATGAGTAGAGGGCAGACGTGGAGCAACGGAGGTAAAGTGCCTGCCGTCTCTTTGCAGCAGATCTCCGTTTCTGCAGACAACGGAGGAAATCCTGGTGCTGTTTTGAATGTTTTGAACAGTTTATGAGCTCTTTGTGAGTTCTCAGCTGGAAAAAAATAAAACCATATGTACACGCATAAAATGATCGTGTTTAATCCAGCACAGCATTGTTTTGAATGTTCGGTAAGAAAGCTCCGTCGTGAAATATACGTCATAAAAGCCGACCAAACATGCTTGTGACCGTATCCTTATGCCTTTGGTGCGGTAACTTTAGGTTCGCTGTTTAAAATGCCAATGTGAACGCTAAGCAGACCAGGACTATGTTTTGTTTTTGTTTTTTGGTCCGGACAAAATAAACCGAACTACAAGTGTGAACTATTTCTCTCTATTCCTTGTTAAAAGTTGGTCTCAGCAGCTTTTTGTGAGTTTGGTTTTACGAGGAAACTGTTTCCTAAAAACTTTTACTGCTATTTAGGAGAACACTTAGTGGTAAGATAAAATGTTTTGTGAACATGACCCCTGTTTATTAAAAGCACACTGCAGTTATGTCATCTGCCTCTTTAAATGCACAATCTATTTAAAGTCTGAAGGGAGTCTGATTGACTGTCATTGTGTTCATCAGGTGGTAAATCATTCTGAAAGTGATTCCAACAGGCTATTGTTTCTCTGTGACATTAACAGTATAGTTGTGGTGTGGACTTTTTTTGTGGCCATTTTGCCTTTCTTTGCTTTAATGGTGTTTGTGGAGCATATAACACTCATGTAAGATGCTTTCATTTACAGAAAAAATGTTTTGCTACTACTGTATAATGATTTGATGTCAATATCCTGGTAAACTTTGTCAAAATTTAGTCATTAGTTCCTCCTCAAAAGTGCTTATTGTATCCATCTTGTGCTGTGTAAACATAACTTTGTTCCTTGGTGGACTGGTGGAAGGTGGCATCAAAAAGGTCCTCCAGCTGAGAAGAAAGACTTCCCTGAGGATTCTTGCCACGGAGACAATGAAAACATCTATTAATACTTATCTACACTTGTTTAAAAAGTATCAGTTTTGGACAAGCTACACTGCTGGGGACAATTCTGCATTAAAATATGAAGTCCTGTCAATCAGGTCATCTCCCCTCAGTATTTCAAGATCAGAGATGGGAATCTTATATTTCCAAGCATGATGAAATATAAGCTGCTTTCGTTTTTCTGCCTGATCTCAAAGTCCAGAACACCATGTTCACTCTGCTAAGTAGGCTTATGGGTTTTTGTCTTCCTGGTTGGGTCAGTTCACTGATAAAAATGTGGGATCCATATTTTCCCGCCTGAGGAAGGATTAAGCCAATCCTGCAATCCTAATAACCTAATGAGTAAACATTATGGGAAGCTTACTATCCAGACAGGATTTAAGCTTTGTCGGCTGAAGACCCAAGTTTGTTTTGAAGATGAAAAGCACAACATTCTCTCACCATTCAATGATTTCTAACATACTCACAGAGTTTGGCATGGTCTCTCCATAGGTGTGAATGAGTGTCTGAATATGTGAGTGTGTGGTATCCCTGTGATGCCACTAGGGGTGTGCATTGGCACTGCCCTCACAATTCGATCAGATTACGATTCACCAGGTAACGATTCGATTCAATTCAATTCTACAATGCATTGCGATGCATCAAAATTCTACTGCACACAACAAGGCAAATTTTTAATCAGTCATGAGGCAATACAAGCAGTCAGATATTGAACAACAGATTGTATTGGCTGCTATGTGTGTATTATCACTCTCCTGTATCTTTGACATAAATGTCATTAAATAAAATAAAATTGAATGGTACAGGGTATTGGATATGGCATTTTCAAACCTGAAAATAAATGGTGACATAAATGATTATGGCACTTTGCCGCATCAATTCTGAATCGTGCATGCCCTTCATTGCGATGCATCTCCAAATCGATTATTGTTGACACCACTACTAACTACTAAGCTTAATAATTGTTCACAGTATACAGGGTGTAATTTTGGCTAAATAAAATAACTTTAATCAATAAAATATGCATCATATTTATGTAAATACATTTGAAGACAAATGTTACGTTATGAATTTGTCCATAGCCAGCTGTGAGGTCACCAAGGTCTGGACCTCTGTATTTTTCCGAGGTGTATATATAAGGTTGTGAAATGATTGCATAATATAGTATTAACTTTACTTTAGTGCTGCAAGAATATTGCACAGCACCAAGCTCTTCTCATCTGAGCTGCCTCAGCGGTCTGTCTGTCACCACTCGTCAATGTCAAAATGTTTGAGATTACCAAATTAGGCGGGCTTTATGTTCACAGAAGATGCTGAGCTCAAATTCCAGCACGCAACTCAACGCTTCAGTAAACAGTCATAAAGTTTGAGAAAAGATGTAGCTAAACTGACAGCTGTTTTAAGATAGAAACGACCGACACATATAATCAGGGATGCAAACTAATAAAGTTTTGTCTTAATTTCACCATTTTAAATTGAAAACAGGCCTATAAAATTTACGTGATTCTTGTAATGAAATAATTAGTAACTGTAAATGTCAGGGAACAAGAAACATTAACAAAGCCATTTTCATCGTAAGCTTAGTTAACTTACCTGTTTTTCCTAACTTGTCTATGAAAATGATTCATAAAACATATAAATATCAGTTGACCCAGTGTTTACTTTCTTCACTGAGACAGACAAAAATGAGTTCCCCTTTGAGTGAAAAAGACACTACATCGTTGAGTGACGACACTCTGGGAATGCCCTCAGTGTAGCGCATCTGAAGCATGAATGAAATCTATATAACCCTGATTGGTGCTGCGTCAAGACATAGTAGATAACGGCATACCCGGAAGCTACAAATGGACGCTGACACAAACTCATTAGCTTTTTTTCTCTTCAGCTGAAGCGCTCTGTGTGAATGGTCTGTCTATTTGGTGTTGTTTGTCCCATGTTCAATGGGACAAACAAATGAAGCGGAGGACCCGATGCTTCAGCTCTCTGGCTCTGAGGAGTCAGGCGCTTTAAGCATCGAGACGGGTGATGTGGAGCTTGATCCACCGCTTCACTCACCTGTTCAAGAGGAGCCGGTGGAGGTTTTGAAGCACACTGTGGCTAAACTAAGAATTGATTGGCCACAAGAAGAATCAGAAATCTAGCCGCTTAGTAAGCTGGATGAAAGGTTTTATAAGCGCAGGTCTCAACCTCCACGCCTTCCGTTTTTTCTGACTTGCACAATGAGTTGTGTAAGTCTTGGACGAAACCATATTCAGCCAGGCTCTCCAACCCCCCACTATTTGATTTTGCTAATGTGCTGGGAGCGGCTGAGCGTGGTTATGGGACAATGTCTCGGGTGGTGAAAGCTCTCACAAGCTATCTTTCTGCCACGGCCGCATCGTCCCTTAAGGGGCTGCCAACCAAGCCTTGTCGATATACATCTGCGCTGGTGGGTAGGGCTTGTATGGTGGCCGGGCGGGCTGGTGGCTGCCTGCAGCCCTGCACACTATGGCGGTGTTGCAGGCCTACCAGGCCGACCTCCTCAAGGAGCTTGATGAGGTCGAGGGTCTCTCTCCGGAGGATATTACAGAGCCCAGGAAAGCCACCTGAGAGGAAAGTCTCTCCGCATCACCAAGGAGACAGCTCGTGTCATCGGCCGCTCCATGGCTGGTCTGGTGTGTGCAGAGAAACATCTCTGGTCCTGCCTTTCGAAAATATATGCGTGGGCCCTGTGTTCTGTAGAGCTGGGTTACAGACTTCAGTTCAGCTCCTATCCCAAGAAGTTAATTGGGGAGTACATACTTCCATGTCACAGAAACTTCCTGAGGTTCACTTTCAAGAGCGTAGCATACCAATATCGGGTTATCCCCTTTGGCCTAGCCCTCTCCCCTCGCATCTTTACTAAGTGTATGGACTCCATGTTATCCGTATACTAAATTATATCGATAATTGGCTCATTCTGGCCAAGTCACGCAAGATGGCAGTTCGGCATCAAAATGTTGTTCTGACCCACAACAGGTGCTTGGGGCTTGAGACTCAACACGGAGAAGAGTGTGTTGATGCCCTCCCAGAGGACTATGTTCCTGGGAGTCGTATGGGACTCCACAACGATGCAGGCACAAATGTCCATACGGGCGATGGTCTCCAGAGCGAAGCTAGGCCACAGCCTCACTGTGAAGCAGTTTCAAACACTGCTGGGGCTCATGGCAGCAGCGTACAACGAGATACCTTTTGGCCTGCTGCACATGAGACCCTTACAGTGGTGGCTGAGAGCCAAGGGGTTTTCCCCGAGGGGGAATCCATTCCGTATTATCAGGGTAATGCGCAGATGCCTTCGTTCTCTCGTCATATGGCGAAAACTTTGGTTCCTGTCCCAGGGGCCAGTGCTGGGGGAGTCCTGCACGGGTCCATTTTTGGTGACTCGCCCGTACCCACAAAGTTCAGCACCAGATCCGACCCATGACCCATGATAATATCAAAATTAAATCCGCACCCGCCCAGACCCATTAATATTTAGCCTGTTCCTGGCTCACTCCAGAGTCCCAACCTGGGACCGGGCGGTGATACTTGAAGGGTTGGCTGAGACTCCCTTCGAGCCACTGGAGTCGGCTGAGGCAAAGAACCTGACCCTTAAGGTGGCTTTTCTCCTTGCTATCACCTCTCTGAGGAGAGTGCTGTTACGCCAACTTGCCTGGAGTTTACCCCCGGCGGAGTTAAGGCCATCGTACATCCTAGACCGGGCTATGTGCCCAAGGTGCCATCTAATGTGGCACAGTCAGTGGTTCTTCAGGCCTTCCATCCTCCACCTCACGTGATGGTGGAAGAGGGAAGATTTCACCTGCTCTGCCCTAAGAATTTATTTGGAGAAGTCTTCCCAGTGGAGAAAGTCAGACCAGTTGTTGGTGTGCTTTGGCTCACCCAAGAAAGGGCTGCCTGCATCAAAACAGACAATCAGCAATTGGATTGTCCAGGCTATAGCCACGGCTTATCAGGTGTGCAATTTGCCTTCACCTATGACCGTGAGGGCTCATTCCACCAGGGGCATGGCCTCCTTGTGGCCCTCCTTTCTAGCGTCTCGCTTCAGGAGATTTGCGAGGCGGCCGGGTGGGCCACCCCGCACACCTTCATAAGATTCTACAGTCTGCAACTCCCGGTGACGCCTGGTGCCGTAGTGCTCACGTCCCAAGTGTGCCTGGTCTCCCAGATTCACACTGGGACGGGCGTGATTAAGGTGTGACAGAGTGGGTAGTTTGTTCCCAGAGTGTCGTCACTCGATGACACAGTGCGAGTTCCTTCGAAGGGGAACGTCTCGGGTTACGACTGTAACCCTTGTTCCCCGAGAAGGGAACAAGACACTGCGTCTCGCCACCACACCTATCATGGGCAGAGTGCTCACTTCATCGCAAATAAACTAATGTGTTTGTGTGTCAGCATCCATTTGTAGCTTGCAGGTATGCTGTCATCTACTACGTCATGACGCAGCACCAATCAATGTTGGATAGATTTCATTCATGCTTCAAAAGCACTGTGCTGAGGGGGTTCCCAGAATGTCGTAACTCGACGACGCAGTATCTCGTTCCCTTCTACAGAGATGGTTTTATAATCACAAGGTACCAATTATCAGTTAAAGCTTAGCTTTAGGAGGGGAAGAGACAGGGCAAGATAAGGAGAAAAAGTGATGGAGATGATGGGGAGAGCATGATGGGGAGAGCATGTATTGACAAATAATCTACTGCACACTGATATGATTTTAAGTTATTAAGCTATTGTTATCCAGGTTTTTTTGCCTTCAAATGTCTTAAAATGCACATATTTAAATGCACATACTTAAAATGCTCAGCATATTTAGAGACATTCATTTTTTTCCAGGGGAACATGTCCCCGAACCCCCCTAACAATGTCAAGTTTGGTACCTTGTGATTATAAAACCATCTCTGGGGCCCCTTGTCGCTTCTGATCCTATCAACGCATTGATGTAATTAATCTACATTGAATGGAATGCAATGCCCATTAACTGCTTTATTGTTGAGATTGCCAAGTTGCCTGTCACTGCATGTGGAACTTGACAGGTTTTTTTTTTTTTTTTCAAACAATGTTTGAATAGCTCACTCCATTATTTTATGTTTCTGCATAAGAGCCTATATTGCAATAGATTATGTTGAAAAATAAGTTTACAGTACATGTTCAATGTGTGCTAAGCTACTACTGTGTGGCATCACACTTGCACATGCTGTGTAAATGCTGTAAACTGTTAAAATGGGTGCTAAATAAATATGCACCACTTATGTGCCTCTTATGCATGTGGCGTGAAACAGTCCTCAAAGACAAGACCTTGACATATCCATTCTTAGGGTGTCCTATAACAGACAAGTCAGCAGAACGCCACACTTAGGGAGCTTTATACATGAGCCTAAACAAATCAACAGGACTCAGAACCATTGAAAGTTATCTGGTGCAGTTTAGCCAACAACATTAATAAAATATGAATACTTACTGCTCAGTGTGCAAGTTCAGTGTGCAATAGATCAGCCACCATAGTGTTTCTGTAGAACGAGGAAGGAAAATTGCATGCTCTGATGTGTTTAGCGACACCTGGGCTCTTGATTTGTGATGAGCGAATGCTCTAACCTTGAGCATCCTGCAGCATGTTCTCCCAGGACTGAGCAGTCTGTCATTCTCATGAGAGACACCAAGTTATTAATGTGACAGTGGGTAAAAGGATGTGTCAGCTGAGATCAATCACACAGTCTCGGCAGGGATAAGCATACTTTTAATAGACCCAATCATCTCCAGACCACATCCTCAGCAGCAAGGCCACACTCACAGAGTTTCTCCTCAATGGGAATGGTCTTTCAGAGTTTACAAGACTACCAGGTACTTATAGGATTTAGGTAATTGAGTCTTATAGAATACATGACGTGTCATGATCAAAACAGCACAGTAGCAATGTAGGTTATTTAAGTGTGCAACAGGAAATTAAAGGAACATTGTTTACTTCTGGGTCATATTATGGTTCTAAAAAGAACAATATTTTGTGTATTTGGTTTAATGCACCCTCAGTTTTAGATTATAAAAAGTAATTATTTTACACATACTGTACATTAATGATAAAAATTAAAATTTCATATATTTTAGATGCATTGCACACCAACTGAAATATTTCAGGTCTTTTATTGTTTTAATACTGATGATTTTGGCATACAGCTCATGAAAACCCAAAATTCTCAAAAAATTAGCATATCATGAAAAGGTTCTCTAAACGAGCTATTAACCGAATAATCTGAATCAACTAATTAACTCTAAACACCTGCAAAAGATTCCTGAGGCTTTTAAAAACTCCCAGCCTGGTTCATTACTCAAATCCGCAGTCATGGGTAAGACTGCCGAACTGACTGCTGTCCAGAAGGCCATCACTGACACCCTCAAGCGAGAGGGTAAGACACAGAAAGAAATTTCTGAACAAATAGGCTGTTCAAAGAGTGCTGTATCAAGGCACCTCAGTGGGAAGTCTGTGGGAAGGAAAAAGTGTGGCAAAAAACGCTGCACAACGAGAAGAGGTGACCGGACCCTGTAGAAGATTGTGGAGAAGGAACGATTCCAGACCTTGGGGGACCTGTAGAAGCAGTGGACTGAGTCTGGAGTAGAAACAGGCGTGTGCAGGAAATGGGCTACAGGTGCCGCATTCCCCAAGTCAACCCACGTTTGAACCAGAAACAGCGGCAGAAGCGCCTGACCTGGGCTACAGAGAAGCAGCACTGGACTGTCGCTCAAATTTTGCATGTCATTCGGAAATCAAGATGCCAGAGACTGGAGGAAGACTGGGGAGAAGGAAATGCCAAAATGCCTGAAGTCCAGTGTCAAGTACCCACAGTCAGTGATGGTCTGGGGTGTCAGCTGCTGGTTTTGGTCCACTGTGTTTTATCAAGGGCAGGGTCGAAGTAAATGTAATTCGTTACAACCTACCTCTGCTCATTATGTAAACTTTCTGCTGACTCACTGCTCGGAAACTTTCCGCTGGCCCCCTGCGTGGAAACTTTCCGTTGAATCACTGAGTGGAAACTTTTCGTTGAATCGCTAAGTGGAAACTTTCTGTTGATTCACTGCATGGAAACTTTCCATTGACTCAATGCGTCCACTGGGGGATTCCTTTCCATCCAGTAAACATTGAATCTCATGCTTTTCCTTTCTGTTCTTAGATCCTGGAAATACCATGAAAGGAAAGGAAAAGCATGAGATTCAATGTTTGCTCGATGGAAAGAAATCCACCAGTGGACGCATTGAGTCAATGGAAAGTTTCAATGCAGTGAATCAACAGAAAGTTTCCACTTAGCGATTCAACGGAAAGTTTCCACGCAGTGATTCAACGGAAAGTTTCCACGCAGTGATTCAATGGAAAGTTTCCACTCAGTGATTCAACGGAAAGTTTCCACGCTGGTGGCCAGCGGAAAGTTAAGCAGTAAACTTCTCCCGAGAGCTTTGATCTGCTATTGTGAAAGACCTTTTTGAGCTGCTGATGTTGCTGCCCCAATGCGCAAGAAGTGGCTTGAGAAGTTCTTTGCTGGGATGCCTGTCTGTTGGAGAAGGGTTTTGAAGTGTTTCTGAAACCAAAAGCGAGTCAAGGGTTTGTTTGCTTCATCTGTGAACAGGGGTTCCAGGGGAGATTTGGCCTGAGAATTTTTCCATTGGAGGTATGCCAGAACGGACTGGTATGGTTGGATTGGTGATGCAAGGTTAAAAATGTAGATAACATGACCTTTTTTGGTCTGTTTAATTAGATATGAGATTGTTTTCCTCATCCATAACTGATAAATCTGAGATGGTGGGGTGGATTTTTGGGTCGAATTTGGAAGTAATAGCTAGTTCCGAGCATCTTAGAAAACCGAAAAAAGCTAAGATAAACATGGTGTCGAGTGTTCGGGCGGTATTACTGGGCTGGTAGTTTGTACATAGGGTGTGAATCCATTTGGTGAGGATGTCTAGCATTATTGTTTGTCTAGTGTCAGGGCGGGTGGGTTGGGATCTTTGAATCCTTTGATCACTAGGAGGTTTGTGAATTGTTTATTTCGGGGGAGGGAGCGCCGTGTAATAATTTGTGAAAAAACTGAATGCCACTCAAGTAACCTTTGTTGGACCCAACTTGGAGGCCCTTAATGGTATTAAGGTAGGAAATAAATAAGGTGATTGAAAGGAGAGAAAAATCGAGGAACGCCATGTTATAAGAGTTGTGGAATGCTCTAAAATTTTTCCAAGCGTTTATGTAGGATAGGAGGGTCCTGGGAGACACTGCTTGGAGGATGGTGTCGAGCAATGTCCTCGAGTTAAGGAGTGGTTTCAATGGGTGGGTTACGGGAATATCAGTTCCAAATAGTGAGGCACTGGAGTTGGGAACTGATCCACCTCTGGAGACAGGGTCCTGAATTCCTGAAACAGAAAACGAGATAGGGAGTCAGCGATTTTGGTTTTCTGATCCGGGGATGTGTTTAGCCGTTATGATGAATTGGTCGCACGCTGAAATCCATGTGAGATGCCTTAGAAGTGGCATCATGGCAGCTGCATGGTAATGGCCTTTATTTATGCAATGTACTGTTGCTTCGTTGTCGCAGTGCACTACAATGCTTTTAGCGGCCCATTCTTTCCCCCACAAAAAAGCCGCTACTACGAGAGGGTAAAGCTCCAATAGTGCTGAGGATTGTGTTGTGTCCTGGAGCTGCGGGGGCCATGGAGAAGTGAACCAACGACCCTGGTAAAACCCCCCGAAGCCAATTGAGGGGGCGGCGTCTGTGAACAGTTGGATATCGATGGGGGTCAAAATGAGATTGCTATAGAAAAAGGATAGTGTAATGATGGGTCGACAGCATGAGGATCCATGTGCAGCTTGTTTATTAACAGACGACCGTACTGTACAAACAGGGATAGAGCAGAATCGTAAACGAGGACAGGCTAGGGTCGAGACAGGCGGCAAGTAATCAGGGTCATACACCAGGCAGCGATCGAGGCAGGCGGCCAGCAAACAGAGTCTGGGAAACAGGCAGAGGTCAGGGTCGGCAACAGAGGTTCACAGAGAAGAGGCAGTCCAATCGGTAGCAGAGAAACAGTCCAACAAAGGCTCGGAAATGATCACCTAGGCAAATCAAGACTTTGCGGTGCATGTAAGTGTGTGTGTGTTATATGGAGTGTGTGTGATGACGTGCAGGTGTGTGCGCAATCAGTCCCAGGAATGAGGGCCTATGGGAAATGAAGTCCAAAATGGGAAGAGTCAATACTCCGGTGACGGCTCCCTCCGGCACCAGGATGAAGAGCCGCAGGAGCCATATTTGTCGCAGAGCCCCCCCCCTCTGGGAGCGTCTACAGATGCGAGGAGGCGGGCGCCGGGGTCTACCGCGTGGACGAGGGGCCGGACGCTCCGGATGTGTCCTATGGAATTCTTCCAAGAGAGATGGATCTAGGATATCTACCCTATTGACCCAGGACTGTTCCTCCAGGCCGAACCCCTCCCAATCCACCAGATACTGCAGCCTTCCACCCCGGCGCCTGGAATCGAGTAGAGCTCGGACCTGATATGCCTCCTCGCCTTTAATGACCAAGGGTGGGGGTTTGCGGGTATCGGCTCCCGCGGGCTCCTCTCTCGGACCCCCAGAGGGTTTCAGCAGCGACACGTGGAAAGTGGGAGAAATACGATAGTTAGCAGGTAAATCAAGTCGAAATGAAACTAAAAATTTGAAAAGGCCATTCATACCTGGGGCTGAGTTTGCGACAGGGGAGCTTTAGGCGTAGATCTCGTGTGGACAGCCATACCCACTGACCCACTGTGTACTGTGGATTGGGTCGCCGGTGACGATTGGCTTGACCCTCCAGCCATCTTACTGCCCGTTGGAGATGATGGTGAGCTGCTTCCCAGGTCTCCTCGCTGCGATGCTTCCACTCAGTGACTGAGGGCAGATCTGAAGGTTGGTCTGACCAGGGAAGAGCGGAGGTTGAAAGCCCAAGACACATTGGAAAGGGGTGATGCGAGTGGCGGGTTTCCGAAGGGAGTTCTGGGCGTACTCAGCCCACATGAGATACCGGCTCCAATCCGGTTGATTCTGATTGCAGTAAGAACGAAGAAATTGTGTGAGCTCCTGGTTCATGCATTCTGTCTCTCCATTGGATTCGGGATGGTACCCAGAAGTGAGACTAACATTAATGTTGAGTTGTTTGAAGAAAGCAGCCCAGACTCTTGACGTAAACTGTGGTCCTCGGTCAGAAACTATGTCTTTGGGTAAACCATAGAAGCGGAAAACCACATTGCACAGGAGTTCAGCAGTTTCAAGGGCGGTAGGCAGTTTGGGTAATGGCAGTAATGGGCAGGCCTTGGAGAATCGATCTATGATTGTTAATATGGTGGTGTTTCCTTGAGATTCGGGCAGATCAGTGACAAAGCCTATAGCTATGTGGGACCAGGGATGTTGCGGAATGGGTAGTGGTGCTTGTTGCAAGTGATGAAAGCAGTGACATCAGTGAGCAGAGTCTCCCACCAGAATCGATTTTGGAGGAGATGGAGAGTGGCTTTGATACCTGGGTGTCCAGAACTGGGGAAATCGTGAACTTGATGCATTACCTTGTCTCGTAGGTGAGCTGATACGTAGGTGCGGTTTGGAGGACATGTAGCTGGTATCTCGATTTGATCATTGGTTTGAGAGCACACCAACTGGAGCAAGAAGCAAAGTTTCGGGTAGGATGTTTTCAGGATTACAGGGGCGTTCGATCTCATCGGTTTGACGTGATAGGGCATCCACCTTGATATTCTTAGACCCGGGCCTGTAGGTGACGTTAAAGTTAAAGCATGTGAAAAACATTTCCCATCTAGCCTGTCGTGGATTTAGGTGTTTGGCTGATCATAGGTACTCAAGGTTTTTGTGATCGGTGAGTATTGTGAATGGATGCTTTGCTCCCTCGAGCCAGTGTCGCCACTCTTCTAGCGCCGCCTTCATGGCGAGTAGTTCACGGTTGCCCACGTCGTAGTTACGTTCTGCCACTGTTAGTTTCCGGGAGTAGAAGGCGCAGCGGAACATTTTGGCTGGTTCATCCTGTCGCTGTGAGAGAACTGCGCCAATGCCTGTGCTGGAGGCGTCCACCTCCACAATGAACGGAAGTTCAGGGTTCGGATGCCGGAGAAATGGGGCTGATGTGAAACGTTCCTTTAATTCTTGAAATGCCTGTTTAGCTTCAGGGAACTAGGTGAGACGAGAGGTTATACGTTTAGTCATGGATGTCAGGGGCCCTGCTACCCTACTAAAGTTCCTGATAAACCTCAGATAGAAGTTGGCGAACCCCAAAAAGCGCTGCAACTTCTTTAGCGTATGGGAAAGCGGCCAGTCCAGCACCGCCTTAACCTTTTTGTTGTCCATAGCGACTCCGTCGTGGCTGATGATGTAACCCAGGAATGATGTAGACGTGCGATGAAACTCACATTTCTCAGCCTTGGCGTACAGGTTGTGTTGGATCAAGCGTTGTAGGACTGCTCGGACGTGTTGGACATGTTCTTGAAAGGTGTTTGAGTAGATTAAGATGTCGTCAATATAAACTACGACCCACTGGTTGAGCATGTCCCGGAACACATAATTGACTGACTGACTGGAAGACTGAAGGACTGTTGGACAGGCCGAAGGGCATAACCAGGGTCTCGTAGTGCCCTGAAGATGTGGAGAAGGCAGTTTTCCACTCGTCTCCTGCTCGAATTCGGATGAGGTTGTAAGCACAGCGTAAATCTAGTTTGGTTTAGAACTGGGCTTGACGGAGTTGTTCCAGAGCTGCTGGTACTAGCGGTAGTGGATACCGGAACTTAATGGTGATATCATTGAGACCACGGTAGTCAATGCATGGACGGAGACTGCCATCCTTCTTCTTCACGAAGAAGAACCCGGACGAAGCGGGAGAGGTAGATGGTCGGATGAACCCTTTGGCCAGTTCTCCCTCGATATAGGCTTTCATGACCTCCTCCTCAGGTTGTGACAAGGGGAAGATACGCCCTTTAGGTGGCGTTGTTCCAGGCAGCAGCTCGATAGCACAGTCACTAGAGCGATGGTCGTATTGTGTCCACGGTGGCACTCCTGCACTCCGGGGCAGCGGGAAATTTCATGTCTGACACCGTCATTCGCAAATACAGTGTTCCACTAACTGATTATCATTCCCCATTAACAGTGGAGGCGCTAGACGGCCCGCAGTCTACTGGGCGGTCTGGTTCGGCTGCGGGGAGCAGAGAGAGGAGAGAGGAAAGGTCTACACCTGAAAGGATCTAAGCACGGATGCATTGGGCTGCTGGTGGTGGTTCCATGGCGATGTGCATCGAAGTTGCTGAAAAGAGAGAGTGTTGAGTTTTTGATTGCATGAGAGAGCTGAGATTACAAGCCTGGACTGCGAAAGGTGGCGGCGGCCCAGCGCTTGGATGACCCTTTATAGCTTGGAAAGGAAAATTTGTTGGAGAATAGGAGGAAAAGGAAGGATGATATTGTGAAGAGAATTTACAACCCTAGAAATTGTGCCTAGGATGTAATACTCTGTTTTTGCCTTATTTGGAAGGGTCATGAATATTAATGATGAGCTCTGCTCTGATTGGCTTATTTCAGCTGCTCACACAAGTACAGTTGTTCTGCTTACACTGTCAAGCTTCAGGTAGAGGTGGTAGTCACAAAGCTTCTGGAAGGCCTGTGTCGCGTGGTGGTGATGGTCATCAGGCTCTGGGAGAAGATTAGAATGTTGTCGATGTAGACAATGACGAAATGATAGAGGAACTCCCAGAACACCTTGTTCATAAACCCCTGGAATTCTGAGGGTTAGTTGGACACCCAATATAGCATGACGAGGTACTCATAGTGACCTGATGATCAAAAAAGGTTGTAGGTTCTCTGCAGGTCCAATTTCTTTCCTCTGCCCTCTGTCTCTGCCGGCTCGACCACAGTCTCGTGGTCAGCCCATCTAACTGCGGTCGAAGGATTCTGCCATGGTTTCCTCCACCGGCTCCCCTGTGGACTCTTCCTCCACTAGCACCTCAATGGTCCCTTTCTCCCTCAGTATATTAGTTTAATGCTAAACTTTTTATTTCAAGTTTAGCAGTATTGGCCACACAGATTCACCAGTAATTAAACTTAAACTAGATGATTTTCACCTGGAAAAGGATAAAATCCTATAGTCCTACACTGAAGGAGGGACCCAAGCCAGTGTTCTAATTAGAACATCATAGGCCCTGTTTACACCTGGTATTTAGATGCGTTTTGGTCAATTGGATCACAAGTAAACAAGGAAGACATATTTCCGTTTAAACCTGGTGTCTCTTTTGTCCACTTTCAACCATTTCTGTCCTGATTTCTTAAAGGGGAGGGTCTATGTGTGGGTAAATGTATGGACTTTTTCAGATCTTTCGATCTAATTGATGAAATACGCTTGCACAATTTATATATGCTTTCGTTTCTGCTCTGCACTGTAAAAAATAAAAAGTTGAGTTAACTTAAAAAAATAAAGCAACCAGCTGCAAAGCATTTCTGAGTTTACTCAACTTCAGTGGTTGAAGTTGTGCCAAATCATTTTCGAAAGTTCACTAAACTTATTTGATTAAGTTAATTATACCTTCCTCAGTAAGTTCATCTAACTACCAGTCCAACTCAAAGACACAAGTAAGCACAACTACAGAGGTTTTGAAGTTCAGTAAACTCAAAAAAGCTTTGCAGCTGGTTGCTTTATTTTTTTAAGTTAACTCAACTTTTTATTTTTTACAAGTTGATTCAACTCTCTCCAAATATCTCACCCAGATACCTGTATAGCCCTCACATTAAGAATTCAAATATAGCAAGTACAAACCATACTGTAAATACAACACAATACAAAATACATTGCCATCATTTCAGAAATTATTTATTGACAATTCTGCAAAACAGCATTTTCTGTCTGCATGAGGTACATGCATTAGAAGGTAAAGCAAGTTCTAATCCACTCTTCAATATTTATAAAAAATAAAAAAAAAGATTATGCACCAAATTAGAGTACAAATTGAAATAACTAAATGCTCAACTTATGATTATCCATATCCATATATTCAGATTGCAGCAACTTGAACATTTTTTGAAGGACCAGACTCTTGCTGAGCACTGGGGGTCAAGAACATTACAGACTTTTGAAAAAATTCTTAAGGATATAAATGAAGCCAAAGAGGGGAGTAACAATTGCAGCAAAGGTATTGCACAGTATCTGGCCCAATCTGCTCTTAGTACTACAGAGAGGCACCTTATATTTGGGTTTGAGTGGATGGTGGCATCATCTTCAACGATGGTTAAGATCCTCAGCTTCCCCCATGTGAATGTCTTCTGGCTCTGTGTCCTGCAATAGAAATAAGCATAAAATGAAGGTCAAACTTTTTTTTTATTGAATTCCATTGGACCACAGTGTTCCTTAACATGTGCTCATGTAACTTTATTTGGAAAGTAAAGGTGGCCATTATTTTAAAAGTTTAGTTCACCCAAAAATTTAAATAAGCCCATGATTTACTCACCCTCAAGCCATCCTAGGTGTATATGACATTCTTCTTTCAGACGAATACAATCAGTTATATTAAAAAGCGCATAAAAGTGCATCTATCCATCATATAACTGCTCCACACGCAAGCGCGTGTCGACTTCCATTCCGCTGACCGCTGGAAGCTATTATTTTAGTCTATAAAGTTGTAAATATGGATATTTCTAACACAAAGATGCCACTTCATTTAAGGAGGCCTTTATTAACGCCCTGGAGCCGTGTGGAAACGTTTTATGATGGATAGATGGACTTTTATGGACTTAAAAACAGAAATCACCATTCACTGCCATTATAAACCTTTGAAGAGCCAGGATATTTTTTATCTATCTAACTTTTATTCGTCTGAAAGAAGAATGTCATATACACCTAGGATGACTTGAGGGTGAATAAATCATGGGCTAATTTTCATTTTTGGGTGAACTATACCTTTAAGCTTGTTCAAATTCAGCCACTGAACTAAACCTGATAAACAGAATATATTTCCCAAGCCCAAGCATTGCCACGACTGCACCTGTGCTGTTAGAAGTTATTTCAGTATTGATGTGATTACAATGCTGATACAACGTTTCAACAACTTGTTGAATTCGTGCTATCAGATGAAGTCAAACTGATCACTGATCATTCAATTAAGCATTTTTTTACCATGATTTTGTACCCCGCTTTCTTTGCCTCTTGGCTGACAAAGAGCAGATGATAAGTTTTGTATACCTAACAGGACCTGATAAACAGGTGAACAGGTGAACAGGTGAAGAAGTATCTCAGGCATGAGTGTGTATGCTGATGACACACATCTTCTTACCAGGCAAGACTTCAGTATGTTTCCAAACTTTTCCCTCATAAACAAAGGTTTCTGAGAGTTGTGGCCTTTCTTTGAGCAAGCACATTGGAGTGTATGTGACTGAAAGACAGAAAAACAAACATGGAACAAGTTATATGCATGTTATATCCAAAGAGAAGCATGGGACTTGAGCTTGACAGAGAGATGATCACATGCTAAATAATTACCTGATGTTCAAGTTGGTCTAGTAGGATCTTCATCTCATCTCCATACTCTGTACAACGAGGGGAAAAGATGCACTCCTGTAATAATCAGTACAGACCCTGAAAAAAACATTGTTAAAACAGTAAGAATTAAGTGTACACAACTACATTTAGATCTAAAAAATAATAAACTCACCTGATCTTTCAAATGGTCATTTTTTTTTACATCTGCAAGATTTTTGTCAGTACATCACTGATGTTTTTTCTTCTTCTTTTTTTTCTAAAAAGGACAGATACAACAGAACAAAGATACAACAAAAATCAGTTGCAGTATGTTAATTTAACATGTAGAATTACAGAAATTGAATAATCAACTGTGAAAACAAATCAATGCATAGTATTCACTGTATTAATTAAATATAAATGTATTTATAAAGAAAAGAGCAGCAAGTGATTTTGTCTTTTGTTGTTTGAGTAACATAGACACAATGCAGGTACATTGGCTGCTGTCCATTTATGAGCTAATGTAGTACAGATCTAAAACAGCCTACTGAAAAATCTTGGATTCACTTAATTAATGTTAAATTAAGACATAACCAACTGTGTTTACAGTAATGCTACACACGGTGGCCTTTTTGACAAAATTGGGTATGTGTTTTACTATCAAATCGCAAAAAAACACGAAAGATTAGCAATCACATGCAGCCGTCAACATTTTAAACATCATGCACGTGCTTCTATTTCTTTTCTCATTCAAGCATGTTTCCTCACTCTTAACTAAAGTGTCAATAACGTTGAAGCTGTACATTTTGGAGCTCGGTTAATAAAAACAAAACTGTCTGCATGCGTCTTGGGGAAGAACATTATAGTCGGAGCTACTTCTCTCTTATGTCAATGACGAGTCACGCCGAAGGCACAGTAAAAAACGTTGGGTTATTTATTTAACCCAACCGTTGGGTTACACATATTGGGTCAATATGTTGGGTTATTTTACAAAAATGTTGGGTCATTTTAACATCGTTGGGTTATTTTTAGTAATAACCCTGCCATTGGGTTAAATACGTTTTCCCCAGCGACAGTTCAAATTTTAACGGACGGTCCAGACAGTCAACAGAAGAAGCTGCTGCAGCCTGGTTATGAGATGAAAGGTAAGTCATATCGATTTTTTGTATGTATACAACTCTTATAACATTATGTATTGTACTGAAACGTTGAATACTCTAAAACTGAATTTTATATATTTTTAAAACAGTTCCTTTTACGTTAAACCCTAGCTATTCCAGTTAACGTTAGCTCACTAGCAGTAATAAAGTAACGTTAATTAAAATATTATTCTAGCGAAACTGTTTAGAAACTTAATACGGTGATAAAGTAAGTAACGTTAGGCCTAGTCTGGATGCTGCGCGGAGCATTATCAGCTCAGCCCGCACATTGCAAGCTCAGACGCGGTCACACGACACCAAACAATGCTATGAGATCCAGGGAATCCGTTTGAATTTTTCGAAATCTCTGTTGTAAGATAAAAGAGTGCAGATATTCCCAACAACATTGACGTAGAAAACAGGAGAAATATTGTGCAAACAATGAACTATTAATTAACGAAATGTTTTCCAACCCACAAATTACCTAGATGTACTGTAGTAACAAAACTGCAACTATGGTATTTTGGCAGAAATGTGGTATATACATAATGAATGAATGTTGTCATATGAATATAGTCATGCATGTTACTATTAAATATATTACAAGAGTAGCTAAAGCGTCCAATTATAGTATATTTTCTTATGAAGCTAGGACAGTTTTTGCCTTTATTTTAAATGTGTTCTAAATGTGTTATATCTGTTTTAGACAAATGGATTCATTTGTGAAGTAAAGACAACAATTGACCCTCTTCCATTTAATTAAAGTTGAGTAAAGGTGAGTAGTGAAATAAGTTGTACACAAAAGTTTTTTTATTTTTAAAGACTAGTTTGCTTTTCAAATTTTTGTTGTTGTTGTGGTTCATTCTAATGCAGAGGAAGGAGTGAATTTATGCTGCTTTTGATGACAGTGTTTCCCGACTCTAGTCCTGGAGTATCCCCAATAGTACACAATTAGGACGTCTTCCTTATCTGATGCACATTTCCGGTCTTGGAGTCTCTACTAACAAGCTGGTAAGTTTAATAATGATCAGAGAGCCCAAATGTGCAGTGCTGGGGCTACTACAGAACCAGGTTGTTTGGGTAACAACTGTTTATTACTTATGTATGTTTGTTTGTTTTTTCAGCTGTCTTCCCTCATTTTCATATAATATGTTTTTAATTTCAATAGAGTATGAGTTGTCTGATGATTGACTGATTAAATAGATTTGATCCTCTGGAATAAAATAAGTAGAACATGCATGACTTCACGACTATCCTGGGACGGTGAGTTTAATGATGTTCATTATAGGGAAGGCATGTCTTTTTTTGGAAAAATTGTTTTGGTTGTGTCTGTGCATGTGAAATTAGGCCCGAACATTTGGTAAGTGAAAATTTGTTTTTTTATTTTTATGTAAACTTGTCTTTCAAAAGGTGATTATGGAGAATTGCCTTTAAAACCCTTCCCCTTTAATAAGTTTTGAATGTATTATGTCTGCTTTGTATTTTAAATTTAATATGTACACATTTATGTATATTTACATTAAATGCTAGACTCTAAGAAATATGTATATATATATTATATAAAAAAACATATGTATTGTTTTATACAAATAAACCATCTGTATTTGAAAACAAAGTGTATTTTATTTGACATGAATAAAAATAAAATGTTAACTCAACTGTTGGGTTACTTTTAAATAACCCAACTTTGGGAAGGTGCTATACCAACCCACAGTTGGGTTACTTGTTGGGTTATTTTTAACCCAACATTTTTAAGTGAGGGTACTGTGCTACTCCGCATCGCTGCCGACTGACCTAAAATAGTCCCAAAATAAACATTTTTTATAGGCGTAGCGTTCACTACTGTGGGTTGGTATAGCACCTTCCCAACGTTGGGTTATTTAAAAGTAACCCAACAGTTGAGTTAACATTTTATTTTTATTCATGTCAAATAAAATACACTTTGTTTTCAAATATAGATGGTTTATTTGTATAAAACAATACATATGTAGAACATGATTCAGGATAAAACAAAAGCACGGTTTGGAAAATGGATTCATGATGTACTTGCTCATTATATCTACACTGTAACGGATTTTTGTAATTTGAACAGTATTTTACTGTAATATGTACAGTATAATACTGTAAAATGTACCAACAGTAAAATACTGTTAATAGCAAAGGATTATGGGAAAATATATGTTTACTACTGTAATTATTCTCTACTGTAAATCGATTTACAGTAGCGACAATGCTGAAAAACTGACCAATGACAATGAAGACTTCAAGTTTTTTTTTCGGTTGGTGGGGCTACTGAGGAAAGACTCAACAAAGAGGTTAGTATTATTTCTGTCATTATTTTATGTAAAACTGAGATATTTTCAAATGCATTCACTTATTAACAACAACCTAACATGAACCAGTGCTGCAAATTGAGTGAGTTAAGCAAATTCCTGTCAAGAGCCTTTTTTTCTGCCTGTTTGTCAAGGCGGGTGGTTAACTGTTACGTGACTGCCGTCAACCTTGTGATTTACTTCAACAGGGTGAATAAAGTTTACATTGACTAATAGTTAGTAAAACGGGAAAAAAGCTCTTTTAATGTTCCTATACCTCTTTAATGTAAATTAGCTAAGCTGGAGGACTTTACGTGAACAGCAAACTAACTTAAAATACCGAAAGAAAAGTGAGGCAACACTAAAGACGGAGGTTGTAATTACAGTATTTTGAAGTGAATCTTTTGTTTTTGTTTAAAGTTTGCTGTTAAAACCGCCATTTGGAAGGTCGGAGGTGTCTTGGAGCTATTTTCTGGCGGTTACCATGATCTGAGGAAACTGGTAAGCAGAAGCTGGTGATTATATGACTCTTATATTCAAACGATAACCTTATCGTTAACAGACGATAACCTTATCGTTAACAGACTTTTTTTCAGGTTTTAAAAGCAACAGTCAAGATGGTTGTGCAGTTTGTGTGCAAATTAGAGGTCTACACGGGTCCAAAAATTCATATCCGAACCCGAAGAGACCCGTAATGTTCTACACAGAACTGACCTGGACCCGTCTATTATTTTAAAAGCTGGACCAGGACTCGCGCAGATCCGAGAAATGCCTAAACGCATAATAACTTTGACTGTTTGTCCTTTTGAACTAATAACGATTGCTCGTATGGTGCCATGGCCGCTGACGTTAACATTATTTATTAGCTATAATCTCTGTGAGCCGAGTCCGACTACCTACACTTTAAGATTAAACAAGACGGTTCATTCATATTATTTTTAAAGTCATTGCAGTCACTGCGGAAGCTCGGGTTGCCATAGAAACATGCCACGCACTCGAGACTGCACTTGTGCGTTAGCTGGAGCAACCTGAAATATGAGCCTTTTTACACAAATTGAGTGTTAAGAAAACATTTATTTGACAGTTCACCTGAGATTTTGTTGCTGATTTGAAATATATTTACATTATTAACGTGCGCTTGCATTAAATCTGCCCACTTTCTAAATTGCTGAGAGCGAGCGAGAGAGACAGCTCATGTTTTTTTTTCTAAACCTTATTTCCCGGCTTCTTATCCTAATTTTACAATTTTCAAGTTACACAAAACACACAATCCATGCTGACTGACTCTGGTCAGGTGTTCTCTTGGTGTAAAGTGTATTGATTGACCCTTTAATAAGTAAAAGGACTGAATGAGCTTATAACCATCATTAATGAAATCAAGTAATATTTAGGTAGAAAGAACAGTTCAATCAATTAGTGGAGGCTTTAAGTCACTTTTTGGCAAGTGTATAACTATGTTACTGGTCTAACTTGCCATTTAAAGGCATTTCAATAGGAAAAATGAGTAGATAAGATATAATCTGTCAAATATAATAACCATGATTGAAATCACGTCATTTACCACGCACAAAATGTTATGTCTATTTGCAGGTTATGGCCATTTGTTCCTGATAAAAGGGGCTAGACTTGTAGAAACTGGGGCGATAGCTTTTAACACGCTGCAAGACGCTCCTTTGGCGCGATGGCTTTTGGTTCATTCAAGCCAGCAAATTTCCGAAAAAGCCCATTCAACTTAAGCATGCGCTTCAGTGTCTTTCACTTAATAACATAACCATGTCTTAATGCCAGAGACTGCACTATATATGCCATTCCTGATTCAAAGTAAAATGATGTTTCATCAGTCATCTCCATCTCCGACTGCTGTGGTCACAGTAGGCTATACTGACCGGTGTGGTTCCCTAAACATAACTTGTGGCCACGAGAAATAGATGTCTTTCTCTCAAAATATGAAGTCGAGGCCACGGCATAATGATGTCGTTAACTCAACAAAATGATCTTGTGGCCACGATTAATTATCGCATTCCCACGACTGAAAGGGATAGTTCACCCAAAAACGAAAATGTGATGCTTATCTGTTTACCCCCAGTGCATCCAACATGAAGGTGTCTTTACTTCTTCAGAAGAACACAAATTAAGATTTTTAACTCCCAACCGTTGCTGTGGGCCAGTCATAATGCATGTGAATGGGTAACAATTCTATGAGAGAAAAAAAACCCATGCTTAAAGGATTAATTCACTTTTAAATATCCGCGCTCTGGCTCGTATATCCAGTGCGTGTATTATTGACCTTACCGGAAGTGAAGCACGTTTCAGGCTGTTGGATATAGCGTTGTATTTGAGGTAAAAAATTATATAAATACGGCTTGATTTCTCACACAAACTGACCGTTTTGTGTCTTAAGATATCAATGTGTCGTCATGAGCCACAGGGCTCTTTGTACATGTTGTTTAAGCATGTTTTTTTTTTGCTCTCATAGAATTGTTACCCATCCACATGATTATATGACTGGCCCACAGCAATGGTAGGAGTTAAAAATCTTCATTTGTGTTCTACTGAAGAAGTAAAGACACCTACATGTTGGGTGCACTGGGGGTTAGCAAATAAACATAACATTTTCATTTTTGGGTGAACTATCCCTTTAATATGACTTTCCCACAAATTAATATCTTGTGGCAACAACATATCACGTTCCCAAGAGTTTATATGTTGTGGCCACAACAAAACTAAGTGAACCGAACATGTCCTCCCGGTCACCGTACTGAATCACATAAGTGTTTCCTGATAAATTATCTTCATTCACAAACCACTGTTAATTTTAACAGAAAATCAAGCTTAGGCTACTGGATGTTTGAGTTGGCATGGCAGAAAGCAAGCAAAGAGCTGTCCCTTTATATTCACTAAAAATGTGTCCCTCGTTTTAATTGCAATCTCAAAGTTCCATTATAATCTGTCTACAATGTACAATTACTTATTTATTTATATAGCACATATTGCTTTTATTAACATCAAAGTGCATAGAGCACCATGTTATGACTGTTTGGAAAGCAGTGGTTTGATAAATGTGTTCTTTCTTGTGCTTGCAGGTTCATTCTGAGAATAAACCCTGATGGCACCAAATGCCAATCAAAACCACAGATCAGCCGGACATCTGGAAAAAGTATGAAGGTATTTTTGGTGCAAAACAACTGAACACGTGTGCAGTGGAATTTGTAGTTGTAGAGCATATCCACACATGTGTATCAATAAATTTGAAGTCACAGAGAAAAATCTTTTAGGAGTTGTAAACTTGTAGATTTCTACAAACACAACACAACAGGTACACCTTCACACATTCTTCACTGCAGGTGCACAAATCCTATTCTACGAGTCAGACATCAAGAAACTCATACACACACATTTCTGCTCCATATGCTGCAGTGTATATGGTGCAAAACGCATTCACACAGCCGTATCAAAAATCTGAAGTCACGGACACATTTTGCACATCCGCAAAATTAATACATGAATCCATGCAATGAGAGTTCTACACTTGTAGAATATTTGATCACAAATACATTACTTTGGATATTTTGGATATACTTGGATATTTTCCCAACACAATCACAAGTCCAATTTCTACAAGTGCTTGAATCTGCTGCTACAAGTCTCGGGCGCAGTTTTCCGCCTTCACATGACAGGTTCAAACTCTCACTTTTGCACCAAATACTACGCGAAATGTGGAGCCAAAGTGATTTGTGCATCTGTGAGGCAGCGGCAAGCCCTGTGACTGTTCAGAGAGCAGAGAGCCAATCAGAAGAGCTCGGTTGCACGGAGTCCCGCACGGGATGTGACAGTGGTGAAAAATAAGTAGGAAGGAGGATTTAGAGTTTTATTTTGAACTTAGACTTAATAAAATTGCCAATATATTCATAGATTCAAACTTCCCGGATTAATAACTCGAGAGCTAAACGTTGTTAAAACACTAACCTCAGAACATAACGAGCTACAACCCATTTTTCCTCAAAACGAGCCTTATAATTTGAGAGACAAGCACGAAGGGACCGTCTGCAAAGTGCAAAACCCAAAAGCGTTAGGCCTACTACAAAATAGGCAATAACAATGTTACATTGTTGTGTCTCCAAATTCAGTTTACACATCAGTGCTCTCCTATGGTCATACTGCAACACTTAGTTTGATAAAAGATTATTATAAAATCAATACCTTCACTGTTATTAGAAAAAAAATATTCAATAACTTCACTGTTAGTGTACTGCCATCAAAATCAGTAAGCAATTATCTTTCAAAAGCTATTGTATTTTGGCTTGGTACATCATATGTGTAAAGAATAGCCCTACTTAGCTATGTGCTATTACTTTTATTATTTTTATATCCTGGATATTTATGTGCTGTTAGCCTATACTTGCCAAACTAAGCGTTGTCGTATGACCAGCAGGACAGTGAACTGAATTTGGTGACAGTACAGTGCATTTCAGTGAATGTAGCTGAATATTTTTAATAATAAAAATATACATAATAAAATCGGGTTTTGCACTTTTCAGTCGGTCCCTTGGACGGTCTCTCAGCGCCTGCACATAGAGATCTAAGCGGAATCCGAAATCGCTTAGGGTATAGGTGTGCCCCCTATACCCTAAAATAGGGCACTATTTGAGGGGACAGCCATTTGTAGTGGTGTTCGAAACTATGATAGTGGACATGTTCGAGTGCACTCATTCAATCCCACGTTGCAACGCAATAACGATTGTAGGCTACAGCCGACAGCGGATGTCCGACTTCACGCACTCATTTTCATTCACTCCTTCAAGTGAACTGTATTAGTGGACTAAAGTAGGGAATAGTGAATGAGGGTTTAGGGGGCGATTTAGGTTTCAGCCCTAGATATATTATATTATTCCTCGTTTTGAGGAAAAATGGGTTGTAGCTCGTTACGTTCTGAGGTTTGTGTTTTAACAACGTTTAGCTCTCGAGTTATTAATCCGGGAAGTTTGAATCTATGAATATATTGGCAATTTTATTAAGTCTAAGTTCAAAATAAAACTCTAAATCCTCCCTTCCTACTTATTTTTCACCACTGTCACATCCCGTGCGGGACTCCGTGCAACCGAGCTCTTCTGATTGGCTCTCTGCTCTCTGAACAGTCACAGGGCTTGCCGCTGCCTCACAGATGCACAAATCACTTTGGCTCCACATTTCGCGTAGTATTTGGTGCAAAAGTGAGAGTTTGCGGAACCTGTCATGTGAAGGCGGAAAAACTGCGCCCGAGACTTGTAGCAGCAGATTCAAGCACTTGTAGAAATTGGACTTGTGATTGTGTTGGGAAAATATCCAAGTATATCCAAAATATCCAAAGTAATGTATTTGTGATCAAATATTCTACAAGTGTGGAACTCTCATTGCATGGATTCATGTATTAATTTGCGGATGTGCAAAATGTGTCCGTGACTTCAGATTTTTGATACGGCTGTGTGAATGCGTTTTGCACCATATACACTGCAGCAAATGGAGCAGAAATGTGTGTGTATGAGTTTCTTGATGTGTGACTCGTAGAATAGGATTTGTGCACCTGCAGTGAAGAATGTGTGAAGGTGTACCTGTTGTGTTGTGTTTGTAGAAATCTACAAGTTTACAACTCCTAAAAGATTTTTCTCTGTGACTTCAAATTTATTGATACACATGTGTGGATATGCTCTACAACTACAAATTCCACTCGCACACATGTTCAGTTGTTTTGCACCAAACATACCTTCATAAAAAAGGGTCAAGGGAAAAATCGGCAGCCTAAATCCTTGTGGCATCTTTCATCAGAGAGCTTGTTGACTTGATTGGCACAGTTATTGAAGGCTTGTTCTGCTTTTCAGCATGTTTACATTTTTAGCCATGTTAAATACACAGGATGAATTCAAACACATTTGTAAAATGTACTTTTTAAAGTAAATGTTAAACAATTAAACAGCATATTTTAATGACAACTTTTTTGGGGGGGTAAAAAACATTTTACAGTGCTGTCGTGGTTTTTCATTATTTAAATATCAGTTACACCTGTTGTTAATTTCATTAATTGGTTTGTCTTTTTAAACTCTGTGTTTGGTTTGGTTGTTTTGTTCCTTTGTTTTCTGAGTATTTTGAGTTCTGTGTTAAATAAAACTGACTGCTGTGATTAGATCCGTTTCATCAACTTTATTGCAATCTTACCTGTGACATGTAGATTAAAATTAAATTAATTTTGTTTAAAGTAAATTAAGCTAAACTCAAATCGTAAAAAAATATATAATTCTGTAATAGAAAATTAATTCCAATACTGTAAATAAAAATACAGTACTTGTACTGTAAATGAAAATACAGTACTCATACTGTAAATAACAATACAGTATTATTACTGTAAATGAAAATACGGTACTTGTACTGTAAATAAAAATACAGTACTCATACTGTAAATAACAATACAGTATACATTATTATTACTGTAAATTAAATTACAGTAATGATACTGTAAACACTTTTACAGTAACTTACTGGCATCCAGCTGCCAGTAAGTTACTGTAAAATTTACAGCAACCTTTTTACAGTGTATTTCATGAATTTTGAACACAAAAAGTTACAAAGTACAGCTTTACCGTTACTGTTCTACGTGGACAATCTCTAGCGATATACATTTTATATAGGCTAACGCTAGTCTCCACAAAAATATCATCGACCCAGCCATAATCTAGACGTATATTTGGATCATTTTGATACATACCTTCTAATGTTAATAGATTGCTAACAAGACTGATCACCACATGCTTTAGTATGAGTTTTTCGTCTTTTAACATTTACCAAACAAGGTGTGCTCTATATGTAGCTTAATTTAATTCATAAATCTTAAAGAAAACTTACCTCAACCAGATAAAATCCAGTCCCTTCCAAAGCATGGTTGAAGGAGAAAACCCCGCGCAAGTTACAGCGCCGACAGACTGTGCATGTGCGATTACGAGAAGTCATCAAGAAATCAAAACATTACGTTTTCTCAACTTACTTGTTTGTGTTCAGTGGACAAAAAATTAGTATACATGCAGTGAAATTGTTTTTATAAGTAAACTCAACATTGTGGTCAAAAATGTGTCCACTCGACTTAAAATTTTGCAAGTTGGATTTTTTACAGTGTGATAGCCACAACACCACGGTAAATGCCGTGTTAGAAATCAGGAACATTGTGCTTGGTACATTTCAAACCAAACTTGGGTCTTCAGCTGACAAAGTCAAATCCCACCTGGCAAAAGTGCTTCCCATAGTGTTTACTCATTAGGTCAGCAGGCTGTCTTTTGTGGCAGTTCGAACACATGAGCGTTTATACTATGAAAGCAATCTGATAGAATGCATTTTCGACTACCTCTGGAAGTGAAAGTGGTCAAGCTCAAAAAGTTTTAGTATGTTACTAAATTCTCATTAAATTTCCTTTTATTCTTGAATTTACCCATCAGAACACTGGCATTAAACTCTGCAGTCTATATTCTGTGCAGAATACTAAGGCTCAGATTTCTGCACCCTGTTTAGCTCTGCCCAAATTCCAAGAAGTGAACCTTTGATGACTTGACTTTGCTTTTACATCCACATCCATTGGTATTCTTGTGGTGTCTGCTTCTCCGGTATGATCTAGTTTAAACACACGTCGGGGAGTCTGCCAAAAGCGAACAGCACAGCCCTTGCACTTCATAAATCTAAAGGACATATGAGGAGGAGAACTATACACACAGTAATACAGCTGAAACACTCTCTCCCTGAGCCAGGGGCGGAGCTTTGGTGTTTCGCTCTCATTCTGGATCAGAGCTGTCAGATGTCTGCTTGGTGTGGGTTTGCTAAGGTAGAGTCCCATAAGAAAAGAGAAAATACTTGTTTTGTTTTTTTCTCAAGGAGGAGAAGGTACTGGGTCAAAGCTAACATCTATTTTTTCAGCTTCAGGCTGATTAAAGGGACTAGAATTCAAGCATAATAATAAATGTGTTGTCAATAACTATATACTAACTGTTGGATATCTCAGCAGCGAGAAGCAAATTATATATATTTTTTTCTTGATTATATGTTGTGCTTAGGTTGTGTTCCTCCTAAAAGCCAACGTTGTACATTTTAATCAAGTTAAACTGATGCAATGTTGATTATGATGATTGGAATGGGTGACGTATCACAATAATTCGAAAAAAAATTGTTTAGGGGATGTACAGTCATCAAATTTGGATGCACATCTGAGTGCAAGATCGGTCATCTGTTTTAGTCTGTCTGTTGTCTGTTTTCCCAGAAGATAAAGGCATTTTAAATTTGCATATTTGCTAAAGCTTATTAGAATTCCTTTATACAATTACTTCACAGATATACAGTTAAAATGACTGAAAAGTTATTTTAGAATGTGGCATTTATATTACATTTATATTTTGTTTTGTATTTAACCCTCTTAATTAATATTTTTTGACAATAAAATTAAAATGTATTCAATTGTGCTTTGTGATTAAGACTCTGCATCTGGCATCAGTTGAAACTATTCACATGGCAGCTGCTGAGAAGGCTGATTAGTGGAATAAACAAGGATACTTTAACCTGGCTAGTGAGAGTGTACCTGTATGTTCCCCCTCCTAGGCTCAGAAGGGACCTCCAGCCTCTAAAAAAATCAACTAAAGATTTGCTTGTGTTTCCATGCATGAAAGGAAGAAGGTCAATTCAGTCAATCCTGTGAACACCCACCTTATCCAAAGAACTGCTAGGTTTTTAAGAGAGGAAAGCAAAGTCAGGAGAGACTTGTAAAAGCTTACAAGGGTAAATAAACTGGCCAGAGTTGGCCTTTAAGCCATGCAGAGAAACACAACAGGAAGAGGTCTGTGTTTTGTCTCTCATGTTAGTGGATTTTAGAATTGCATTTGTTTTTTTATCTGTTTACTGTAAGAAGTCTGAAATTAGATCTTCTTTAATAATCAAGTTTGCCTCCATAATCAAGAATAAATGCCTCAAAGGTTACTATATTATACTACAATAGCATACATGCAGTGGTGGATCCTGGCATAAGTGTTACACACAGATGGTAAGGGCCATATTTACCAGTCCCTCTATTTTGTATAGATTAAGGACTAAGATTATTAGACTAAACATTGAGACACTTGGACACTATTTCCAGCAACATGTCCTCATTGTATAACATGGCTTCTAGTATTTATAAACAACAGCAGAACTGATATCTTTATTATATTTTAATGTTATTTAAAATACATTATCATAAATACTTTGCTTGTTACATATACACCTATCAGGCACAAAATTATGACCACCTTCCTATTGTGTTGGTCCCCCTTTTGCTGCCAAAACTGCCTAGTAATACAGACCTGTCGAGGCATAGACTCCACTAGGCCCCTGAAGGTGTGCTGTGGTATCTGGTGCCAAGATGTTAGCAGCAGATCCTTTAAGTCCTGTAAATTGCGAGGTGGGGCCTCCATGAATGAGGTTTGTTTGTTCAGCACATCCCACAGATACTCTGGGAATTTGGAGTGCATCCTGGTGCCATGTGTTCCCCTGTAAGTGAATCACAAAAAAAGACACACGTAAAAGAAAACTTGATTAATCAGACCAGGCCACCTTCTTCCATTGCTCCATGGTCCAGTTCTGATGCTCACGTGCCACTGTTGGCGCTTTCGGCAGTGGACAGAGGTCAGCATGGGCACCCTGACTGGTCTACGGCTATGCAGCCCCATACACAACAAACTGCAATGCACTGTGTATTCTGACAGCTTTCTATCAGAACCAGTATTAACTTCTTGAGCAATTTAAGCTTCAGTAGCTCACCTGTTTGATAAGTCTTGGCTACCCATGACCTTATTGCCGATTTGCCAGTTCCTTACTTGGACCACTTTTGATAGACACTGACCACTGCAGTCCGGTAACACCCCACAAGAGCTGCAGTTTTGGAGATGCTCTGACCCAGTCATCTAGCCATCACAATTAGGCCCTTGTCAAACTTGCTCAAATCTTTATGCATGCCCATTTTTCCTGTTTCTAAAACATCAACTTTGAGGACAAAATTTTCACTTGCTGCCTAATATATATCCTACACACTAACAGGTGCTGTGATGAAGACATAATCAGTGCACTTTACCTGTCAGTGGTCATAATTTTATGCCTGATTGGTGTACATGCTATATTGCAGCTGCACATAATCTATAAATGTAAATTAGATTATGTTAATTACCTGTCTAGTGATATGTTTGTGCTGACATACAATTAAATAATTGTTTATTTTAGCAAAACATCACGTGTAAATTTATTTATGTTTTGCACTTCAGAACTTCCGTTAAGGGAACATAGTGAACATCCATTCTCCTTGGTTTTCACGGTACATTGTGGGACTTGTTAGGGGGCTTCTTAAGGATTTTGCGATGGAGACTGTAGATGACCACTATCAGTGTTTATTCATGATTATCTTGTTTTATACCTTTATTTCATGTGACTTTTATTTTGACATCATACTATCTGCACGGGAACTAATCTCTCCGCTCACACTCTTTCAATGAGAAAAAACATGAGAAGGCACGTTACAAATCGATGCATGTTTTAGAGTCAGAGACTGGAAAATATTACGGTAACCTTCAACTAAAGTGTTCTTTGAAGTGTTATTTCCACTCTGTGCTTGATTTGTTTTGGCAGTAATAATTTGAGAATAACTTATGAAGTTAAGTAAATGGCGGCAGCTTTCCCTGGATCACCACTCTCTTAGCACCCCTTTGATATGCGGAGCGAGGTATGTGGTTCATTGTAATGTACTATTTCATGTAAATTCATTTCTCATTATAGCTGTTGCCTGATATGCTGTTATCTATGTGATGCTAGCCTGCTAAAGTGCATTTGTTAAGAGATTATTTTGTATCTGGCTAAATTGCCTTTGTTATTTTCCTTTTTAAGTTTTCACGGTGTTGGTGCTATGCACACTGCCTGAATTAAAGTACACCCGCATGGAAACACTCCAAAGCCTGTTTATTCCAAGTTGAAGGGCTGCAACAGTGAAAACTCGTCCTCGATGTGGAGTGAAACTCAACTCGACGTTAGAAGGACTGCCATCCGCCATTCTGTGTACAAGACTGCCACCTTCTGTTCTAACACCCTCACTGCAACCGGCACCCAGGCAAGATCGGTCTATTTCGTTTATGCTGATTGCTGCATAAGATCACAGAGACTCTGATTGCGAACAGATATCTATGTAATGGACTGAAGTCACCTTTATAAACAATATACTCTGTACATGTTGATGCTCTGATTTAATAATACATTTTTGAAAGGAACATTTAAAGATACAAAGGGTAATTTCATCCATTCAAAAACAAAAACAAAAAAAAACTATTGAACTAATTGAACCTGTTTAAAAGTAAATACATTCATGGGTAAATATGTATGATAGCATTAATTGCTAAGCTGTTTTTGTTTTAGCCTACATTTTTTGTTGATGATAATCGCCCAGTGCATGTTTGATATTAAGTTTTGTTGAGTTATTGAACTAAAGTTCAACATAACCAAACAGCAACACAACCTCAACAAAATGTCACTTAGTGGAGACGAAGTAGCTAGCACACATGACCCACCCATGAAAACAGATAACCCACAGCCAGTCAGGTCTAGTTCACGTGAAAGAACATTTACAGAAAAGGGATTAGAGATGCACAAACAGGAAGCTATTAAACAGAAGAAAGAATTCATGAGAGCTTATGGCTCCTGGAAAGAGGTGGCAAGAAAGTTTAGGACAGCACTAAAATCATTCTGTTCTCAAGATGAACTAAATAAAATCAGAAAAGAAATCCAAATTCGACACAATGCAGTAAGTGAATGTTATGAGCCCATTCAACGCAACCGCAATGCCACCCCAGACATTGTACGAAAATGGATGCTTGTATAGCACTCACTGCAGAGATCACCGAAATAATAGAGATGCGGCTAGAAACTGTAGACGAGGTTTTTAATCCAGAACTTGAGAAACTACAGTGAGGATGGCACTTAAGAAGGATGAGTATGGATCTATCTTCGGACACACAAAAACAGATACTGTACTCTCTCAGAAGATTCAATCCACTCACAGGGCTCTAGCAAGCATTTAGATGCGGGAGCAGAACTCGCAGCTCAACAAGAAAAGGTTAAGACAGTATATCAAATACAAGCTCAAGAAGAAGTTCTTAGCAAGTTAGAAGAAGAGAAGCAGCTAGTTCTTAAAAGGTTGGAAGAAGAAAAGCAAGTAGCTCTTAAAAGGATAGAGGCAAACATGCGTCAGGAAGAAAAAAGACTACAACAAATTCAAGCAGAGGCAGAAGTAAGAATAGCAGAGGCAAGAGTAAACGCATCACGAGCTTTGAACATGACTCGAGACTGGCTAAAAGAGAATGATCTCACAGTTAAATTCAAAGGCCAGCTTAATTCAAAGGCCAACGCATACCAGCCTTTACTAGCACACGCCAATGCGCTAGCATCTCCTGAGAAAGACTGTCTTACCCAAGCACTCATTAACTCACTCAGTATGAATCGCCTGCCTGCTCCTGAGCCACCAAAGTTCTCTGGTGAAGCCTTAAAGTATGTAGACTGGAAGATGTCCTTCATGGCCCTCATAGACCACCAGCCTCTTCCTACTCATGAAAAAATGTTCTATTTAAAAAACTATCTGAGTGGAGAAGCACGTAAAGCTGTAGAGGGATTCTTCTATAGAAACTCGGAAGAAGCATATCAGGGGGCCTTAAATGTCCTGGAAGAAAGGTACGGAAACCACTTCATTGTGCAAAGGGCCTTTAGAGAGAAGCTCATGAAATGGCCCAAGGTTGGTACCAGTGATCCTGCTGCACTTCGAGAGTTTGCTGACTTCCTGCAAGGATGCGTTGAAGCGATGCCTCATGTGAAAGGATTGGCCATCTTGGACGACTGCGAAGAGAACCACAAGTTGCTGAAGAAATTACCAGACTGGATCACACGAAGATGGAGCAGAGTTGTCACAGAAAGACTGGACGAATCTGGGGAATACCCGAGCTTTTCCTGTTTCACAAGGTTCATCCAGAAGGAGGCTCGGATAGCCTGTAACCCTGTCGCCTCTCCACTTCTGATCAAGGCCACAGATGACAGGCAGCCCAGGAGAACTAGAGCACTTCACACAAATACTAAAAGGAACAATCCCACGGAAAAGGTTGAGAAAGTGTTCAGCACCAAGTCAAGGCCACCATGTCCTATCTGCAAAGATGAGATGCATGGCGTCGTAAAGTGCCCTACCTTTGCAGCAAAATCTCTGGAAGATAAGAAGGCCTCCATACGGGAAAACAACTTGTGCTACGGATGTTTGAGAAAGGGACATAACAGTAAGGATTGCAAAACACGACATTCTTGTGGCATATGCAGCAGACGTCACCCCACCTGTCTACATGAAGAGAGAGAGAACCTATCTGTGGAAGCAAAAGAGAAACAGTCTACTTCCACAAACAAAGGCACTAGTCAGGAGGAGATCAAAGTGACGTCCCATGCAGTGACGCAGCGCGTCTTTGCCACATCAAGCATCGTTCCTGTTTTCATGTCATCTACAAATGAACCACAGAAAGAAGTTATAACGTATGCTCTTCTGGATACGCAGAGTGATTCGACATTCGTCTTGGAAGACCTACTCGAAGAACTGAACGTGGAGACTAAACCAGTACAGCTCAAACTGAGCACCATGACAGCTGTTGACACACCCATAGCAAGCAAAGGTGTCTACGGTCTACAAGTTCGAGGACTACAGTCTGAAAAACTGATTCAGCTACGGCAAGCCTACACTCGTGGTTTCATCCCGTCGACAAGTCCTACATCCCGACTTCCAAAACAGCGCTGCTCTGGCCTCATCTAAAGCATCTAGCAAACAAACTCCCACTGCTGAAGGACTGTGAGGTGGGACTGTTAATTGGAAGTGATTGCCCATTGGCATTAGCTCCCCAGGAAGTCGTCACAGGAGGTGAAAATGATCCATTCGCCCAGAGAACGGAACTCGGCTGGAGCATCATAGGCTCATCTAATCCACATCTGGATCGCCAGGGAAACCAGAGGTTCGTCCATCGAGTGACAGTGAAGGAAATACCAGCGCCATTAACCACTGACGTGCTGAAGGTCTTGGAATCAGACTTCAATGAAAGGAAGTATGCAGACCAAGACAAGTATGTGTCACAAGATGACGCGCTTCATCCAGCTCCTGAGTGACAAAATAACTCAAAGGAAAGATGGACACTATGAAATGCCCCTTCCTTTCAAGAGCACAGAGCCTCCTCTGCTACCAGACAACAAGAAGCTGGCAACAGTTCGACTGCACCACCTAAAGAAAAGATTGAAAAATAACGAGCGGTATAAAGAACAGTACAAGGCCTTCATGAAAGATATGATAGAGAAAGGAGACGCAGAGCCAGCCCCTCCTGCGACAGGACAGCAGACTACATGGTACATACCACACCATGGGGTGTTCCACCCCAAGAAGCCAGAGAAGCTAAGGGTCGTCTTTGACTGTTCAGCGAAGTTCCGCGGTGTCTCACTAAATGATACACTGCTAACAGGTCCTGACCTGATCAACTCTCTCCTTGGAGTGCTCTGTCGTTTCAGGAAAGAGGCTGTAGCCATCATATGCGACATCGAGAAAATGTTCCATCAGTTTTACGTTTCCTCTGAACTACGGAACTACTTACGGTTTCTCTGGTGGGAGGATGGAGACCTCGACGCAGAGCCTCAAGAGTATCAAATGGCTGTCCATCTATTCGGCGGCACTTCGTCACCCGGATGTGCCAACTTTGGTCTGAAGTACTTGGCACGTCAACACAAGGAAGAATATCCATCAGCGTCAGCCTTCGTTGAAAAGAACTTCTATGTCGATGATGGGCTTATCAGCGTCCCCTCTGTAGAAGAAGCAAAGGAATTGATTGCTGAAGCACGAGTTGTGCAAGAGAGGAGGTTTGCGTCTACACAAGTTCAATTCAAACGAAAGGTCAGTTCTGGACTCTGTTGACCCAACTGAGAGCAGTCACATCTGAACCCCTCAATCTGGACCTAAATGCAGTTCCAGCAGAACGTGCTCGGTATCCAGTGGTCCCTTGAACATGACACCTTCAGTTTTAATGTAAACCCACAGGCCAGGACCTCTACACGTCGCGGCATCCTATCCGTCATTGCTTCTTTGTACGATCCAGTCGGATTCGTGGCTCCGTTTATCTTAACTGGAAAGTGCATCCTCCAGGAGCTGTGCCGTCGAGGCATTGGATGGGATGACCCACTTCAAGACTTAAGTCCACGGTGGGAGAGATGGAAGAGCGACCTACAAAGGCTAAATGAAGTCTCAATACCGAGATGCTACCAACCACAAGGCTTCTGCAAAACCATCCTGAGGGAACTACACCACTTCTCGGATGCCAGCAATATAGGATATGGCTTGTGTTCCTATCTGAGAAGTAAGAATGAAGATGGAGAAGTTCACTGCAGCCTCGTGATGGCAAAGGCTAGAGTTGCGCCTACTAAACTCACAAGCATTTCAAGATTGGAACTTTCGGCAGCAGTGGTCGCTGCAAGATCAAGTGTCATGCTGAGAAACGAGCTTGAAATGCCAATCCATGCAGAACATTTCTGGACTTTCTCCAAAGTTGTCTTGGCTTATATCAACAATGAAGCAAGAAGGTTCCATGTCTTTGTTGCCAATCGTGTGCAAATGATCAGAGAACACACCAGCCCCAGCCAGTGGCACTATTAAGACACAACAGAAAATCCTGCTGACCATGCATCGAGAGGTCTCAATGCAGTAGACATCTCCTCAACAAACTGGCTACCAGGACCCAAATTCCTGTAGGAACAAGAAATACATCCAGAGTCTCACCTCACTCCTGAGTTTCTTGTTGGTGATCCTGAGGTCAGGTCAATGCAGGTGTTTACAACTAAAGGTAAACCCTCCAAGTAAGACATTCTCACCCGTCTAAACCGATTCTCCTCCTGGTCAAAACTCCTGAAAGTCATTGCAAGAATCAAGAGGCTGAATTCAAAGCAAACCCATCCTGGCAAACCTGTGAGTGTGGAATAACTAGAGAGAGCTGCCGAATCAGTAATGAGGCTTGCACAAGAAGAAGCATTCTCCCAAGAGAGGAAAATACTTTAAAAGGGAAAAAGCCTTCATAACTCCAGCCCTCTGTTTCGCTTGGATCCCATCTTGGAAGTAGGAGCACTTTGTGTCGGTGGGAGACTAAATCAGTCATCCTTAAGCCTAGAAGTCAAACACCCTTTGATTCTACCCAAAGAAGGACATATTACCAAGCTGATCTTGACCCACTGCCACGAGAGGATCTGTCATCAAGGACGGAATCAAACTCTAACTGAACTTCGAGCCAATGGGTTTTGGGTCATCGGTGGAAGTAAGTCAGTTGCTAAGCTGATACACAGATGTGTGAAGTGCAGAAGACTCAGACGGCCTGCTGAAGAACAACGCATGGCAGAGCTTCCTAAGGAGCGTGTAGAAGTCTCTGCTCCCTTCACATACTGCGGCATCGATTGCTTCGGCCCATTCATCACTAAGAAAGCCCGCAAAGAGCAAAAGCGCTATGGCTTAATCTTCACTTGCCTTGCTTCTCGATCTGTTCACATTGAGATGCTGGAGGACTTATCCACAGATGCATTTATCAATGCCTTAAGATGCTTCATAAGTCTCAGAGGAGCCGTTCGTCAACTCCATTGCGATCAAGGAACCAATTTTGTGGGAGCTAAAAATGAGTTCAAAGAAGCACTGAAGCAATGTGACACCAAAACAATCGATAGCTTCCTCGCAGAAAGGCAATGTGAGTTCATCTTCAATGCTCCCTCAGCAAGTCACGCTGGCGGCGTCTGGGAGCGCCAGATTCGGACTGTCCGTAATGTCCTAAATGCCACACTCTGTCAATACTCAGGCAGACTCGACGACGCTTCCCTTCGAACTCCGTTCTATGAAGGAATGGCCATTGTGAACAGCCGTCCATTAACCGTAAATGGGGTAAACGATCCTACCTCGCTCGAGCCATTAACTCCAAACCATCTCATACAGATGAAGTCCAAGATTGCCCTTCCACCGCCTGGCAAATTTGAGAGGGAGGATGTCTATGCAACTAAAAGGTGGCGAAGAGTCCAGTACCTCGTCGAACAGTTCTGGAGCCGGTGGAAAAGAGAATATCTCATGAACATCTCCACACGCCAAAAGTGGCATACGACTCGACGCAACCTCAAGGTAGATGACTTAGTCATTATAAAGGAAGACACCCCTAGGAATCAGTGGCATCTGGGACGAGTGGTTGAAACCACAAAGGACAGCGATGGACTAGTGCGTCGTGTCAAGCTGTTAGTAGGAGAAAGGATGTCAGTGAAACAAGATCGCCCAACCAAACCTCTGATTATAGAAAGGCCCATTCAGAAACTAGTTCTTCTCCTCGAGAGTGAGTGAATCAGTCTAGCTGTCTACACATTTATCCCCCTAATGACATAGGCTTCACTCTCAGTTATTAAGTAGTACTCACCTGCACAGATCTAGAAACACTGATACAGACTTAGAACTCAAGTATGAGCCATTCAGCCAGGTTGATCCTTGCCTTCAGTCTTCATAACATGAGTGGTGGGAGTGTAGATGACCACTATCAGTGTTTATTCATGATTATCTTGTTTTATACCTTTATTTCATGTGACTTTTATTTTGACATCATACTATCTGCACGGGAACTAATCTCTCCGCGCTCACACTCTTTCAATGAGAAAAAACATAAGAAGGCACATTACAAATCGATGCATGTTTTAGAGTCAGAGACTGGAAAATATTACGGTAACCTTCAACTAAAGTGTTCTTTGAAGTGTTATTTCCACTCTGTGCTTGATTTGTTTTGGCAGTAATAATTTGAGAATAACTTATGAAGTTAAGTAAATGGCAGCTTTCCTGGATCACCACTCTCTTAGCACCCTTTGATATGCGGAGCGAGGTATGTGGTTCATTGTAATGTACTATTTCATGTAAATTCATTTCTCATTATAGCTGTTGCCTGATATGCTGTTATCTATGTGATGCTAGCCTGCTAAAGTGCATTTGTTAAGAGATTATTTTGTATCTGGCTAAATTGCCTTTGTTATTTTCCTTTTAAGTTTTCACGGTGTTGGTGCTATGCACACTGCCTGAATTAAAGTACACCGTATGGAAACACTCCAAAGCCTGTTTATTCCAAGTTGAAGGGCTGCAACAGAGACAGTCAAGGGATAGTACACCCCAAAATTTTAATTCGATCATCATTTATTCACCCTCAAGTTGTTCTAACCCCTTATGAGTTTCTGTCATCTGCTGAATACAAAACAAGATATTTTAAAGAATGTTGGTAACCAAACAGTAAAAATAAATAAAAGGAAGTCGATGGCCCATCAACTGTTTGGTTACCAACATTCTTCAATGAAATATAAATATCTTATTTACACAAAAGTGTGTTAAAGTGGTTTTAAAGTGTGCAAATTATTTTATTTTAACTGTCAAAACAAATGCTAAATAATTTGTTCTGTAAAACAAAATAAAAAAACAAAAGCAGAATCTTACCAAGTATCCATTAGAACCTGTTAGACTATTGACACAGACCTACTGAGATTCGCTTCTTTGTTCCAACAAGATTATTTTTTGCTTTATATTTTACTTTTTTTTTGGTCTATAGAGTGACAGTCAGTGTTTAATCACCCTGTTAGCAAGTGTGTTGATTTAGAAAGCAATGAAACACAAAGCCTCAGTGGAGATGACAGATATAATGCAGTGACTGAACATAAGGGAGCTAATTTGGTTAATAACGACAAACAGAAATGACTTTATATCAAACATTAGGACAGCATATACTCACCAACATCTGGAATATGTAAACCGATGCCAAATATCACAATGTGTTTTAAATGAGATTTCTTCAGCACGATTTCATAACAATAAAACTGTGTTGACGCCATAGGTTTCCGATTGAAAGCAATGTCAGCAGAGTCCCTTGTTTGTCCACAGTATGACAAACATGGGTACCTTTTAGGGTGCTTTTACACTTGGTTCGATTGCCTGGACCGAACCTGAGTTCGATTGCTCCCCCCCTCCCCCTGCCCCCTGCTGGACTGTGTTCATATTATATTATTTAAGTCCGAACCGGGGTGCGTTTGCGTCAAAGCAGCAGCTGTTTACCCCATTGCTTGGTAACAACGGCGAGCAAGAAGGTGGCAAAATGAATAGCGTTGCTCACCTCGCATTTATATTTTTGTTTTTGAATCACTGGTTTTCTTAACCAAAGCTGAAAATGAGCGAAACGCACACAAAACACAAATTTGGTAACACTTTACAATAAGGGTGCACTAATATGCATTAATTCATGCTTAACTAATGCACAGATAATGATGAGTTAATGTGTTACTAATGGTTAACTAACCCATTTATTAATGATTACTGCATCAGCAACTAATGAAGATTCGACATGATTAATAGATTAAGTAATCATTACATTGTTATTAGTTAAATGTGTAATAATGCATTCATTCCTTAATAACATATTTTATGAACTAATAATGTAAATTAATGTGTTAATTACCACAACGGGTCAAAGCCATGCATTTCAACTTCCTGTTGTCTGCTTTAATTAATCATTAGCTAATGATTTACAAAGGTGTCATTATGGTATGACTTTACTTGTTGGGGCACATGACTATTAACTAATTCAAAATTAATTCAAAACTCATAACCACAATTACATATTACTTAATCAATTAGTTAATAGTCATGTGCCCCAACAAGTAAAGTCATAACATAATGACACATTTGTAAATCATCAGCTAATAATTAATTAAAGCAGACAACTGGAAGTTGAAATGCATGGCTTTGACCCGTTGTGATAATTAACACATTAATTTACATTATTAGTTCATAAAATATGTTATTAAGGAATGAATGCATTATTACACATTTAACTAATAACAATGTAATGATTACTTAATCTATTAATCATTTCGAATCTTCATTAGTTGCTGATGCAGTAATCATTAATAAATGGGTTAGTTAACCATTAGTAACACATTAACTCATCATTATCTGTGCATTAGTTAAGCATGAATTAATGCATATTAGTGCACCCTTATTGTAAAGTGTTACCACAAATTTTTATTAAATCATACGTAATTAATAGCGGTTCACTACTGCGACTTAGTACGATTGCGTTCACATCAGCAGCGAACCGTACCGGAGTTCACATGAACCGAACCCCAGTCCACCCTTTTTAAGCAGACTCGAGTATGGTTCGCGGGTGCACACTCGAGTTCGGAAGACAGCGTTCACATCATCCAAACGAACCGAACTCTGATGTTAATCGTACCCGGCTGCTTACCAAAAGTGCTAGTATGAAAGCACCCTTATTGTGACACCGAGGGTGCTTGACCACAGCTGCATACGAAAACCTAGGCAGCTGACTTGTTGCCTTGCTTCCTTATCAGATAATGATAAGCAACTAACCCCGCGGTAGGTTGTGCCCTGCGCTCCCCTACGACTGGCATTTACTGGGGAACATCCAATTTGACTGCTTACATGGCAGACGCAAATGTATGCCAATCATATCGGATTTATTACCACATATGAGTGAGGCTGGTATCCAATCTCAGGATATGGGAATTCATTCGTTTTTTTCCTGCTTACACATTCAAGTCATATCCGATCTGTGCCACATGAGAGGGAAAAATTGGAATTGGGTCACTTGAACCATGCCGTGTAAATGGGGCCAAAGAAACTCTTATTTTCCATAAGCACCACCTGTCAGAGAGTGAATTTATCTGTTTTTGTTTTCTGCAGGTGTGTCTTATGCAAAAATTTAACAAAGCTAAAGTCAGACCATTCTGTATTTGCTCTAAGTTTTTTCAATTATGTAATCTAATTTAAATCGAAAACAACTGCTCATGCTACATGTGTGTATCTTCGTTTGGAATGCAGTGGTTGCCTCTCATTTCAAATGGCTAATTGTTTTAAGGCCAGTTTGGCCTGTTATAGTGCAAATTAATAACAAAAATATTTGCTTAAAAAAAGAAAAAGAATCGGCAGCTGGTTTCGGAAATAGCCAATTTTCTTGTTAAAAAAACCCCTCTGAATCAGCCGTGAAAAATCTATAGGTAGATCTTTCGTCAAGGCTGAGGTCAGGGATCTTTGGCTTGAAAAGGTTGGTGACCACGGCTCTATGGCAAAATAAATTGAGCTTTAGTGAGAACTAAACAAATATTTAACAGTAGTAATTTCACACTAGAAATGACATCAGAAGTAGAAAACATTGGTCAAAAACATTTACACACAAACTGACCAGCAACAGCAACTTTGAGACGCCATCTTTCTTTTTATAAACTGTCACCGAATGGAACACAGGATTGTGGGATATCAAAAGCAGGGAAGGATACATCTATGCTGCTCTCAAAAATCAATCAGATGAAGGTCTCTCAGGAAGCTGGAAACATTTTCCAGTTTTTGGACGCAGCCAATGCTGCAGTTTTTGACGTATCGGGAGTGAAAATTAGTTGATATAGATGTTGGTTACAGTTTATTACGAGTCCAATTTAGACATTCTACATACCGTACCATACATGTCAACTAGCTCCCTTTAATTTGCAACTGCATCTTATTAGAGGATTAGTAAACTGTTAGGTTAGGGTTTAGGTTTTGTAGAATAAGTTGACATGTACCTTAAGTTATTTATACTGTTGGGAGACCATCAAAATAAAGTGTTAACAGATATTAAGCAGACAGTCCACTAATACTTTAATGACTGCTAGTTGACATGTAGTATCAAAGTTACTTATAGTTGATAGAATGTCTAAAGGAAATAAAGTGTTACCTAGTATGAAATGTGAATAACTAAAAAGCACTTCCTACTTACTAAAGCTCTCAACATATGAAAAATTGCTTACAATACATGATAAATATCTTGATTTGCCAGTCACTTATTACACTACAGAGAATTTAATTTGCAAAAATGATTTGTATATAGGCTAGCAAATGTTTTCATCAATATTATGACAATGTTTACTCACCAGCAGATGGCAGCACTGACTGAAGTCTGATAGCCTACTTGGGTCAAATGACAGCTTCCATTCCCTCCCATTGTCTCTCTGTAATAGTAAACATCCGGGAGGCATTTGCAGGTATCTCACCACACAGCAGTTTCTTAAAGGAAGGAAGCCCAAGAATTCTAATCTTATCAAAGCCAAAAATGGAATTACAGGCGGCAGGATGGAGGAGTTTCAGAGTGGTAGAGACGGTGAGGAATAAAACAAATTTAGGGGGCTGTAGGGTTTTACTCAGAGACCATTTTCCTTTCTCACTAATCTCTAAACTCCTACATAAAGCAAGCACTCTACAAAACAAGCCCTCCAAGAACCTGCTACCAATGTGATGAATGCTTACCCCTTGTAGGGAGAAATTACTCATTTCCTAATTGACTCAAAATTGCTTCATCACTCCACAAGTGCTCATTTGGATGCAGTGAGACGACTAATTAAAATGCTCTCAGCAAACATCGAAAGGCTTTTCCTTCAATTACTTGGAGCCAGATCACACTCAAATAAACAAGTGTACTGCTGCTGCCAATGAAAGTACATTTGGTTCATGTCTCTGTATTGGAACTGAGCTGTGAGCTGAGAAGGGCATCTTGACCTTGGGGGTTCTTGCATGAACCTCATTTAATGTGCTCGAAGCTAATCTCTGCCTCGTGATCACGGACTGCCCACAGACCATCTGATGCATATTGCACACAAAAATGGCAATTGCTCTCTCAAAACAGCAATATATAATCTGAATGTCTGGCAGTTTTCAGGGTGTACAGGTTTTTAGATGAACAAACGTGTGTTTACAAGTTGCTAAAATGAGTGCTCCAAGAAAGGGGGTTCACGAAATATTTATACTATATATTATACTGATAGATTTTGTATTCTATCCCCTAACCCTAACCTTACCCCTAAACACAACCCTCACAAACAACAACACAACCCTTACAGAAAACTTGTCAAAAAACATCACTTAGTATGATTTATAAATTGTTTTCCACATGGGGACTAAAACAAAATCCTTTTGTCCCCATAACATAGGGATTATTAAAGAGATTATTTTTGGAATATAATATAACAATGCACAATCACAATGACGCTGACTGGGTTAAGCATTTACGCTACTGTATCTGAGGGAAATGATGCAGCGCAATCTTCCAGTCTCTTCAGAGAAAGATTACAAACAGTGAACGCCAATTGATTACACACAGCTCTTTTACTTTAATGGTAGGCATTTTTTTAATTTGCCTAAAACATATGGAGCTAATCCTGTTTTGTCCCGCTTCTTGATTCTGACGCTGCCTGGGCTGACACTGACAGGCGGTGACATAGTTTAGGGCAGCACAAGTTCACGTTAATTCTCACACACGTGTGCTCACATACACAGTAAAATGGACACACAAACCGATTCAGCATCACCTTTGATACTAGGGGCTGAGGTGGGTCAGACCCGGCGAATTTTAAATCTGCTTTTATGCGGCATTGCATCTTTACATAGAATTTTGAGCAGACACAGAGCTGCTTTAGATCAGCCTTAATTTGACTGTGTAAAGATGTCTTATGGGTCTATTTCTTTTCATTGTTCATCATCTGTTTTCAGGAGTTCATTTTGCTGATGCTGATTGCCGTAACTGATTCTCTGGTGCTCAGGTCGCAACACAGCACGGAGCATGTAGCAGTGTAGGCCTACAGGAATATCTGGACCACAGCCAATCAGAGGCAAAGACCCACTCCATCTCTGTTTCTGATTGGTTTAGACCATGATATGATCCAACCAAATTGGTCGCACTCTACAGCCCTGCGTACACATTTGTACATTTTCATGTCGATTTTTGCCTTTATTCCATGAAATTCATGGAATTTATTATCAAAGCCCATTGTACGTGCATTTTATAAATGAGTACCCTGTTTTTTGGTTTAAGATAATTATTAGCAATTGAAATTGATATTCTTGTGGACACCGGCTGCATCCCAATTAGCATACTTTTACACTATTCTATGCCGTTTTGTAGTATAAATAGTGCAAGTAGTGTTTTTACACGGAAAATTCCAGATAGAAAAAGTACATTTTAAATACCCAGATAATGCACTCATTTAACCAAAAAAATTAAGTGTGGAAGGTTGGACACTTCATGCTCTCAACCATCACAGCTTTAATTATGTAGAGGAGGTCGAGGGGCTATCAGACTCTGATGTTGAAAGACAAAAAATAACCTTATAAAATGCGTATACTGCATGGTTGAGTACATAGTGCATAAGTACAGGTGTATAAGTGCATAGTGTGTAGCGCTTCACCCACCACCCCTAAATATGATGTTAAAAATGAACTATGAAATGGTTTACATTTCAGATGTTTTCTTCCTTTTATAGTTCTTGTCCAGAACTAGCTACAGTGTAGTCGCTTGTCAAATGTCTTGTTATGTGATACTGCAGGGAAGCAGACAGCACTCTCACTGCAAATGTGATCAAGTAATGGATCTTGAAAAAAGCAAATACTGTGAGTGGCGAACCACCTGAATGCCATATGACAGTATACAGCTCATGTTCTTTCAGTGCATCGAGTTGAATAACTTAGAAAAGAAGCAGCAGTTCCCAAGTGCCTAAGTTTTTTCTCCTATAAAAAGGAATCCAGCAAAATTACTCTTTAAAATGAGATGCATCATGATGACATACTGTTTATGAATGAATAAAAGTTGCATTGCAGACAATAATAACAATTGTAACGTGAAATCCTGAAATAGAATTTGTTCTGTTCTTAAACTAACCAAAATGTTTTAGAGGAAACAGAATGTCTCAAGTACTGCATCACCAGTGAATGCTAATACCTCCTGTTCCCTACTCCACTGATTTTTCAAAGAATACAATACGTTTTTGAAGAGCATTTGGAGCTCAAGTGACGGTTTCCAACAGAATACACTACTAATTATGTTTTTACACAAACTACCAGTTTGCCAAACTGTAAGGAAATGCCAAACACCTCTTTATTAAAGTTTCTGCCCATTTTGTTTTCCCCTCTCATTTTAGCTCAGAATTGATGTTGACTAGTTTGTCATCACATCTGTTGTCTCAGCTATTTTATGTGGTGAACCGGCAACAGGGTCATGGGTGGCCAAGGCTCATTGATGCACGTCTGGAGCGAAGGCTGGCCCGTGTGGTTTGATCAAACAGACAAACTACTGTAGCTCAAATTGCTCAATAATTTAATGCTGGTTCTGATAGAAAGGTGTCAGAAAGGTGAATGCACAGTGCACAACAGTTTGTTGCGTGTGGGGCTGCATAGACCCATTGCCCATGCTGACCCCTGTCTAGCGCCAAAAACTCCAACAGTGGGCACGTGAGCACTAGAATGAACCACGGAGCAATGGAAGAAGGTGGCCTAGTCTGATGAATCACGTTTTCTTTAACATCACATGGATGAACGGGTGCGTGTGCGTCAGTTACCTGGGGAACACATGGCACCAGGATGCACTATGGGAAGAAGGGAAACCGGTGGAGGCAGTGGGATGCTTTGGGCAATGTTCTGCTGAGAAACCTTGGGTCCTGCCATCCATGTGGATGTTAATTTGACATGTACCACCAAAGCATTGTTGCAGACCATGTACACCCTTTCATGAAAATATGCCCTGGTGGCTGTGGCCTCTTTTAGAAGGATAATGCGCCCTGCCTCAAAGCAAAAATGGTTCAGGATTGGTTTGAGGAGCACAACAAGGATTTTTAGGTGTTGACTTGGCCTCCAAATTCCCCAGATATCAATCCAATTGATCATCTGTTGGATGGGGATGTGTTGAACAAGTCTGCACCATGGAGGCTCCACTTTACAACTTGGTTCCAGATACCACAGCACAGCTTCAGGGGACACAACCACAACACAGTACATCAAATGCTGTTTAACTAAACGAGGTTCGGGAGGAACATGTCAGATAATTGACACAGGTGGAGAGTACTCAGCTAATCAACAAAGAGGTATATACGCAGCCGTCCTACCTTCATTTTCTTGACAGTTTTTCAGCACGGACGGCCTTTCTGGCAGTTTGCCCTGCCCACCCACCTACACTGTCCACACGTCTCCTCGACTCCACGCTGCTCAAAGCAATGCTACAATCCTCAAATATTTTCTTTCAAATTTATATACAGCTTCCATCAGTATTCACGGTAAAATAATTTCTGCTTTTCCTGAGATGTTATTGTGCTTTGCCGCGATTCACAATCACCAGTCTGTCTTCTAACATTTGCGATTCACAAATGTTAATAAGCAATATGCTGTTAACGTGATGCGTTGAAGCCATGACGACAGAGTCAGCTGTGAGAGCAGTGCTCGGACAGCGTAAATAGTGCACATCGCACTGACTCACACAACAGGGAGATCTACAACAGTTCCTGTCTTAAGATAATGCATATGGCACTCATCAAACTTTTCTTGCGATCTTGCAGCCTCCGTGTACTGCAGTACAGACGGATACTTTACAGTTAACAAGAAGTGTGTTTTCACGTGCAGTCGCCGTGGTGATGAACAATAAATATGCTTTCTGGTAAAGCGAGTGAACGTATGGTGAGGCTAAATCACTAAAATGATGGCAATGCAACAGCTTGCATCACGCCATACAATCAGCCACTAGATGAATTAGATGATAATCACTTTGATTCAATATTTCTCAAACTTGATGCACACATAAGCGCGGTCGTATTTGGGAGCACCCATTTTCTTAAATGTTACATAAATACCTTACAGTATGCAATTGTATAACATGTGTATCAATGTTTATTGTACAGCATCTATATCTGAGCTAAACTGCAAAGGTACGGATTTAATCGTATAGATGTGAGGAATCCTGTTTCAAATCTGAAAGTGGCACTGTCGTGCGTTCTACTGGCTTGCAAAACAATTCTTCAGAAGGAGTCAGTTTCAGAGCATTTCGCAATCAATGAAAAACGCAGTTATGCTAAACAAATTCTTATGAACAATTACAATGTTTTCTTTACCATGATTTATATCATGGTAAAGAACAAGCATCCCACAATAATAAGGCATGAGCATTTCAAAATAAGAGTCCCGTTCGGTTACACAATGTGTCTCACTATTTGTCCGCCTAAATTTTTATCCTTTTTCTCCCACAGGAGCTCAGTTTCTCAGGATAATTTTCTCCACTGCCCCAACAGTGCTGTTCCTTTTACTCCCACAGGAATTCAGTTTCTCTGGCAAATTTTCTCCACTGCCCCAGCAGTGCTGTTCCCTCTGCTCCCACAGCAGCTCAGTTCTCTGGCTAATTTCCTCTACTATCACAGCAGTACTGTTCCCTCTGCTCCCACAGGAGCTCAGTTTCTCTGGCTAATCTTCTCCACTATTGCAGCAGTGCTGTTCCCCTTGCTCCACAGGGGCTCAATTTCTCCGGATAATTGTCTCCACTGCCAGAGCAGTGCTGTTCCCTCTGCTCCCACAGGAGCTCGGTTTCTCTGAATAATTTCCTCCACTATCACAGCAGTACTGTTCCCTCTTCTCCCACAGGAGCCCAGTTTTTCCGGATAATTTTCTCCACTGTCACAGCAGTGCTGTTCCCTCTACTCCCACAGGAGCTCAGTTTCTCTGGCTAATTCCTCCACTACCACAGCAGGGCTGTTCCCTCCGCTCCTGCAGGAGTTCAGTTTCTCTGGCTAAATTCTCCACCACCAAGCAGCGATGGGCTGTGCGAGTCGCACAATTAAACCAGTGCACAAACTGCAGTCCAGAAGCTAGCGTGAGGCACCATCCAGCTAGCTGCACAGGCCCAATCATTTCAACAGGTTATAACCTCACCCATATCCAGTGGACTGCAGCTCCAGTGGCGCAAACAAGCTTGAGCCTTCCTCCGCTTAAGTACAAGTCACACCTTAAGTACAGTCCCACTTTTCTTCCTATCATCCAACCAACTTTTCTTTTCAAACTATAGAGGAAAACCAAGCATGAGGCCACCACCAACATCTGCAGCCCTGGTGTATAACCCTCCCACCTCCCTCATGCAAACCCGTTGGACACATTAAGAAATCTCTTAGTCACACACTCATGTTTCCTTCATGTTTTTCAGTGCTCTATGAGAAGTGGAAAGTTTCCAGGCAGTGAGAGTGCAAGTTGCCACACAGCGAGTCAGCAGGAAGTTCCCATGCTGAGCGAAAGAGTGGAAAGCTCCATGCAGCCAATCAGTGGAAAGTTTCCACATAGCAAGAAAGTGGAAAGTTTCCACGCAGCGAGCCAGTGGAAAGCTTCCAGGCAGCGAGCCAGTGGAAAGCTTCCAGGCAGCAAGAAAGCGGAAAAGATCCACATAACATTCCTGAACCAATGGAATGGCGTATCCTTTTTCAATAGCAATCTCGTTCCGTCCCCTACCAATATCCAGTTGTTCACAGACACAGCCCCCTCGATCGGCTTTGGGGGATTTTTACCAAGGCCGTTGGTTTGGCTTCTCCAAGGCCACCGCAACTCCAGGACATAAGCCCTCATCGCTATTCGAGCTTTACCCACTAGTAGCGGCTTCACTGTGGGGGAAGAATGGGCCACTAGCAGCATTTTAGTGCACTGCGACAACGACGCAACAGTGCATTGCATAAATAAAGGACGTTCCAGTGCACCTGCCATGATACCACTTTTAAGGCATCTCACTTGGATTTCAGCTTGCGATCAATTCATCATCATCGTTAAACACGTTCCCGGATCAGAAAATCAAATTGCTGATTCTGTCTCATCTTCTGCTTAAGGAATTCAGGACGTTGGATCCAGGGGCGGACCAATTCCCAACTCCAGTACCTTGCTATTCGGAACTAATACTCCAGTGTCCCACCCATTAAAACCCTTCCTTGAAGCATCGCTCGACACCGTCGTCCAAGCAGTTCTCCCGGGACCCTCCAATCCATCGTGACCGCTTGGAAAAAAATTTGAGCTTTCCACAACTCGTATAACATACCGTTCCCTGATTTCTCTCTCCTTTCAATCACCTCATTTATTTCCTACCTCAATACTGTTAAGGGCCTCCAAGTCGGGTATATCAAAGGGTATATCAGTTTTCACAAATGATCACATGGTGCTCCCTCGCCCGAGATAAACAATTCTCAAACCTCTCTACTGATCAAAGGGATCCAAAGATCCCAGCCCACCCGCCCTGACTCAAGACAACCAATACTGATAGACATCCTCACCAAATGCATTCACACCTTGCGTACAAGCTACCAGCCCAGAAATACCGCTATTACATCCAAATTCGACCCAAAAATCCACCCCACCATCTCAGACTTAACAGCCATGGATGAGGAAACAATATCATACCTGATCAAACAAAGTAAGACTGTCCAAACCAAAAAAGGTCATTGTATCTAAATTTTTAACCTTTCATCACCAATCCAACCATACCAGTTCGTTCTGGGATACCTCAAATGGAGAAATTCTCAGGCCAAATCTCCCATGGAACCCCTGTTCACAAATGAAGTCAACAAACCCGTGACTTCGCTTTTGGTTTCAGAAGCACCTCAAATCCGTTCTCCAACAGGCAGGCATCTCAGCAAAGAACTACTCAAGCCACTCTTTCCGCATTGGGGTGGCAACATCAGCAGCTCAAAAAGGCCTCTCCCAACAACAGATCCAAGCTCTCGGGAGATGGTCCTCAGATGCCTTTCAAAGCTACATCAGGACCAACCGGTTCCACATCAAAAAAGCTCACCAAACTCTCATTACTTAAAAATCCTTTGGGGCATTCACTGGGGAATTTCCTCCTGTCCAGCAAACATTGAGTCTTACGTTCTTTCCTGGTTCTTTCCTGAGTTAGTGGAAAGTTTCCACGCAGTGAGTCAGTGGAAATTCTCCACGCAGCGAGTCAGTGGAAATTCTCCACGCAGCGAGTCAGTGGAAAGTCTCCACGCAGCGAGAAAGTGGAAAGTCTCCACGCAGCGAGAAAGTGGAAAGTCTAAACTAAAAAGTGGAAAGTCTTCCACGCAGCTAAAAAGTGGAAAGTTGCAGTGAGAAAGTGTTAAGTCTTCCACGCAGTGAGAAAGTGGAAAGTCTTCCATGCAGTAAGAAACCGGCACGTTTCCAGGCAATAAATCAGCGAATGCAGGTAATTAGCGAAAATTTCCCACATAGTAAGAAGTGGCACATTTCCATTCCGTAAACCAGCAGAACGTTTCCACAAAGCAAGAAAGTGGAAAGTTCCACGCAGTTAGTCAGTGGAAGTTTCCACACTGCAAAGCAGCACGTTCCTCGCAGTAAGGCAGTGGAAATTTCCACACAGTGAGAAGTGGATCGGTTTCAACACAACAAGGAAGGATACATTTCACATAGCGAGAAGTGGGCAGTTTTCCACACAGCAAGGAAAGGGCGGTCTCCCACGTACAAGACCATACCCTGCTCTCACCAAGAACCGTGCGATTCGTGAACCAACAGGGCCACCCATCAGTGACAAAAGCCGCTCACGGGCACTCCCGGTCAAACAACCAGGCCCCTCTCTCATGCCAGCCGCCAAGCTCGGCACTTCTTGGGGGGTAATTAGCAGGCGGCTGTCCTATGCTTACTAGCTTTATGGGGGGTACTCTGGGTTCGGGCCGAAGTCCGAGCTCGAAGCCCTCCCCCCGGACAGCACACCAAATACGCAGTTCAATTAACTCTCTACAAATTATATGTAAGTGTGAACTCGTGAAATGCTGTTTCACTAAACGAGGTTCGGGAGGAACATGTCAGATAATTGACACAGGTGGAGAGTACTCAGCTAATCAACAAAGAGGTATATATACGCAGCCGTCCTACCTTCATTTTCTTGACAGTTTTTCAGCATCCCTCCACCACCCCTTCTCCACATCTTGCTCTATCTTTTAGTTCTAAACCACTTACATACGGGGGGTACACTGGGTTCGGGCCGAAGTCCGAGCTCGAAGCCCTCCCCCCCGGACAGCACGCCAAATACGCAATTCAATTAACTCTCTACAAATTATATGTAAGTGTGAACTCATGAAACAACGATCTGACAAGGGAGATGAGAATGAGGTGAGTATATAAAGGGTGAGTGAATGAGCAGCAGATGGTGTGATGATGAGTGGCAGCTGGATCCATTGATGAGCCATGTGGCCTGAACACACACACACACACACAACCACACACACACCGCTGTCACAACACAGAGCATGCAACAAAAAGGAAACAATGCATCTGCGAACTGTGACAGATACTATGTCCAATACGAGATCTGATATGTTGTCCTACCTGCCTGTCAGTGTATTTATTTTCATACCTCCGCACACCTTGCTCATCTGCACATCACACATGATCAGCGTGTTTCATGCTATGCAGAGTTAGACAGACGTCAGTCACCGAGCACCACAACCTTAACAGCAGCCACCTTTTACAGTTCTTCCTGGACCAAAACAACAATGCTGCGTTCACGCCATAACTTCTGTAATTTGGAAGAGATAGAAATCTGTGACGTATACTGTGTTTTGTGACCACTTATGCATTTCAATGGCAACACTATCAACACCGAAATGAATCTGCAGTCAGGTGGTACAGGTCTGTGCTCTTTAAATTGTTTATGTTCATTATTATTGTAATGTTATGTGCTTTGAGACATGAGATAGTTTAACACCATCTCTCGTCTCGTGACACTTTGCAAATTCTGCTGTTTGTGTTCATGTGTTTTGAAGGAGGCATGGCGTTGGAGATGCTCTGCTTTCAAAGCTAGCTTGCTATTAGCTGCTCCGAAAATTGCCACCCTTCCTTTTATTTGAGATCCAGATTTTTTTCATCCATCCTTGGTTAAAAATCCAGCATGAACCAACATTAATTCCATGTTGGTCCAGGCCGATTTAGGCTGGTTTAAGCTGGTATAGTGCTGCTCTAACTGGTGGACGAGCATAGTCATGCTGTTCTCAAGCAAAACTGAGCTGGGCCACCAGCACTCCCACTTCCCATGCTGGGGACCAGCAATTCAGCACTCAGCAATCCATGCTGCTCCCAGCATGCAAAACATACCTTAGTCTGGTGAGCAGCAATGATGCATTTTTCACCAGGATAGCTGGACCGGCCTGATAACTGTGAAGGTCAGAAAACAATTAAAAGTATTTATCAGGGATGTGTTTATTTGATATCAGCTGTTTGTAATGAAAAAAGTCTAAATGATTTAGGTACAGTCAATCAAGTCTTTGATTTTACAAATGAAATATGCATTTTATAATCAGAAAGCATTTTAGTTCCGCAGACATTGGCAGAGTGTTAGGTATTGACTGAAGCCGCAAACCTCATCTCTTATTCTGTTAATGGAAAAAAGCCCAGTAAGGTGTTAATTAATTCAAGAAAAGTGCAGACTGCTACATATAAATGCATTTACTCTTCGCTGTGCTATCAAACTCGCATTGAAGTGTCAGTCAACAGCAACCCAAGCGTTTGGGGCCAGCTGGCCTCTCTTCCTCGTGGCCGTGTGTTTAAATGCCGGCTGTTTTAAATGGAAGTTTCCCTGCTGATGTGCTAGGCAGGCCAGACTCTCTGAGAAACACCACCAGAGGCTCGCAGACGGAGTATTTCAACACGTCGGCAGAACATGACAGAAATTAGCCAGGCGTGACGGGAAAATACAGGGGCGTGAAATTAACCGCAGCTCTCTCGCCGCTCATCTTCCCCCACACATTGTGTCGTTACTCGCTGATGTATTCATTTGTATGTTTTCCTCCTAATAAACACTAGGGTACAGATTCATACATAATATTGAGCATTTCTTTGAAGGTTGTTGATAATTTAGCTGGTCAGCCAAAATGAGCACACACACACAAGCCCTGAAGCTAGTTCTGTATTAAAAGACTTCCAAATGAATTAGCATTAGGCTAGATATATTTGGTCAGTGATTGTCAGTTTCATTTTCAGGTCAAAAGCTAAACAGTACAGTGAGACTTGGAAAAGGGCAAACCTGCTGAAAAATCTAGATGCTGGATGCTGGTTTGCTCTATACCAGCTCTGACCAGCATAAACCAGCCTGACCAACATGGAATTCATGCAGGTTTTTGCTGGAATTTTTTTTCAGAGGGGAAAACAGTGCTAGAATGACATCACCCCTTAATATTTCATGGGCTTGATAATGTTCTGCTACACTCCATTATACACAGCTCTCTATGTTGTTAGGATGACTGACTTCTTTTTTAGGATATTCTTTACTGTTCACAGAAACCAAACATGACTTCCAGCACAATGCTTCAGTTTTAATGTAGAAAGAGTGTCAGGTAAGATCTAAACATAAAAAAAGTTGACAATCATTTTATGATAGACATATAAAATGACAGACAGTGCTGATATCCAGATGAATATAAACTATCAAACTTTTTTTGTAAAATTTAAAATTAATTAATTATTTAATGTGATGAGAGCAGAAACATTAACAGAGCCATTTTCAGTAGAATCAGAATCAGAACAAGCTTTATTTCCAAGTATGGTTACATGTACAATGATTTTGTCTTGGTGACATAAGATTCCAGTGTACAGACAGAATGACAGCAACACAGATAATAAAAAGAAAATAAGTGAATAAAAATAAATAAATACACAATATAAAAATAGACATGTACAGGTAAAATGCAAGCGAATGTGAATAAGAGGTATATGGTATTGTAAATAAATAGAAGTATAAATAGTCGAGTGCTGTTGCTCTGTGTCTGATCTGATCAGCCAGCTGTTCCAGCGCTGTGTTCACTTGCTGAGGAATGTAAACACTGACGAGAATGAACAAGGAAAACTCTCATGGCAAGTAGAAAATCTTAGAGTTAATGAAGAGTCAATTAATCAAGATCAGGACCAAGTAGCGGAAACACCCTTCCCTCGTCTGGAACAAAGTAAAATCAGCCAACAATCAGCCTATAGCTTATCGTGCCCTCTTCTATAGTAGTTACCGTTAATAAGGAATGCAAAAAAATAAAAATAAAATTAAAATCTTCATTAAAAAAATAATTGCATTATCACACAATCTGTGAGTGCATTTCAGAAGAATATTGTGACAACATATAAGTGGACATATCATAACAGCGATTCAGACCAAAGCAAATTAGCCATGGACACCTACGCATCATATACAGTGGCATTTTGGAATCCATCACCACCACAAACAAGCAATTTTTTTTTTTTGTGAACAATTATTTTTATTGAATATTCAGAACAATAAGGAGAAGACAACATATTTGACTGTCACCCTCCCCCCACCCCCCATGGTAGACTTATACTGTACTGAGAAAATACAGATCATTGCAGTGGAAAAGGTGAAAAATACCTAATCGTCAGATAAAAATAAATAAATCAAAGGTAAAAAATACAATAAAAATGAAAACATATACACATACATATAAGATAAATTAACATCAAAAAGAAGAAACAAAGCATTTAACAATATCAAAAATAGCACTCCAGATCTTCAAGGTCTTTATCTTTGCTCCATGAATGTGAGCTGTTGATAGTTCCAAAGAAATAATATCCAGCAGAGATAAGCCCCAAGCACGTCTGCACATCGTATGAGGAGGAATCCAGCGACTAACTAACATTTTCTTTGCAGCAGTGAGAGCAGCTAAAAGTAATTTTCTCTGTTGCAAAGATAACACCATTTCGGAGAAGTTATTTAAGAAGAAGAGTTCTGGAGTCAAGACTATATCCTTATTCAACAGAAATGATTTGTCATGAGCAAGCTGAGACCAGAAGTGAAAGAGTGCAGGGCATTCCCAAAAGAAATGTAAATATGTACCAAGTGCCTTCTGCGGACATAAATTGCAATTTGCGAAGGTGAGAGATGCATATAAAAAGGTTTTAAAGGGGACAGATAAAGTCTATGCAGAAGTTTCCAATGGATCATCTGATGATTTGGGTTTCTTGAGGATGATGTAATTGTCTCCCAAATTTGGTCAGAAAATAAAGTTTGAACGTCACCACTGATATCCTTGGACCACACAGTTGCTATGGATAATGGTTTGTATGAGTTTTTAAGGAGAAAAGAGTAAATACCTGAACCAGAAATAACTGAATTATCAGTTGGAAGTAATACTTTCAGCAAGGGGTGTACAGGCAGTCGTGTATCCCAGGGAACTCCATATCGTGAAGCGCTGACCTAATCGAAGGTACATGAAAAGGAAGTTCCTGGTATACTAAAAGAGCCTTAATATCTTGAAATGATTTCAGGCCTTTGTCATCATAGATATCACCAAAGGAGTATACTTTACATTTAACCCATTGTGGACAGTGAAACGGGTTCTTTCCTGATAAAAAATTATTATTATGGAACAGAGGTGAATGACGATGCCACAGCAAATTTGGCTCTATCTTTCTCGCCACCGTTCTCCAAGTAGAAATAAAATGTGTTATGATGGGGCCAAAATGAAGTTTACATTGTCTAAGTGAGACACCAAAAACCAAATGCTTTATATTGTGAGGAGAAACCAGAGATTCCTCAATAGCCCGCCATGAAGTTGACATATTTGAAATAAACCATGTTGACAGTGCATGGAGAGTAAAGGAGTCTGCATATAACTTTAAATTTGGAAAGGACCAGCCCCATCTGATCTGCTGCGCTGTAGAGTAGATAACTTAATTCGAGGGCGTTTACCATTCCAAACATAACGAGAAATTACTGAATTAAGTTTTTCCAATAGCCAGCTGGTGGAGATAAAGGAATCATAAAGGAATAGAAATTAACACGAGGAAGGATGTTCATTTTAACAACAGATATTCTAGCATGTAAAGAAGAAGGAAGGAGTGTCCAATTTGTAAGATCTGAGGTGACTCTAGCCAAGTTGTTAAAATTTTTTGAAACAATGTCCTGCAGAGATGGATAAATATCTACACCTAAATATTTGAAGAAATGCACCACTGGAATAAAACCAGAAAATGTCAAAGACCCAACACAGAAATTAAGAGGGAGCAGATATGATTTTGTCCAGTTAATTGTGTACCCAGATAGGTTACTGAACTGATTAAATAAATTTTAATCAGGGGGACTGATTGAACTGGCTTGTCTAAAAAAAGTAATATGTCATCCGCAAATAAAGATATGTGATGTGAGGTGTTCTTAACTGATATAGGGAGTATAAGTTCTGAATGACGCACAGCTTGAGCAAGAGGTTCTAAAGATAAAGCAAAGAGTAAAGGTGAAAGAGGACAACCCTGACGAGTGCCTCTTCCAATTGGAAATCGTTGTGAACATACCTGGCCTGTAAGAATGGAAGCTGAGGGATTAGCATACAGGATTTGAATCATGTTTATAAAGTTAGAACTAAAACCTAAGTGATCTAGTACTGCCCACAAATAGTTCCACTCCAAATGGTCAAATGCTTTCATTGCATCTAAAGAGAGTATTGCAGAAGGAAAAGTTGATTGTTCTGATGAGTGAATTATGTGAAGCAGTCTACGCAGGTTATCTGAGGCAGAGCGAGATTTGATAAACCCTGTTTGATCATGATGAATAAGTTTGGACATAAAGCCTTCTAGACGGCAAGCTAGAACTTTTGCATCAATTTTAACATCTGTACCAATAAGAGAGAGACGGCCATAACTAGAGCATGATGTTGAGTCCTTATCTTTTTTTAACAGAAGAGATATAATAGCTATGTTCATATTTTGTGGAAAGGATCCTCGATCAATTGAATATTGTATCATATCCAGCATAAGTGGACCCAAACTGGACCAAAAGGTCAAATAAAGCTCAACTGGTATGCCATCTAGGCCTGGGGATTTCCCTTTGCTCATTCGTTTGACCGATGATTCTAATTCGACAAGTGATATAGGTCTAGCTAAAAACTCAGAATCTGAATCTGACAGATGTGGGAGATTAAGAGTAGATAAAAAAGAAGTATAAGAGGAAGATTTGCATTTAGAGCTGGAGCTGTACAGTTCGCAATAGAAGGAACGGAAAGTGTCATTTATACTCTTCTGGTCAGTCAGAACTTCACCATTCGCTGATTTCACTGCTGTAATAGTGGCAAATTTTTCGCTATTACGAAGTCTTAAAGCCAACAGATGGCTAGGTCTGCTACCTTGAAAATAATAGTTTTGTCTGGATCTTTGAATAAGAAATTCAGCTTTGTATCTATATAATAAATTAAGTTCTTTCCTAACAGTTTCAATTTTGGCTGCCGTACTATCAGAAAGAAAGAGTTGGTTTGCCCGTTCTAGTGATCGAAGTTCAGATTCTAAGTCATAGATTTTCTTACGGTGAGTTTTTTGGCGAAAAGAAGCGTATGAAATCGAGAAATTCCTTATAAAACCCTTTGTAGCTCTGGAGTAGGTCTTATTTGCTGATTAACTCAATTTATAATTTATAATTTTACAGGTATATAGGCTATATAGGCTATTTTTACATAAAGTATTGGCTAAATATACTAATAATTATAATCTTACTTGCAGGGCTAATATTAGGGTTATAAGTTAAACTTAACTAAAACTAAGAAAATGACAACATGTTAACTATAAAATATATATTTAGTTTAACTTGATTTAATAAAATAACTAAAACTGAAATAAAAATATAAAAAAAATAAAATCTGTATTTATTTTTTAAAATATTTAGTGTTATGTTGATATTGAAGGATTTGGAAACGATATAGTAAATGTAGGATATGCGATAAGCTATATTATGTGCAAAAAGGTTAATAATGCTTTTGTTTTTAAATTGATAAAAGCCTGAACTAAAAATGAAAATAAAACAAAAGCACAAACTAATTATGTTAGCCTGCATTTGATAACCCCATTATAATTGTCACTTTCATAAAAATATATAAATGTAGGTTTAAAATTCTCCAACAACAAATATTTTAACAATATGTATATTTGAGTCAGAATTATTGCTCTACTGTTCTATAGTGCTCCGTTTGATTGGTGCACTCATTCACGGAAGCCTGAATTTGAGCGGAGATTCACTTCCAGAGGCTCATCCTCTTCTGACAGTGAAATGGACATATTTGTTTGACTTTCTGTCATTACAGATGGAGAATATACCTGTGAAATGTAGCCTGTGTTAAGCACTGAGGAAAGCACCACATCTCAAACGCATTAAACAGTGCAAGTGGTTATCTGTCAGTCAGCAACAGTAGGCCTAAGTTACATCTGTTTATCCGTTTAGGTTCACGGTAGGTCCGCTTTGTAACGTTCGCTGGAGGACGTCCCCATTTGGTCCGCTTTGTAACGTTCACTGGCAGACTTTCGGAGGACGTCCGCATTTGGTCCGCTTTGTAATGTTGGCTGGCGGACTTTCGGTGGACGTCCACTTTGTAACATTGATTGGCGGACTTTCGGAGGACGTCAGCATTTGGTCCGCTTTGTAACGTTCGCTGGATCTCTTTCTGTCATTCACACAAATGAACACACTCTTCTGTAATTATTTCAAAAGTAAACCAAAGAAAATGTGATATTTGATGCTAATCTTCAAATGGACTTTCTAGCCTTTCACCCCTGTTTAAGAATATTACAGCCAGGATCCTTTCACGTTATGACCTTTTGACCTCCTCAGGCCTTTAATCAGGATAAATCTTCCCTAAAGACAATGGGGCAAACAGTCATTAACCTCTGCAGAAGTGGCGCACTGGTGTCTGACAGGAATAATGATCAGGCAACCCTTGATTTAATGGAGTATTGGCATCAGTCTGAACATCCTTTAATAACATAACAAGGGACACATATACAGTACCTCAGCTCTGTTCCGGTGCCAAACAACAGTCAACAAACTAGTCTGCTATTCTGATTTTGTCCCTCATAAACCAATGTAGGAGGTTTACCTGCCAAAATGCTTTTTGCTGTGCCAGTGTAGATTTGGTCGACAAAACACTGAAGCAATAAAGTTGATTATAGGCAAAGGCGAGTTTTCATATTCTTCTCTTTTACTGTCAGGTTCTAGATCATAAAAAAGCAAAAAATGCTTTAGATATTATTTTACACAGAACCAATGCAATTAATAGAGTATTTTATTTCATGAAGTTAATCACCTTTTTTATGGAGTCATAGGAAAAAACGGAAAAGTCAGGAGAGGTGTGTGGTTGGTAAATCAGCTTTAGGGAACACACCTGTGTCCTGTGCACTCACACACAATTGTCCTCTTGACCATAGCGAATTCTCATCTCAACATGTTTATTGAACGATTATGCTCTGATAAATTTTTCATATAATTATCAACATTTGTAAGATTTTCTCTTACTTTTTAAAATTTGAGGTTTAAAGGGTTACTTCAGCAATTTAGCATATGGCTTTATATCAGTAGAAACCCGGGAGTATATTCGAATGCTGTTATTGAAGTATTTGAAATATCAGGGCCATTTTATGATTGATTGAAATACATTTCTTACATACAGCTCCTTTAACCTGTGTTTTTCACTAATCCTACCACCAGAACTTCCTGTAAATGACCTGAAAGTATACAGAAAATGCTTTCACACAAGAAACAAACCGAACCTTTGTTCAGTTTGATCCTGATAGAGACCTCTTTTCGTCTGACCAAATTTCGTCTGTTTGGTCTGGACCGTGGTACGGGGAAGATTTCACACCTGTAATTTTGATTCGAACCAAACTGAAAAGTCCGAAAATCCGGACCAAACAAGGCAGGTGTGAAAGGGCCCTTCTTTCTTACCCCATGCAGGGGATCGACATGGAGCCATCTTTTGATGATTTTAAGTTTTGTGCAATAACAACTAAATTAGCAGATTTCCCCTAATAATAAATTGGATGATTGATCATCATTCTCTACATGCTAAACTTTTATCTAAATACAAACTTTCTTGGCAGAAGTTTCTACTTGGTCATAGAGTCTATATTAGTTATTTGCTTTGTGGGCATGCAAAATCAAACTCTTAAAATAAAATATGAAATAACTCTTAAAATTATTATCTCCCAAAATCTATGTGTACCATGTGTTCCTCCGAGGAGGCAAGGGAGGCAGTTTCTCCTAAAAAAAATTACATGAGAAAATAATTGGTATTACAAAAATAAATCAACACAAAATATTACAAAATGTGACATTAAAAACTGTATAAATGTATCTAAAGTAACACTGTCCAACAGCAACAACAAAGTTACAGCGGGACGCTGCATCTTTCTTGCCTCCTCTGATCCCTTTGACTTTGAACATACCCCCTAATGCAGAGTGCAGACTGCACGATTTTCAAGCTCATCAGATCACTGTTCTTTTCACACAGCATGACTATCTGGGGTAGTATTCAGTTGCTGCTGTGTTCACGCTGCTGCATGATGGATCGGTGACAGGGGGTTTCACACTGCATGTCTTTTCAAGAGGACGAATTGCCGACAACTGTCTGCCGTATGCAAACTACGCTTCACAAGCAAACACACGCGAGAGGTGCCAAGGAAACAACACGAGATCCCATGAGCGTCATACTGGAGTTCCTGCGCGAGACAGGAATTGTAATTAAAAATAATAGACCGCATAAAGTTTGCGATCAAAATTGTCTGTGCGCTGATTTGCAGCGAAAAAGAGAAAAGAAAAATATTATGGCGGAGGAAATGAATAGGGAGATCTAGGGATCAAGGACGATGTTCTGCAAAGAGAGTTGGAGATAAATAAATAATTTTGCAATGTGCTGCTTCAGTGGCTGGTCAAGCAAATGTTTGTACTTTGTTTCTGTTTTATATCATTGTAAGTGTATATATCAAAATACTGATATTGGAGCCCGATTTCACGAAAATGCGTATCAATAGTACGAGTGTGCAATCTCGTAGAATGTATACGCCAAAATGCGTTTTTGGCGTGCATATGCTACGCACTTTATGCCGTATTATACGTACGAACCCCCCACACCCCGACCCTCACCCTACCCAAAAGCGTGTCATATACACGCCATAAAGTGCGTATCATATGCATGTGAAAAACTGCTTAGCATATGCACGGCAAAACTAATTTTGGCGTATACATTCTACGAAATTGCACACTCGTACTATTGATATGCATTGTCATGAGATCGTGTTGGATATTGTGGTCTATAACTCCTCCCCGAACTTCCTTCTGCCCTATCTCTTTGGCTGTAGGTCAACACTGACATTTTCAGTCAGAACACATTTCACAAAGCAGGCTTTTGAATCGCCGACAGGTCCAGATATTTAGCATGCCAAATATCTCAGAGGAGTCAGCGACTTCTCTCAGATCTCTCAGATCGCGTCTTTGATAATTCACACTCACATGCAAGAGCACCGATTTGCCTATGATTTTAGGGCATTTGTTGGCGATTTCGCAAAACCTCTCTGCGAATCAAAATGATGAGACGAATGAATGGATGAATAAGAAAATCACAAGCTTGAAGTGTTTGATATTAAAAGGCAATAACTTAAGCACTGAGAGAGGCCAAAGCCAATGCCAAAAGCAATCTGGCACCGTGTTCAACGGTCGCATGGCGCACATATCACACAAATTACTTAATTTACTTATTACCTATATTTTAGACATATAAGACATGAGGAAAATAAAACTATTGGCTACCATTAGATAATTATGTGGTTACTGAGAACACACTCATGAAACCAATGAATGCACGAAATCGTGATTCTACAAGATGTCTTTTAAACTTCATACCGGGTCATAAAGCAAAACTCTGGAGAATAATTTCAGTGCTCAATTCTCACCAACGCCTTGTGACAATGAGTATCTCTATTCTCTTGGGAATGTTTGTTTCGGTCATCAGCACCGGCTGGTTTGGCTCTACAGTCTTCTCATGCTCCCGCGCATGCATCCGTATTTGAAATCTCCACATGAACATTTTTTTCTCGGGCGCATTCTGCGCATGCAGTTTTTCATCCAACATGGATTTTTCATTTCGACTAGATTGACTGAGCACAATTAAACATTTTCGGTGAAGACCTTAAGTTATGATTAGGACAATGCATATTTTTGCATGGAGATAATTATTTGGAAGTAACTTATTGGGCCAATCCCAGATAGCCACTGGACGCTGTAACGGAACAGGGCCGCAACCGCAAAACGATAGAGCCGGGTCTGGTCCGCATCCGCCTCACGGACTCGTTCCTGAGTCCAAACGTACATCGGGCCGAAGCCATTTCTGGTCTGTTTTTAGAGATTGTTGCGGATATGTGCCAGCGCCGATCCAGCACCGCCTGATCATCCCGTTACAGATGCGTAACGAGTGCGTGAAACGATTCCGCCTGCCGGAGCTGTGCCGGATGTGTTACGATTCCGCTTAAATGATTGTTCTTTTGCCTTATTTTTGTCAGTTAGGTATTTTAGTAACCTATGCTACCTAGGCATAGGCCTACATTTTCCACAGTCTGTGGAATGTCTAGAAAAACATTTTCAGCCTTGGCTATAAATAAAAAGCTAGACTTGACTTGATAAAGGCTAGTTTCAGTTGGAGCAATGCGTATTGGCTATAGCTGAAATAAATCGTTTTAATGATTAAAACGCATACTAAAACAACATGAACAAAGTTAACAAACACAGAATTAATGACCACAAATTCATAGATTTAATTATAAAAAACGAACAACAAAGTCAACAATTAACACAGAACACAGTCAACAACAAACACAGAATTAATGGATTTTAAAAAAGCCTATTGCTATTAACACAACGTGTTGCCGCTCCTGCTGCTGATGCGCCAGTCTCTCCTGGCGCCCTCCTCTCCTGTCCGCCGAAAGGCTCCACCGGGTCTCGGTTTAAATCAGAAGAAGAAGAAAAACATGTTGCGGTAGGCTACATAAATCGCGAAGTATAAAAATATAAACGTTTTATTTCCCGCTGACCTCACATTCAGAAGTGTCGCTTAACTGTGATAAGATCTTAAGGATTGTGATTGTGCTAGAGCTGAATACAGTTCCGTCGGGCAGTGCGGCCGGTTTGCCATAACTGGCTGATCAGGATACACCGGCGACAGCCACGTCGTCCGTAGAAGCCAATGTTCACCGGTCCGCGTGTGCATTCCTCGCGTTCTTCACCAACCGTCTGCCTATCCTCGTCTTTTGTGGATATTCTCGGTTCTTTTGCAGTTGAGACAACTCCAGCGGTATGGACAACCGGTGAAAAATGGCCATCGGTGACATCAGTCCAAAAGTGCTGAACGATCGTACCTCAACACAGATGAAACGATCACGAAACCAAACACGTTATTAACATAACACTTTAACAACTAATAAAGTGCAAGGCAAGCTCATTATCTGCTTTACACTCAGTTTGCAACTGTAAAACAACGTTCAAAAACGGTGATATCTTTTAAAAAATATATTTTAAAATTCAGCACATTAGCGCAAATATATGCCATGATAAAAAAAAGTTGATTCGGTTCTCCTATAATTGGGCCTATTGCGACACTCATAGGCTATTTATAGCCCAGTAGCACTATAGCAGATGCGGCTTTAACACAGACTCTGCGCAAATAACAGCCTGTAACTGCAATCTACAAAGCAAACAGCATTTCACTTGCACGTTTAAGTAATAGACAGTAAATTAGAATAAACACATACAAACTTATGTGTGGTAGCTCTGCGTTGACAGCTTGGTTTCATGATTTTTTTTAAAATAATTTTTTGGCGCTTCTGACTGAAGACCGTAGTACGGATGTGGACCGTATCTGCAAGACGACAGTCAAGCGAGACCCAACGTTCACTTGGCGCTGTCGTAAAACGGAGCTCAAATGGACCTGTGCTGTAACGGACGTAGCATCACAAAATGTTGCTGTATAGTTTTTAAACACTGATGATACTGCTCAGCTTAATGACAATGCATTTATCTCATGCTCTCGATAGAAAAAAAATATGCAGACAGGTAAGCATATTGTTTTGAAAATGTTTACTCCACGGAGTTCTTCACACAGTTTGAGAAAGTATTTCGGATGTGGTCCACATCAGTCTCTGTCAAAACAGTGTTGGCTCAAATCCGTTTTGCAGATATGGGCCAAAGCAATTTTTAGCCCTTTTTTAAATGCAGTCGGCTCAGACATGTAGGCCTATCACAGATTCGGGCCACACCAGTGTAGCCTATGTGAAAACAGTATCGGCTCAGATTCAAATTGCAGATCTGGACCAAATCAGTGTCAGACACAGCTGATGTCTTTCGGTTACCTATGGGAAAAGTGATCTGGGCCAGATCTCTAAAATGATATAAATACTGAGCTGATGGCAGTGTGAATGTTTAAGCTGAAACCTCTATCTGGCACGGATCTGGTTCACAATCAGAAAACGTCTCTAAGATAAAAACGGAGGCAAGGGGCTTAAAACGGATCCGGGCCAAATGTAATTGCTATCTGGGATATGTAATGATACATTTTTACAAATGTTCTCAACAAATGTGCAACAACAAAACAATGACGAATCCAAAGTCAATGTGCACTGCATTCTGAAATTCTAATAACGAAGAGTTTGATTCTACTTAGGCTATGTCTTTAATACGTATAAAGCTGAAGTGTATTAATATGTATTAATGTTAAATACACCCAGCATTGATGCCTATAGTGTTTACACGATCATGTCATCGGAGATCTGTCAGATGAGAAAGCGCACACTCCATTATTTGACTAAACTACTTGGCATACAGCATTCAAAAATAGGCCTACTGTCCAGTATATCTACGATAAAATGAAATGAATAATGAAACATGCACGGTTGTGTGAAATATCACCCAGACCACTGGTGAGGATTACCCTGAGAGTATGTGTGATATTTGGCTCGATTCATCACGGCTATAATGTGAGTCATTATCCATGCAGTTCCACTTCATCTTCCAGCTCCAGCTCTCAGTTAGTCAGTCTTATCGGTAAGGACGTTTTTCCAGCATCGTCATCATCGCCCATCATTGCCGTCATTTATTTCCATGTGAATGGAGCACTATAGTTTATTCCACTAATATATGAGAGGAGCATTTATCACACCATGGCTTGATGAGGCGTCTCCATGACGAGTCGGAGTGATTAATCATTTATTTCTTGTCGTGTGCAGAGGTAGATAAGAGCGGAGGGTGTGCGGCAGTGACATTTGTGTCTTTGAGAGCACACTGAGTTATTGAAGCTAGTAAGAGTCAGGATTAGAAGAGCAAAAGCCTGTTTTTCAAAGCTATGCTCTCCACTACGGTCTACAGAGGAAGCCTTCAGAGAGAAAGCATTTTACCGTCCTGGTCTGATAATTACAGCCTTTAATGGTCTAATGAATATGTTGACTGTGAGGTTACAATGTTTTTATATACAGTTTTTGGTCTAAAGGTGAATTGTTTGTTTGAGCACCTTAAAATAAATTGAAACCAACTTTTTTAAATATTCTAAAATTAAACTTTATATAGGCTCTCTCTCTCTCTCTCTCTCTCTCTCTCTCTCTCTCTCTCTCTCTATATATATATATATATATATATATATATATATATATATATATATATATATATATATATATATTTGTTAATTATTTTTAGTGTTTGGTTTAGGGTTAGTTGCATTTTAATTACTATAGAGTCATTAGTAAGTACATGTAAGATATCTAGCAGGGACACTGTAAAATAAAGTGTTACCAAATTAAACACTTCACCTTTAAACTGATCAGGAAGTGACTGTATTAGTTGAAAGTGTTCCTGTGGAGTTCAGTTGCTCTCAAACTGTTCTTGTTTATTTCATGAATAATTATGCTAAAGTTAAACCCCACATAGCAAACGGACCAAATGAGGCTTCAGTATGGCACTGCTGGCGTGTTGCCGGCACTGGCTTGCATCATGTCAGCCAACTGTGGGCAATGATGGCATTGCATGCATGACGGCAGACAACATTTGGGCCGATTGGGGATTGGAGGTGTGTGGCCCAGATCAGTGAAGCGATTTTGGGCCATACGTGGCAATGATGGCACATAAACTTCACTTCGCTACTGGCAAATTATAAGTATCTAGGCCTGTTACTATATTCAAGGCAATAATATAATATTATATTATTATAATAATTATATAATTATTATATATTAAATTATTATTATTCACCCCACATCTCTCTCTCTCTCTCTCTCTCTCTCTCTCTCTCTCTCTCTCTCTCTCTCTCTCTCTCTCTCTCTCTCAAACAGTAATATTAATTGACTTATATGAGTCTGTGAAAAAAAACAATGTCCACATTTTAAAAGATAAATAATTAATAAATAGTATTTAGTTTTCAGCAATGTTCACAAAATTCAACAATCATTTAAAAATTCCAAAATCCATTTGACCTGAACAAAATATACATTTTCCTAAAAAGATAAAGTATTTCTTTTTATTTGTTTTTATAAATTTATAATAAAAAAAGGAATTCACATACAACATAGTTTCCCATAGCTTTTAGTTGAAGCACCACAAAATCATGTTAAAACCTTATTAAATATATATAATTTCTAATTAACAGTTTATTTAAAAATAATGTACTGTTAAGGTGAACTATATGTTTTTTTTTTTTTTTAAGTGAACGTTTGCCTATATGGTATCTGACTCACTGCCCCTTGAACTTGAAAACGCGACCAAGTTACAGACTGACGGGACCGGGGTGTGATATACCCGTGATGCGGTGCTAATCCGGTGTGTGGAACAATGTTATGCTGTTAAAATGATAGCAACATTGACTTGTAAAGTTGAAAGTGATTGAATGGTTGTATAATCAGATTGAATTGTATCTAATTCTAATTTTTGACTTTGATTGTCAAGATATGTCTGATATTTTTGTTTTAGCTAATAACGTTTTACATTCAAACTCTAAAAAGACAGTCATTCAATAGTGCCACATAAGCAATCATTTCCTGTATAAAATGTTTTTCTTGTGACTTATAACATGGTTTGGGTAAGATTAGGCTGGGATAAGGCTCAGTTTTGGGGGTTTCTGGTCAAAGGGTGTTGATATGGTTAATTTATGGCTGAAAATTGGTAAGTTAATAAATAATATTAATAAATAATAAAGTATCAAGGCCCAGAACTGGTTTAAAGACAAGGGTCACACATGGGTCATAACCGGACTGAATCTCAGCCAGTTATCACCCTTATAACTGGGCCAAAACAGGTTTTATTATTGTTAACTTTACCTACATTTATTTACAGTTGGTGAATAAATGTTTGTATATGGTTATTAATTTTGTATTATTCATTTAGTATTTTGTCTTTTAGCTGCTGTGAGAAAAAAATCGCCTGACACGACATGCCACCAATCAGGTGTGACAGGTGTGGTGTGGGTGAGTATAAGGGTAAAGTAAGGGACAGGTGTGGGTGAGTTTAAGGGTAAAGTTAGAAACAGGTGTGGTGGTGTGGATGAGTTTAAGGATAAAGTTAGTGACAGGTGTGGTGTGGGTGAGTTTAAGGGTAAAGTTAGGGACAGGTGTGGTGGTGGGTGAGTTTAAGGGTAAAGTTAGGGACAGGTGTGGTGGTGGGTGAGTTTAAGGGTAAAGTTAGGGACAGGTGTGGTGGTGGGTGAGTTTAAGGGGTAAAGTTAGGGACAGGTGTGGTGGTGGGTGAGTTTAAGGGTAAAGTTAGGGACAGGTGTGGTGGTGTGGGTAAGTTTAAGGGTAAAGTTAGTGACAGGTGTGGTGTGGGTGAGTTTGAGGGTAAAGTTAGGGAAAGGTGTGGTGGTATGGGTAAGTTTAAGGGTAAAGTTAGGGACCAGTGTGGTGGTATGGGTAAGTTTAAGGGTAAAGTTAGTGACAGGTGTGGTGGTATTGGTAAGTTTAAGGGTAAAGTTAGGGACAGGTGTGGTGGTATGGTAAGTTTAAGGGTAAAGTTAGGGACAGGTGTGGTGGTATTGGTAAGTTTAAGGGTAAAGTTAGGGACAGGTGTGGTGGTGTGGTAAGTTTAAGGGTAAAGTTAGGGACAGGTGTGGTGGTGTGGTAAGTTTAAGGGTAAAGTTAGGGACAGGTGTGCTGGTATGGTAAGTTTAAGGGTAAAGTTAGGGACAGGTGTGGTGGTGTGGTAAGTTTAAGCGTAAAGTTAGGGACAGGTGTGGTGGTATGGTAAGTTTAAGGGTAAAGTTAGGGACAGGTGTGGTGGTATGGTAAGTTTAAGGGTAAAGTTAGGGACAGGTGTGGTGGTGTGGTAAGTTTAAGGGTAAAGTTAGGGACAGGTGTGGTGGTATGATAAGTGTAAGGGTAAAGTTAGGGACAGGTGTGGTGGTACGGTAAGTTTAAGGATAAAGTTAGGGACAGGTGTGGTGGTATGGTAAGTTTAAGGGTAGAGTTAGTTGTAAGGGATGGGCCAACAGTAATTATAAATGTAACTACAGAAATAAATTACGGATGTAATTACATGCAGGCATTTTTAAAAATGTAAAAACATGTATCTACACAATGAGTGCATTGTATCAAATGATTAAATGTTAGTACATAGTAGTTAAGGCCACCAATATACACAATTACATTATACACTAGATTCATTCATAGATTCATTCAGTTAGAAATGAATTTTTTTGCACAGTACACAACTCTACTGTCTCTTTTTTGGCTTGTGCATTATTGTTAAATAAACCAATTTTGAAAATTTAATTTTATTGTGACTTATTTGTTCAGATGGTTTGGGTAAGATTAGGCTGGGTTATGGCTCAGTTTTGGGGGTTCTGGTTTAAGGGTGGCTTTGATATGGCTAACTTGTGGCTAACTAGTGGTACCAATAACGAAAACCTGTTTTGGCCCAGTTCAGGGCCAGTTAAGGGTGATTAACTGGCTGAGATTCGGGCCTGTTATGGCCCATGTGTGGCCCTTGTCTTTAAACCAGTTCTGGGCCACTTCAGGGCCGTCATTCTTTGCGGTACTTGGGCCGAGGGAAAAGTGATCATGTGGCCCGGAGCTGGGCCAGAAAACATTTGCTATGTGGGAGGTAGTATGATTGTCTCACACAAAAATAGCATGAGCTGGCTGAAATCACCAGTTCTAGTATAATTGCTTGAGTGCAACTTCAGGTTCTTATTAGTATGCCAGGAATAGTCTTTAGATATGACCAGTGCTATTATTTTAAAAAGTTTTGTTTGAGAAATATTGACAAAATATTTTCCCAGCTTTTCTGGAATTTGGGTTGTTGTAGCAAACTCTCCATAGCCACAATTTTATAGTAGGCTTTGCTTTCTGAGTTACAGCTGTGAAATAATAATTATTTATTACTTTTTTAATACTAGGTTTAATACTTTTTTAATAATAGGATCATTAATTCCACATGCATTTCTTGGCCAAAACACGGAAGCAAGTTAGCATTTTAGCACTTTCGGTTCCCTCATACCAAAGTCAATGAGTTTTTTTAATGGGATTTTGTTTAAATGACTGAAATAAGGTCTGTGGTGAACACAAGCTCAAGACGCTTTCACTTTTTATTCTACAACATAAAATACATTTTATGTTGTATTACCCCACTCGTGATTTTTTGAAGCTGTTATGTGTCTTGAAAAAGGCAGTTGATAACAAGTGGCTAAATGAGACTGCAGAGGCTGTCGAGAAGATTAAACATCATCACGCCAAACAGGTACGCCAAACAGGTACGCTCAGGTATGCTCTTATAAACTAGTCTAACTCAAATGTTCTGGGAAAATGTTTTTAGATAAAAACTGAAAGAGTTGTCGGAAGCTTAGGGATGGTGACGTTGAAGATGGTGACCTTTTTTTGCAATAATCCAAAGGCCTATGGAAAAATCCTATTGGGTTTTTCTCGAGGAAACCAGTCTTCTGTTTTAAGTAGGCTACAACAGTTCACAGGGGGTGTTATTTTATGCTACTTGGAGTGTCTATTCACAATAAGTGGTGCCTTGTTGGCAAGTGCTATTCGCACTAGCTCTGCCTACCAATGCCTGGTTGGGCCAAACAAGATTTAAAAAAGCGCTCATATTTCAGCATCTGCAGAGTAAAGCGTGTGGCTTAAGCAACTTGATTTTGACACGATTGACTCGAATCTGCCTTGGGCAGAGTTTGTTCTTATCTCTTTTTTCATCACAAATCACACCAGAAATGCATTTACTTTCAATAAAATTAAGAAAATGGTCTAAATGTGGATGTAAAGTGCCTAATGAAATGTTTAATAATAATAAAAGCCTTTATTGAGTAGGGTTAGGTATATGTGTAGGGAGGGCTTTTATTGTCCCATTTCGGCAGAATCCATTTAATAATTTTAATGAATATAATCATTTACACTCAATGTTTTTTTTGCATCCTTTTAATGTACAACAACACTGAGGTGTAAATAGTATGTATCTGTCAAAAAGAATAAATTACATGTAATTACGATTTACACATATTGCAAAGAACTGCTACTTTAATATGGTGTTGAATATAACAACTTATTTCGAATAAATCAACTTAGTATGCTATTTAACTTCTACAGCTATTTGCACTTAGTGTTAATATCATCTATCGCTAAGAAAATATGTTATTTTCAGTTAGTGTTAATAGAATCTATTTGCTATTTACACTTGGTGTAAATAGCATGCTATTGCTATTTGCACTTAGTGTAAATAGCAATTATCATTAAGAAAATATGGTATTTTCACTTAGTGTAAATAGAATCTTTTTGCTATTTGCACTATTTACACTTAGTGCAAATAGCCGCTGCCTTTGAATTATCCCGTTATCACTCTAAATGACCTGTGAATGCTTGCTTTACATCTCAGTCAGATGTTTATGTGTGGATCTTGGCCAAAATAAGCTGCAGAGTGGACCAGACTTTATGCTGGTAATTGAAAGGCTCTGCTAAACCAGCTTCGATATAATGGACAGATAACAACATCTCTGACTCAAGACCAAACCTGAAAAACCGACCAGACCATGACAAAACAACACGTTACCCTTCAGAATCTGACAGCCAAGTTAAGTGAAGTTTTCGAAATGCTAATGCAAAAAAGTGTAAGAGAGAGATGGTATGCCACCATCTGTCTTCATTAGTGTACAGTGCCAACCCTATGAGGGCATCATGCATTGTGGGGGCAGTCAAAGCAATCCACAGATTCCCTCCCTTCAAGGAATCACAACAACCTGGACTGACTTGCACGCAGGCAAACTCAGGTATCAAAGACATGACTGCTACACTTGACTGCATTTCTGCGGTCACCTTGAATTTGTGGAGAATTTTCAGTTAAAACTCCAAAAAGGCCCCGATAGGCCATGTTCACTCTAGAAGCATCAAAGCTAAAATTGTTGGTTTTATACAGAACACCTTACTCTGTGTTCTTCAAAATGTATACCCTTAGTCAGAAATACCAAAAGAAAAGAATGTGCGATCATAGCCAGAGGTCTGTTTGTGTTACGGGAACATAAGCTTACACCCACTCTCCTCAGATAACATAAGTTTTACTCTATCCTTCAGTCTGCTCTTGGGGAACTGGCACACTCATGGTGAATAATTTTATCACCTGTACGCCAAGTGAGACCACTGTTATGTTTATGTTTCAAGGTTCAGATATGTTAATGTAACTTGCCATCTCTATTGCTGTCTGAGCAAAGCATCTCCACAGCTGTAGATCTGTTGTAATAAAGATTTTATGTTATGCTATTATAATAGTGTGTGTGTTTTGCATGATTTCAGATTCAGAAACCACTGCACAAAGATCCTCTATTTTTTTCCAGACTTTCAATTACTTTTTTAATTTTATTTATTTATGTGTGTGGGAATGTGACTAGAAAATGACCCAGACTGGACCCAGCACCCCACATGCACAACAGCTCTTCACATATCAGAAGCAATGTAATATCGAGGTCATGTAGGGGAGCGCAGGGCACAACCTAACGTGGGGTTAATTGTAACACGCATGGTTTAACACTTTCCACACATGCCAGGATGACGAAACTTTGTGTATTTACTAGCTGCCATATCAACACTACATAGAGAAAAAATAGCGCCAAAATTAAAAAAAATCTTTGGAAGATATCACTGAACATTTATTTAACCATAGAAAAGTAAATTTCTTACTCAAGTTTATCTCAGTTTTTTGTGTTTATTTAAAATAAGACAAATATGATATTATTGTAATCTTATATCTGTTATTTAAAGTCCCTGTAAAGGCAATTCTGAGATTTGTATCTAAACACATGGGAAATGTTAGAAATGTACTGTTGAAACACATTACAAAGACTGTGAACTATGTAGTACTGAATTCAGAAGTTAGACCGTTAAGAAGTTCCCTTTCGAGAGGTCTCTCGTATTGCGTATGGGAAAAACTCCTTTTCTTGAGAATATGAAGCAAAAACTTTATTCATAAAGTGTCTATGTAAAACGCAGTGCCACTACACAGCCGATAGACCAGCGCGAGCTGCATGCTGATTGGCTGTGCAGTGGGAACTGCATGGACCTATGGCGAGGCGGCAGAGAGATAGCGAAGAGAGGTCGCTAGAATTCCCGCCGAACAAGGTCTCTAGAATTAGTATATCTAAGGCTATAAAGACCGTGTTTTGCCATAGGAAATCAGATTTAATCTCCTTCAGCAATACCTTCGTTGACCTCCGGAAGTGAAGCCCCGCCATCGAACAGCACTCAGCGGAACTTCTCTGCAGCCCTGAGGACGTTGGATTCCCGCTTGGTCTCCGCCTTCAGCCGCCTGCCGCTCCAGCTGCACCATCCAGCGAATATCCTTTATTCTCTGTCTGTGTATTTGTGTGTGTTGCCGCTGCAACTACTTCTAAAAGAGCGCGAGCGTTGTTACAAATGCCTCGCTCCTCCTGCCGAGCACCTCTCCTCGGCGGCGACCGCCACATCATCTGTGTGGCATGCCTCGGACGCGACCACGCAGAGACTGCACTCAACACTCGCTCTTGCCGGTGAAGTTCACCCAGGAGGAACAGTGCCCCTCACCTGCAGCGGCCTGCTCCATCTCTTTTGGTGGACCAGTAGGTGAGGAAGAAGAGGAGGAGGACAGCCTTTCACTGGCTGCATCTGGCAGCGAGTGGTCAGACTCTGTCTCGGAGCCCGCTTCGACGCAGACTGTCACTACCGCCAAAGCCAGCTTTGACTCGGAGATGGTCCGGGTGTTCACTAAGGCCGTGGAGGACCTCGGGCTCGAGTGGTCCCACCCTACTGAAGCACCACGGAGTAGGCTGGACGAGTGGTTCCTACAAGGTCGTCGCCTTTCCTCTCCTCAAAAGCCCGCCCTCTTCTTCCCGGAGGTTCACGACGAGATGACGAAGGCTTGGAAAGCCCCCTACTCGGCGCGTGCTAAGTCCGCCTTTTCCTCAGCAATCCTCCTAAGGAAAAAGGATACGAGGGTTTTCCTCCCCTCGAGGAAGCGGTCGCTGCGCACCTTTGTCCGCCCTCTTCCAGAGGATGGCAGGCCAGGGCTCAACACCCCTCAAAGCCATGTCGCTCCACCTCAGCTTTCGCCAGTCGAGCATACGCCTCCGCTGGCCAGGCTGCTTCAGCGCTTCACACCATGGCCGTCCTTCAAGTGTATCAGGCCAAACTTCTCCGCTCTCTGGACGAGTCTGTTCCCGATTCTGAGATCTTGAGGGACCTGCGCAGCGCCACTGATTTAGTCCTGCTTGCAACCAAGGCTAACGCACAGGCTATCGGGAGGACTATGGCCAGCCTGACAATTCTGGAGCGCCACTTGTGGCTGAACCTCACCGACATGAAGGATGCGGATTAAGCCTCCTTTCTGGATGCTCCCATTACCTCTCTTTCGGTTTGTTCGGTCCAGCGGTCGTTGGCTTTGCCGAGTGTTTCACCGAGGCTCAGAAAGCGTCGCAAGCCATGAAACAATTTCTGCCCAAACGCTCCAGCTCTTCCTCTGGCCGCCACAAAGGGCCGCCCCCTCAACCCGCTAAAGCAGCGCCGCCGTCCTCTCGGCCACGCTCAGGATCCAGGAACCGGCAGCGCTCACGCTCTGCAAGCCGTGGCAGGCAGCCCGAGTCCCAGGGACCTCGACCCAAAGCTGCGTCGAGACCCGAGCCACCGAAGCCGTCCTAGCCGCAAGGGGGAAAAGGAGGTGGCCAGGTCCCGCTTCGGCTGGTCCCCCACCACACTCTCTCACAGTTCAGGTGACTGCCGACTCAGTTTTCGCTGCCAACGAGCCCAAACGCTTGCCTGCACACAAATGCACACAACCTGGCAGGCCATCCCCGGTATATCAGATTGGGTGTTGAACATAGTAAAACGAGGTTACTCGCTGCAGTTCGCTCGCAGACTCCCGCGCTTTCGCGCCGTGGTCGAGACCTCAGTGAAAGGCAGCGTGAGTCACGTGCTCCGCGCCGAGGTATCGAAACTGTTAGAGAAGGGAGTGGTGGAAACCGCGCACCCCACTCAAAGCGAGTCAGGCTTTACAGTCTTACTTTCGTTCCAAAAAGGATGGCGGCCTCCGGCCGATCCTAGACCTCAGACATCTGAACAAAGCGCTTATGACACGCTCGTTCAAGATGCTGACAGTGAAACAAATCCTCAAGCACATTCGCCCGGGGTATTGGTTTTTCACGGTTGACCTGAAAGATGCATACTTTCACATTTAGATAGCACCCCGTCACAGGCCATTCTTGAGATTCGCCTTCGAGGGTCAGGCTTATCAATACACAGTTCTGCCATTCGGTTTATCTCTGGCACTCCGCACTTTTACGAAGTGCATGGACGCAGCCATAGCCCCGCTGAGGCTGAAAGGCATGCGGATACTCAACTACCTCGACGACTGGCTTGTCATAGCCCAGTCAGAGGCACAGTTGATGATACACAAGTCCTGGCTCCTCAACCATCTAGAATGTTTGGGCCTCAGGATCAAAATCGCCAAGAGTTCAATGTCTCCCAGCCAGACTATATCTTTTCTGGGTACGGTCATAGACTCAATACAGATGAGGGCGCGGCTTACGTTACAGCACGCCCTCTCTATTCAGAACATGGCGAAGTCATTCAAAGCTGGTGCTTGCATTCCCCTCAAACGTTTTCAAAGGATGCTAGGTCTTATGGCCTCGGCATCAGTAGTACTCAACCTGGGTCTATTACACATGCGTCCCCTCCAACGCTGGCTAAACTCCCGCGTTCCGGCTCACGCATGGCGATCAGGCCAGTTTCGCATCAAAGTGAACCACAGCTGTGTCAAAGCTCTGGCTCCTTGGAAGGCGACCACCTGGTATCAAACAGGTGTTATGATGGGTACAGTAACGAAACGGAAAGTGGTCTCGACAGACGCTTCCAACCTAGTGGGCGATTACAAAGAAAAGTCTACACATAAACTGTCTAGAGATGAAAGCGGTCATCCTATCGCTGAAAGCTTTCCGTCCGTACATAAAGGGTCACCATTTCTTGGTCCGAACGGACAACATGTCAGTGGTATCCTATATAAATCGCCAGGGCGGGCTGAAATCACGCTCCCTACATTCCATGGCGAATCACCTCCTTTTATGGGCAGAGCACTTCCTGAGCTCCCTGAGGGCGGCTCACGTGCCAGGTATTCTGAATCAGGGTCCGGATATGTTATCCAGAGGTGGTATTCCCCCCAGAGAGTGGTCTCTTCACCCGCAAACGATTCAGTTGATATGGAGCATCTTCGGCAAAGCGAAAGTAGACCTTTTTGCCTCAGAAGACAATGCTCACTGCCCAATATTTTTCTCCAAACACAGAGATGCGCTGGCCCATGTCTGGCCCAGTCTCCTCTGTATACTTTTCCTCCGATTGTTGCCACAGGCCATCAAAAAGATCAGGGAAACCAATTCCACAGTGCTCTTAATAGCCCCGTTGTGGAAGAATCAAATATGGGTCTCCGAACTGACTCTCATGTCAGATACAGCACCATGGCCGATTCCGCTGAGGAAAGACGGGGAAAATTTGGCATCCCCACCCTGAACTGTGGGCTCTCCATGTTTGGCCCATCAACCAATACCCACGAACCTTTCTGAAAGAGTTCTGAATACTATTTCTGAAGCTAGAGCACCCTCAACCAGGCGGCTCTATGCACTGAAATGGTCGGTATTCTCTAACTGATGTACAGCACGAAACCTTGACGACGCTTGTGCGAGGTGGCAGAAGTGCTCGCCTTCCTTCAAGAGCTGATGGACGCGGGTCATTCCCCCTCCACGCTCAAAGTGTATGTTGCCGCCATAGCAGCTTATCACGCCCAGGTCGCAGGACAATCACTGGGGAAAAGTGAACTTATAGTACGCTTTCTTAAAGGGGCCAGAAGGCTGAACCCGCCTCACCCCCCCTCAGTCCCTATATGGGACCTTGCCACAGTGTTGGAAGCTTTGAAGGGCTCTACCTTTGAACCGCTTCAGTCTGTGAGCCTAAAGCACCTCTCACTGAAAACCGCTTTTCTGCTGGCACTTGCCTCAGTCAAGCGAGTGGGCGATTTCAGAAGTGGGACAAAGTCATTGTTATGCAAGTCACAAGTAAGTCTCAAGTCTTTGCCCTAGAGTCCCGAGTCAAGTCGAGTCAAAGATGAGGCAAGTCCCGAGTTGAGTCAAAAGTCAAAGCTAACAAGTCTCAAGTCGAGTCCAAAGTCTTACCATTTTAGTTTCGAGTCATTTCAAGTCCTCTTACCACAGAAATAAAATGTTTACAAATAATTTATGTCTGTAAGATTTGTATTTATTTAAACCTCTTTTTATACAATGACATTATTTAAATACAGTAAAAAAAACAAAAAAATAAGTGTAGGCCTAGTAGGCTGTGTTATGTATCCTGATTGACTTTATGATTAGTTAAATCTGTTTTGCACATGCATAGAGTTAACCATTTCAGACAATAAAGGACAGCCTCTGTCTCGTTCACTTCACGTCTGTGGGCGTTATGCACAGCTCGGTGTGGCCCAGGGACGGCGCCAGGATTCCAGTTTTGGATGGGCCAGAACAATTGTGGGTGGGCCTTAAATTAAAAATGTTATTTAAAAAAAAAAAACGTTATTCAATCACTGTTTAACCTAATAAATAAAATATATTGACTAATATAGCCTACTGTTATATTATCTGTGCGTATACATAATATAGATTTTAATAGCTTGATGCTCTTTAAATATTTTGTTGCATTGTTAGCCGCGATCGCATGGTTCTGACTACAGAAGAGTGCTTTTGGAATCTCCATTACGCATGAAACGCATCATACCTGGGCTGCGTTTCCCGATAACATTGTCTCTTAGCGTGCTACGAAGACTCTTAAGGTATAACTTAACTAAAGGTATACTACCACTAAAGGTATATAATTTCTAGGCGTCTTCAGGGCTATCATCCACTCGTGAGGCATAGGCGCTGGTGCCCTCCTAGCAACGGCACTGTTTTTGGTAAAACATGATTTTGACGACTTCATAAAGTTTTGTTTTATAGAAAACTCTTTGTTTTGAATAAATTCGTTTTGTATAAATTTTATCTTAATTTTGATCAATGTTTTATCAATCAATTGCCCGTATTTAATAAATAAGAAGCAAATATATAGCACACAAATTAATAACCTTAGTGTAATTGACAGAATTACTAAAAAATATTTTGCTACCTAAAAGTTAAAGATTTTTGTGTCATGCATGCATGCATGCATGCATGTCTATTTCCCTCATATTAAATATAAAACGCATGTGGACTGATATTTTTCCAATGTCTGGACTCCTTTATTAATGGAGTATATAAACAGACGTTTCAATATATTGGTATTAAATGCATTTTCTGAGAATTTATATTTCAAGTTCTTACTGCAAATGTCGAAATGCGCGCTCTTTGGTCCATCGTGCTTGAGCTGTATGCGCGATATAATTTTATGACACAAAATTTTGAACTGTAGGCTTAAATCAAACACATTTTAATTCAGATTCTGTATATATATATAAACGGAAAACTGAAAAATCTGGCTGACTCCCGTTCCAACGTCTATGCACTAATGTACCTCATATAATCCAGGTTCAAAAATCCCTATTTTTGTTAGCATGAACCAGCAAGGGATACGTGCGTTTACTGTCTCCTTGATACAGTAAATATGCAGCAGCTAGTAAGGGGACATCCGATAAGGTGCTTAGCATTCGTTCAAAACTTACCTTTCTTCGTGCAAATTCAGATAGCCTATTGAACGAAGTTAGACGTTGTGGCAGCTCCGTCTGTAATCTTCGACCCGCATGTTTTGCAAATTGCAACTCGTTTTTCTCGACTACCTCGTAATTTTTTATAGCCAAACGAAACTATCTTTGCTATTATTTTGCCAACTGGCGCGTTGTTGTTTGTTGCGCTTACGGTGATTGGATGTCTTGCAGGCAGCGCGCGTGCTCTCTGCATGCATACAGGTGGTGCACATGTTTTTCACAGATGCAGATCAACTGAGAGCGGCGCGGCCGTGTGAAAAAAAATTTCCCCCAGGTTTTCATGGGAAGTAGCAAGTCTTCTCGAGTCAAAAGGTGCAAATCCAAGTGAAGTCACAAGTCATTGATGTTAAAGTCCAAGTCGAGTTGCAAGTCTTTGTACCTTTTGTCAAGTCGAGTCTGAAGTCATCAAATTCATGACTCGAGTCCAAGTCACATGACTCGAGTCCACAACTCTGGGCGATTTACACGCACTCTCCACGAGTGCTTCCTGTCTCAAGTTTGGGCCTAACGACTCCAGGGTCGTCCTCAAACCTAGACATGGTTATGTTCCTGAAGTGCTTTCTACTCCCTTTAGGGCACAGGTCATTTCTCTTTTGTGAGTAACCGAGTACGTTTTTCACCATTGTTGTGTTCCGGATTTTTTGGGTGGGGTTAAAACGGTGGCTCGATGACGCACTGGAGCCGCTTGGCATGTGGCCCCTCCCCCATAACTAGAGCACATTCGCAATTGTGCATCAGTTCACCCGCTAGATTTCGAGTTACTGCCAGTACCGTTAGTTACTACAGCCTACAACTTACAAAACAGCCTACAAAACAAAAAAAAGACGATCTCAAGAAGAGGAGGTGAATAGCTACATTTTGTGAACAGCTACCTTAATGGAGTGCTGAGGATCACCACCAACACCTGCCTCTGCAGTGTCTTTACACCGGATAGTTTTACAAACTTTCATCGGCAACAACTGGGATTCACTGATAATCCGCTGCAGAATGGGGCTGAACCGACTATCTCTCGCCCCGGCCTTCATCCTCCTGTCCCGCCGACATCTGGTGCCGTTGTGACACCGTGACTCGTGAGCTGTAACGTTACGTGAGTGTTCTTGTTGTTGTCTTGTGTGTTTACAGCAGCTTTCCTGCGAGTGGGTGTGGTTTCGGCGCAGACAGCGGACACACCCCCAGCGTTTGATAGCAGAGAACGCTGCTTATTTTTTCAAGATTTCGATAAGATATTTTATGTACTTAGCAGATTTTTTTATGATTCAAATTTGGCTAGGTGGTTAATAACACATTTATCTGTGGTGTGAGAAACTCAGAACAGTTTAGATTGTTCTGTGATGCTGATCTAATCAGCAGAAGACGTAAGCCGCAATTTAAATCCCAGTTGTGCAGGTGGGGTGTGTTGTAACACTGCGTTACAATGAGTCCCTATTAGAAATATGCTATTCTATACTTTTATTAATTATTTTGAGAAACCATGAGAAAACGGTAAATAATGATTGAGTCAATGTTCAGAAATTATTCTGAACATTATTATTCTGTTTTGAACTATGCTGTATAGCTGTATTTAGCAATGTATTTGTTGTCAAAATCAAAAATGTGTGTATTTTTACAAATAAAAAATGGAATTATTTTATTTCAAAAGTTAATAATTGTATTTTATTGACAAAATATTTTAGTTTGTCCTGGATATTTTTTTGGTTATATCAGGTAACATTTTAAGCTGTCATTTGCTCATGGGACCACCGGCACAGGGACCATTGGAACAGGGACCACCGGAACACGATCTACTGGAACAGGGATCACCGTAATACGATCCGCCGGAACATGATCCACCGGAACTGGGACCACCGGCACAGGGACCACCGAATCACGATCCACCGGAACAGGGACCACCGAATCACGATCCACCGGAACAGGGATCTCCAGAATACGATCCACCGAAACTGGGACCACCGGAACACGATCCACCGGAACTGGGACAACCGGAACTCGATCCACCGGAACTCGATCCACCGGAACTGTGTCCACCGGCACAGGGACCACCAGACTTCCTCCTCCCGAAGACGGATCCTCCTCAGCGGAGGGGTCCATTGAAGTGGTCCTGTTCCTCCTCATCCTTCTCCATTTCCGGGTCATCGGAGGACTGGGGCCTCCACTGACTGTAGATGGAAGGGAACAGTCAGTGGGATGGGATTCTGCTGGCCGTAGATGTTCTGGCTCACCAAGATGGTAGAGGTGGTAGACAATGTCCCAGAATCCCAGAAGCCCCAGCTTCTCCATCTCCCCCGGGCTGAGAGGCATATCCAAACAGATATTAAACACCTCCTTGATATCCGCCTCAGTGTAGTTCATATGGTCCACCTCAATGAGGAACTTGCAGGCGAAGTCCCTCACTTTAGTTCCCTGCTGACGGATGTATTCTGAGCACACATACTTGGCTTTTATGAAAATGAATGCGGTGGGCAAGTGATCAGGCCAGTAGCCATTCCTAGAGTAGGGCAGTAAAGTGTATTCTGGGAATTGTTGTCTTTCATTCCCATGAGACAAAAATAATTTTTCTGTGTTTTCTCAGTCTAGAAGGCACCAAATTCAAAAATAATTTCACATTTCTACTACATTAATGACCCAGTTTAAATACAGATTCATCTTCCCAGCGCTGAAGTACCCCTTTAAGCAGACAATCTACTAATACTCTACACCAGAGGTCTTCACCCCCTGGGGACCCACTGTCCTGCAGAGTTTAGCTCCAACCCTAATCAAAGACAGGTGAAGCTAATCAAGCTCTTCAGGATCACTGGTTGAAAATACACAGGCAGGTATGATTAAGTAGGTTGGAAATAAACTTTGCAGGACAGTGGGTCCCCAGAAGCAGGGTTGAAGTGCTCTACACTGTAAAAAATTCATGCCTCTCCAATCGAAGATTTTCTAATTGAATTTCTATAAATTGATACAGTTTAATTCACAGAAATTCAATTTGGCCAACTGAAAAGTTCACTCAAATTAACTTTCATGCGTATTTAGCACTGTCTTTTGCTTTCAAGTTCACAGAACTGATATATTTAATTAAACTGAAATGTTTCATTGTTTTGAGTTTTATTAAATAATTTCTTTTAATTTAGACAAACTTAAAGGGTTACTTCAGCGATTTAGCATATGGCTTTGTATCAGTAGAAACCCGGAAGTATACTCAAATGATCGTGCTTCCCCCAAAATATTCTCACCAGTCAAAGGGACGACTCAGACATGTTTTTATGTAATATTTTTTTTTTTTACAGAGTAGCAGATAATTGATGTTATTGCTTGGCAAGCTGTTGAGTGGTTCACAGACTCATGTTCAAAAGAAAGCTTTGAAGATTTTGCATATGAAAAATTTCTCAATTGTTTTGATTTACATGGGTAAATCAATACAAAAGAAGTGAGAGGACTGCTGCAGATGCTAATCAGCGAACGCATGAAAGGGAAAAAAAAAACACAGTAGATGTTATTTGATCTAATAACAGCACGCTAATGACCCTGACTTCTCACATCAAATGCCTAATTTCTGTGCATGACTCAATGACCTATACTAAGTATTTCATTTTGCTGTCATTCTGTAGTGAATACATTCAGAGGCAGTTACATATATTCATAACCTGATGATTAAATTATAGGGGTGGGGGTAAGAAACTCATCACCACAGTGCTATGATATTGTTGATGGTTACCAGGGTGTCCCTTCTTGTTAATTTTGTTAACATGTTAATATGTAATTGCTAACTGGCCCACGTCGAAATAGCCCATGTCCGAATTCTCTACTTTTTTTTTTTTGTCTCTAGATATATCTCTTGTTCTTCTTGATATATCTCTTGTTCTTGTTCCTCTATTTTAAATCAATGGGATTATTTTTACCCATTATATGTAATAGTAATGCTTGCTAATAAATGCTTGATAGGTGAATGAATAGATTAAAGAACATGCAAAGTAATGCAAAGATGGGTAATGAACATCTTTAGATAGATATTTAGATGTAGATATAATCATTAAGTTAGAAGGTCACATTCCCTTTATTCTGTGTTTGCATTCTTTAGGGTAAAAACCCTAAAGAATGCAAACACAGAATAAAGGGAATGCCACACCGTATGTCCGTAATATTTCTGACAGACCCTGTGGTGCATTGATTATTGTGTATTCATTTGACAATGAGGTTATAAAACAGGGATTAGTGCTCATTGACTATATCTTGAGTACACTCTGACTATGAATAGTGAGTCAATAACTACAGCATTTATTAACAATTTATTGAACAGCACAGTGTTGAAAACACAGCTGGCTTTCCATCCAAGCAAATTGCATGATTTCACATGCTGAGGAGAGATTTCAAGCTCTTGTTGCCAGAGATTTTCTGTTTTTCTGTTTTTGGTTAAAGCTTTAAGAAAACCAAACCTAATCAGGGGACATTTGTGGAAATTTGACCAACTACCGAATCGTAGGCACTGTTCAAAGTCATGCATGGTCAATAACTTTTAACTACATACAGAAAAAGGAGAGAGAACCATAACATAATCTGTAAATGCATTAGCTCAAATCAATGAATTTATGCAACTGAAAGAAGAGCAATACGATATTTACAAGGGCAGTCAATTGATTCAAATAATATCATGATTAATCACATAATTGTATCAAAATGCACAGGAAATGCAAACACAGAAGTTAATGTAAATGAGCAATGTTTCCATTTTAAAACAATAAATGAAACATCAGGAGTTTTTTTTACTGTTAATTAATTAATTAGTAGGGCAGAAAGCCACCATTGTTGATCAGGTGCAATGCGATTACATGGACATGCATATTCTTTTTAGGAGATAAGTCAAAGAACTTTTCAGCTGAAGACAAAAAATAAATAAATAAATAACAATTCAATTACACCAATGGTGGTGTTTTACTCTTGTGTAAAATAGTGATTTTTCCCTTGTTAAGCTTCGATAATTACTTTTTATGTAATTAACAAAGACTTTCTCATGGAAGATGAAAGCTGTTGTGTTTGATCAACTGAACGCTGGATTTTCAAAAGCCAATGCACCATTGTTGAAGAAAAGTTGAAAAATGTTCTTTAATGAATAATTTATTAGATGCTTTGCATGTTGGTCAGACGTCGTCTTAGGCCAATGAAAGCTGCAAATTAATTCTGCATTCTGAAGGCCTGGCTACGTGATATTGTACTCCTGAAGGTACACATTTGCAAAAAAAATTCAGAGAGTGTACACCACATTCCCAGCAATTTCATTTGTGCTATAATGCCAGTGTATCCATTTATTTGATTTGACTGTTTTTGTTACTACTCAATTCTGTTCACGATATATAGCAATCTTTCATGAAATATGTATAGCCTATACAGTAGAGAAAAGAAACATCCTCCTACTTTCAACTGCTGTTTTCTTCAGGAAATTTCTTGAATGTATAAATATTTGTATAAACATAAAAAAGATCAACTGAGGCATAAACTGAACAAATTTCACAGACATTTGACAAACAGAATTGGAATAACGGTGGGAATAACAGTCAGTTTGTGGTGTACTACAGTGCATCTCATCCTCATGGACTGCAGCAGATTTGCCATTTCTTTCTGTGAGATGTTACTTCACTCCTCCACTAAGGCACTTGCAAGTCCTCACTGTAATGTTGGCTGGCACAGAAGAGATGGCAGGCACCGAGTGGATATAAACAAACATACGTCTCGGGTTATGACTATAACCCTTGTTCCCTGAGAAGGGAACGAGACACTGTGTCGTCTGTGTCGTCAACGAGTCACTGTGACGACACTTTGGGGAACGCCCCCAGCGTGAGGCGTCTGAAGCATGAATGGAATCTGTCACCAATCTGATTGGTGCTACGTCATGACGTAGTATGTGACGGCATATGCGGAAGCTATAAGTGGACGCCGGCACATAGTAAAGATAGCTTTTGCGATGAAGCGGGCGCTCTGCCTTTGATAGGTGTGGCGACGAGACGCAGTGTCTCGTTCCCTTCTCAGGGAACAAGGGTTATAGTCATAACCCGAGACGCTCCTTCGAGGGAACTCGCACCGCGCCATCGCGGACGACACTTTGGGGAACGAATACACACTATGCCACACCGAATCACGCTCGTCCTAGTGTGAAGCTGGCCCCTCCAGGCACACTTAGGACGCAAGCACCCTGGCACCCGGCGTCACCGGGAGATCCAGCTTATAGAATCTAATGAAGGTGTGAGGGTTGGCCCAACCCGCCGCCTCGCAAATCTCAATAAGCGAAGCTCCAGAAAGGAGGGCCACGGAGGAGGCCAAGCCCTCAGAGAGTGAGCCCTCACGGCCATGGGTGAAGGCAAATTGCGCACCGATAAGCCGCGGCTATAGCCTGGACGATCCAATTACTGATCGTCTGCTTTTGCAGCACGCAGCCCTTTCTTGTGTGAGCCAAAGCACACCAACAGCTGGTCCGATCTCCTCCACTGTGCAGACCTCGCCTGATAAATCCTCAACGCCCTAACCGGGCAGAGCAAGTGAAGCCTAGCTTCCTCCGCCGTCGCGTGAGGCGGAGGATGAAACCCCTGAAGAAACACTGACCTCATCCCCACCGATGGAACCTTGGGCACATAGCCCGGCCTGGGATGTAAGATGGCCTTCACCCCACCCGGGGCAAACTCCAAGCAAGTTGGCGTCACCGCCAAGGCCTGGAGGTCCCCCACTCTCCTCAGAGAAGTGATAGCGAGGACAAAGGCCACCTTAAGGGTCAGGTTTCTCGCCTCAGCCGACTCCAATGGCTCAAAGGGGGCCTCAGCCAGCCCTTCGAGAACCACTGCCAGGTCCCATGCTGGGACCCTGGGATGAGCCGCAGGCCTCAACCTCCTAGCCCCACGGAGGAACCGTACAACCAGGTGGTGCCTACCCAAAGGTCCAGAGTCTATAGGCGAGTGGAAAGCCCCAATGGCAGCCACATACACCTTCAGAGTGGATGGGGTTAGGCCGGCGGAGAAACGGTCCTGAAGGAACTCCAGCACTGAAGCCACCGCGCAGTTCACTGGGTCCAAGTCCCGTTCTCGACACCAGATGGAAAAGACATTCCACTTAAGGCTGTACAGCTTCCTCGTAGAGGGAGCCCTAGAGCTGAGAATGGTCTCAACGACACCAGCTGACATGCCATCCTCTAGGTACTGAGCCCCCTCAAGTGCCAGACCCAGAGGTCCCACAGCTCCGGCCTGGGGTGAAAAATTGTGCCCCCTGCCTGAGACAGCAGATCCCTCCTCAGAGGGACCTGCCATGGAAGGCCGTCTAGGAGTGCCACGATGTCGGAGAACCAAACCCGGGTCGGCCACCGGGGTGCTACTAAGAGAAGGCTGATGCCCTCCCGGTGGACCCGCTCTAGAACTCCCGGGAGTAGAGCGATCGGGGGAAATGCGTACAGACGTAGCCTCGGCCACGTCTGCGTCATGGCATCCAGCACCAGCGGAGCCAGATGCTTGAGGGAAAACCACAGTGGACAGTGGGACGTCCCTCGAGACGCGAACAAATCCACTTCCACTGGACCAAACCTCTCGCACATGGCCTCCACCACCTCGGGGTGGAGTCGCCACTCCCCGGGCCTCAGCCCCTGCCTCGACAGGACATCTGCTCCCTGGTTCTGGTCCCCTGGGACATACATCGCTCTGAGAGACGACAGTTTCCCCTGGGACCACAGGAGGATCTGGTGAGCCAACTTGCATAGAGGGCGCGACCTCAGACCCCCCTGATGGTTCAGATATGATACCACCGACATATTGTCAGATCGTATCAGGACATGGTGGCCGTGGAGGTCCAGGAGGAAGCTCCTCAGAGCTTTGTAAACCGCCAGCATTTCCAGACAATTGATGTGCCAAGAAAAATGCTGGGGCCCCCACAGACCTCTCGCAAACCGGCCTTCCATGACCGCGCCCCAACCAGTGAGGGAGGCGTCTGTTGAAAGGCTCTTCCTGCAACATGACGCTCCCAACACCGGCCCCTGGGACAGGAACCAAGGATCTTTCCATATGACGAGGGAACGAAGGCATCTGCACGTTTCCCTGATCATACGAAAAGGATTTCCCCTTGGGGAAAACCCCCTGGTTCCCAGCCACCACTGGAGGGGTCTCATGTATAGCAGGCCGAACGGAACCACGTTGGACGCTGCTGCCATGAGACCCAGCAGTCTCTGGAACTGTTTCACAGTGCGGCTGTGGCCTAGCTTCATAGCTGAGACTTCCGCCCGTATGGACTCGACACGAGCAGGGGACATTCGGGCCTGCATCGTAGTCGAGTCCCACATGATTCCCAGGAATGTGGTCCTCTGGGACGCCCGCAACACGCTCTTCCTTGTGTTCAGTGTCAGTCCCAAGCACCTCAGATGGGCCAGAACGACATCTCGATGCCGAACTGCCATCTCTCGAGACTGGGCCAATATGAGCCAGTCGTCGATGTAATTGAGTACACGGATGCCCTGGAGCCTGATAGGGGCCAGCGCTGCATCCATGCACTTGGTGAAGGTGTGAGGAGAAAGAGCTAGGCCAAAAGGAAGAACCCGATATTGAACGCCGCCCGAAAGCAAACCTCAGGAACCTCCTGTGGGCAGGGAGGATGGAGATGTGGAAGTATGCGTCCTTTAGATCTATCGTGACGAACCAGTCCTCGAACTGGATCTGACTCACGATGGCTGGAATAGTGAGCATCTTGAACCTGAACCTCCTCAGAGACCGATTCAAGTACCTCAGATCTATTATCGGACGCAACCCCCATCCTTCTTGGGAACAATGAAGTAACGATTGTAAAAGGCTGACTCCCTGTCTGGCGGAGGAATACGTTCTATGGCCTCCTTGACCAGCAGGGAGCGTACTTTCTGTTCCATAACCTGCCTCTGGGCCGGGGGGACCACGGTCCAGACCACACCGTTGAATTACGGTGGTGGAACTCTGAACTGTAGTCTGTACCCCCTTCCCACGGTACGCAGGGCCCAAGCAGAAATATTCGGGAGGCATGACCATGCGCCGAGATATTCTACTAGGGGAACCAGCCTCTCGGGGCTGGTCTCTGGTACCCACCCAGCCTCCTGCCCGACCCCCTGAAGCGGCCACCCGGCAGAGCTTAGTCGGGGAGGATTTTCGGTGTGCGCACGCATTCCCTGCCCCGCCGCAGGTCGTTCTCGAGGCGGCTGGAGCGGCGTACGTACGCGGGAAACCGATGAGGCCCGAAGCGTTGTTAACGGCCTCGGTCGTCCGCCCCTGGGCAGCTCTGAACGGTCCTGCCGCAGCTAGGACTGCTTGCCAGAAGCCTTCTTTGCCTGAAGGACGGCCCTCAAATCGCCCTTCAGCTCAGAAGCCTTCTGGCGAGAACGCCGCCTCGCTGCCAAGCTCCTCGAGGGGCGCGAGGCGACGCTCTTTTTGCGCCTCCCTGTAGGCAGCGCTGGTGGACGGCCGGGACTGCCCACTCGAGGCCTCCCTTTTGTCCGAGGGCCCCGAGCGGCGAGGGAGATATTGCCGAAAGGCCGCCGACTGTTTCCTCACCTCCAGGAATCTCTCGACGACGGCATTAACCGCGCCGCCAAGAGACTCAAGAGGGGCTATCGGGAATCCAGAAGATAGGATTTCTCCTTATCCTTCATCCCCGACAGATTTATCCAGAGGTGCCTCTCCATGCACACCAAACCAGCCATAGAGCGGCCGATAGCACGGGCCGTCTCTTTGGTGACGCTGGAGAGACAAGTCGGTGGCCTTTCTTAGCTCCGTGATATCATCCGGAGACGGTCCCTCGCCCTCATCGAGCTCCTTTAAGAGCTCCTCTTGGTAGGCCTGCAGGACCGCCATGGTGTGCAGGCAACTACCAGCACGCCCGGCCGCCTTATAAGCCCTGCCCACCAGGGACGAGGTATCCCTGCATGGCTTGGTGGGCAGGAGCGGGCCTTTCATGGACGATCCCTTTTCTAGAGACAAATAGCTCACTAGTGCCTCCTCGACGCCTGGCAACGCCCCATAGCCAGCCTCAGACGCGCCTATGACACACCCGAAATCTAAAACCGGGGGGTTCGATAGGCGCGCTGAGTACGGTTTTCCCCACGACTTACACAACTCATTGTGTAAGTCTGGGAAAAACGGCAAGCCCCTCCGCGGTGGCTGAGCCCGCTTTTGAAGAAGGCCCATCCAGCTTGCTCACAGGCTGGACTTCCACTTCTTCCTGTGGCCATTCAATGCTCAGTTTTGCCACAGCGCGGGTCAGTACATCCACCAGCTCTTCCTGAGCGGGAGAGTGAAGAGGTGAGTCCACCTGCACTTCACCCGCCTCCAGGCTGAAATGATCTGACCCCTCAGAAACAGACAGCATCATCACTGGGTTATCCGCTTCGCAGGAAGAAGCCGCATCGCGGGCTTCCGCAGGAGGCGGGAGAGCTACTGAATCCTCGGACGAGGAGTGGGAAGATGCCTCAGCATGCCCGCCTCCCGTCGTGAGATCCAATTGAGAGCCCCATGATCGCCGCCGCCGCGCTGCCTCAACAGACGCGGGACCCGACCCTTGGGGCTCGCGAGCCTGGCCGGTCACGGTGAGCACAGCCAGCCATGAGCACAGCACTCGGAGCGGCAGCTTCTCACATTCCCTGCAGGCGGCCCCCTCGTCATGACGTAGCACCAATCAGATTGGTGACAGATTCCATTCATGCTTCAGACGCCTCACGCTGAAAGAAAGAAAGAACTATGTAATGAAGAATCAGGAATACATTAAACAAGAACCACACACACTACAAAACTGATAAGGAACAAGGGGGCTATACACAAGCAACATGACATCATGACTTGGCGTGTTATCTGTATGCATAGAGCTATCCGCGTGTATTTCTATGCCGTGTGATTCCGCGTGTATGTCTACACTGAAACAAACCATCATCTCTGCATGTATTTCTACGCCAAGTGATTCCGCATGAATGTCTACACTGAAACAAACCATATGTGTGTATGTGTGTGTCCCCACAATGTAAATGGATTTATAAACATACTAAATTATGTTTTTTTTTGAAAATGTAAAAATGCAGAATGTTTCTTGTGATGGGTAGGTTTAGGGGCAGGGGCAGTATGTGTGTGTGTGTGTGTGTGTGTGTGTGTGTGTGTGTGTGTGTGTGTGTGTGTGTGTGATGGGTAGGTTTAGGGGTACCCACATGAAAAAATACTATAGTATATTATGGTATACTATAGTGAAATTACTCTAGTAAATACTATAGTGTTTTTGAACCATACTAAAAAGACCACTCTCCACTGGCGTTAATTACAGGCAAATTCAAGAAAATACGAAGAGTTATGTCCATATTAGGAAACAGGCTGCAGGTTTTTTTTCCCTCAGGAGCTGAAACAAGGCTACACAACTTTTGTTTTGAATTGGGCTATTTCATCAGGGAAATCATCTTGCAAATCAGTGTGGTATTTCTTCTCAAGACACAGAGCATTAGAACATAGTTCTTCAGAGCTGATTGTACGCATGTTGCTCAGAAATCCAAAACGTTGCTCTAGATTTTTGTATGATTTGTAGCACCGATCAAGCTCAGACACAAGTTTGTCAATTATGACATTAAACAAACTTGAAACTCCTGTCTTCTCAACATTGTACTCTGTGCTTCATCTGGTTGCTTTTTATGTCATCTCTCCCTTTGTACGTCACTTTTGTATGTCTGAGATACACAGTGACATGTTTTTGGCTGTTGACTCAAACCTCTCATCAAATTGATCTCATGAAATGGCGTATATATGACACGCCAATTCATATGCCATTTTGGCGTGCTATCAAGATGCATAATCGCTTTTTAGCGTGTTTATCAACGCCGTTTCATTCTATCCCCTACTCTGCCCCTACCCCTAAACCTACCCATCACACACACACACACTGCCCTTAAACCTACCCATCACAAGAAACATTTAGCATTTTTACATTTTCATAAAAAAGCATAATTTAGTATGTTTATAAATCCATTTACATTGTGGACACACACACACACACACACACACACACACACACATAATGGTTCGTTTCGGCATAGACATACACGCGGAATCACAGCGTGGACATACACGCAAAATCACACGACGTAGACATACACGCGGAGATGATGGTTCGTTTCGGCGTACACATACATGCGGAATCACGGCGTAGACATGCACGCGGATAGCTCAAAATGCGTACATATAACACGCCATTTTTGGCTTTAAAAAGTGGCGTGTATGTTTACGCAAAGTCATGATGCAATGTTGCTCTCATGGAGATCACGGAGATCTGCAATAAATCTCTCAATGAGCCCACCAGAGCAACAGCATTAGACAGGTGAAGGGCAACCATTTGAAGTTGTGTGCTTGTTTTTTTGAACACGCTGCAGCACTGTATTCCACACACTGCACAGAATGGCAATTTCAAGCTTCTCCATCTGCCTAAGAGATGTAGCGTCATTGCAAGTGGTCGGGTTTTGATCCTCATCTTCTGCTATTGTTTGAAGGGACTGGAAAATGTTGTCATAATTTAGACAAAAACTGCTGGTTGCTTCTGCATACGCACTCCACATTGTGTTTGACAAATGAGAAAAACTCACCAGTCTGAAGACAACAATTCACAGCATTTACCCTAACTAAGTTCATAGTATGTGCTGCACAGGGAACCCATTCAGCTAATGGGTTGACTTCACGTATGCAAGATTACACACCTTTATAAACGCCAGACATATTACTGCCATTGTCAAAGCACTGTCTACGACACTGTCTTTATATTCATCTCCGTCAGAACTGAAATAACTGAATTGAACAGTGACTCACCAGTGTGACTGCCAATGGGTAGAAACTTAAAAAAACATTCCTCTGTGCTTCCCTTTTCAGATACATATCGCACAATAAAAGTAAGCTGGGCTGAATGTGAAATGACTGGGGTGGAGTCAACGATTATCGAAAAATATTTGGCCATATTTTATGCAGGATTACAGAGAGCAGCTTGTCACCCATCAAATAAATTAACTCCTCAGACACAGTAGATGAACGCTATGACGGAGTCCCCTTGCCTGCATTGCCAAATAGTACAAAATGCTCTCTAAGAAATGGATCAAATTGACTGATTAGTTCAAAGCAACCCAAATAGTTTCCATTCTGGGGTGCTCCAAATGGTTGGTTGTCTCCTCTGAAAGCAAGTCCTCACTCAGATATAAATTTAATAACAGCAACTACTCTTATAAGAACCTCTGACCAGTACTGGCTCTCTGTTTCGTACTGCCGTTTCAATTCATTGTCAATTTTGCCTTGCTCTGGAATTCTTTAAATCCACACAAGCATACATCTGCAATGCGACTCAGATCACTCATGCTCTACAGTCTGGTCACTTGCATGCTTCCAATCGTTAAAGCCAACAGCAATTCCAAATTTTGAATGGGCGTTCTTGTCATTTACACCTAACAGCCGGCACACAAAACAATACACAGCTCCCTTAGATGGGGAATAAAGCATCCAATCTCGTTGGACATTTTCACCATTTACTAGTCTGCAATTTAAAAGACTTTTGACACATAAAAGAGCCACAAAAAAGGTATTGTTTAAAATTCTTTAATGACAATATTTTGAAAGTTGAGACTTTGTTTCATATCAAAAGTAACCTGCTCTCTCTTGTCTGTTGGCAACGGCATAGTAAGTATGGTCTGCAATGTTTTTTTTCCACTGCATGAGTACATGATGTGTGGCGTGAGAGCGGCATGGGTTGTCAGACAACTAAAGGGGGCGGGTCTTTGCAAACCTCAATTAACGATAATGCATGCAGCAAAGCACCACTGAATAACAGCGCAAATATGTGGGGGCCGTGGAGAAGCTTTGGCAATCAGCGTTACAGATGGACACACTGGCTAGTCAATCTCCTTGCTCGGGCCCCAGCTTTCAGCATTGACTAGCTATTGTTAATGCGGCCGTGCCCAAACTTAAAGGGATTGTTCACACAAAAATGAAAATGACCCCATGATTTACTCACACTCAAGCCATCCTAGGTATAACAATTGCAGTTACATTAAAAAATAACCTGGCTTTTCCAAGCTTTATAATGGCTGTGAATGGCAGCCCAAAATTTGTAGCTCAAAAAAGTGCATCCATCCATTATAAAATTGATCCACACGGCTGAAGTGAATCGATGCATTTGTGAAAGAACAGACATATTTAAAAATGTATAAAGTAAAATATCTAGCTTTCTGTATTCAACTTACGGAAAAAGCGTAACAGGCGTAACTATGACGTCAGATGAAGTGTAAGCGTTTTTGTACTGCGAGAGGCGTTAGACTTTCTGCGGATTTAAAGGATTTAAATCAGATCCCCACAGGTTTTAATCACAAAGGTCATACAGCAAAATGTTTTAATGAAAATGCTGGCCTTTCCAGAAAAGTAGTCTATCACAAGTACAAGTAGATGAAGTAGGAATTCCAGAAATTCATATCTTCTTTTGACCTCTTGTACACTTCTGAAGAGCAATACTGTCTCATCTTTCACTCTCTCGCTTTACCATTGTGCTGTCTCTGAAGTGACATGCCGCAAGGCTCATTTTGACAGGCTTCTAAAGATGTTTCCACCTGATACCTGTAAGCTGTTTTTTCCAAAGGAAATTGGATGTCTTAAGGTCCTTGCTGGGAATGTTAAAAGTGATGTGTCTGGCAATGCTGATGAGTTGATCTAAAGCTATTATGTATGTAGAGGCTGCTGTTCACATATTTATGAATCGACTCTAAGATTTCTTTAAGCACTGTGAAATGGATGTGCTCTAAAATGGATATAAAAAGCTATACTGGGATGCATTCATTGATTAGCAGACCAGCATTTGATCGAAATACAATCTGTGTGATCACTTATGGAACTAAGTAATCTTCTTTTAGAACCTGTTTTGGCATCAGTATCATCCTATCTGAGTTGGAATAAATGCAGTACTTAAAAAAGGAATAAACTATAGAAAGAGAAAAACAGTGACCTTACATAAAAAATTGTGCGTCAGTAAAATTCATTAGAATGGACACAATTAGAAAGATATTCTGTCATAAATCATTATCATTCATACTATGTGACAACTGATATTCAGTTCCCTTCGAGGGAACTCACACTGCGCCGAACGACGATTTGGGGATGCTCCTAAGCATCAGCGAATCTGAAGTCTGAATAAACACTAGTCCAATCCGATTGGTCGTGCGTGATGACGTCATTGTGACGGCATACCCGGAAGTATAAAAGGGGAGCCGGCGCGTAATGGCGGCAGTTATTGCTCTTCAGCATAGCGCTCTCTGTCAAACTGTCTGTCATATTTACTGTTGTCTGTCCAGTTGAGAAAGTGTGTGAGAATGGAAAGTGTGAGAGAATACAAGCAGTGTGTGCATCCGTGTCCCCGCTATATTTCGGGCTCGGATACACACCTGCTGTGTGTTCAATGCCTGGGTGCTCAGCATGCTCGGGCGGCTCTCGAGGAGCCGCTAACACTGCGAGAAGCTGACACTCAGGTTGCTTCCGCTCTAGGCTGGCCGTGTTTGATGAGGCCGGCCAGCCTCGTGAGCCCCATGGTTCTGGACCCGCGGTTGCTGAGGCAGCGCCGCAGATCATGGGGTTCAAGCGGATTTGTCAGAGGGTTTTGGGACTGCTGCGGCACTTTCCCAATCCTCCTCTGACAGTTCCGAGGATCTTCCTCCCCGTGTGGAAGCCCGCTTGGCGGCATCTTCCCCCGGGTTGGAGGGTCCGATGCTCGTGCTCTCGGTTCCGAGGAACCAGAGGAGGCGGGCATCGAGGCGGGGATGAGGTGCAAAATATAACGCTTCATCCACCCGCCCATGAGGAGCTGGTCGAGGTGTTGACCCGGGCGGTGGCCAAATTAAATATCGATTGGCCACAAGAGACTCAGGAAGTTCAGCCACCCAGTAGGCTGGACGACCGGTTTCTCTCGACCGGGTCCAAACACCGCGCTGGGCTTGCCTTTCTTCCGGATTTGCACACCGAGGTGTGCAGATCGTGGAAGAAGCCCTATTCTTCGCGTGTTTCAAATCCCGGTGTTGGATTATTCCAAGCGTTCTGGGGCACGCGAGCGGGCTATGGGGCGATGCCTCGGGTGGAGGGAGCTCGCGAGCTATCTTTCACCCGAGTCGGTGTCGTCCCTTAAGGCCCCGGTGCTGCCCACCAAGCCCTGCAGGGATACCTCATCCTTGGTGGGCAAGGCTTATATGGCGGCTGGGCGGGCTGGTAGTTCCCTGCACACTCTATCTATCTTGCAGGCCTACCAGGCTGACCTCCTTAAAGAGCTAGATGAGGGCGAGGGTCCCTCTCCGGAGGATATACTGGAGCTGCGGAAGGCCGCAGATTTGTCTCCGCATCACCAAGGAGACGGCCCGTGCCATCGGCCGCTCCATGGCTTCCATGGTGACTGTGGAGAGGCATCTCTGGCTGAATCTGTCGGGGATAAAGGAGAGGATCGAGCTTTCCTCCTTGACTCCCGATTTCGCCTTCTGGGTTGTTTGGGGACGCGTTAATACCGCTGCCTCCAGGCACCAGGAGGCGAAGAGTCAGTCAGCGGCCTTCCACCAGTACCTCCTCGCCGCTCAAAGCCCGGGAAGGCTGGCCCGAGTGGGCAGCCTCAGCCGTCCACCAGCTCCTCGCACCGGCAGGTGCAGAAAGAGAGCGCCGCCTCTAGAGCCCCTCCTCCGGGAGCTTGGCAACAGAGGCGGCGCTCACCAGCAGCCTTCAGCACCTAAGGGCGATCTAAGGAACGTCCTTCAGGCGCGGAAGGCTGCAGGGAAGAAGTCCTAGCTACGGCAGGGCTTCTCAGAGCGGTCCCTCCCGCGGAAGGGCAACTGAGGTTGCTTCTTCCGCTGGCGCTTGGGGAAATCGATGGTAATCCCGCCGCCTATGACGCCGGGCCACATCGATTTCCCGCGAACGCACGCTGCTCCAGCCGCCCGAAAGGACTTGCGGCCGGGCAGCTCACGCGTCGCACATAGAGGCTCGTTCCCAACTACTCCCGCCGGTCAGCCGCTTCAGGGGTTGGGAACGAGGCTCGTAACACCGACGCCAGCCTCGAGAGGCTGGTTCCTTAGTAGATTATCTCGGCGCATGGAAATGCCTTCCGAATATTTCTACATGGGTCCTGCGTACTGTAGAAAACGGTTACAGACTGCAGTTCGGTCATCCTCCTCCAGGGTTCAGGGGGTTGAACTGGACTGTAGTGGTACCGAGCGGTTCGGGTAATGGAACTAGAAGTAAAAACCTTACTGGCGAAGGAAGCCATAGAGCGTGTTCCTCCGCTGGAAAGGGAATCCGGTTCTACAGCCGGTACTTTATAGTTCCCAAAAAGGACGGAGGGTTGCGTCCGATCATAGATCTGAGGTATTTGAATCGGTCTCTGAGGAGATTCAGGTTCAAAATGCTCACTATTCCCATGATCGTGAGTCAGATCCAGTCCGAGGACTGGTTCGTCACGATAGATCTAAAGGACGCATATTTCCACATCTTCATCCTTCCATGTCACAGGAAGTTCCTGAGGTTCGCCGCGTAGGCGTACATCAATATCGAGTGCTTCCTTCGGCCTAGCCCTCTCCCCACGCACATTCACGAAGTGCATGGATGCAGCTCTGGCTCAAATGAGGCTTCAGGGCATCCGTGTGCTGAATTACATCGACGACTGGCTCATATTGGCCCAGTCGTACGATATGGCAGTTCGGCATCGAGATGTCGCTCTGGCCCACATAAAGCGTTGGGGCTGAGACTCAACACAAAAAGAGTGTGTTGACGCCATCCCAGAGGACTACTCCTGGGAATTGTGTGGGACTCGATAACGATGCGGGCACAATTGTCTCTCACATACAGTCGAGACCATACGGGCGATGGTCTCAGGAATAAGGCTAGCCACAGCGTCACTGTGAGGCACTTTCAGAGAGTGCTGGGGCACATGGCAGCAGCGCCCAACGTGATACCTTTTGGCCTGCTACACATGAGACCCTCCAGTGGTGGCTGAAAACCAAGGGGTTTTCCCAGAGGGAATCCTTTCCGTATGATCAGGGTAACGCGCAGATGCCGTTCCTAGTCATATGGAAGAAACCTTGGTTTCTGTCCCAGGGGCCAGTATTGGGAGCGTCCTGTTGCCGGAGATCCGTTTCAACAGACGCCTCCCTTACTGGTTGGGGCGCGGTCATGGAAGGCCACTTTGCGAGGTCTATGGGAGGCCCGGCATTCCTCCTGGCACATAAACTGCCTGGAGATGCTGGCGGTCTACAAAGCTCTCAGGAGCTTTTTCCCGGACCTCCGCGCCAACATGTCCTGGTACGGACAGACAATACGGCTGTCGAGCGCACTCAATCGTCAGGGAGGGTTGAGGTCGCGCCCTCTATGCAGATTGGCGCATCTAATCCTCCTGTGGTCCCAAGGGAAACTGTTGTCCATCAGGGCAATGTATGTCCCAGGGGTCCAGAATCAGGGAGCAGACATCCTGTCAAGGCAGGGGCTGAGGCCCGGGGAGTGGCGGCTCCACCCAGAGGTGGTGGAGGCCATATGCAAGAGGTTCGGCCCAGTGGAAGTGGACCTATTTGCGTCTCGAGAGACGTCCCACTGCCCACTGTGGTTCTCCCTCACGCATCCAGCCCCTCTGGGGTTGGATGCCATGGTGCAGACGTGGCCGAGGCTGCGTCTGTACGCATTTCCCCCGATTGCTCTGCTCCCGGGAGTCCTGGAGAGGGTCCGTCAACAAGGGGTCAGCCTACTTCTGGTAGCACCCTGTTGGCCGACCCGAGTATGGTTCTCGGATATCATAGCTCTGCTGGCAGGTCATCCATGGCAGATTCCTCTGAGGAGGGATCTCCTGTCTCAGGCGGCGGGTACAATATTTTACCCCCGGCCCGAGATTTGGAACCTTTGGGTCTGGCCCCTGAGGGGGCCAGGTACCTAGAGGCTGGCCTGTCGGCAGAGGTGGTAGAGACGTTACTCAGTTCCAGGGCTCCGTCTACAAGGAGACTGTACAGCCTCAAGTGGAATGTATTTTCCACTTGGTGTAGAGAGCGTGAGGTGGACCCAGTTAACTGCCCGGTGGCTTCAGTGCTGGAGTTCCTCCAAGATCGCTTCTCTGCGGGTCTAACCCCGTCCACACTCAAGGTGTACGTGGCTGCCATTGCGGCTTTCCACACTCCTATGGGTGATGGGCCTTTGGGTAGGCACCAGTTGGTTGTACAGTTCCTCCGTGGGGTTCGGAGGATGAGGCCTGCGGCTCAATCCAGAGTTCCAACTTGGGATCTGGCAGTGGTTCTCGGAGGGCTGGCTGAGGCCCTTCGAGCCATTGAGTCGGCTGAACCAAAGAACCTGACCCTTAAGGTGGCTTTTCTCCTTGCCATTACCTCTCTGAGGAGAGTGGGTGACCTCCAGGCCTTGGCGGTAACGCCGACTTGCCTGGAGTTTGCCCCGGGTGGAGTAAAAGCCATCTTACACCCTAGGCCAGGCTACGTGCCTAAGGTCCCATCAAGGGTAGTCAGGTCTTTGGTTCTGCAGGCATTTCATCCTCCGCCTCACGTGACGGCGGAAGAAGGGAGGCTTCACCTGCTCTGCCCGGTTAGGGCACTTAGAGTGTATTTGGAGAAGTCAGCACAGTGGAGGAGGTCCCAACAACTGTTGGTGTGTTTTGGCTCACCCAAGAAAGGATTGCCTGCGTCTACTCAGACAATCAGTAATTGGATTGTCCAGGCGATAACCATGGCTTATCAGGTGCGCAGTTTGCCTTCACCTATGGCCGTGAGGGCTCATTCCACCAGAGGCATGGCCTCTTCGGTGGCCCTCCTTTCTGGGGTCCCCTTGCAGGATATCTGCGAGGCGGCGGGTGGGCTACCCCACACACCTTCATTAGGTTTTATAGCCTAGATCTCCTACGACGCCTGGCGCTAGGGTGCTCCAGTCCTAGCTGTGCCCGGTCTCCGGCTTCACACTAGGACAGGCGCTACCTCGGTGTGGCCTAGTGGGTACTGCGTTCAAATCGCTGCTCCGACGCAGTGTGAGTTCCTCGAAGGGAACGGCTCGGGTTATGTATATAACCCTTGTTCCCTGAGAAAGGGAACGAGCACCGCGCCGCTGGCCGCCACACCTCGCACGCCTGGAGCGCATGCTTCAGAGCAATAGCTGCCGCCATTACGCTACCGGCTCCTTTTATACTTCCGGTATGCCGTCACAATGACGCCATCACGCACGACCAATCGGATTGGACTAGTGTTTATTCAGACTTCAGATTCGCTGATGCTTAGGAGCATCCCCAAATCGTCGTTCGACGCAGTGCTCGCTCCTTTCTCAGGAACAAGGGTTATATACATAACCCGAGCCGTTTCTGGAGAGCTGCAGTGAAGTTTTTTAGTCAATAACAACTTACATTTCGGTTTAATCCACACATGGCTACAGTGGCTTGTTGTTTGTTGAGGAATTGCAAGTTATTTTCATACTACTTTGTATAGTCAACTGGAAAATTCTGTGCTCTTCTGTGTCCAAATGGATACTAAATTTCCTCACCAACTGTTAGACTAGGAAACTAGTTTTCTTCCACTCTTATTCTGAATATTGGAGAACCACAAAAGTTTGTTATAAGTCCTTTTCGTGTAGTCACTTTTCACTCTACTTTTTTTTCTTTTGAATGGGAAAAAATGTTCATCATCATATGTGCAAATGACACAAATGTGCTTGGACTGATTGCCAGGCACAGTCTGAAAGCAACCTGACCTGTTACACACACACGTTTGTGGACGTTAAGAACTCAGCTACAGAACACTACAGAGAAAAATGAGAGTGGGTCAGTAGTGCCTTGGCCTTAGTGCTAAAAAAAAATTGCTGGATGACAGGTGCACAGTTGAGAGCATCTTTACATACTGCATTAGTCTGGTATGCACATCATTGGACTGAAGAGCCCAAGAGCAGATAGTCAAAACCGCACAACACATCAATAGCATCAAGCTGCTGGCTACTGGATGCAATCTCCTCCCCCACCCCCCGCAGAACATCCCTGCAATAGAACACCACCCCTGAATTCTTACACAACATTACTGACTAGGAAATTACCTCATACTGTATTCCACCACTGTTGATACTGTCACTTTACTGCCATCATTTTGCACATACTCAGAATATTTGCACTGCCTCAGCATCTGTGTCTGGCACACATTATCAAGAAGTGCAGCTGCTGTGACATTTACACGCTAAAAAAAAGATAGTACTTTAAAGGTTCTTTACACATAGTATCAGTTCTATTTAGAACCATATGGTCTTGAGGAACCCTTTATATGCTGAAATGGATTTTAATGTTAGAGTTTAGGGTTCTTTATTCCCGCCTTTTTGTTTTCCAAATCTGTAACTGCCAAAGCCACCTCATTACTGATTTTCTGGAGTGCAGCTATACAACTACATAGACTGTCAACACAGTCTCAACTGGTAAATGTTTTCTTTATTAAAATGTCTATACATTTTAATTTTAAAATTGTAACTAGTTTTCTACAAATCATGTCTTTTTTTTTCTTTTTAGTTTAACAGAACATGCAAGTGTGACTTGCTCTGTTCAGGTAAGGATACTTCTTTTCTCCACTAAGCAAGTTATACAGATAAATTGTTAGATATTTTTTAAATTACTTTATGCATAAACATACCCAGTCAAAAAAAAAAAAAACATTAACGCTATCCAATGCCTTTTAATTCTTTAAACAGCTCAAATACTGACATATTTTTTTGGCCTTCATAAACAACTGGAAAAGACACATTGTAACTCTAAACTCAATTGTGTATTTCAGATGCTGTCACATCCCACAACCTCATCATCTACAGAAACTGCCACTCAAAATACACATAATAATGGACTTAAAGGAACAAAACACTTTTTTTTAAAAAAAAATAGGCTTTGTTTTCCAAGTCAGTTCCAAACTGTTGAGTTTTACCGTCTTAGAATCCATTCAGCCGATCTCTTCATCTGGCGGTAGCACTTTTAGCACAGCTTAGCATACATCATTGAATCAGATTTTTTTCGACTGATATGACTAGGAACAATTTTATGGGTGCAGCGGCGCAATGATATTACGCAGCGCCTGAAAAATAGTCATCAGATAGGTAACTTCCAATGTGACCGGTACTTTGTGTCATTGCAGATAATGCAGAGTTGCAGCTGGCAAATTAGGTAGTGGATTTACCTGTGCGATTAGCCGTGGTTCTGTGTGTTGTAAAGGGCTGTGATGTCGAAGGTGTATTCTACCATCATATTTCACAGAATACCAACAAAAAACAAGGAAGGAAAGAATCAATGGTTGGCTGCTCTAAACATAGATATCAAAATGCAGGTAACTTAGATTCAATCAAGACATTGCGTGTTTGGTAAAAAGCATTTTGGACCAGATGACTATTTGGAAAACATGGACAGTGTTACCCGTACCACGGTACGGCGTCTAAAGGATATGGCCAGACAGGACGAAGTGTATTATCACCCTTGGTTGTAAGTATAACATTATTATTTTTAGTTAGCTTGAACGACCAGATTGAAAAAGCACTGCTGTTGTCTTTAGCTAACATTAATGCAATCACTGAGTGTGGGGGTTTGCTCAACCATTTGGTTTATAACATTAGTAGTTTTGTTGTAGCGTGCTGGTGAGGTAGTGTATAGTTTGATTAAAATAAACGTATGGAATTGTCGGTATTGGTCTACAGTTTTTATGGTACAAATACTAGTGATGTTACATTCTGTGCCGAGGTTTCGGAGCGTGTGCAGGGTTTTTCTGCATTTAAAATTATTTTTAGGCCGCCAAAAAAAAAAAAGTGTCCCGCCAAAGCCTTATTTGATCAGTTACTGTGATTTTATGAGTGATTTATTTACGCTTGTGACAGGGCGCATGCTAACTGACTGACAGAGAGAATGAGCAGAGCGCGCGCACTCTCTGTCTTTAAAATAAGCACTGTCTTATATTTTACATATTACATTAATCAGTATCAAAAGGTCGGAAGACTGAATCCATGTTGCACGTGGCACATTCGGACAATTTTTGTTCTTGAACTACCACTGGGTGTGAATTGACTTTTTCTGACTTACCAGTTCGAATCTGCTTTCCTCCTCCCTTCTGCCTCAGACTGTTTAGCCACATTTTCTTGCCTTTCACGTTTCAAAAGCTCATCTTCAGTTTAACTCTTATTCTGGTTCAAATAGATACGGTTCAAGATCTGCACCAAAGTAAATATCTTCTGAATCGTCTCTCACAAACTTCTCCATGGTTACAAGGCACGCTCTCTGTGCAAACAGGTTGTCATGTTGGTTGTGTTGATGGAAGGCGCTGCACCCATGGGACGGCTGCAAAGTTCCGTGATTATTACGCAGGAATGAGAAAATAGTCCCTAGTCATATCAGTCTAAAAAAAATTCCGTTGGTCTTAGTACACAATGCAACTATAGAAGAGTCAAGTTTTTTTAGGCTTTTAAAATATTTAAAGTCTTTGCTCATTTTGAGCGCGATGATAATGGTCTCATCCGATTCTTGCTAAGCTATGCTAAAAGTACTACAGCCAGATACAAAGATCGAGTGTTCCTTTAATGCAGTGGTTCCCAACCTGTGGGCCACAGCCCACTGGGGGCCCTCAGTGATCCTCCGCGTGGGCTGGGATATAACTTAAAATTTATTTGAAAAATTAATGTGTTCAAACTAATCAAACTAAATTCAAATGATTAAAAGATTGTTGCTTGGAGTCAATTGTTTTATTTTTGATAATTTAATGAAACATGCCAAATTGTGCAGCCATATATTTTTGGCCAGCCTGTTATACAAATAAATTATGAACACATGCAAAAACAAGATAGAACCAACTAAATACTAATTATGTTGTAGTCAATGTATGCTTTTTTCTATGCATTTTGTTTTTTGCATATTACAATAAAACTTAGCTGTAGTTTACCCCTTTTTGACCCAAAAAATATTATTCTTATAATTAATTAAAACTAGATTAAAGACGCATCTCTTTAGCCAAGCATTCACATTATAATTACCTTTTATACTACAGTTAAATCGGATCAAAAGCATTAATATTCTGAACAGCAGCTATGCTAATTATTTCCCATCTGCTTTTCTGTTGTTATCTCGGGACACTAGACACTAGCTCCAGTTTGTATCCAGCCTCTAATGGAGACCTCAGATGCCCCAACACCTGTGATGAGACGACTCGACGCCTGTGCGCCTCTTGCAGTGAGGCCCCAGAAAGGAGGGCCACCAAGGAGGCCATGCCCCTGGTGGAATGGGCCCTGACGGCTAAGGGGGAAGGCAAGTTGCGTACCCGATAAGCCATGGCTATAGACCTTTTTCACAACTTCCGTATTTGTGACCGGAAATATGTTGTGTTAACCTACTTCCGCACTGGTCAGGGGAGTAGGTAGACAAATGGCGCAAGCAACGAGCAAGAGTTATTGTAGCTTACCGGTGTCACGGTTCATGGATTCCCTGTCTCACTCTTGGGTGCGTGTTGCATGTTGGTTGTGGCGGAGCCTGGGATTGGCTCATCACGCACCTGTGGCTGGTCGTCAGTGCCAGCTGCAACTCATCACCCTCACCCTACTTAGTCTCTCTGTTTCTCCCTTGTCTTTGTCAGAGCGTTGTTGGATGTTTCCTTGTGTGTCTCCCCGTCGGTTGCTGTTCCTGTCTTCCTGGTGTTTGTGGACCCCTTTCCGGATTTCCCTCGTCGATCTCCCGAGTCTCTGCTGCCCACAGCCTGCCCGTGCTGCCAAGGGAATTCTCTCACGGCTCCGTCTTATCCGGATTTCGTACCGTTCTGAGTTTTTTCTTCCAGTGACATTTGTGTCAATAAAGACAGAGTGACTTGCACTTGAATCCTGCCTCTGTGATTACGTGACAGAACGCTCTGACCAAACAATGGATTCAGCAAGTGTTTCCGATATCAACGCCTTCCTGACCAGCAGCAATGCTAGAATGAACCAGCAGGAGGCGAACTTAACTGCTACAGGACAGGCAGTTCAGACCTTGGTGGCACGGGTGTCCGAGCTGACCCAACAGATGCAACAACTCGCCAGTCCCGCTGTGCCCAACCCACCGCCGAGTCCTCCCACACCATCCACAACGCGGCAAACAGAACCACGCCTACCCACACCAGAGTGTTATGCCGGTGAGAGTAATTACTGTAGAGCTTTTCTGACAAAATGTTCCCTGTTTTTCGCTCTACAACCTCAGACTGTCAACACAGAAATCCAAGGTGGCGTTTGTCCTCACCCTTCTCTCCGGACGAGCGGCATTGTGGGGGACGGCGGTGTGGGAGAATCAACATCCTTGCTGTTCCTCGTTCCAGATGCTATTAGCGGAGATGAAGAGGGTGTTTGACCGGGCGGTGGCAGGAAGAGAGGCGGCACGCCAACTCGCTGACCTTCACAAGGTAACCGCCGGTCTCGGACTATTCCATCGAGTTCCGCACCCTGGCCGCCGAGTGCAAATGGAACGAGGAGGCACAGTGGGACATGTTCCTGCATGGGCTGGCTGACCGCATCCAGAAGGAGATCTTCACGATCGAGCTACCAGAGAGGATTGACGGTCTCATCGAACTCGCGCTGAGGATGGACGCTCGTCTGAGTCGGCTAAGATCCAGGATGGAACTACAGTACGGGAGTGTCGAATGCCCTCAGGCCAGCGCTGCGGATGCGGTCAGCTACACTTTCGATCTGGAGCCCATGCAGGTGGGTCAAGCTCGGCTCTCCTGGGAGGAGAGAGCGAGACGGAGATCCCGTGGTCTTTGCCTATACTGCGGCGGGGTTGGACACCTGCTAGACTCCTGCCCGGTAAAAGACCACGCCCGGCGGTAAAGAGAAGGCTACTGTCGGGCGGGATCTCCGTGGAAAATACCTCATCCTCCACTCTCCTTCCGGTGAAACTGCTGTGGGCAGCCCAGGATTTCTCCGGGCAAGCGCTTCTCGCCTCGGGAGCGGAAGGTAACTTTCTTGACTCTGCTCTTGCACTCAAGCTCGGCATACCCAGCATTGCACTCATGAACACCATTTCTGTCAACGCACTCAACGGACAAGTACTCCCTGAGATATCATTCACCACTGAACCACTCACACTCATCACTTCAGGCAACCACACCAAACTCATTTCCTTTTTCATCCTGGACTCCCCTTTGGCTCCCGTTGTCCTCGGTCACCCTTGGCTGGAGTTACATAATCCAAGGGTTGACTGGGGACACAATTCTGTGTCTGCGTGGAGTAATAAGTGTTATGAGTCTTGTCTTGTGTCTGCTTGTTCGTCTGTGTCTCGTTCTGTTTTTCAGAGTGAGGCAGTGAATCTGTCTAACGTGCCTCTGGAGTACTTCGACCTGAAGGAAGTGTTCAGTAAGTCCCGTGCTGCTTCTCTTCCTCCGCATCGTCCCTATGACTGTGCTATAGATTTACTCCCAGGTAAGTCTCCGCCTAAGGGCAAGCTTTACTCTCTTTCTATTCCAGAGAGGAAGCCATGGAGAAATATATTTCTGATTCTCTAGCCTCCAAATTCATCCGCCTCTTCCTCTTCTCCAGCGGGGCGGGGTTCTTCTTTGTGGGGAAGAAGGATGGTTCTCTGCGACCTTGTATAGATTACCGAGGCTGAATAACATCACGGTAAAGAATACCTATCCTTTACCGTTGATGTCTTCAGCTTTGAGAGGTTGCAGGAGCATCTATCTTCACGGTTGGACTTACGTAACGCTTATCATTTGGTTCGCATTAGGGAGGGGATGAATGAAAACCGCATTTAACACCCCAGGGGCATTTTGAATATTTGGTGATGCCATTCGGCTGTCCAACTCCCAGCGGTTTTCCAGGCACTCGTCAATGATGTGTTGAGAGACATGGTTGACCAATTCATATATGTCTACCTGGATGACATTTTGATTTTTCTTCGTCTCCAGGAACATGTTCAACACGTCAGATGAGTGCTTCAGAGGTTGCTAGAGAATGGGCTTTTTGTCAAGGCGGAGAAAGAGACAGTGCCATATATATATAAAAGAATTGTGCACTGTGTGATGTTTAAACTATTTTGAACTGTAGCCAAAGTCCGGATATCATCTTGTTCAAGGAAGAGGTGTCATGTAACGCTGATTCTTCATAGATACGTAATCTGAGACTTATATAAATAGGCCTAATTGTTCATTTCCATCAAATGTAATATTAGGCAAATCCGTTAACGAAGTTGTGTAGATTCTCTGATCCATTTTCTCTTGCCTGGGTAAGTTTTTCTGATGTGTTGACGCTTGACAGGAACTCCGCTTCCACAACGATTACATATTTCCGTTTTTTTTGTGAGAAAGGTCTATAGCCTGGACAATCCAATTACTGATTGTCTGCTTCTAAGCAGGAAGCCCTTTCTTGGGTAAACCAAAACACACCAACAGCTGGTCGAACTTCCTCCACTGCGCAGACTTCTCCAAGTATATGCTCAATGCCCTGACCGGACAGAGCAGGTGAAGCCTGCCTTCTTCTGCCATCATGTGAGGTGGAGAATGAAAAGCCTGAAGAAGCACTGACCACACCACATTAGATGGCACCTTGGGCACGTAGCCCGGCCCAGGACACAGAATGGCCACCACTGCCAGGGGAAAACTCCAGGCAAACTGCCGTAACTGCCAGGGCCTGAAGATTTCCCACTCTCCTCAGTGAGGTAATGGAAAGCAAAAAGGCACATTAAGGGTCAGGTTCTTTGCCTCAACTGACTCCAGCGGTTTGAAAGGGCCTCAGCCGGCCCTTCGAGCAGCACTCCCAGGTCCCAGGTTGGTACTCTGGATGGGGTCCATCCTCTGAGCCCAGCGGAGGAACCGTACAACCAGATGGTGCTTCCCCAAAGGCCCACCACCTATAGGCGAGCGGAAGGGCCCTATGGCCGCCACATACACCTTAAGTGTGGATGGGGTAAGACCGGCAGAGAAGCAATCTTGGAGGAACTCCAGTATTGAAGCCACTGGGCAGTTAACTGGTTCCACCTCACGCTCTCTACACCAAGTGGAGAACACATTCCACTTCAGGCTGTACAGTCTCCTCGTAGAGGGAGCCCTGGAGCTGAGTAAGGTCTCGACAACACCTGCTGACAGGCCCTCTCCTAGTTACTGAGCCCCCTCAGGGGCCAGACCCAGAGGTTCTACAGCTCTGGCCAGAATTGAAATATCGTACCCCCTGCCTGACACAGCAGTGTTACAATGTCCGAGAACCATATCCGGGTCGGCCAGCAGGGTGCTACTAGAAGTAGGCTGATCCCTTCTCTGCGGACCAGCTCCAAGACTCCTGGGAGCAGAGCGATCGGGGGAAATGCGTACAGACACAGCCTCTGCCATGTCTGCATCATGGCATCCAACCCCAGCAGAGGTGGATGCCTGAGGGAAAACCACAGTGGGCAGTGGGACGTCTCTCGATACATGAAGAGATCCACTTCCACTAGGCCGAACCTCTCGCACTTTTCTATTTTGACATCGGTTTCGCGGTATATAACGAGTTAATTCAGGTTTGCAAAGTCCCACAATATGATGCTGTAGGGAGACAACAACCAATAAAACACAGACCTGCACACTCATTACAGACACACGAATATTACAACCATGGAGAGAAAAAACTGAGTTGAGGGCACCTTAAGCATTTAAAAAATCTAACCCTATATAACAACAAACTGTTAAAACAAGGGAGAAACGCGGAAGAACTAAGGGTTTTTTTCAATACATTTAAGAACACTACGAATGATACATGTAAGTTTAACACACAAAGAAAAAAGCACTTACTTTTTGCCCATTCTTTGAATTGTCAGTCTATTTATTAACTTACATCATTGTCAGAATAATCTATGGCGTCATCACGGTCGTGATGTATCAGTGTCCTTTGCATACATTTCATTTGAAGAAGACATTATGAAATATGTACGCATACACGTATGCAGGTTCATGTTTAGAGCACTAGAGCATATGAAATAGGTCCATAAAAAACTTAAACGTGCTCGCTCCGGTCTGTATATGTGGTAGCCTATATGATCCATGTGGAGAACTTTGTTTATCTCATCGCACCGCTCGTGCAGAAAGCGCTCACTCTCGCACGCCTTGTGTAGTTTGAATTCTCCGCTATAATCAAGGGCTGAATGCGAAATCGTCCTACAACCTCAAATAAGGCATTATTTGAGGGGACAGCTATTTGTACTGGTGTCCGAAACCATAGTGGACGTTACTGAATCCACTCATTCAATTTTCAATTGCTTCGCAATAACGAGTGTAGCCGATGTGGCCTACACACAACGGCTGTCCGAATTCACTCACTCGTTTTATTTCACTCCTTCAAGTGAACTAAAATTATATGGATAACGGAATAGTGAATGAGGCTTTAAGGGACGATTTCGGATTTAGCCATAGCTCAGCCAACATGTCCATGTGGGCCCCACATGGGTTTTAGCTGGGCTATATGGGTGTCATCTGGGCATGGGCACATACACTTAATTAAAAAAATATATTTTTTTATAATCTTGGGTGCGTCTCAATCAGCTCCCTTGTTCAGTAGTCAGGGCACTGATCTGGGAGTCAACCCATTGACTTATGTCCTGATCAGTGCCCTGATTACTGAACTAGGGAGCTGATTGAGATGCACTTGCGTCGTGCAGTCATTGCGTCATGCGATGATCGAGTCTTTAGGCTTGTTTGAGATTAGCAAGATCTGCGCAGAACCGATCACCGGTGATCAGCGCGAGATGCATGCCGGTTAGAAATGTGTCCGATGGCGGTCCGCCTTGCTCTGATGTCATGCTGACGTATGTCAAAGAACTCTCGCGAGCGAAAGGCGGATGTGTCAGATTCTGCAGTCGAGCGCAGTTGCTCTCCACCGACTGCGCTGATCAAAATCATGATGGGAAACGACTTACTGACGACACAGCTTAATGCTCATTGGTTTAAACATCCGTGACATGTGGTTCTTTTTTTAAATGTTTGATTTTAAAACTCTGATATCGTGTTTTTATGTCTATAAATGATGTGTGAATATTCCCAAACTGTGCGACAGTGCGACCTCTCTGTGGGTTAAAATATAAAAACATGTATGTAATTAAAGTAAAAATGATTGATAAACACGTCTTTCAAATGGAAATAAATAACAAAAACTTTAAATGTCTTGTTCATAATATTTATTTTCATTTAAAAGCAACAGAGCTTAAATTAAATCCAGTTTATCAGCAGCACAGTGCATGAATGTGAATCCCGCGATATCCGCCTTTGATCTCGCAGGTGTCTGATCCATTACTTTTTTCACTCCTCCCTTCACTGCAGCCGCCTAGTCTCGCCATCATTTCAGGCGAGGCAAGGTGCATCTCAAATTAGCCTTTTCTTGGGAGCAGTTATCCCAAGTCCAATTGGGCTAATACAACACTGTTGCCGCGGGCTGTTTTTCATGTCCTGTTTTAGGGGTTGTTGCGGATATGTGCCAGCGCCGATACAGCACAGCCTGATCATCCTGTTACAGATGCGTAACGAAAAGTGCGTGTGTAACGGAGGTCAGCTAGTAGTTGCTGTGCGAGTAAACCTCACTCCTCTGATCTCAAGAGACGCTCTAGCGACTGACGCTAGAGGTTGCAGCCTTTAGCCTCCTTGTTAGTCCGACTCTCATGCCGGCGGATCCGGGTTCGAGTCCCGCTTGGAGCGGGCAGTTCGAACAGGAGGGGTTACATTGGTGCCGTGACCGGATGGGAGTGAGGTTTAGGGGGTGAGTGTAACGGAGGTCAGCTAGTAGTTGCTGTGCGAGTAAACCTCACTCCTCTGATCTCAAGAGACGCTCTAGCGACTGACGCCAGAGGTTGCAGCCTTTAGCCTCCTTGTTAGAGTGTCCGACTCTCATGCCGGCGGACCGGGTTCGAGTCCCGCTTGGAGCGGGCGGTTCGAACAGGAGGGGTTACACGTGGAATGATTCCGCCTGCCAGAGCTGTGCCGGATGTGTTATGATTATTTTAGGCATTTTTGTCAGTTAGGTATCATAGTCACGTATGCTACCTAGGCATAGGCCTACATTTTCCACAGTCTGTGGAATCTCCAGAAAAACATTTTCAGCCTTGGCTATAAATAAAAAGGTTGACTTGACTTGATAAAGCTAGTTTCAGTTGGAGCAATGCGTATTGGCTATAGCTGAAATAAATCATTTTAATGATTAAAACGCATACTAAAACAATGTGAACAAAGTTAACAAACACAGAATTAATGACCACAAATTCATAGATTTAATTATAAAAAACGAACAACAAAGTCCTGAGCAGGCTATCCACCGGGTCTCGGTTCAACTCAGAAGAAGGAAAAAAATATATGTTGTGGTAGGCTACATAAATCGCGAAGTATAAAAATATAAACGTTTTATTTCCCACTGACCTCACATTCAGAAGTGTCGCTTAACTGTGATAAGATCTTAAGGATTTTGATTGTGCTAGAGCTGAACACAGTTCCGTCGGGCAGTGCGGCCGGTTTGCCATAACTGGCTGATCAGGATACAACGGCGACAGCCGCGTCGTCCGTAGAAGCGAATGTTCACCGGTCCGCGTGTGCATTCCTTGCGTTCTTCACCAACCGTCCGCCTATCCTCGTCTTTTGTGCTTCTTTTTAAAAGGTGCAGTTGAGACAACTCCAGCGGTATGGACAACCGGTGAAATATGGCCATCGGTGACATCAGTCCAAAAGTGCTGAACAATCGTACCTCAACACAGATGAAACGAGCACGAAACCAAACACGTTATTAACATAAAAACACTATAACAACCAATAAAGTGCAAGGCAAGCTCATTATCTGCTCTACTCAGTTTGCAATTGTAAAACAACGTTCAAAAACCAAAAACGGGGACTGTCTGGACATCCTAAGCTAAGATATATTTTAAAATTCAGCACATTAGCGCAAATATATGCCATGATATTAAAAAGTTGATTCGGTTATCCTATAATTGGGCCTATTCTGTGCTACACTCATATTTATAGCGCATTAGCGCTATAGCAGATGCGGCTTTAACATAACACAGACTCTGTGGTGCGCAAATAACAGCCTGTAACTGCTATCTACAAAGCAAACAGCATTTCACTTGCACGTTTAAGTAATAGACAGTAAATTAGAATAAACACATACAAATAGATGTACATAATAAACACATACAAACTGTGTGGTAGCTCGTCAGATAAATCTGCGTTGACAGCTTGGTTTGATGATTTTTTTTTAATCATTTTTTTGCGCTTCTGACTGAAGTACGTAGTACGGATGTGGACCGTATCTGCAAGACGACAGTCAAGCGAGACCCAACGTTCACTTGGCGCCACAGAAACTGTCGTAAAACGGAGCTCAAACGGACCTGTACTGTAACAGACGTAGCATCACAAAATGTTGCTGTATAGTTTTTAAACACTGATGATATTGCTCAGCTTAATGACAATGCATTTATCTCATGCTCTAGATAGAAAAAAAAATGCAGACAGGTAAGTATGTTGTTTTGAAAATGTTTATTCCACGGAGTTCTTCACACAGTTTGAGAAAGTATTTCGGATGTGGTCCACATCAGGTAGTCTCTGTCAAAACAATGTTGGCTCAAATCCGTTTTGCAAATATGGGCCAGAGCAGTTTTTAGCCCTTTTTTAAATGCAGTCGGCTCAGATATGTATCACAGATTCGTGGAGATTGTGGAAACTGTATCGGCTCAGATTTATGTTGCAGATCCGGGCCAAATGTAATTGCTATCTGGGAACCCTGCCGCGACTTCTCATTTGAAAAAAGAAAGTCACAACAAAATCGGTTACCACCGGCAAGCCACCAGCCACTTCAAAACATCCTACTCTCGAAACTCTCAAGGTAAGATATGCATATTTTATTTTAAACAAGTTTTGATGTTTTTATATAATGGTATGATTTTTAAAAATTCAGTAGGACATAGAATTAAACAAACTTAGCGAAGCAAACCGCGATTGAACTAGGCTACGCAGCTGTATAAAAAGTTAAAATGTTAATTTTGGCTGTGAACTATAATTTAGAAAGTTTTTTGCAATTAATTATAACTGTCTCATCATCATTTTCTAGGTTAGTCCCTTAAAACATCCGTGGGAGTGGTGGAGGGAGAGAGGGTAAACTGGAATAGGGAGAGATTAAGTGTTTTGAAGTTTTTATTATTCCTTTCTGTATATCTGTACTAAATAATTCATTAACTAATCAGAAAATAATTAACCATAAAAAATTGATAGATCTATCAACTCATTTAAAAACAAAAAAAAAATGTATTGATAATAAATAACTGATTTTGGGGCACATATGTGGCACCGACTCTTATTTCAGTTTCTGGACCCACCATGTGCCCCTGTGGTTTAACACACATGGGGCCCATGTGGAGCTGATGGACAAAATTATACGGGCCCCACATTTCAACAGTGAAAAGGGACCCTTCAAACAATGTCGTGTTGCGCTGCGTTCCGAACGTTGTTTTAGTGTCATATACCGGTATTGCGGTATAGTCAAAATGCATATCATAAGAAAAATAAATACCGGTATTCCGTAACTGGTATACCGCCCAACACTAAGTTTATGTGCCAGGAGGAATGCCGGGTCTCCCACTGACCTCTCGCAAAGTGGCCGTCCATGACCGCGCCCCAACCAGTGAGAGAGGCATCTGTTGAAATGGTCTTCCAGCAACATGATGCTCTGAACGCTGGCCCCTGGCACAGGAACCAAAGTTTCTTCCATATGTTGAGAGAACGAAGGTATTTGCGAGGTACTCTGATCATACGGAATGGATTTCTCAGTCACCACTGGAGGGGTCACATGTGGAGCAGGCCGAACGGTACCACGTTGGACACTGCTGCCATGAGACCCAGCAGTCTCTGGAACTGCTTCACAGTTCTAAGGCTGAAGAGCGAAAAAGCTTTGGTTGTTGGGTGCCAGCATCCATTTGTAACTTCCGGGTATGCCGTCATCTACTATGTCATGACGTAGCAGCAATCAGGTATGGATAGATTTAATTCATGCTTCAGACGCACATTATATTGGATATAGACTAAACAGTATATTCAGTGTATAGTATATATGATTTCTGCCACCCGTGTTTGATTTATCTAGTTTGTGTTATAAACCATGTGTGTTCTGTTAGTCTTTGTGAAGTCTTGCTCTTGTTACGCCAAGTTCAGACTGCACAATTTTCAAACTCGTCGGATCACTGGTCTTTTCACACTACATGACTATCTGGGGTACCATTCAGTCACTGCTGTGTTCACACTGCACGATGGATCAGCAACAGGGTGTTTCACACTGCATGACTTTACAATAAGAAGAATCGCTGACAGTTCTGTCCCGTCCTCAAGACCGCAAAATTCATTTCACAACCAAACACGCGAGAAGTGACAAGGAAACAACACAAGATCACGCGTGCGTCAGACCGGAGTTCTCGCGTGAGACTGGAATCGTTATTTAAAGTATAGATTGCAGAACGCTTGCGATTCAAATTGTCTGTGCACTGATTGCAGCAAAAAAGATTATGGAGGAAATGGTTGGCAAAGAGAGTTAGAGATAAATTATTTTGCAATGTTCTGCTGTTGTGGCTGGTAAAACAAATGTTTGTGCTTTGTTTGTGTTGGATATAATTGTAAATATATCTATTAAAATACTGATATTCTGGTCTATAAGTCCTCCCCGAACTTCTCACTGCCCTGGATCTTGCTTTCTTATTTGCTGTTGGTCATCGCAGATGTATTTTTCAGTCCAGATTGCATGCCAAATATCTCACGGGCGTCGGTGACTCTCGATCGATTCTCTCAAATCGCGTCTTTGATCATTCACACTGTGTGATTGCCACTTGCGTGAACAAGCACCGATTTGCCTATGATTTCACCATTTGTCTGCGATTTCGCAAAACCTGTTGGCGAGTCAAAATCGGGGCTAAAATCGGGCAGCGTGAACTCAGCATTAGTGTTCCTCCGCATTTTGGAAATCTATCTCTGGTTCCCTTGTCATGGTGTTGTTCTGTTCTTTCCTGTGCCTTGGACCTTTTACTAGTATCTAGATTTATTACCTGGTGGTTTTGACCTTATGCATGATATATGGATTATGATTATGGATAACATGTTACAGATAAACAGATAAACAAACATTAACTAGTCACTTAACATGTCTGTCAGACTTCTTGGGCATAATAAGCCACAATGAGGACTAGTCATTTGTTTTGCACATGTTTTGCACACTTGTTTTGTTCTAATACAATAGTAGTTCCCCGACCTTGAGTTTTTTTTTTCCTTTTCTGGTGAACTAAGACACACACTCACACACACAGTTGGATTTTCATGTTTTATGGGGACATTCCATAGGGACAATGCATTTTGTACTGTACAAACTGTATTTTCTGTCCCCCTACACTGCCCCTGCCCCTAAACCTACCTATCACAGGAGACATGCTGCATTTTTACTTTTTCAAAAAACATCGCTTAGTGTGATTTATGAACTGTTTTCCTCATGGGGACCAAAAAATGTCCCCACAAGGACAAGGATTTCGGATATTGCCATCTTTGTGGGGACATTTTGTCCCCATACCATAGGGATTACCAGGACACACACACACACACAAACACACGTCAAGGTGATAAAACCATCCAGTGTCTCTGAGGTTAATACATTTTATTTAACAGCTTTGTGGTGCCCTTATTGTGATTGTTATCCCTAATGCAACACATTCCCCGCCTGCAATTCTCTCTCTCTTTTCTGGGCCGGGAGGCAGGAGAGGCAAAGATTACAAAAGCAGGCATTACATAATTCATTATCCAGACTGGTCTGATTTGGTTCAGGGGAAGGGGGAGGGAGAGGGAGAGGAGACACCTTCAGATGGTGGTTCTGACAGAGGAACAGAGCCTGAAAATGGTTGTGCAATGCCTCATTGGTTTCAGTGAGAGAGGAAGAGAGAATGAGGGGGAGAGAAAGAGAGAGAGATTTTCCTATCTTCCTGCTACTGGGCAGAGAGAACGCAGTGCAGTGGTCAGTGAACAAAAAGTATCACAGCTACCTAAGAGAATGCTTTTTTAAAAACAGCTGATTAATATTCTCATTATTCTATTATTTATAATTATTATTGGTGTTTGCCATGGCAAGCGTCACCATTAATATTGTAACATCCAATCATATTTTCATTTATACTTTTAAGAATCACTTACTCTCATTTTGAACAAAACAGTCGACAATTAAATGTATTGACAGAACATTAAATCACTTAATTGCCTTTGAATGCTCAGACATGTCACTGCAGCACTGATATAGGCCTTTGTGCTAAGAAACACTATAATTACAATAAAGCTTGATCATCATTTTATATTATCATACCCAGCCCTAAAACCCTGCTCTATTGTATTATTGTACATGTTGTTCATGAAGTGAAATAAAAGTACGTACATTCATTGTAATGTGTGTTCAATTGTCACAAGTACGCCAGGCTCCACCCCACCTCAGTACCCACGCACGCAGTCACTGGAGTTCTAATCACACACACCTGCACCTCATCTATCAGCAATCACTGCCTGCACAAAAGCCCCAAGCTCTCATTGTCACTGTCCGGTCTCGTTTGCACATAGCCTCAGCTTCTGCACTCTTTTGGGCTCACCTGCGTACTTACCTGCTTCTTCGTCAGTTCTTCCAAGCTCCTGTCTCCGCGTCCCGTCTCCAGTGTTCCTCGTCTCCTTCGTCTGCCTTCTCCAGTACTCGCTGCCAAGACAACAAGACAAGTATCACCCGTGCTCACCCAGTTACATCTGCCATTGACTCTCCTGCAATGCTCAATCTGGTTATATTTCAATAAACCTGTCACCAGCATCTTGCTTCCTGTGTCTGTCCGTTTGTAACAGAAGACCGGACAAACACCGTCACCAGATGAGCACTCCGTATCCGTTTTAAGAGCTCGTCGATGCTCTTCAACAAGCTCTCACATTCCCTTTCATTGACACCTGCACCAGCGAGCACTTCCGACAACATCACCGCTTCTTCGCCGCCTGTCTACGCCAGTCCCATGGCCAAACCAGCGCCCTTCTCTGGCGCGGCGGAGGAGGATTGCAACGGATTCCTTCTCCAATGTTCGCTGGTCCTGGAGATGCAACCGCACCTGTACGTCGATGACTGCGGTAAAGTAGCCTTTATAATCTCTCAACTGTCTGGCAAAGCGCTTAGATGGGCTGAATCCTTGTGGTCCCAGAATAATCCAGTTATCCAGGCGCTCTCCAGTTTCGTTGCGCACTTTAAAAAAGTATTTGGTAAAACCAACTGGGATTCCGCCATCGGAGAACAACTCTATCATCTTAAACAAGGTACCATGTCAGTTAATGAGTATGCCCTGCAATTTAGGACCCTGGCTGCATCCAGCGGATGGAACAAACATCCCTTGTTAACCACGTATCGACAGGGTTTGGATCTCCGCGTGCGGTAGTATCTCGCTGCATACGAGGATACCATCAGCCTCGAACGGTTCATTCAGATATCCATTCGATTCTCCACTCATATGCAGTCGTGTCTCGAAGAACACCAGGGCCAGCCGATGCCTTCTTCATCCCTCCGTCGCCCAGAGAACGTCAGCCCTCCAGAACCAGCCACTGAACCCATGCAAATAGAGAACCAACGTTTAACTGCGGTCGAGCGGCAGAGGCCGCTGACCCTGAATCTATGTTTATATTGTGGAACATCAGGGCATTACATTGGAGACTGCCCATCCCCGACCTCCTCGTCCGCTGGTGAGTACTGTCATTCCTTCGTTACACAACATGAAGCCTCTCACCACGGTTGTCAACCTTACTGCTGCTGATGAATCTCTTCCAGTTTATGCTCTTCTCGACTCAGGGTCAGCTGGCAACTTCATCTCGGGTACCCTCTGCTGCCAGCTCAAGCTCTGCACGACCACCACCTCGACCATCTCGACCATCAGATCCACCCGATAACAGGGAAACCCCTTAGTCGTCGCAAGGTGTGCTCCTCCGTGGGTCCAGTGCTCAAGCGCTCCGTGGACATTCCCTCCTGTTACGCCCCCTTCAGAGACGTATTCTGCCCCAAACGAGCCTCCAAGCTGTCTCCCCACCGGCCATGGGACTGTGCCATCAACCTTCTTCCGGGTGAGCCAGTGCCCGTGGGAAAATCTATCTACTTTCCCTTCTGGAGGAGAAGGCCATGAAGGATTACATCAAGGAAGCTCTGGATCAAGGTTCCATCCGCCCTTCGACCTCCCCTGTTTCTCAAGCTTCTTTTTGTGGTTAAGAAGGATGGAAGCTTGTGGCCTTGTATCGATTACAGAGCACTCAACAAGATCACTGTTAAATTCAGTTACCCCCTCCCTCTTGTCCCCGCTGCCCTGGAACATCTCCAGGGTGCCAATGTGTTCTCCAGGTTGGACCTCCGCAGCACTTATAACCTCATCCAAATACGTGAGGGGGACGAGTGGAAAAAAGCCTTTGAAGTACCTGGTCATGCCCTATGGTCTAGCTAACTCCCTCTCCGTATTCCAGGACTTCATCCACGAGGTGCTCTGGGAGTTCCTGCATAAGTTTGTTTTGGTGTACATTGATGACATTGGAGCCTGGCCGAACATCGCCATCACGTTGTGGAGGTCCTGAAATGCCTGAGAAAGTTCAACCTGTTCCTCAAAGCTGAGAAGTGTTCATTCAACCAGTTGTCAGTGCAGTTCCTTGGATATAACATCGATCACAGTGGCATCCGGATGGACGAGGGGAAGGTGGAAGCCATCCGGTCCTGGCCCACTCCAACCACCATCAAGAAACTACAGCGCTTCCTCGGGTTTGCAAACTTTTACCATCGGTTCATTCAAGGTTACAGCATCCTCGCCAGTCTTCTCACCAGTCTTCTCAGGAACAAGCCCAAGTCTCTGTCCTGGCCCCCCTCTGCCACAGAAGCCTTTGAAGCCCTCAAGACCGCTTTCACAACCGCGCCACTCCTCGTTCATCCCGATCTCGAGCTGCCCTTCGCGGAGGTAGATGCCTCTACCACCGGAGTGGGAGCGGTCTTGTCCCAGCAGCAGGGGTCCCCAGCCGGCTTCACTCATGTGCCTTCTTCTGGAAACTCAGCCTGGCGGAAGTAAATTACGACATCGGCAATCGAGAGCTCCTCGCCATCAATTATGTCCACAAATTAGTAGAATCTACTAATATTTTATAAGTAATGCAATCAAACTTAAATATTTTAAGTATATTGTAATTAAATGTTTAATTAAATAAAAAATCCAGGCTAACAGTGCAGAACTCTCTAGCAACCATCAAGCAACACACTGACAGCCACCCAAAGAACACCAGAAAAAGGGTAGTAATGTATGGGATGATTTTAGACTCAAAATGATTAATACATGCACACACAATTATCCATGAACTTTTCACTATCCACAAACAAATGCCTTTCAACTTGTATGTGCAAAACACAGAATTGCATGAATGTGCTGCAGTTTGTACAAATAGAGACATTTTTTTTAATACAAATGTTTTATTTTGCATTAGTGTATCGTAATTTGCACATGCAACAAATAAGATGTGCATTTGTGGATCATGTGACGCGTGTGCATTTGTGGATCATGTGGCGCGTGTGCATTTGTGGATCATGTGACGCGTGTGCATTTATTGACGTCTTTTCTGCATTGATCTCATTTTATTCATTTGGATTTTGAGACTTTCATTTCGCGTTTTCAAGCATTTCACGTTTTCAAGCATTTTACAAACCACACACAAACAACTACCAGTGAATGCGCCTGGTGCTGATTATTAATGTATGCACAACTACCAAATGTGCATTTCTACATTAAAACTTTACAACTTGTATGTGCAAAATCCAGATTGACATGAATTTGCAGTATTTTGTACAAGCAGAGACATATTTGTGAATACAAAAATTCGATGTTGGTCAGAATTTGTGCGTGCACGAGTACGATGTGCATTTGTGGATCCGGTGATGCGTGTGCATTCATTGACTTCGTTTGTGAGTCGATCCTATTTGATTCATTTGGATTTTGAGACTTTCATTTCGCCAGTTTGGCCTTGCACGATCCACACACACAGCTGTCTAAGAAAACCTGCTACCACTAGATGGCAGTATTCTGCGAAACAGACAACGGCACCGAAGCGTTCTTCTGCCTATAAAACACTTAATATGAAATATAGAGCATAAAGTTTAGCCTACTCAATATCATTGATTTTTAATATCATCGTCTAACTGCATTAAGCCACATTAAGCATTTTCTTTTATAATAGGCTGATTAGGCTCTATGGGAGAAAACGCTTAGTCCCCACATGGAAAAATACTATAGTATATTATAGTAAAATTACTCTAGTAAATACTATAGTGTTTTTGAATCATTCTATAGTAAATGTACTACAGTAAATTAACGAAGTGTAGTAAATACTATATAATATACTACAATTTACTGTAATATCGTTACCATATGGTTCAAAAACACTATAGTAGGCCTTTACTAATTTATTGTAATTTTACTATAATATACAATAGTATTTTTCCATGTGGGGACTAAGCGTTTTCTCCCATAGAGCCTAATCAGCCTATTATAAAAGAAAGCGCTTTAATGCGCTTAATGCAGTTAGACGATGATATTAAAACTACACTTAGGCTACACTTTATGCGCTATATTTCATATTAAGCATTTTATAATGGTTTTCTATAGGAGAAAAATATTGAGATAAATGTTGTGTTCATAACTTAATCTGCTTGCCTATACTGTTAAGCGTTTTTCTCGTCTTTATAATGAGGAAACATTAAGTGTTTTATAGGCAGAAGAACGCTTCCGGTGCCGTTGTCTGTTTCGGCAGAATACTGCCATCTAGTGGTAGCAGGTTTTCTTAGACAGCTGTGTGTGTGGATCGTGCAAGGCCAAACTGGCGAAATGAAAGTCTCAAAATCCAAATGAATCAAATAGGATCGACTCACAAACGAGTCAATGAATGCACACGCATCACCGGATCCACAAATGCACATCGTACTCGGTGCACGCACAAATTCTGACCAACATTGAGTTTTGTAATCACAAATATGTCTCTGCTTGTACAAAATACTGCACATTCATGTCAATCTGGATTTTGCACATACAAGTTGTAAAGTTTTAATGTAGAAATGCACATTTGGTAGTTGTGCATACATTAATAATCAGCACCAGGCGCATTCACTGGTAGTTGTTTGTGTGTGGTTTGTAAAATGCTTGAAAAGTGAAATGCTTGAAAACGCGAAATGAAAGTCTCAAAATCCAAATGAATAAAATGAGATCAATGCAGAAAAGACGTCAATAAATGCGCACGCGTCACATTATCCACAAATGCACATCTTATTTGTTGCATGTGCAAATTACGATACACTAATGCAAAATAAAACATTTGTATTCAAAAAAATGTCTCTATTTGTACAAACTGCAGCACATTCATGCAATTCTGTGTTTTGCACATACAAGTTGAAAGGCATTTGTTTGTGGATAGTGAAAAGTTCATGGATAATTGTGTGTGCATGTATTAATAATTTTGAGTCTAAAATCATCCCATAGTAATGCCCTAGCAACTATAGGGTAGAGTTCCCAAAACAACAACTAGAGGGGCTAAACAAATCTCCTTGGAGAAGCTGACACCAGCGACGTATTTGAAGAGGATTAAATGGTAAGCACTATAATTTTCAGATATTAGTAAACAAGTGTTTAAAAGAATATTGTTCTGCAGGATATCCCCGTGATGTATGATATATGAATAGTGAAGTCTGTAGTTTGAGAGGTTATTTATAAGGAATATAATTATATTTTTAAAAAGTAATAGCTTGTGGGGTAAAACGCCCCCCAGAGGATATAATTTCTCTCTATCATAATTACTATATTAACATAACTAGGTGGTAAAATCAAAATATTTGAAAAAAAAAGAAATAAAAATAGCTCAAGTGAGCATTAGGCTAGCTTGATAGCACATTTAGCTCACTGCTGGAAGGTGGTTAGGTGACCCAATGATGCAACATAGTGGCTTTTAAATGGCTAATGAATTAATGTTTTATTTATTTATTACAACACATTTGTTTGCATGACTTAGTTATATGTATACATTTAAATTTGTATATGTTGGGCATTCCTCAAATAAATAGTAATATATGTATAGGCCTATACATATTGATACATTACTTGCCTTTTACTTTTAGAGATTATAAACTAGTCTGTTCATTTTGCTGTTGATCTATGAAGCAAACTGGTTGGTAAGAAAGCGGACATTTTACTCCACCTTGGGGGGCGTTTTACCCCACCACAAGGGTAAAACCTCTGCCTCTGTACACAAATATTTTCAGTCAAAATACTAATTAATTATGAAGGCTGAGCAATTTTAATATCTGGTGAATTACTCCTGCCATAGTCACTCAAAACCGGGATGGCAATTCTAGTCACATTTATGTTTTGTTTCACTGTAATGTCACATTTTCCTTAAGGGGTGCGTTTCCCCCACTCTACCCTGAACATGCAAATTATTGTAACTTCTTTATTACTTTGGAATGTAAGGGTTACTTTTCAGAAATGAGGCGTATGCGGCTGAAAAATGCAACTTTCAGAGGGCACAGGATTTTGTGCAGTGGTGTGACAGGGCATGTCTGCAAATAAATGTGTCTAAAACTAAGGAAATGCATATAGATTTTAGACGTAATCAAACTGATCAATTGAGTACAATTATTAAAGAGCAGAATGTTGAATTGGTGGAATCTTACAAATATTTGGGGTGTGTGCTTGATAATAAGTTGAATTTAAATTCCAATGTGGAGATGATTTGTAAAAAGGGACCGCATGGCCTTTGTTTACTGAAATTGTCTAAGTTTAATATTGACAGGTCATTGATGACCTTGTTTTATAAGTCTTCCATTGAGACGGTTATAACTTTCTCTCTATTATGCTGGTATGGCGGTCTTAGTGTCAAAGCTAAGAATGCGGTGGTAAAAATAGTCAATACCAGTAGTAAAATTATAGGAACTCATCAGAGTCACCCTACTGACTTGTACAATTGTCAGGTCATAAGGAAAGCCAAATCCATTTTAACGAATTCTTCCCATCCCCTACAGTCTGAATTAAATTTTCTACCTTCGGGACTTAGATTTAGATTCCCCACTGTTAGAAGCAACAGGTATAAACAATCATTTATTCCTACTGTAATTTATTTGTTAAATGCAGGAATGGGAGGAGTTGTGTTGTTTTTTTTAGGTATTTTTAATGTTTGAAAACTTTTATGTATGTTGGTCTTGTTGCAAAACAAATTTCGTAATTGAATTTCGTGAAGTCTTTAAAAACAAAACAAATAGCTAATAACACCATAGAAAACACCATAACAACTGCCAAGCAAGCACCTGAACTCCCTCATTATCACCTAGCATTGCCCTGGCAACCACCCAGAAATCCCTACCATTGTGGCAGCCAGTTTTGCACTGTAAAATGTGAAAGTTTAGTTAATATTATTCATGAAAACAGTTGGCTATCAGTCATATGAGCAATAAAAAAGGGATAATTTTATTTGTATAAACATTACATCCAGATACTTTCTACGATAAGGATTGTCATTCTTAGTGTGCAAAAACTAAGCTGATGTTATGTGTGATGGCAGTTATTATTGTTTTCACTTGATATTGTGATAATGAATAAAATAATTTAGACGTTTTAAATGAATTTTCTTATGCACTGTCCTTTAGTATGCTCTTTATTTGCCAGTGTATTGCTGCATGCTGATACCAGCTGTAAAGCAGCTTGAGTGCTTTTATTGCTGGAAGAGATATTCAGGTTATCGGTTGTTTCCTGGCCTGTTAAGCTGAATGGAGTCAGTTTCATTGTTTTCTAGTTTGACTTTTCTGTGTCTGCAGGCACCAGTGTGATGCCATGCACAGGAACCATTCAAAATAAACCGACATTTAAGCCCAATTTTGATCAAATTCAGAGTGGGGTTAATTCAGTATAAATTCCAAAAAGTTGACACTATAGTGCCAATATACAGAGTGTCTATTAACACTAAGTGCAAATAGCCTGCCTTGTTGGCAGAGGCTATTTACAGTAACTCCACCCACTGACATCTGGTTAGGTCGGACAGAATTACGGAAAACTCTGCATTGTTAATAGTAAGAAGCAAAAAAATTGTGGTTTGGTCCTCTCATAGAAAGATTTTACTGAAGTGTATGACTTAAATTCCACAATAAAGTGTTTAGGGTTAGGGTTAGGTGTAATAATAATTTATATAAATATAATTAATAAATATAAATAATAATTTACACTCTGTTATTATTGCATACTGTGAACAACACTGAGGTGCACATTGTATCTGCCACTACTTACACTTATTGCAAAAATAGGCTACTGCTATTTTTACATAGTGTAAATAGAAAGTATTGAAAGTAGTGCAAATAGCCTCTGCCCAAAATATAACATGTCAGCCCTTAAAAAGGTTTCTAGTAATAACTGATAAATGAATGCATTTGTGATAATGGCCTTCCTAGCAAAAAATCTTTGTACAATACATGCTTCAAAATCAGTATTTTTGTGCACTGTGGCAAAAACAACAAGATACAAATATTTTAAATGAAATACTGAAACAGAAGAAACTTTTCTTATATTCATGTTTTTTCTACATCAATCAGATAATTAGTCTGTATCAAATTATAGGTGTAAATGAATTAATATTACACCATGAAAAGGTATAATTTGAGTTTCAGTTTATCACCTTATTTTCTGCTCTAATGTTAGATCATCAAATTAATAATAAAAAAAGAAGTCTCAATGAAATCCTTTTCATTAAGTGAACCCTGAAGTGACAATGACAGACTTCTCTCTGGTGACGTAGGTGTCCCATTAACAGAAGGAGATGACTCAGAGGCCTAATGTAAACAGCAATGTCTTTATTCACATTAACAGTTCTTTGTTGGTTGCAGGTGGCATAGATGAGATCAGACAAAGCTGTAAGGTGTAGAACAACAAGTTTAATGCAACAAGAAAGAAAACGAAAAGAGGGAGATCTTTTAGTTCTGAAGGCAGCTATCAAATAGCAGAAATTTAGAAAATTGTTGCGCCACCAGTTCGTGTTGTAAAATGGATAATCCAGGTCTTCCAAACCACTATATAGCCTAGCACCTTTTTTAATCATTCATCTACTTGTTTTACTTTCACACGTTATTTATTAATTTACTTTTATTTACTACCTATTATTTAATATTTAGCCTACTTAATTTTATGATCACAGGAAATGTGAAGCGTTGTCCATAATTTGACACAAAATGTCACGTCACATTATTGAATTTTTTTTTTTTCCAGTTTAAATCATGAAGGCGAGTCAGTGGATATCACGCAACGTAAAAACGGAATGTGCGCTAGAGTCGGTGAAGTCTCAAACCCAATTATTTACTACAGAAATTGAAAATAAAATCTGACGAGCTTTCGTCGCATATTATCACAGACAACGAGAGATAAATCTAGGCTAATTTAACATACTGTATGCTGATAACGTAGCCTACTGTCTTAATTTATTTTGACATAAATTAAACCATATTGTGAAAAAAAAAAAGAAGAGAAGTTGGCCCATTTCGTGTTGAACAAGTTGTTTGACAAGGACAACCCAAGTTGTTTTGAGCGCTCAGTTCAGAAGCCTGCATCTCTGATGGTATGGGGTTGCATGAGTGCGTGTGGCATGGGCAGCTTACACATCTGGAAAAGCACCATCAATGCTGAAAGGTACTTATTTTTCCCGTAAAATATTACATTTTCTCAGTTTAAACATTTGATATGTCATCTATGTTGTATTCTGAATCAAATATTGCCATTTGAAACTTCCACATCATTGCAATCTTTTTATTTTTTTTATTTTTTTACAATTTGTACTGTGTCCCAACTTTTTTGGAATCAGATTTGTATATATATATATATATATATATATATATATATATATATATATATATATATATATATGCATACACTATATTGACCATCTGCCTTTACATGCACAGGAACTTTAATGACATCTCATTCCTATTCTGTAGGGTTTAATATGGAGTTGGCCTACCCTTTACAGCTATAACAGCTTCATTTCTTCTGGAAAGGCTTTCCACAATGTTTAGAAGTGTTTTTATGGGAATTTTGGAGCATTCTTCTAGAAGCGCATTTGTGAGGTCAGGCACTGATGTTGGACAAAAAGGCCTAGCTCGCAGTCTCTGCTCTAATTCATTCCAAAGATGTTCTGTTGGGTTGAGGTCAGGACTCCTGAACAGGCCAGTCAAGTTCCTCCACACCAAACTAGCTCACCCATGTTGGAACAGGAAGGGGCCATCCCCAAACTGTTCCTACAAAGTTGGGTGCATTAAAATTGTCCAAAATGTCTTTACAGTATATGCTGAAGCATTAATAGTTCCTTTCACTGGAACTAAGGGGCCAAGCCCAACCCCTGAAAAACAACCCCACACCATATTCCCCCCACCACCAAATTTTACACTTGGCACAATACAGTCAGGCAAGAACTGTTTTCCTGGCAACCGCCAAACCCAGACAGTGGTGGTGTGCTTTACAACACTGCATCCAACGCTTTGCATTGTACTTGGTGAGGCTTAGATGCAGCTGCTCGACCATTGAAACCCATTCCATGAAGCTCTCTATGCACTGTTGTTGAGCTAATCTAAAAGCCACACAAATTTTGGAGGTCTGTAGCTATTGACTGCAGAAAGTTGGTGACTTTTGCACAAAACTGCGCACAGCCACCAGGGAATACCGTTTTCGTGAAAGGGTGTACAAAGTCTTCAGCAATGCTTAGGTGGTACGTGTTAAACTAACATCCACATGGATGGCAGGACCCAAGGTTTCCCAGCAGAACATTGCCCAAAGTATCACACTGCCTCTGTTGGCTTGTCTTCTTCCCATAGTGCATCCTGGTGCCATGTTTTCCTCAGGTCAGCGTCTCACATGCACCTGCACCTTCCCATTCATGTTGGTGCTTTTGGTGGTGGACAGGACTCAAGAAGGTCAGGTCAGCATAGGCACCCTGACTGGTCTGCAGCTATGCAGCCCCATACGCAACAAACTGTGCTGCACTGTGTATTCTGACACCTTTCTATCAGGACCAGCATTAACGTCACCAGAATTACCACACAGGCCAGCCTTTCCCTCCCCACATGCATGAGCCTTGGCCGCCTATGACCCTGTCACTGATTCACCACTGTTCCACCCTTGGACCACTTTTGATAGAGACTGACCACTGCAGACCAGGAACACCCCACAAAAGTCATATAGCCATCACAATTAGGCCCTTGTCAAACTTGCTCAATTCCTTATGCTTGCCCATTATTCCTGCTTCGAACACATCAACTTTAAGGACAAAATGTTAATTTCCTGCCTAATATATCCCACACACTAACATGTGCCATGATGTGGAGATAATCAGTGCTATTCACTTTACTTGCCATAATGTTATGCCTGATCAGTGTATAAAGACGAAGAAAAACTTTAAATAGTTAACAGAGAATTCTTTCAGTCGTCACCTTTATTTATATATAACTTTATACAATGCAGATTGTTTCAAAGCAGCTTTATAGTGATAAACAGGAAAATAATGTAGATAATTTAAAATTGTAGATCTAAAAGTAGGCATCAGCTATTCATTTTTTCTTTTCACACAAATGCTGTTTTACTGAACGAGGTTCAGGAGGAACATATCAGATAATTGACACAGGTGGAGAGTACTCAGCCAATCAACAAAAGAGGTATATATACGAAGCCGTCTTACCTCCATTTTGTTGACAGTTTTTCCAGCACAGACGGCATTTCTGGCAGTTCGCTCCACCCGCCTCCTATTCACGCTGTCTACACGGATACACACGCGCTCAACGCATTTCTACAATGCTAAAATCTTTATAAGCTACCTAAAACCAGCCTCTCCATCAGCATTCGGGGTAAAATATTCTTTTTCTGAGATTTAATTGTGTTTGACGATCCACAATCGTGAGTCTGTCTTCTAACAATTCTAATCGATTCACAAACTTCAACGTGGTGCGTTGGAGCCATGACGATAGAGTCAGCTGCGAGAGCAGTGCTCGGACAGCGTGAAGAGTGCACATCGCACAGACTTGCAACAGGGAGAACTACAACAGTCCCTGTTTTAAGATAACGTTTATGGCACACATCAAGCTTTTCTTGCACACATCAAGCTTTTCTTGCAGTCTTTTCGTCTCTGTGTACAAAGATATCCAGACAGATACTTTGTCACACTAGAAGTGTTCTCCAAGGACACGAACGGGGTTGCCGTGATAAACAATAAATATATGTTGCGGGTAAAGCGAGTGAATGTATCGTGAGGCTAAATCACTAATATTATGCAATACAACAGCGCACATTACGCCAAACAATCAGCCATTGGAATCAGCTTAAAATCACTACATTGGATTCAATATTTCTCAACTTGATGCTCACATAAGCTTGGTCACAACACGACCATAATCGCATTTGCGACTATAAATAGATATGTGCAAACTGTATAATGTATTTGGGAGCTCCCGTTTTCTTAAATGTAACATCAATACCTACAGTGGGCTATTGTATAGTAAGCGTATCAATGATTATTGTATGCCATCTTATATTTTGGGGATGAAAGACCAAAATTCACAACACTGCAGATTCAAAGGCTGATTTAATTGAATAATGTGAGATCAAATTTCAAAATCTGAATGTGGCGCAGTTTCGCATTATATACTGGCTTGCAAAATCAGTGCTTCAGAATGCTTCAGTTCAGAGCATTTGAACCAATGAATAGGGCACACTCATGCAAAGCATTTTCTTTATATTGTTACATGTTGTATACAGTTTAAGTTTGTATATTATATCCCATATGGTTTTAAATGAGCCTCCTGCAATAATAAGGCATTTCAAAATAAGAGTCCCATTCAGTTACACAAATGTTTCTCCATTTGTCCATCTAACTTTCCCCTTTCTCTCCCGCAGGAGCTCAGTTTCTCTGGCTAATTTTCTTCATTGCCCCAGCAGTGCTTTTCCTTCTACTCCCACAGGAACTCAGGTTCTCGGGATAATTTTCTCCACTATTACAGCAGTGCTGTTCCCTCTGCTCCCACAGGAGCTCAGTTTCTCTGGCTAATTTTCTCCACTATTACAGCAGTGCTATTCCCTCCGCTCCCGCAGGAGCTCAGTTTCTCTGGTCAATTCCTCCACTACCACAGCAGTGCTGTGCCCTCTTCTCCAACAGGAGCTCAGTTTCTCTGGTTAATTTCTCCACTGCCACAGCAGTGGCGTTCCCTCTGCTCCCACAGGAGCCCAGATTCTCTGGCTAATTTCTCCACTGCCTAAGCAGCAATGTTTCCTCCCAGAAATCTCCAATCTTACGTGACCTTCTTTTCTCTCCATGCACCCCCAGCCGAACCAGACCGCCAATTAGACTGGAGACTTCTGTTACCCTTAAAACCACAAACATACATTTATCCGGAAAGTTTCCGCGCAGCGAGTCAACGGAAAGTTTCCACGCAGCGAGTCAACGGAAAGTTTCTGCGCAGCGAGTCAACGGATAGTTTTTACATTATGAGTCAGTGGCAAATTCCACGCAACAAGAAAAGCAGATAGAGCAAGATAGTGGATAGTTTTCCACGCAATAAGATACTGGATAGTTGTTCATGCAGTACGATACCGGACACGCAGTAACGCCGGCTTCACACCGCACGCGTAAGCAGGGCGTAGGCAGCGCCGAAGCAGCGCGTGTGGAAAGCAGTAGCAGCGCGCGCACTTTTTGCTTTCAGACTGGCAGCGTTTGTCTCGCGTAGCTGAGCCGCGGCTCGTATATTGCAAATACAGACGAATATCGTCCATTCTGTCACTTTCCCGGAGTTCTCCTCCAACCCCTGTCTGTCTCGTGCTTGATTTATGATGGGCAGCAGCATATCTGCTGCAAATGTGACTGTGTTCCCCTCTGTCCCAAACACATGTGCATATAACATGCTGTATGAAGGTAGTTTACGTGATAAAAGTAACCTTAAAGTTAAAATAAGCCTCTAGTTTTAATCATTTAAACAGGCCTTTGAAGTTTGAGCAAAAACTTCTGGCAGTGATGTGTTTTCGAGTATTTTATAAAAAAAATTCACAGCGCCGGATGTCATATGGTGTTTGTGAAACACACAGAACACTTCACTACATGATTTCAAGGTGAAATTAGTTATTTTTCATGTTAATCAGGTCAGTTTTGATCAGAACAATGCACTGTGGCTTTAATTCAGCGTGAGCAGTCGTCCACGCAGTAGGATGGTGGACAGTCGTCCACGCAGTAGGATGGTGGACAGTCGTCCACGCAGTAGGATCCTGGATTGTTTGTTCACGCAAGAAAAATACTGGACAGTTGTCCACGCAGTAAGATACCGGCACGCAGTAAGATACCGGATAGTTATCCACGCAGTAAGATGGTGAACAATCTCCTCAAGCGAATAAGTCCAACTAAGTGAGAAGTAGAAGATTCCACAGCGAGATAGTGGATAGTTAAACAAGGAAGAGTCAATGCAGCCAAAAATGTAAAATTACATGCAGCATGAAAGTGACTTGTTTTCCACACAGCGAGAAATAGAAGTTTTTAAACACAGCAAGGAAACGGATAGTTTTTTCCACAGCAAGGAAGTGGATACATTTCACCCAGCGAGAAGTGGACAGTTTTCCACACAGCAAGGAAGTGGATAAAACCCTCTAGATCAAGAAAATGGAAAGTTTCAATGCAGCAAGGAAAGGGTAAGTACCAAAAAATCTCTAAATCAAGATCTCATTTCTTTTTCCCATTTTTCTTTGTAGCTTCCCGCCCATCGGCGACACAAGCCGCTAACGGGCCCTCCAAATCAAATAACCAGGCCCCTCTCTCATGCCAGCCGCCAAGCTCGGCACTTCTTGGGGGGTATTTAGCATGCGGCTGTCCTATAGTTTCTAGCTTTTGGGGGGTACTGTGGGTTTGGGCCAAAGTCCGAGATCGAATCCCTCCCCCCGGACAGCACGCCAAATACGCAATTAACTTTACTCTATAAATTATATGTTAGTGTGAACTAGTGAAATGCTGTCTTACTAAACAAGGTTCAGGAGGAACATGTCAGATAATTGACACAGGTGGAGAGTACTCAGCCAATCAACAAAAGAGGTATATATACGAAGCCGTCTTACCTCCATTTTGTTGAGTTTTCCCAGCATCCCGCCACCACCCCTTCTCCACATTTTGCTCTTTTTTTTCCTTTTTAAGTTCTAAACTACTTACATACGGGGGTTACTCTGGGTTTGGGCCAAAGTCCGAGCTCGAAGCCCTCCCCCCGGACAGCATGCCAAATACGCAATTAAATTTACTCTATAAATTATATGTAAGTGTGAACTAGTGAAAAATGTGTCATGGTGGGGCCAGTCAAGGAAGAGGAGATAAATATCTATCTGCAGCTTAAAACTTTATTTAACACAACACAGCAGAGGCAATCCATAAGGAAGTGAATAACTTGACAACTTAACACATAACAAAAAGACAATACCAGACCCTAAACTGAAAGCCTAAGGTAAACAAGGAAGGAAAAAATACCTACATCATCAAAATGAGTTACCAAGAAAAAAAAAAAAACTTGCAATGGGAACAAATGAAACAGGAAGGGTTTTATCCGAAAATTATATATTTTTTTCATTGTGTTTTTGAAAAATGTCACACTCAGATGACAATGTTGTCAAAACGATTCCCTTACACGCGGATCTGTGAAAATGACTAAAAATGCTTTATTATGCCAAGCCAGTAGTTGGCAAGGTCAGATTTGGAATTAGTTGGTGATTTTAGAATTTGCTGTGTGTAAATGCATCTCCACTGCCTGTAGTAGTGGTAGTGTAAGTCTTTGCTGGAGAATTGTCAATAAACTAAGTAGACTATCTTGAGCAGCACAAACACAGTCCTGTAGTGCTCTGTTGTTGATTTGGTTGTACTTGGGCATGCCTATAGATGGAAGACGTAATACCCATGCGCGGGATGTCACTGTTCCCTTTCGAGGGAACTCACACTGCGTCTACAACAATTTGGGGATGATCCCTTAGCAACAGCACGTCTGAAGCATGAATGAAAACGGTAACACTTTACAATAAGGGTGCACTAATATGCATTAATTCATGCTTAACTAATGCACAGATAATAATGAATTAGTGTTACTAATTGTTACCTAAACCATTTATTAATGATTACTGCATCAGCAACTAATGAAGATTCTACATGATTAATAGATTAAGTAATAGTTAAATTGTTATAGTTAAATGTGTCATAATGTATTAATTCCTTAATAACATATTATATGAACTAATAATGCATATTAATATGTTATTACCACAATGGGTCAAAGCCATGCTTCCAGCAGAAGAGTGTAACATGGCCCGTGGATATTTTGTTCATAATGATGTGTTGTTGAGGAAGTGGATTCCTCACAAGGATTTTGTTGGAGATCCTGTTTTTCAAGTAGTGGTTCCATCTAAATTTCGACAAATGATGATTGAAATTGCGCATGATCAATCAGGTCATCAGGGAGTGCGCAAGACTTACGATCGGTTGTTGCGTTATTTCTTTTGGCCACGCTTAAAACGAGACATCTCTGCTTACATTAAGACATGTAAAATCTGCCAATTAACGAGTAAACCGAACCAGGTTTTGAAACCTGCTCCTTTGAAAACAATTGCAGCCACTGGTGAACCTTTTGAACATCTTATTGTCGATTGTGTTGGGCCACTTCCTTGCTCGAAGTCCAGTAGCACTTATTTGTTTACAGTGATGTGTTTGAACACACGATTTCCTGCGGCATATCCACTGCGTACTATTTCGTCTCGTTCTATTGTGAAAGCTTTAACCCAATTTATATCGGTCTTTGGAATTCCAAAAATCGTCCAAAGTGATCAGTGTTCAAACCTTACTTCTCATCTCTTTCAGCAAGTGTTAAAACAGCTGCACATAATCAATCCACTGCGTATCATGCACAAAGTCAGGGTGCGTTAGAGAGATTCTATCAGTCGTTAAAGTCACTTCTCCGTGCGTACTGTGTGCAGTTGGATAGAGATTGGGAAGAGGGTTTACCATGGATGATGCTAGCCGCACGCGAAGTAGTACAAGAAAGTATGGGTTTTAGCCCTAATGACTTGGTTTTTGGTCATAAAGTTTGTGGACTTTTGTCTGTGTTTCAGGAGTTTGGTAAAGCTCCAGAGCCTCCTAAGAATTTGGCGTCATACATTTTAGGTTTTAAAAACAGATTGACTCAGGCTAGGGAACTAGCAAAGGTAAATCTCGAAAAACATCAGAAAAACATGAAGCGATTGTATGATCGTACGGTTGAGCATCAAGTTTTTGAACCAGGCGATCAAGTTTTGGTGTTGCGGCCTGTGGTATCTTCTCCTTTTGAAGCTAAATTTGATGGCCCATTTGTTGTACAACGTAAACTGACTGATAAAAATTATGACATTGTTATGCCATCGCGGAAAAAGTCAGTTAAACGGTGCCATGTAAATATTTTAAAACCTACTATGAAAATGAGGCTAACCCTGTGGAAAAAGTGACGTCTTTGCATCCAGCATTTTCAGCCGTTTCCATCGGTGGGGGTAATGTGAGTTTAGTGGGTGAGGAAGAGGAGACCATTTCGCCCGATGATTGTGTGTTCCGTGGTCGATTGAATAATTCAGAGTCATTGCAGAACTTAGAGTTTACGCTCCATTTATCTCCTGTAAGATGCCAGGAGTTATGTGATTTGTTGCGTAGTTTTCCTGAATTGTTTGGTGACACGCCGTCTCGTACTGATTGGGTGGAACATGACATTGATGTGGGGACGTGAAACCTGTTAAACAACGTTTTTTTATCGTGTTGCGCCTGAGAAAAAGAAGTAATGAGGAAGGAAATTGAGTATATGCAGGATCACAATATTGGTACCTTCGCTCGGAATGGGCTTCTCCATGTATTTTAGTTGGAAAGTACTGTGAGATTTTGTACAGACTTTCGTAAAGTTAATAGCTTAACAAAACCAGATTGTTTCCCTTTGCCCCGCATTGAAGACTGCGTAGACCAGGTCGGATCAGCTAAGTTCGTCAGTAAGTTTGACTTGCTGAAAGGTTACTGGCAAGTGCCTTTAACCAAGAGAGCACAAGAAATCTCCTCTTTTGTTACCCCATCAGGGTTATATTCTTACCAGGTTATGAGTTTTGGCCTGCGAAATGCTCCTGCGACTTTTCAACGCCTCATGAACCGAGTAATTTTGGGTCTGGAGGGTTGTGCCGTCTATTTAGACGATTTGGTTGTTTTTAGTGATAGTTGGGAGACTCACTTAAAGTGCCTTTATTCAGTGTTGAAACGTTTGTCGGATGCGCAGCTTACAGTGAACTTAGCGAAATGAGAGAACTTTCACATTGCACGTTGATGCCAGTAACGTGGGCACTGGAGCTGTCCTTCAGAAGTCTGATGCTGATGGAGTAGATCATCCTGTTAGTTTCTTTTCGAGGAAGTTTATTTCTTACCAGCGTAATTACTCAGTAGTTGAAAAAGAAGCGTTAGCTCTTATTTGGGCCCTGCAGCATTTTTTGGTGTATTTAAATTCCAGCGCACCTATTATTATATATACGGATCATAATCCCTTAACCTTTTTAAATTCTTTGCAGTGTCCAAATCAAAGGTTGGTCCGATGGTCTCTGTTTTTGCAGTCCTTTTGCCTGGATATCCGACATGTCCGGGGTTCAGAAAATTTTTAGGAGCTGTCTCTGGTCCCAAATCAAGCATCTCATCACTTGACTTTTTTGTGTTTTGATGTTTCGTTACAGGGAACTTTTGTGGGAGTCCCTATCTTATGGGGAGGGGTGTGACGACCTCTGCTGTTGGTTTTGGGTATTGCTGTTTGGTACCTGCTTCTACAAATTATCAGTCAATCGGATACACCTGGTACCAGTGCTTCAGGCGCTCCTTTAAGGAGTTTCTCCAGTTCAGTTGAGGAAGGCGTCTTGGGAAGCTCTTTGAGGACTTTGAAGACTTTGGAACTTTGGTTTTGGACTTTGTTTGGATTTGGCTTTTGCTTATGTTTGGTTTGATTGTTTGCTGCACTAATTCTTCAACATTACATTACATTTCCAACCATGCACTTTGCCTTACACACTGATGTTACTGATAGAGACAGAAACACTGTTATTTTCTTTAATTAATTTAATTGTATTTTCAATGTCACTTTAATTTAGTGGTAATTAAACATTACTTTTGAGCCTAATATTTGGTTGGCGTGTGTCCTTTGTTTTTGTTGCCTCCCTTGAGCCAGGGGTCGTAACACATTTCAACTTCCAGTTGTCTGCTTTAATTAATCATTAGCTAATGATTTACAAAGGTGTCATTATGTTATGACTTTACTTGTTGGGGCACATGACTATTAATGCGTGGAAGCCCGCGCTGTGGTTTCTTCCCCCAGGGTGGAGAACCCAATGCTCTAGTGGTCTGATTCTGAGGAATCAGACGTGCTCAGCACCAATGCGGGTGACGTTAAAGCCCCGAACACAGCGCTTCATTCATAATATAAGGCTGCTCGGGCAGCTCTCGAGGGGGCTGCCTGTAGCAAGCCGATGTTCTAGCCTGCTTCCCCGTGTGGAAGCCCGTGCTGTTGCATCTTCCCCGGGGTGGAGAACCAGATGCTTGAGCTGACTGTTTCTGAGGAATTAGACGTGCTCAGCGTCGAGAGTGAAGTAGTAACGAGGTTTCACCACTTCATAATGCAGGGCTCGATATCGCATTGCAGAGGCAGTGCATAGATTACGGGTCCGCAATAACAGTGAACACGTGTGGCATGCACAGTCAGCACATGAGGGTGCTGGCTATGTTCATTGAGAAATATCTCGATGCGTACAGCCGTGCGCTTTTCGGATGTTTCAGCCTCGCGCCCGCAGACTTTGATCTCGAGGGATGAAAGTCTAATTTATTGTGAACGGATCAAATCTTGCTTTTGCCGAGGCAGCGTGTAGATTACGAGTGGCTACATTTTTAATTCTGAGGAATTAAAATGGAATATTATCTGACTTTGAGAAGTTAGATAATTTTATTCAGCCTATCATTCAGACCATGTTCACTTGATGGGTGATTATGGTGGTATTTAATTCTGAGGAATTAAATGGGATATTATCTGACTTTGAGGAGTTAGATATTATCAGCCTATCATCCAAACCGTGTTTCACTTGTTTGTATATTCATCTAAGATGGGAGCATGACATGCATGAGCAGTTTCCTGAGGGGGCTCCATCCGCCTCTAGAAAGACTTGCGGTTGGCAGCGAATGCAACTGCTTCCTGCCGGTCAGCTGCTTCAGGGGGTCGGAAACAAGGGTTGTTGACACCCTTAGCAGATTATCATCAGCGCTTGGGTATGCCTTCCGAACATATCTGCATGGACCCTGCTGTAGAAAAGGGATACAGACTGCAGTGTGGTTACTCTCCCCTGAAGTTCAACAGGGTGGTCTGAAATGCATTGCTCCCAGACCAGGTTCAGGTAAGGGAACAGGAAGTTCAGTAAGGAGGCCATAGAACGTGTTCCTCCACCAGACAGGGAGTCTGGGTTCGCAGATCCCTTCGAGGCAAAGAACCTGACCCTTAAAGTGGCCTTTCTCCTTGCTATCACTTCTCTGAGGAGGGTGGGGGACCTTCAGGCCTTGGCGATTATGCCGACTTGCCTGGAGTATGCCCCTGGCGGAGTTAAGGATGTCTTACATCCAAAACCGGGCTATGTGCCCAAGGTGCCATCGAGCATGGCATGGTCAGTGGTTCTTCAGACATTCCATCCTCCTCTTTGGCCCTCCTTTCTGGAGTCCCGCTTCATGAGATCTGCGAGGCAGCTGGGTGGGTCACCCCGCACACCTTCATAAGATATTACAGTCTGCATCTCCCTGCGACACTGGGCACAAGGGTGCTCATGTCCTAAGTGTGCCTGGATTCCAGCTTCACATTGGGACCGGCGTGAGCCACGGTGTGGCATAGAGGGTATTCGTTCTCCAAAGTGTCGTAGACGCAGTGCAAGTTCCCTCAAAAGGGAACATCTCGGGTTACGACTGTAATCTTTGTTCCCTGAGAAAGGGAACAAGACACTGCGTCTCGTCGTCACAACTTGTCATGCCTGGAGTGCCTGCTTCATCGCCAAGCTGTCTGTACTATGTGCCGGCCTCCCCTTTGTAGCTTCTGTGTATGCCATCACATACTGTCATGACACAACACCAATCAGGATTGGATTCGTTTTCATTCATGCTTCAGATGCGCTGTTGCTAAGGGATCATCCCCAAAGTGTTGTAGACGCAGTGTCTCGTTCCCTTTCTCAGGGAACAAGGGTTACAGGGTTAGAGAAAGGGTTCGAGAAAATTGTGACGTTGTCCAGCTAATTTCAATTGTCATATAGTGACAATGTAGACAGATCAATTATATAGTTGAAAATGTAGTGTCCCCAACTGAGCATGCCAAAAGCCAAAGGTGACCGTGGCAAGGAACCAAAACTCCTTCAGAGCCAGAATGGAAAAAAAAAACCTTGGGAGAAAACAGGCTCAGTCGGGATGCCAGTTCTCCTCTGGCTAACGAACAAACACTGTATGATGTTGTGTCGATGCGGCATTTATGGGGGAAATTGACACAAATTTAATTTAATTGACTTTGACTCTGCAGACATTTCAGGGATGTGTTGGTCATGTCAAGGTCATTTTTTTCCCCCTCCTATTACATCATTGATCAGTATATTTGAGAGCTGTTGTTTGCTGGGCCTGGTGTCAATACAAGCTTTTCTTTGACTAACAAGGAAGTTTTCAGCTCTGAAACTTACAGGACATTCTTATATTACCATATATCACAGGCTCAAGGGAAAGTTGATTTCTCAAGTCATCACTCTTTTAAGCGAGCAGGGCAAGCACCTAGTAGAGCATTACAATAATCTAGCCTTGAGATCATGAATGCATGAACTAAATGTTCTGCATTTTGCATTAAAAGCATGTGTCATAATTTAGATATATTTTTAAGATGGTAGAATGCAGTTTTATAGATGCTAGAAATGTGGCTTTCAAATGAAAGATTGGTATCAAAGACCACACCCAGGTTCCTAACTGATGACGAGGACATGACAGAGCAGCCATCAAGTGTTAGACAGTATTCTAGGTTACTACTTGTGTAGTTTTTTTTGTCCAATAATTAACATTTCAGTTTTTTTCTGAGTTAAGTTGAAGGAAATTACTGATTTGTGATCACATTTGCACATCTACATGTATGTATATGTATTTATTTATTACCAAAACTAATTTAAACAAATCTGCAAAACATCATACAACTGCAAAAAACTGCTGCTGTAAATTATTTTTTTTATTTTTAATGCAGAATGCATATCTGTGGTCAATCCTATTATGTTAAGGGGGAGGTTATACATTTTTTGTTTTTGTTTTTTTTGTTTTGATTAATTATGTGATTACCAAGTAACAATAAGTATTTGATTATCTGATTCATCTATTTGGTTCTCATTTATCAGTGACACAGAGAATAATTGCCCTTCTGTCTCCTCCTCTCTGTAACTAATAACTAATCTGCTCTTCAGAGCTGATAACATTACCATTTGCTATCAGACGGACTGTCTGACCATAGCATGACCGGTTTCTCACAGTGAAATCTGACGAAGCCTTTCCTCACCAGTACTGCCCTTGTGCATGTAGAAACTGTGCAATCTTACCAGAAGTGCCTTTCAATGCCATTGCCAACAAATATGCATTTGCCAGAAATTACAGCTACAACATTAGGTAGTAGGAACATTTTATCTGTGGTATTACTTAGAGAAGTTTTAAAGGTAGATAAATGATAGAAAAAGTCTGTAAACCAAATAAAAGGAAATCAGAAGATACTGCCAAATGAATTAAATTTTGAATTAAGATGGTTCTTTCCTTGGTCACTCTGATCAACTGTCAAGTTAACTGCTCTTTTTCAGGGCAATTCATTTATTTTCATTGCCAACATTTCACTCTGACCTTGCTTCATTTTTTTCAGTTTAGTCTTTCAGCAGAATATTGCTTTTAATCTTTTGTCCAAGTTAATATGTTTTTTTCTCTCTGCATTGAATTAGTGAGCCTTTAATGGGCAACAACAGCCGACATGATTAAACTCTGCTGACTGAGGAGCAGATCTGAGGTGCGTTTTCATTGCCATGTGCAATTACATCCACAATGTCCATTTTGTGTTGGCTTCAAAAGAGTATTTTTTACAGACTAATATGTAATAGATTATGTTATTGAAAAAATAGATACATTTATGCATTTTTTTTTTAAATAACACCATTTAGAAATGTTACACCATAACATCCATGATACAGAGCAACTCATTTTAAATACAGGAACAGGACTAACACGAATATGTTTTGAACATAAAATACATTTATAAGTCAGTTTTTGTTTGGTAAAAGTAACTTGTTATATTTTATGCCTTTTTCTAGAATTAGTGCCTTAAATTTTAACCATGAATTGCTATTTGATTGAGCACATGAGCATGTTGCTATTACTGACGTATTTTTATATACAAAAAAAATTATTACAAAGGGGGCATCCACACCTCCATACACCTGGGGCCCATTTAAGAAAGGAGGTTAAGTGAAAACTCTGAGTATGTTAACCTTGAAATCAGGGAAACTGAGTTTTCTATTTCAGAATGGGAGGTATGCCAAACCAGAGAAAGCAGGGAAAGTAAAGCCCATTTCTGAAGATTGAGAGATCGTTCTGAAAATTGTCATGAAATTAAATGTGTTTACAAAGCAGGAATAAACACTGCTTCTGCAGCGACAGTTTGAGAAGGCAGCTGAAAGAATATCTGACTATATCAATGCATGATGTGAAACAAAGAAATATGCCTAATAATTATAGCTTCACAAGAGCTCAAATGAATACACGTTGTTTAAAAGAATTATGAATGCATGTATTATATTTCTATCAATATTTGGCTAGTTGTCAACATAATATAATAATTATTCAAATATATTATGAAAAGTAATTTTAATTAATATAATATAAATATAAAAAATAATTAGCACCAAAAGATGAGCAACCTGGTTGGTTAGCATGGTGATGACCACTGCTAAAAACCAATCCATCTTCTTGAGCCCGAAAAACCAGAGTTTGCTCAAACTAATCTTGAACTTACCTGGGTAGCAACTGAAACCAACTTTGTGCAAAAGGCCACTGGTCAGGAGCATATTTTCTTTGGTAAACCCAGAGTTTCTTTCTGTCTCCTCCTACTTTTTAAAGCATCAGCTGTGTTTAAATACTTCATTTCATCATTTATGCTGCACAAATGCTTTTCTTGATGAGTATTTTGTACAATTAGTATATTTCAAGAACATATCTTAAAGTCATAAAGTAAGTAAGCACATTTTACTTAAAACAAATTATCTGCCAGTGGGGTATGAAAAATAATCCAAATGCAAACGAAAACTATTACTTTTCTTACCCCGCTGATGTCCCAGAGTCCCAGAGTCACAGCCAACACCCACCAACACTAATGCATCGTCACCAGGGGCGTATACCATGAAGCCGGTTTAGCTAGCTAGCCAGATATGTTTAAGCTTAGTTTGTACCAATCCTGGGTTTTAAGTACCATTAAAGTGGTTTGGCTTTTAGCAGTGTTCATCTCCATAGTAACTTACGCTCATAGCTAACCTGCTCTGGAGCAGGTTATGTTCGGGATAAGAGATCGAAACTGAATTTGAACCAATCAACTGTGAGCAAAGTGACTCATCTCTGATGCAATAAAGCCACTCCCCCTGTTTCTCTTGCTCCAAATTAAAGGTCACTACATGATTATATATATATATATATATATATATATATATATGTGTATATATGTGTATATATGTGTATATATGTGTATATGTATGTATATATGTGTATATATATGTATATATATGTATATATATGTATATATATGTATATATATATATATATATATATATATATATATATATATATATATATATATATATATATATATATATATATGCCTATAAATTATAGGTTCACAAAGAGCTCAAATGAATACACGTTGTTTAAAATAATTATGAATGCATGCATGTATTATATTAATAATAGGCTACTTGTCAATTAATATAATAATTATTTGAATATATTATATGTATTAGAAGTAATTATAATTCATATAATATAAATATAATAAATAATTAGCACCAAAAGATGAATTATTTTTCTCTATATACTGCTTTAATTTGGAACAAGAGATACTGGCTTTATTGCATCTTTACTTGCAGCTGATTGGTTCAGTTTGGTTCCTTCGAGGAACTCACACTGCGCCGAACGACGATTTGGGGATGCTCCTAAGCATCAGCGAATCTGAAGTCTGAATGAACACTAGTCCAATCCGATTGGTCGTGCGTGATGACGCCATCGTGACGGCATACCCGAAGTATAAAAGGAGCCGCGCGTAATGGCGGCAGTTATTGCTCTTCAGCATAGCGCTCTCTGTGATTGTCTGTCTATTTACTGTTGTTTGTCCAGTTGTGCAAGTGTGTGAAAGAAGTAGGCGAGAGAAAGCAAGAGAGTTTAAGCAGTGTGTGCATCCGTGTCCCCGCTACATTTCGGGCTCGGATGCACACCTGCTTTGTGTGCAATGCCTGGGTGTTCAGCATGCTCGGGCGGCTCGAGGAGCCGCTTGTGAGCGTTGTGAGAGCTGACACTCAGGCTGCTCCGCCTCGGCTGGCCGTGTTCGATGAGGCCGGTCAGCCTCGTGAGCCCGTGGATCGGTCCCGCATTCGCCGAGGCGGTGCGGCGAGACCGGTCATGGGGCTCACGGATGGACATGTCAGCGAGACTTGGGACTGCTGAGGCATCTTCCCAGTCTTTGTCTGTCAGTTCAGATGTTCTCCTTCCCCGTGTGGAAGCCGCGATGCGGCTTCTTCCCCGGGGCGGAGGACCCGATGCTTGAACGGTCTGATTCTGGGAATTAGACGTGCTCAGCATCGGGGCAGTCGAAGTTATAACGAGAGCTCGCCACTTCTTATATGCAAGACTCAATCTCACGATTGCCGAGGCAGCGTGCAGGTATGGGTCTGCTATTAAGGTGAACACACGCGATCGGTGCACCGTGATACTGTTTGGCTTTTTCTCGGCGATGAAAGCCAATTGTACTATGACGGAGTTGAACCACGTTGCTGAGGCAACGTGTGGTTTATGAGTCCGTATAAATACAATAAAACAGTGTCGTCTGAGGATTATGGCTACATTTAATTCTGAGGAATTAAATAAAATATGATCTGACTTTGAGGAGTTAGATATTCAGCCTATCATTCAGACCATGTTTCACCTTATTGTGGCTGTATTTAATTCCAAGGAATTAAATTAAAATATTATCTGACTTTGAGGAGTTAGATGTATTTTTTATTCAGCCTATCATTCAGACCAGGTGACTTGTCTGGATATTCATCTAGGTGGAGCCCTCCTGAAGTTGATGTCGCTCGCCGCCTTGTGGCCTGCGGGACACATCAGTTTCAGGCAATTGCTTATTCTAGTGTCCGCCCAGCGTGCGGCCCTGTAGAGCTGCTCCTTAGATGAGGCTCCCGCGAAGGGGCAACTGAGGTTGCTTCTTCCGCGGGCGCTCTGGGGAAATCGATGTGGTAATCCCGCCGCCTATGACGCTCGGTCCACATCGATTTCCTCGCGAACGCACGCTGCTCCAGCCGCCTCTGAAAAGACCTGCGGCTGGGCAGCTCGCGCGCCCGACACAGAGGCTCGCTCCCAACTACTCCCGCCGGTCAGCCGCCCAGGGGTTGGGGACGAGGCTCGTAACACCCGACGCCTCTCCCGGTCGGAGCGATCGAGTCGCCTCCTGTGGAGTTTTCGAATCGATGCTGTGCTCCCGCCATCTAGTATGCTTGGGCCACATCGCTTCGCGCACGCTGCTGCACCAGCCGCCTCTAGCAAGACTTGCGGCGGTCCAGCGAACGCAGACGCACACCAAAAATCTTCCTCGATTTCGCCCTGCCGGTTAGCCGCTTCAGGGGTCGGGAGGAGGCTCGGTTGACACCGAGGCCGGCCTCGAGAGGCTGGTTCCCTTAGCAGATTATCTTGGCGCAGGGTTATGCCTCCGGATATATCTGCAGGTTCGGTAATGGAACAGGAAGTTCACTCCCGTTGGTAAGGAGGCCACAGAATGTGCTCCTCCGCCAGACAGGAGTCCGGGTTTTACAGCCGGCACTTCATAGTTCCTAAGAAGGATGGCGAGTTGCGCCCAACTTTAGATCTGAGGTACTTGAATCGTTCTCTGAGGAGATTCAGATTCAAGATGCTTACAGTTCCTCCGTTGTGATTCAGATCCAGTCTGAGGACTGGTCTGTCACGACGGGTCTAAAGAGGACGCATGCTTCCTGTATCCATCCTTCTGTGTCACAGGAAGTTCCTGAGGTTCGCTTTTGGGGCAAAGCGCACAACATCGGGTTCTTCTATACGGCCTAGCCCTTCCCTCGCAAAGTAAGTGGTAGCAGCAGTTCGGCATTGAGGTGTCGCCTTGGGTGCTCTCACTGCTTGGGGTTGAGACTCTACACGCAGTAGCGTGTTGACGCCTTCCCAGAGAACTGTGTTCCTGGGAGTTGTATGGGATTCTACGTTGTGGGCACAATTGTCTCCCGCACGACGACGAGTCCATACGGGCGGTGGTCTCTAAAATGAAGCTAGGCCACAGCATCACTGTGAAGCAGTTTTAAGGACTGCTGGGGTCATTGCGCCCAACAGAATATCTTTTGGCCTGCTGCACGAGACCCTTACAGTGGTGGCTGGAAATCAGGGGTTTTCCTCGAGGAAAACCGTTCTGTATGATCAGGGTAACGCGCAGATGCCTTCGTTCCTAGTCATATGGAAGAAACCTTGGTTTCTGTCCCAGGGGCCAGTGTTGGGAGCATCACGTTGCCGGAAGACCGCTTTCAACGGATGCCTCTCTCACTGGCTGGGACGTGGTCATGGCGGCCGCTGCGAGAGGTCTGTGGAGACCCGGCATTTCTCCTGGCACATTTACTGCCTGGAAATGCTGGCGGTCTACAAAGCTCTGAGGGCTTTTTCCCAGACCTCCGCGGCCACCATGTCCTGATACAGAAGTAAACCAGGTGACTTTCCTTGAGGGGAAATCCATTCTGTATGATCAGGGTAACGCGCAGTGGCCTTCGTTCCCTAGTCATATGGAAGGAACCTTGGTTTCTGTCCCAGGGGCCAGTGTTGGGAGCGTCCTGTTGCCGGAGATCCGTTTCAACAGACGCCCCCTCACTGGTTGGGGCGCGGTCATGGACGGCCGCTTTGTGAGGGGCCTATGGGAGGGCCGTCATTCCTCCTGGCATATAAATTGCCTGGAGATGCTGGCGGTCTACAAAGCTCTCAGGAGCTTTTTCCCGGACCTCCGCGCCAACATGTCCTGGTGCGGACAGACAATACGGCTGTCGTAGCGTACCTCAATCATCAGGAGGGTTCAGGTCGCGCCCTCTGTGCAGACTGGCGCATCTAATCCTCCGGTGGTCCCAAGGGAAACTGTTGTCCATCAGGGCAATGTATGTCCCGGGGGTCCAAAATCAGGGAGCAGACATCCTGTTGAGGCAGGGGCTGAGGCCCGGGGAGTGGCGACTCCACCCAGATGTGGTGGAGGCCATGTGCAAGAGGTTCGGCCCAGTGGAAGTGGACCTATTTGCGTCTCGAGACGCCCCACTGTCCACTGTGGTTCTCCTCACGCATCCAGCCCCGCTGGGGTTGGATGCCAGGGTTCAGACGCGGCCGAGGCTGCGTCTGTACGCATTTCCCCCGATTGCTCTGCTCCCGGGAGTCCTGGAGAGGGTCCGTCGACAAGGGGTCAGCCTACTTCTGGTAGCACCCTGTTGGCCGACTCATGGTTCTCGGATATCATAGCTCTGCTGGCAGGTCATCTGTGGCAGATTCCTCTGAGGAGGGATCTCCTGTCTCGGCGGCGGGCGCAATATTTCACCCCGGCCCGAGATTTGGAACCTTTGGGTCTGGTACCTAGAGGCTGGTCTGTCGGCAGAGGTGGTAGAGACGTTACTCAGTTCCAGGGCTCCGTCTACAAGGAGACTGTACAGCCTCAAGTGGAATGTATTTTCCACTTGGTGCAGGGAGCGTGAGGTGGACCCAGTTAACTGCCCGGTGGCTTCAGTGCTGGAGTTCCTCCAAGATCGCTTCTCTGCGGGTCTAACCCCGTCCACACTCAAGGTGTACGTGGCTGCCATTACGGCTTTCCACACTCCTACGGGTGATGGGCCTTTGGGTAGGCACCGGCTGGTTGTACAGTTCCTCCGTGGGGTTCGGAGGATGAGGCCTGTGGCTCAATCCAGAGTTCCAACATGGGATCTGGCAGTGGTTCTCGGAGGGCTGGCTGAGGCCCCCTTCGAGCCATTGGAGTCGGCTGAACCAAAGAACCTGACCCTTAAGGTGGCTTTTCTCCTCGCCATTACCTCTCTGAGGAGAGTGGGTGATCTCCAGTCCTTGGCGGTAACGCCGACTTGCCTGGAGTTTGCCCGGGTGGAGTAAAGCCATCTTACACCCTAGGCCAGGCTACGTGCCTAAGGTCCCATCAAGGGTGGTCAGGTCTTTGGTTCTGCAGGCATTTCATCCTCCGCCTCACGTGACGGCGGAAGAAGGAGACTTCACCTGCTCTGCCCGGTTAGGGCGCTTAGAGTGTATTTGGCGAAGTCGGCACAGTGGAGGAGATCTCAACAACTGTTGGTGTGTTTCGCTCACCCAAGAAAGGGTTGCCTGCGTCTACTCAGACAATCAGTAGCTGGATTGTCCAGGCGATAACCATGGCCTATCAGGTGTGCAGTTTGCCTTCACCTATGGCCGTGAGGGCACATTCCACCAGAGGCATGGCCTCTTCGGTGGCCCTCCTTTCTGGGGTCCCCTTGCAGGATATCTGCGAGGCGGCTGGGTGGGCTACCCCACACACCTTCATCAGGTTTTAAAGCCTGCATCTCCCTACGACGCCTGGCGCTAGGGTGCTCCAGTCCTAGTTGTGCCCGGTCTCCGGCTTCACACTAGGGCAGGCGCTACCTCGGTGTGGCCTAGTGGGTACTGTTTCAAATCGTCGTTCCGACGCAGTGTGAGTTCCTCGAAAGGGAACGGCTCGGGTTAGGTATATAACCCTTGTTCCTGAGAAAGGGAACGAGCACTGCGTCCGGCCGCCACACCTCGGCACGCCTGGAGCGCATGCTTCAGAGCAATAGCTGCCGCCATTACGCCGCCGGCTCCCTTTATACTTCCGGTATGCCGTCCACGATGACGCCATCACGCACGACCAATCGGATTGGACTAGTGTTCATTCAGACTTCAGATTCGCTGATGCTTAGGAGCATCCCCAAATCGTCGTTCGACGCAGTGCTCGCTTCCTTTCTCAGGGAACAAGGGTTATATACCTAACCCGAGCCGCTTTGGCGATCTCTAACCCAGAATAAAACCTGCTCCAGAGCAGATTAGCAGTGTAGTGTAAATTACCATGGTGATGAACACTGCTAAAAACAATCCATCTTCTTGAGCCCAAAAGCAATCAATTAATCTGAAGGGAAGCTGTGGTGTTACACAGCAGCAGAGGCTTGCTTGCGTCCATTTTCAAGAAGTACACATTTCCATGTCCTTTTCATGTTTTTCCCAAAGTAGGCAATTTGCTAGCATATGCATATAGGCAAATCCAGATTTAACAAGTTAATTTGCATCTGGATTGCACATTTTCATACGCAATTTATTACCCCGTCCGACTCATTTCCACAAACGAGACAAACATGGAAGTGTTCTTCGTGTCGTTACTGTAACACTTGCATGTAAAATCAGCAGCGAAGCATCATGAAACTGCTCAATATACATTTTCTCACAGTGATCGTGAACATAGTGGACACAATTCTGAATAAGACCTACATTAAACAAAATAGTATGTTTTCTTTCAATTCTCATCACATCACTATAATGCAAAGAAACTGTAACTCAAGTGACCCATATTTTACATATTGTTGTATAAATTGTATACAGAAAGGAAAGAACACACATATCTAAAATGGCGCAGTGACACGCTCAGCAGGTGCGAGAGCATACAGCACGTATGGCAATTGCACTCATTTCGTCATAAATCATAAGCAGTGTCTCAGCACAAGCTGTTTCAGATTCCTGCAGTGTGACATCACACTGCAAAGGCCCCGCCATGAGTGTTGATGGACACTGCCATTTTAGCGTAGACCCGCCCTCAGAGAGCTGTACACAGTCATCCATGTTTATCTCCTCACCAGAGCATTAACAGCAGCATTCAAGTAAGAGATGTGTTCTTATTAAAGCTACTAAAGTTCAGTTAGTCATGAGCATTGAGTGATTTTCTGTTGTTCGGTTCATATTTACAGCAGATTGAGCAATACTGTATTAAACTGTTTTAACTTTAGTAACGACAGATGGATCTAATATACACACAAGATTTCTGTAACTGCATACGTGCAGGCACAACCAACTGTTTTCGTAACGCTTTAGATTACGGCCCGGAAAGTACTGCATAATTAAAGTGAATTTACAGCATAACTTTCTGTAATTATAGTGTAACTATAAAGTAAGTATGTGTAAGTATATGGGAACAATATGTAATATAGGGGGAATAAAGTGGTAACTATCAGGAAAATTAACAAATTATTTATACTGTAAGTATTTTTTAATTAAGGGGTAATTATCTGTGTAGTTACAGGGTAAGTACGAATCTGCGGGCCGTAAATTAAAGTGGCTCTTGTTCTCCTCTTGTTTCATGTAGTTACAGGGTAAGTACGAATCTGCGGTCAGAAATTAAAGTGGCTCTTGTTCCCCTCTTGTTTCATGTAGTTACAGGGTAAGTACGAATCTGCGGGCTGTAAATTAAAGTGGTTCTTGTTCCCCTCTTGTTTCATGTAGTTACAGGGTAAGTACGAATCTGCGGATTGTAAATTAAAGTGGTTCTTGTTCCCCTCTTGTTTCATGTAGTTACAGGGTAAGTATGAATCTGCGGGCTGTAAATTAAAGTGGCTCTTGTTCCCCTCTTGTTTCATGTAGTTACAGGGTAACTGATATTACTGATATTACTCGGAAACCTTTATTTAAAAAGTTCACAAAAAAAGTTTTTGTAAAAGTTTTTAAAAACTGATTTACAACACATTAATTTCTCTTGCTTGGCTTCACCTTCCTCTTGTTCCTCTTCTTTTTCGTCCTTGCCACAGATGAATCTTAAGGAATCCCACATGTCTCTAGTAGGCCCTATTCTGTATAATGTAACTGTTACAATACAGTGCGCACAGAAATATCCTCACCGTTTACCCTCATGCCATCCGAGATGTATACGACTTTATTCTAAATAAAGAATAAAGTCATATACATAAATAAATAAATAATCTCTGCTAATGAAAACATTTGGGTTCCTACGAGTTAAGGCATCAAACAGCAAATACAGCAATAACTACAGTAATCCATAAGATCATAATGGATGAATCAATGTCTTCTGAAGTTAAACTATAAGTGTTTGTAAGAAAAATAACAATATTTTATCATTTTAAAACTGTAGAATATATCGCCCAACCAGAAGTCCTCTGCGTGTGCATGCCAGGGTTGAGTTCACGCTTGACGTAATTGAAGCGTGACGCACGCGCTACCAAAAACTCTGGTCGCGAATGTCGGATGCTGTCGGTTTTTATTTGTTTTAATGCTCACAACAAAATATAAACAATAACATAATTTATGATAATAGCAATTAGAAACAAACAAGACTAGAAGACAAGACTGAGACGCGCGCCGCCAGTTCTCGCGTGTGTTTCAGATGAAACGCGCATGAGGTCATGAAAGCTTGAAGCTGCCTCATGCACGCGCTGGTAACAGCTGATCGGATATGAAAAGATTACTGAATTATGGCAGCGTTTCTTGGTGTACTAATTTTTCTTTTAATAACTAATAATACAAAATTTCAAAAGACATGGATTCCTCTTAAGATCCATCAATGGAAATACCGAAAAGAAAAAGAGGAACAAGAAAAGAAAAGAAAGAGAAATGGACAAAACGTGCCTCTTTCTGTCAGGAGGTTATCATTTGAAATGAAAAGTTTATTTTTAAAAATGAATAAGAAGTGTCATAAATATTTTATGTAAATTAAGTTGCTTTTCAAATGAATATTTCTGTGCTTTTAAGATTGTATTTGTGTTTTTATTGTACTTACCCTGTAACTACATGAAACAAGAGGGAAACAAGAACGGACTTTAATGTACGGCCCGCATATTCGTACCTACCCTGTAACTACATGAAACATGAGGGGAACAAGAGTCACTTTAATTTACGGCCTGCAGATTCGTACTTACCCTGTAACTACATGAAACAAGACGAGAATAAGAAAAGACTTTAATTTACGGCCCGCAGATTCGTACTTACCCTGTAACTACATGAAACAACAATACAATAGGGAACAATACAATACTACATGAAACAACATGGATAATTACACCTTAATTAAAAAATACTTACAGTATAAATAATTTGTTAATTGTCCTGATAGTTACCCCTTTATTTCCCAAATATTACATATTGTTACCATATACCTACAAGTACTTACTTAATAGTTACACTATAATTACCGAAAGTTATTCTGTAAATTCGCTTTAATTATTCAGTACTTTTCGGGCCGTAATCTAAAGCGTTACCCTGTTTTCATTACGGTGTGAGCATTTGGCAGTTTAATCGCAATAACATACGCAAGAGAACTAATAACTACTCACAGATGTGCTGACATCCAGCTATGTGCGCATATGACAGGAGCATGTGTGTGTGTGTTTAAGTTGATAGCGAAAAGGCTTTAAAACACATGCAGATGAAATTTCATGATGAAGAACTCCTATGTCACATGAACATGTCTGCAATAGATATGATCATCACGAGCTGTGAAGGCTCCACCCTCTGGGTGGGGAGCAGCAGCTCATTTGCATTTAAGGGGAAACACACTGAACAGCTCATTTTTGGCATTGGCAATTGAACATGGCATTTTCAACATGGTATATTAAATGATCCGTTAGGAATTTTGATAAAAAAAAATCACAGGCACACTCTGGGGACACCTGAGACTTCTATTACATATTGTAAAAAGGGGCATAATAGGTGCCCTTCAACTAAAATAAACAAAGTTCGGAGTTCACAAGCATGTTGATACACACACTTCTCATTTTATCGTCACAAATAACACATATTTGACTCAAATGACAGAGCTGACAGACAAAAGCAGTAAACTTGTGTATTGGTCAGCTTTACACTTGAAAACAATCCAAACTTAGTTATTAAAGGGTGCAGCATCGACAATACATTTTGGTCCAAAAATAACAAAAACTATGACTTTATTCAGCCCTGTCTTCTCTTCTGTGTTTGTTTGAAATATATCAGTTCTGTGAACTTGAAAGTAAAAGAAAGTGCTAAATACTCAAACTTTAATTTGAGTGAACTCATTTGCTTTATTTAAGTTTGCCCTACTAAAAAAGTACACTGTAAAAAAAAAAAGAGGTCTCCAATTGAACATTTTCTAGTGACTGGTCACATCTAAATTTTTCAGTTGGCCAAATTGAATTTCTGTGAATTAAACTGTATCAATTCACAGAAATTCAATTTGAAAATTGGAGAGGCCTGAATTTTTTACAGTGTAGAGCAGAGGTCTTCAATCCTGCTCCTGGGGACCCACTGTCCTGCAAAGTTTATTTCCAACCTAATCATACCTGCCTGTCTATTTTCAACCAGTGATCCTGAAGAGCTTGATTAGCTTAACCTGTCTTTGATTGGGGTTGGAGCTAAACTCTGCAGGACAGTGGGTCCCCAGGGGTTGAAGACCTCTGGTGTAGAGTATTAGTAGATTCTCTGCTTAAAGGGGTACTTCAGCGCTGGGAAGATGAATCTGTATTTAAACTGGGTCATTAATGTAGTAGAAATGTGAAATTATTTTTTGAATTTGTGCCTTCTAGACTGAGAAAACACAGAAAATGTATTTTTGTCTCATGGGGATGAAATACAACATTTCCCAGAATACACTTCGCTGCCCTACTCTAGGTATGGCTACTGGCTGGATCACTTGCCCACCATGTTCATTTTCATGAAATCAGTTAAGTTAGAGACACTACAATTAAAAACTGAACTTGTCTGTTCAACATAATGTGAGCCTGAGTGTCACGGCCGTCACGGTACAAACGCAGCAGGGGTCAGATTTCATTCATCACATGAGCTTGGGTAACAGCGGGATTCGCGGCCGCATACATTCACAGCACTTGATCAGTCCGGCGCATTTTCAGTTCATGTCTTTGGAAGCTTAACTTTCATAGGAAGTTCATTTGAAAATTTGAAACACTCACTTTGCTCTCCACCGCTCCGTTTACATGAATCTCCGCAGCTCCCCAAGCCGAGCGCTGTGAGTGCAATGTTTAAAACATGCGGAAATAGCGCCCACTGCTGGCTGTAGTCTTTAGCCTCTGGCCAAAAAGGAATTTTTCCAGAAATAAAAAACATAACTCTCTCATCTCAGGGTGATATGAGGGGGGAAAGTACGATAATTTGAATATACTCCCGGGTTTCTACTGATACAAAGCTTAATACTAATCGCTGAAGTAACCCTTTAATTTCTGCTAACGTTTTATTTTGATGCTCCTCAACAGACATTCTACTGAATATAAGTAACTTTGCAACATGTCAACTAATGTCAACTAACTGTCTACTAATAATGAGTATGTAGGTGCAACATTACATATATTCAACAGAATGTCTAAAGGGGACCATCAAAATAAACTGTTTTTATTCAAAACCAACAAAATTTTGGGGGGGATACGTTAGTCTTGGACTTACACTCACCTAAAGGATTATTAGGAACACCTGTTCAATTTCTCATTAATGCAATTATCTAATCAACCAATCACATGACAGTTGCTTCAATGCATTTAGGGGTGTTGTCCTGGTCAAGACAATCTCCTGAACTCCAAACTGAATGTCAGAATGGGAAAGAAAGGTGATTTAAGCAATTTTGAGCGTGGCATGGTTGTTGGTGCCAGACGGGCTGTTCTGAGTATTTCACAATCTGCTCAGTTACTGGGATTTTCACGCACAACCATTTCTAGGGTTTACAAAGAATGGTGTGGAAAGGGAAAAACATCCAGTAAGCGGCATTCATGTGGGCGAAAATGCCTTGTTGATGCTAGAGATCAGAGGAGAATGGGCCGACTGTTTCAAACTGATAGAAGAACAACTTTGACTGAAATAACCACTCGTTACAACCGAGGTATGCTTCAAAGCATTTGTGGAGCCACAACATGCACAACCTTGAGGCGGATGGTCTACAACAGCAGAAGACCCCACCGATTACCAGTCATCTCCACTACAAATAGGAAAAAGAGGCTACAATCTGCACGAGCTCACCAAAATTGGACAGTTGAAGACTGGAAAAATTTTAGCTGTTCTAATGAGTCTCGATTTCTGTTGAGACATTCAGATGTTAGAGTCAGAATTTGGCGTAAACAGAATGAGAACATGGTTCCATCATGCCTTGTTAACACTTTGCAGACTGGTGGTGGTGGTATAATTGTGTGGGGGATGTTTTCTTGGCACACTTTAGGCCCCTTAGTGCCAATTGGACATCATTTAATGCCACGGCCTACCTGAGCATTGTTTCTGACCATGTCCATCCCTTTATGACCACCATGTACCCATCCTCTGATGGCTACTTCCAGCAGGATAATGCACCATGTCACAAAACTCGAATAATTTCAAATTGGTTTCTTGAACATGACTATGAGTTCACTGTACTAAAATGGCCCCCACAGTCACCAGATCTCAACCCAATAGAGCATCTTTGGGATGTGGTGGAACGGGAGCTTCATGCCCTGGATGTGCATCCCACAAATCTCCGTCAACTGCAAGATGCTATCCTATCAATATGGGCCAGAATTTCTAAAGAATGCTTTCAGCACCTTGTTGAATCAATGCCACATAGAATTAAGGCAGTTCTGAAGGCGAAAGGGGGTCAAACACAGTATCAGTATGGTGTTCCTAATAATCCTTAAGGTGAGTGTGTATATGTGTGTGTGTGTGTGTGTGTGTGTATGTATATGTATATGTGTATATGTGTATATGTATATGTATATGTATGTGTATATGTATATGTGTGTGTATATATATATATATATATATATATATATATATATATATATATATATATATATATATATATATTTATTTATTTATTTTTGCTGACAGGTGGTGCTAATTATGCACTGATTCATGCAGCAAATGATTACCCACAGTTCTATGTGGACACACATATGCATGTGACTCATAATTCATCTGTATGTCACACTGTCATGTCTGACAAGGTTTCCCCCTCTTCAACTCACTCTGTCGAACTAATTCAATGACTGGCGTCGTAACTGAATTAATCGGCTCCCTCATTTCCCATGAACTTGCTTGCGTCAGCTGCTAGTGTTCTGAATTAGTCTGTGCAGTCACTCACAGAGCCTCAGTATTGCTCAATGCGTACATATGGCTTCAGTAATAATATTTCAGAAAGAAATAATTGAGCCATCTTTCATCATCTTAATGAGATTTAGGTAAGTGCAATATATTTACACTGCTCTCAGCGGGATCACAGGCAACATTTAGCATACCATCCTTTGAAATAGGCTTCCCGCTTATGCAAAGGTCTCCAGAATGACTCCTACCACATGTGAGAACTTGCGATTTCAGTCTGATTGCCCTGGCTGCCTATTAGTCGTGGGAAGTACTTTTCTGAGCCTCTGTTCTTTGGCAGCTTGCCTAGAGGGGAGCCCTTATGTCTTTGGCAACATTTAGTGAATTCTTTGAGGAGGAGGCGTAGGATGGTGAGATTTATTCTCAGCTCACTTTAGAAGAAAGGATATCTTCATGCAACTCTGAACTCTCTATTTCCACTGCTGTATGATGGAGTTCTGTTTAGCATGTTATAACGTTAAGGTGATAACGACCTGTTTGAAAATTCCTACAGATTTAAATCAAGATAAAATTCTGTTCGCAACAAATTTGTCTTCTGTAATCTGACATACTTCTGAATGACAGGACATTCAGTGAGATAAATTGCATTTTGGGACCAAAGCTTGGCTGGTTTGTTTTAGCATTCTGCCCCAGTAAATGTTAAAATCTTATTTTTCCATTGAGAACCATTCGAAAGAATCTTTGTATACTGATAAAATAATTTTAGTTTTTTATCAAGCAGCATATACATTACATATATTTATATAATAGAAGATATTTTACTAGTATCCAGTTTTTTGAGGGTTTTACCAGCTGAGTCTTATCTTCATATCCACAAGATTTCTTTGGAAGGAGCATACAATTATGTCATGATATTGCTGATTGGCTAATGGCACTTTTTTATTTTAAAGATAAAACACTTTAGCAGACCTATGCATTTAAAACCTACAGTCTTTGTAATCTGGGAGAAAGGACCAAACATGTTGATGACTCTGTGGTGAGGTGGACGAGCGAGAGACGTGGGAGGAGTAAGCAAGATCAGTGCGTGATTGAGATTGAGTGCCACCCGCGAGGCACACCGGTCTTGAGTCCTCTCATGAGGGAGCTCGGAGGCATATGAGAGGGGACCAGGCCTGGATTTTATGTTGTTTTGTTTTTATGTGTGTGCACGGCAGCCGTCCTTGAGGGGCTGCCTGTGTTTTACTTTCAGTTTGTTTATTTGATTAAAGTCACTTAAATGTCCGCTAAGTTCCCACCTCCTTCCCTTAAGAACAAACCGTGTTACATTGTTGTGTATGTGTCTTTTTGTTGTTTTTTGTTTATTTGAAACCGTTGTCAGCCATGCACCTCTAACAAGCAGTCAGATGCTGCCTTTTACAACAGATTCTATATTAATGTGATTTTTCTTCTTTCTTTAAATTAAACTTTGTATTAATAAAATGTTGTACTTTTTATGATACCCACATTTTCTGCCTACATTCTTAAATAAGAGAGTCGAACCTGTGTGACCTAATAACAATCTTTTAGGTGTCATTCATATTTCCCTGGGTAAAATTCCCAGGCGTAGTCAAAATTCTTTGTGTCTGAAACCTTTACCACTCCATCACACCTATAATAAAATCCATAGATATTAAACACTTCAAGCATCACAATGTTAGTTTAAACGTTTAACCTATTATCACCACCACAGTAAAAAGGTATTTTCTGATGTTGAGGTTTGGCTGATTGTAGGCGCCGCTAACGAAACAGGCTACACAATCTAAACAAATAAAAACATTAACATAAAAAACATGCAGGTTGTCTTACACCACAACCTGGTAAGCACTGGTAAGATAATTTAGTCTCATTAGTTCCCTTTCAGTTGGTCATGTTCGACGCACATCAGAATGTGAACCGGAATTGATATTGCATGAGAGCCCTATCACCTTTGAGAGTGTACTAACCGGCCAATTAACATTGATGTGGAGAATTTGCATGCAGCACTCCGCCCCACAACACCGTAATAAATAGGTAGCGCCAGCAAATGCACACTTGTCTTTCATTTTCGAGCTGAGCAGAGTGTTTGCTGATGTTCTCCAGGGAGTGTGACTACAGCCAGTGAGAGAAAGAGAGTTCCTGTGTTGGCGATAAGGTACTTCAGTGGCGGCCTCGAGCTCACGCTATTTTTAGCTGCTGACTTATCAGCTGGTGCGTTGCCGGGCGAGTGTGAGATTGAGCTGTCCGGCTGCACTAAACCCTGCGACAGGGTTTTTCTCTAAAAGTGCGTTTCTGGATGTGGTCATTCCCTATCGCCAGCTGGCGATCATGATCGCTGCGTCGCGTATTTGGGACGTACAACACGCTTAAGCAGCGTTTGTGGATAGTTCATGTTCTCACGTCACCGAGGGTACCCATCCATCTCATCCTCCGCCCATGTCAAGTCTGCAAAGCAGCAGCCTCCACCAAGCAGACAGCAGGGAGCTGAGCACGGACAGGTGGTAAATGGACATGTAAGCGGCCCTGAGACGGGCGACCGGAGGTTTGGATGACTGCTTTTTGGGAGATGGTGACGTCATCGCTCCCTCACCCGGTTTCCCTTTGTTTCTATTCCTCCGTTGGCTCCTTGCGTGGTACCCACATTTTCACCAAAAGAGCAGTTTCCCATTCCTTCAGGTCCCAAGAGGGCAAGGCTGGCGGTGTGCAATGCTATGCCTTGCCACCCTCAGCCCCCTCTCATATCGCCAGCTGGCAGCGCTGTGTGTGTGTGCAGGCCACGCTAAACAAGCCATCTCACACACCACCTGCCCCAACATGGAACCAGGGTGCTACCTTACTTCATCATTCCCAAGAGAAGCGGCGGGTTACGCCCAATCTTGGACCTACGAGTCTTGAATTGGTCCCTTCACAGGCTGCCGTTCAAGACGTTGATGCAGAAACGCATTTTCGAATGCTTCCTTCCCCAAGATTGGTTTGCAGCGATCGACCTGAAAAACGCGTACTTTCATGTCTCAATTCTTCCTCGACACAGACCCTTTCTTCGGTTGGCAGTCATACCAGTACAAAGTCCTACCCTTCAGGCTGGCCCTGTTGCCCCGTGTCTTCACGAAAGTCATGGAGGCGGCATTCTCAACTACCTCAACGACTGGCTCAACTTTGCTCAGTTGAGAGAACTGTTGTGCGAACACAGGGACATGGTGCTCAGCCACCTCAGTCAGTTGGGTCCTCAGGTCAATCCCGAGATGGGCGTGGCAATGCGGCACGTTCCGTAAGGCTGTCACAACGAGTTGCTGTCGTACCCTCACTTGGTGGTCGGACCCTTCATTCCTGAGGGCGTGTGTTCCCTTGGAACAAGTGTCTAGTCATGCTGTGATCTCCACGGATGCCTCCACCACCGGATGAGGGGCCACGTACAACGGGCATGCAATTTCGGGTCTGTGGCCTCAACTGCAGTGTAGGGTTGGGAGACATGGCCCAAAAAAATTATCACGATATAAGTCGATATCGATAATTAGCATGGTAAATGTAAAATCTTTATTTCTTTAAAGTTTAAAGGCATATTTTTGCTCCTGAGTAAAAGATGTAGAAAACAGACAGTTCACTGTGGTTTTAAACTATCCTTTACTGTCAAAGCATGACATTCACTTCCCAACTAGGTGAACAATTTATCAAAACTGAGGTAGATTTATTTATTACTAATAAAATATTATTAATATTAATAGAGTAGAATATTATTAATATAAAATAAATATCCAATGCAATGCAAAGTCAAAGTGCTTTAAAGATAATGTTTGTCAATAAACAAAATACAAAAAAAAAAAAAATTCTAGTCAGCAAGCCAAACCTTATAAATAAATTACATTGACAATATAAAATAAATAAATAAATAAATAAAATAAAAATCTTAACTGTTCTCAGCATTTTTTTTCACTCTATATATCAATAATATAATTATATATACTTAATTGTTTAAGTAGTAAAATAATAAAAACGTGACAGTGGGCTGGCCGGGAGAGAGAGAGTACAAAGTTCAGTAGTTGTGGAACTTCAGTAAGGGCTGTCAAGTCTATTTTATTCACTTTAAACATGAAATTATTTTATTTCTCTTTTGATACAGGTGATGCTGAGTTATTAATACATCAACAAAGATAAAATGATGATACCAATGTATTTTTCCATAAGTCTGATGTTTAAATGAAACAAAAAATTAATTATTATTATTATTATTATTAGTGATTGTAGTTTGGTAAGGTTAGTTTGTTGTAAGTCACCCACTACAACTAACAAGGTGATAAGCCTGTGTGTGAACTGATATTAGGCTAATGTAGATTTACCGCTGTGTTGGGCTCAATGCTATATGGAAGAACTTTGAAGAAGCAAGATAATTTAATAATTATATTATCATGTGGTGAACATATAATAAGCAGTGCACGTCGCTCTGTTTTATCTCAGATTGCAAATAGCCAAAATATCTCCAAACCACAAGTTGAGTGACCTTTCTTCTCAGTGATGTGTGTCCTACGAATTCGTGAGTGCTGAATTTTCTTCACTATCGCTCATTTTTCTCGCTCCACTTCACTCCAATCCTCCAAGCCTGTCAACCACTGTGACTGTCAACAAAACCGCGTGCGGCACCCAGAAGCCAGGTCTGCAAAACGCATGCGCAGCATTACCTATAGCGCATGAGCATTATATAGAGCATTTATCGAACTGTTGTAATTGTTTTATCGAGGAAAATTATTTTGAGATAATTATCATTATCATTATCGCTCAGCCCTACTGCAGTGGCACATCAACTGCCTCGAGTTGCTATCAGTACGTCTTGTGCTGAGCCGCCTCAAAGGGCTGTTGCGAGGCAAGCATATACTGGTCTGTATGGACAGAACTGCGACCGCTGCGTACGTCAATCAGGGTGGTCTATGCTCCCGTCACATGTCGCAACTCACCCGCCATCTCCTCCTATGGAGTCAGAAGCATCTGTGGTCACCGCGTGCCATTCATATCCCAGGCGTGCTCAACCATGCAGCCGACGAACTCTCACGGCAGCATCCACTTCCAGGAGAATGGAGACCATCCCCAGGTGGTCCAACTTATATGGGACCTCTTCGTGATCAAATTTAAATCCGTCTTGAAAGAATTTCGGACTGCATTAACTTCTGGTCTTTTTACAATCGGATCGATATCTGGACAGAGAAAATGAATAAAGTGACCAGGTGCAAAAAGGCTACTAAGCACCAAACTACTATTTTATTTGAAGGGCTGTTGACCTATTGATTACAATAAATAGGTCTAAAAATTATGTTTATTGTGTTTGACTGTTCACAATTACATTTAAAAAGTAGATATAATAGTAACTTAAACATTACTTTCTCTAGTAACTAATTACTTTTGATATACAGTAATTGGTAAAGTAATTAAATTACTTTTAACCCTTTGACACGCATTTATCAAACCCGTGTGATCAATCTAGGCTGGTCCCTGGTGCGTACGATCAAACTGGTGTGATTAGAACGCTCAGAGATCAACTGCCAAATTCAAATTTAAAATCTGCTTTAGCGCGCTGACTGGCGCTGAGCCAAAGACTGAGTGAGTGAGAGACTGACTGAGCTCAGTGTCATTTAATGTTTATTTTAGGTTTTATACACTTCAAATTACATTACACAACCACAAAAATATCAGCAAAAGCTAAATATAGTTTGTAATTTCATACTAATATATATAACAGCAAGATATCAGTGTTGTAAACATATAATGGCCCGTGATAACATTACCGATCAACTAACACAACCATTTTCTACTCTGTTCCCTCACGTGGTGTCACATATATCTGGAGAAGGGGATGATCTTGTGTTGTAAATCCAGCAGGCTCCGACTCCCTGTCAGTGTTGTAAACATATAACTTACGTTAATGTTCACGGCGGCACAGACGCCCACAGCCCGTGATAACTATACCGATTAACTAACGTTAACTAACACAAGAATCATTTTCTACACTGTTCCCTCACGTAATGTCACATAGGGTGAATTCAGGGTGATTGGGACACTTTTCCCAAGTAATCGCAATGCCAAAAAGTGTCCAAACCACCTTGAATTCACCCTATATCAGGAGAAGTGGATGATCTTGTGTTGTAAATCCAGCAGGCTCCGTCAGCGTTGTAAACATAATGGCGGCTCGGATGTATCCCGTGATAACTTTACAGATCAACTAACACAATCATTTTCTACCCTGTTCCCTCACGTAATGTCACATATATCAGGAGAAGTGGATGATCCTGTTTTGTAAATACTAGTGATGTCCGGTTCGCGAACGAATCGTTCTTTTGAACCGGTTCTTTTTAGTGAACCAGTCGAACCAGTTCACCAAATCGGACTGAATCGTTCGAAACAGTTCGCAGCATTAATCCACAAATGTATAAAGTTATTCACTTTTTGACCTGTCTGACTGTCCCTCTGACTTGAAATAAACCAACATCCCAGAGTTATTCAGTTACTCCAACAATACACTGACTTAACCTATTGTAAGAGAGAGAACAGATTGATGATGAGCAGATTGAGCACGTCAGCGAGCAGAAGCTGATGATACTGAGCATGCGTGCAGCGCACACGAACGGACGCACACGGCCTGTCACAGTTCTCGTTCTCGAGTCAAGAATCGGTTGCAATCGGTTGCAGCGGTTTTCGGATCACCAGTACACTGAACCGAGAACTGTTTATTTCGGACATGTCCGATTGGAGAACCGATTAGCTGATACTGACTGAGCATGCGTCAAACGACCAACTGACTGCATGCGTCTCTGAACCGAACGAACATCAACTGATATGAGCGCGCGTCTGTGAAACGACTCTGAGGACATGAACGAGGGGAAAATCTGGCGTATTTATTTAATTACAAAACATAGTAAATGGATCATGGTTTCTGCACTGATGAAGACTAATTTTTATAACTGTAGAACATCCTCGTTTGCACATCACTGCCTGTAAGTGTTTAGATGCTTTAGAAGTAAAACTTGATTGCAATAAACTTAACAGATTATGATGATATTTTATCTGATTGATATTATGATTACTGACTTTATATATTTTAATGTGTAAAGTGTTTGTTTATCCAACCCGCGATAGACTTGACGTCATTACGTCATAGCGAAATGACGTCATTACGTTTGAGCGTAAAAGAACTGGTGAACCGGTTTTTTGATCCGGATCTTTGAAACGATCTGTCCGAAAGAACCGGTTCGCGGAAAAGAACCGAACTTCCTATCACTAGTAAATACCGCAGGCACCGACTCCCTGTCAGTGTTGAAAACATATAATGGCGGCGCCCCGCCCACAACCCGTGATAACTTATCGATCAACAAACATATAATTGATTTGTTTTTATTTTTATTATTTAAACCATAAGGAGTTCACTTGCATGTATTTAATTTAGTCAGTAAGTATTTTGTATAAAAAAATTATACAAAATAAAACATCAAGTTTGATGTGTTACCATGGAAATTAGAACACATGTCATTTTATAATAACGGTCGCGTTAAAAAACTCACGCCAGGCTGCCAGTCTGAATATTTAGAACGTACGTGTGAAAGGGTTAAAAGAATTATCTAGTAACTGTAACTAATTACTAATTTTCAGTAACTTGCCCAACACTGATAATACCTAGAATATCAAAATCAACTGCAGGGAGTAGACCCTTTTCCTATTTAGCACCAAAACTCTGGAATAATCGTCCTAGCCTCATTAGGGAAGCAGACACACTCTGTCAGTTTAAGTCTAGACTACAAACACATTTCTTTAACCTTGCATACACATTATCACATTTATATATTTCACATCCGTTAAAGGAATGTTAGGCTGCATAAATTAGGTCAACTGGAATCGGAACCATAACACTTCCCATAACACCCAATGTACTTTTTACATTGTAAGAATAATCTACGCTATTATTAGTCACTCTGTTTATCAACAAAGATTTTTGTCCAAACAAATACTGTCAAAAATGAGATTGTCCCTCCCCCAATACCAACTGTGAAATGTTGTGAAAGGCTATAAAATCTCCAAAAGAATCTCAAACTTAATAGAAAATTAACAGAATACACCCCCTTTCACGCGATGCATGCAGGTATGCCTAAAATAACAGAATTTTCTTCGGAAGAATGATTCCTAGGCTTCAGAATTAGCTGTTAGCTGGCTGAAACATTAACTGATATGTTCTTGTCAACAGCGATAAAAACTGTGATTAAACTAAATAAATGCTACCTCCAATGCACAATACTTCTTCTTCAAGCAGCCTGCTAGCTTAGCCCACCACATGTCACGCTTTCATTTCTTCTATTTATAGAAGTCATCATCATCGACTTTTAGAGTGCTTTCATCTTTTTTTCTCCTTTTCCTTTTTTTTCTTCTTTTTTTTTTGTATTAACCGCACCAGTGGCTCTCTTTTCATAAAGTGGTTTCCTGCAGCTAGCTGTGTGTCCCCTGCTGTGTCCTTGAGGAGGTCAAGCACCACATTTTTCTTGACTCTTTTTCCTTAGTGGTCAAAAGGTCAATATCTTCTATGTTAAAACAGTTTGTGGATTATACATAGTGGGACATGCACAGGGTGGCATGGCAGGATGACAGGATTTTCAGTGAGATCAATTGTATTTTGGGACCAAAGTTTAGCTGATTTGTTTAGCACTCTGCCACAGTAAATGCTGTAAATACAAGTTCAAATCATATTTTTCCATTAAGGACCATTCAAAATAATCTGTGTATTCTGACAAGGTTTAGGTCTTTTTCAAGCATCATATAAACTACAAATATTTATTTAATAGAAGATAGTTTACCAGTATCCCGTTTTTGGAGGGCTTCACCAGCTGTGTCCTATCTTCATATTCTCAAGATTTCTTTGGAACAGTCACATTTGGCCTGATATCTTGGTGATTTGGTAGTCACTATTCTTTGTAAAGCTGGATTAGAACAATGTGTTTTTAAGTGCCATACAAATAAACTGAAATAATAATAATAATAATAATAATAATAATAAACTTTAATCTGGATTTATTGGTAGGAACATACAATTACTGTATGTCATGAAATTGCTGATTGGCTGATGGCACTTTTTTAATTTAAAGCTAAAACGCTTTAAGCCGAGTTCAGACTGTACGGTTTTCAAACTCGTCGGATCACTGCTCTTTTCACACTGCATGACTATCTGGGGCAGTAGCGGTTTTAGGCGCAGGCGAACCGGGCAGTCGCCGGGCGGCATTTTTCATTACACATGGGGCGGCACCGGCACCGGCACCAGCTGTAAAAAAATCGGCGCGCCGCAAAGCGGTTTTCTATCTATCATTGCACGGAGTGACGGACGCCCTCTGCACACTCTGCAGCTGCAGGCGCACTGTGTGTGAGGGGCGGGGGACAGTCCACCTCTGGATCTCTCCAGAGCGGCAAACTCCCCCCCTTTCTCCTGAAGCTAATACGGAAGTGATTTGAACTGTAGTGTAATTCCTCGACTGGCCGCTATGGACAGGCTCTGCATAATTAAGGGCGTGGCCACTTGAGTGACAGGTGGATTGAGTTTGTCTGATGTCACCTCAGCTATTTATTTTCTATGGTCTCTCAAAGGGAACGGACAAGGGGGGAAACGGGGGATCCACTGTATATAGAGCAATAAAGTCAGTCACACCTCGACTTTCTTCAAATAAATTTTTTCGTTCATAAAATTATAAATATAGGCTACAGGCATATAGTTGCTGCACATTTTTCTGAATTGTGTGAAATGGCTAATACAAATTGGTCTAATTTCACCACAATAGGGTTTTTTTTTCCAACAAATGGTTACAAGTTCAGTTATTATTAATTCCCATCAATTGGGTTAATGTAGGCTATAATATATTCAGGCAAATCAACTGAATAAACTTTTTTCTAATTTTGCCATTTTTTATTGAAAATAGGCCTATGCAATGTCATTCATAATGTAATTAACAAATAAATATTAACAAACTAACAAATGCTAACAAAGCCAGATTTGGCATAAGATTACAGTTTTTTACAATACTTTTAACAAATTTCCTAAACTCTTAACACAGTTAGCACAACATCTGCCTGTGCAGACTATACAATTAACACATTTATTGTTGCTTTGACACAAAATGCATACAGTTAACACAAATTTAAAATGCTTAAACTTCTTTTGCACACAAGCTCAACCAAGACCAAAACAATGGCTTTTTACTGCCAGATTTACCAATGCTTTAACACTGTATGTCAGAACAGATAACACCTTGTTCTAAACCTAACCTTATAGACTAAAGTCAAGGTGAACAGCTGTTCATATCGTGAATTGAAACACAAATATATCCCCTGTATTTTATTCCATTGGTACTGAGAAACAGCCAATTGAAGTTATGCAAATATATAAATCACAGCTGATTCCCATCTAGGAATTGTTCAGGTGTTGGTATTCTTTCAAGCACATGATCATATGGTTTACAGTAAAAGAGGGCCTGTTTGGGCTTCTTTGGGGGCAGAGGAAAGCTCCTAAATGAAGAACAGGAACCTGCTATTGTCATCATGATGACCGCTGATAATGAAATAAAACTGAAGGGCATTCTATAAAGCTACTCTGAGACGGGTCATTCAGTTTCTGTATTGAATTTCTGCAGCAAAAGAAACACAATGCATGCATTTACTAAAAACAACAAAACAAAAATGTAGAGAGTCTTCAAAAGACACACAATCTATGATCAATAAAATGTATCGTCTATTGTGTAAAGGCAGATCTGACACAAAATCCTGCAGTTTCTGTAATTCCATCTAGTGTTTGTGTTTTTATGACATGTGCTGTGATTGACTTACAGTTTTTTACAATCGCTATGACAGTTTTTTCAATACTTTTAACAAATTTCCTAAACTCTTAACACAGTTAGCACAACATCTGTCTGTTTAGGCTATACAATTAACACATTTATTGTTGCTTTGACACAAAATGCATACAGTTAACACAAACTTTAAATGCTTGAACTTCTTTTACACACATGCTCAACCAAGACCAAAACAATGGCTTTTTATTGCCAAATTGACCAGTGCTTTAACACTGATCTCAGAACAGATCACACCTTGTTCTAAACCTAACCTTATAGACTAAAGTCAAGGTGAACAGCTGTTCATATCGTGAATTGAAACACAAATATATCCCCTGTATTTTATTCCATTGGTACTGAGAATCAGCCAATAGAAGTTATGCAAATATATAAATCACAGCTGATTCCCATCTAGGAATTGTTCAGGTGATATTCTTTCAAGCACATGACCATATGCTATACAGTTAAAGATGGCATATTTGGGCTTCTTTGGGGGCAGAGGAAAGCTCCTAAATGAAGAACAGGAACCTGCTATTGTCATCATGATGATCGCTGATAATGAAATAAAACTGAAGGGCATCCCATAAAGCTACTCTGAGACGGGTCATTCAGTTTTTGTATTGAATTTCTGCAGCAAAAATATAGAGAGTCTTCAAAAGACACAGAATCTATGACCAATAAAATGTGCTGTCTATTGTATAAGGGCAGACCTGACACATAAAATCCTGCAGTTTCTGTAATTCCATCAGTGTTAGTGTTTTTATGACATTGTGCTGTGATTGACGTAATGTTCCTGTTGGAAGAGAACATGTGTGAGGGTTTTGGTAGACACAGTGTATTGTGTTAGTGAATTATTGTATTTTGAAAATTAGTGTTGGAGTTTAGTTTACAATGTGTGATTTTGAGCATGAAATTAACCGTTTTGCCAATTGTGTGATGTAGGTGTGTCGGTGCGTTAAGAGTTTAGGAAATTTGTTAAAAGTATTGAAAAAATTGTCATAGCGATTGTAAAAAACTGTAATGTTCACAATGGAAGAGAACATGTGTTAGGGTTTTGGTAGACATAGTGTATTGTGTTGAAAATTAGTGTTGGAGTTTAGTTTACAATGTGTGATTTTGAGCATGAAATTAACCGTTTTGCCAATTGTGTGATGTAGGTGTGTTGGTGCGTTAAGAGTTTAGGAAATTTGTTAAAAGTATTGAAAAAATTGTCATAGGGGCGCTCGAAGGGGTTGTTGCCCGGGTGCAATTCAATGTAAAACCGCCACTGATCTGGGGTAAGTATTCAGTCACTGCTATGTTCACACTGCACGATGGATCGGCGACAGGGGGTTTCACACTGCATGACTGTACAAGAGGAAGAATCGCCCGCAACTCTCTCTCTCTCCGGTGCGCAAACTACGTTTCCCAACATTCCCAACCAAACCCACGTGCGATGTAACAAGTAAATAACACAAGATCACACGTGCGTCAGACTGGAGTTCTTACACGAGACTTGAATTGTTATTAAAAATGATAAACTGCAGAAAGTTTGCACTCCAAATTGTCTGTACGTGGATTTGCAGCGAAAAGGAGGGAAAATAAAAAAGATTATGGTGTTATCCTGCCATGCCACCCTGTGCATGTCCCACTATGTATAATCCACAAATTGTTTTAACATGGAAGATATTGACCTATCACATCAGACAGAGCATTGTAGTGTCACTGAGGAAACATTACACTCATTCACTGCTATAGGAGAGGAAGAATTGGCTAAACTCTTTAATTCATCTAAATCAACAACATGTACGCTTGACCCTATACCGACTAGGCTATTAAAAGAGATGCTACCAGAGGTCATGGATCCTCTTCTTAATATCATTAATTCATCTTTGTCATTAGGATATGTACCGAAAACTTTTAAGTAGGCTATTATTAAACCACTTATTAAAAAAACGCAACTTGATCCTACAGAATTAGTCAATTACAGGCCAATCTCAAATCTACCCGTTCTTTCAAAAATACTTGAAAAGGCAGTGTCTTTACAATTATGTTCCTTTTTAGAAATAAATGGTATCTGTGAGGATTTTCAGTCAGGATTTAGACCATATCATAGTACTGAGAATGCTGCTGTATGTATCTATTTAAATACTGATATTCTGGTATTTAACTTCCCGCTGCCCTGTATCTTGCTCTCTCATTGGCTGTTGGTCATCGCCGATGTAATTTTCAGTCAGAACTCATTTCACACAGCAGGAGTTTGAACCGCCCGACAGGTCCAAATATTTAGAATGCCAAATATCTTGCAGGTGTCGGCAACTCGTCGGTGCATGATTTCGGACATTTGTCAGATATTTCGCAAAACTTGTTGGCGAGGCTAAAATCGGCAGTGTGAACTAGGCATTAGCAAACCTATGCATTTAAAATCTACAGTCTTTGTAATCTGGGAGAAAGGACCAAACATGTTGATGACTTGTTTGAAAGCCACATTTCTAGCATCTGTAAAACCGATTTTTTCCATTTTAGAAATATATCTAAATTATGACATATGCTCTCAATGACAAATGCAGAAAGGTCCTTGAGAAAGGTCAAACAAAATCTCTCTTTATGCCATTCCATGTTAAAGACAGTTTGTAGATTTTTCCACATAGTGGGACAGGCACAGGGTGGCATTGGTCCACCTGACCAGGGGTGGGCAATTCCACTGTCCTGCATAGTTTATCTCCAACCAGGGGCACTGTTGGGGGTGCAGAGTATGCCAGGCATATGGGCCCAGGATGTTAGGGGGCCCAAATCACAACTTGGATTTTTTTTCTTACATACACGAACACTTGAACTAATAATATTGTAGTAAAATAAAATTTAAATCTCTGAATTATAGAAAGGAAGACGTGAACATAAGCATGTTCGTGTCATTTAAAAAAATACAGTGCATGATGTTAACATCACAAAAAAAAAAGAACACAGTGGATGGAAAGGGATGTGTCAAAAGAACTTAATTCAAAATGTCTGTAGTGCAAGCGGTCTTCAGAGTAGGTGCAAAACCACAATTGAAAAATGTAACTTTATTCTCTTCTCATGCCTCCCAATCACGCCTGCAGTTGGTTCAGAATGCTGCACTAGGCTTCTGACTGGAGCTAGGAAATATTCAAGTATTTCACCTATATTAGCTTTTCTTCATTGGTTTCCAATGAATTTTAGAATTCAGTACGAGATTCTACAATTTGTTTTTAAGGGTATAAAATTGCTTGGCATCCCAGCTGTATTTGTGATCTTCTACAGAAACATACATCCTCTAGACCAGGGCTATTCAAATCTTACCCAGGTAGGTGAGTTTGATCAGGGTTGGAGCTAAAATCTGCAGTGCATTGGCCCTCCAGGGTAAAATTTCAATAGCCCTGCTCTAGACCATTAAGATCTTTACAGAGAATTCAAGTAACTATTCTCAAGTCTCGTCTAAAATCAAAAGGAAAAAGGTATTTCTCTGTTGCAGCTCCTCAACTATGGAACAGCCTACCTCTCCATATTAGATCCTGTATCTCTCTCAATGTTTTTAAATCTCACTTGAAGACCAATTTATTCTCACTTGCATTTGAATGTATTTCACTAGTTCACACTTACATATAATTTATAGAGTAAATTTAATTGCGTATGTGGCGTGCTGTCCGGGGGGAGGGCTTCGAGCTTGGACTTTGGCCCGAACCCAGAGTACCCCCGTATGTAAGTGGTTTTTGAACTTACAAAGGAAAAAAAGAGCAAAATGTGGAGAAGGGGTGGTGGAGGGATGCTGGAAAAACTGTCAACAAAATGGAGGTAAGACGGCTTCGTATTTACCTCTTTGTTGATTGGCTGAGTACTCTCCACCTGTGTCAATTATCTGACATGTTCCTCCTGAACCTCGTTTAGTAAAACAGCTTTTAATTTACAGGGATTTTCTTTTTTGTTCTGGAATTTTTTTGGTCCTGGTATGTAAAGCACTTTGGCCATGTGCTGTTTTTAAATGTGCTATATAAATATATTTATTTATTTATTTATTTATTTTCTTTAGAGAAACATTGAATCATTATTCCTGAATGTGGTTGATGCATTAAGAGTGTTCCTTACCAAGCACACAATTGCACAATCACACCCTTTGATGAGATGTTAGAAAAATGGGCAAGCATGAAAACAAGATGTGTTCAAATTTAATTGTGTTTTACCTTTATGTCTATATATATTGTATGTTTTTATATGTTTTTTTCTTGCATTTTAATTCACTGTATTTTTCATTGTTATGAGCTGAAATTCAGGACAACATAAGACTGCCCCTTGACACAGAGCATTCTTAATATCCTCAAAAGTCTTCTCTGTCTCCTCTGTCCACCAAATCAGGTTTGGACAGTTTTTTCTGTGCAAAACATCCTGTACCAATTTGACATTTCGAGAAAGGATCTTATCTGAGACTTTGTCTGTGGCATGGGGCTATTCTCAGTTGCCTGTATTTTTGAACTTGAGGTTTAATAACCCTATGGCCAATCATAAACCCAAAGTACTCAGTTTCTGATTTTGTAAAGTTTTTGTAAATTGTAAAGTTTGAAAGTGATTTGGTTCAGGAAATGTGCTACCAGGATGGTGTGTCCATTAAAACACAGTGGATCCAGTACTCAATCCATACTCATTCATTGTAAATATCAGCATGTGAATCAGGCCATAGTCACATGATTCAGACAGAGTGGAATGGGAATCAGATATAGAGTTGCATGGTTTCTAAACAAAACACAATAAAGAACAAACAGAATCTTAAATACAATTAACACTAGCAATGTTACATTCTGTGCCAAGGCTCCGGAGGGTGTGTCGAGAAATCCCGGAAGCTTTCAGTGAATCGCGTATCAAGGCTTGTATTGCTTTAGACCAATGACATCATTAATGAAGTCTGAAGCCTCACACATTTGATAGGAATTTAATGTTAACAGTAATACTTTTGTAAAATTTACAAACTTTTGTAAATATTTAGACGTTTTAAAGATCTTTGGTATTTTTAAACTTAGTCCTATTTGTTATTTAGAACAGTAAATATGTCAGTGAAAAAAGGCTATGCAAGGGAAAGTCAAGACAACAAAGTACCCTGCTTGTCTTTGCACTTGACTATGTCCAAAAGTGCATGCCATTAAGGTCTCTTTTGAGATCTGCCACCCTCCCCTTCCCTTGAGGTTCTGTGACATAGCATCCTGTACTGTACAGGTGTATAATGGAACACAGAAGTCAAGAATCAGTACGTACCTCAGTTTTGGGGTCACGGTTCGTTATGGGTTCAGTACAATATGGTCACACTTTAGGTTCCAATTCTCACTATTAACTAACTATTAAACATGACTTTGCCTCCTTAAACCCCTAATTGCTGGTTGTTTTTTTATTTTAATTAGTTTATTTATCAGGGACAATGTACAAAATACATTAATCTTACGAAAGATGTTTTGTACCAGAATTAGCTAATGCTAGTTTCCATCTGCAGTCCCGGGCAGGTACACACAATAGTAAAACGTTACATTACCATGACTTTCAGTAGAACTAACAAATACATACAATATAAAAAAAAACAATAATCAGAAAATCATCGCAACCTAAAATATATACTACATAGTCAAAAACATTTTACAATTATAAAATTTAAATGTGCTGATGCTGACACAACTGGTTATCAAGTATGTGCTTCTTTAAGTTTCGAGAGAAGTTATTCTGATCTACAGACAACTTTAGACTGTCTGGGAGCTGATTCCATTGTTTAATGGTTTTAAATGAAAAAGCTGTCTGTGCAAAGGCAGAGGATCTTTTAGGGATAACACAATTTCTGTGAGCAGTGGGCGAGATGTTAGGTCGTCAGTTCAGAATAAAGCTTTATGAATTTTTTCATTGAAGGTGGAGCAATATTATTAACAATTTTAAAAACAGTTCTTAAATTTGTATATCGAATTAAGGAGTCAAAACTTTATATTTTATATTTACTAAGAATATTACAATGATGATAGCGAAGCTTTTCTGTCAAGTACCTTTAACGCCTGATTATAGACCGATCTAAGCGGTTTAAGTGTAGTCTCGTTGGCTTGAGACCAACACGACAAACAGTAAGTGATGTGTGGAGAGATCATGGCATTAAAGTACATAAAAGATGCTTCAATCGTCAAACTATTCCTAATATGTCTAAAAATAGAGATATTATATTTAATAGAATTGCACATTCGTTTAATATGTTTTTTTTAAACTTAGAGTTTGGTCCAAATGGACACCTAGATATTTTATCTCTGTCACGATGTTAATTTTTTGTCCATTAAAATAAATGTTCGGCATATTTGTAACTTTTTTGGACTTGGTAAAAAACATTCCAACAGTTTTTTCAATATTTAGTGTTAAGCAAGAAGATTTCAGCCAATTACTTATTTTGTCCATGGCTGAGGACAATTTAGTGGCCACTTTCTCCATATCCGCTCATGTACACAGATGACAGCATCATCTGCGTACATGATGATCTCTACGCCCTTGCACACAGCTGGTAGATCATTGATGTAAATACTGAACAACAATGGTCCCAGAATTTATCCTTGCGGGACCCCAGTTTTGCAGGACTTCAAGGAGGACACTGCATTTTTACCCTCACACAATGCGTCCGATTTGAAAGATATGATTGTATCCAATGCAATGTCTCCATAGACAGATTATACTTAGAAAGCTTAGACAGGAGGACACAGTGATTTACCGTGTCAAAGGCTTTTCGCAAGTCCAGAAACACGGCACCCACCGTGCCCCCTCTGTTCAAGTTGGCCTTTATATTTTCTACCAGATAGCAGCAGGCTGCGTCGGTGGAATGATTACGTCTAAAACCGAACTGCATAGAGTGCAACAAATTATTACAATCTAAGTGATCGGTTAGCTGCTCTACAATGGCTTTCTCAAGAATTTTAGATGCTACAGGCAATATACTAATAGGTCTGTAGTTGCTTATGTCATTTTTGCTTCCAGATTTATAAATTGGGGATATAACTGCTCTTTTAAAGACACTGGGGAAGATACTTTCATCAATAGATTTATTCACAATATATGTGATAGCTGGTGTTAAAATCTCCCTATGTTTTTTAATGAGAGAGCTATCAAGTCCCCAAAAATCCTTAACTTTTGAATTCGATAAGGATTGTATTATTTTATCTGTTTTAGAATAATCAATGTGTTTATAACACAGAGGCTCATGATCATAAATGGAGAGCTGAGGTGATGAACAGGAATGAGGTAATCCAGAATCATGTTGGATAATTTCATTCACTGAATCAATAAAATAATTATTAAAATGGTTTGAAACTATTTGACCATCCATATTTTCAGCTCTATTGTTCCACTTTTAGTTTGCATCTTCCCAGTTAATTTGTCTATAGTTTGCCAAAGTTGTTTTGAATTGCCCTTTGCTTGTTTAATTATATTCAGATAAAATATTGCTTTTGCTTGTCTTAGCTGTTGAATGTCTTTGTTTCGAAGTCCATTATAGATCAGGCGATCAGTTACGAGTCCTGTTTTATGGGACTTTTTTAATGCTGAATCTCGAGTTTTCATCAACTTCCAAAGATTATCATTTAACCAAGGTAAAGGAATTTTGACTTTAGGCTTTATCTTTTTTCCTTTAGAATATTTAAAAACAAGCTGCTGAAACATCTTTATCAACTCACTAGAAGCTGCATCACTGTCTTTATCATTTACCATTTCAAACCAATTTACCTTTCTTATTTCATTATCAAAATTCTCAACATCTTTCCTGGGGATATAGAGTACAGATTCATTAATATCAATTTTATTTAAATTCCGATAACGCGCTTTTGACGTTTCCTTGCAACTAATGTTAAATTATGATCAGAAAGACCTGTATTATAGACTTTACCAATACGGTCAGCTTTGTTAATAAAGACTAGATCAATAAGTGTTTGAGATGTTTTAGTAATCCGAGTTGCTTTTTCAATCATTTGTGTAAGATAAAATTTTTGAGTAATCTCCTTTAGTTGTTTTCTACCTTTTTTATCGATCCAATTTATATTAAAATCCCCCATGAGAATTATTTATATTATTTGCTGTTGGAGGCCTATACAAAACAAGAACAGCAAATGACATTTCCGGAGACAGCCTAATTTTTATCCCCACACATTCTAAAACATCTCCTACTGATTCCATGTGTACACACTGAAAACTGTCCTTTACATAAATCATTACTCCGCCCCCTTTGCCATGACCACGGTCACGCCTGTAGATGTTATAGCCAGGAATATAAACAGCACTATTTGAAGTGGTAGGTTTTAGCCAAGTCTCAGAAAGACACAAAAAGTCAAGATTGGAATGTGTTAGCAGCTGTTCAAGTTGTTCCTGATTTTGGTACAGCGCTTCTTATATTTAGGTGTCCCCCAAATACACCTTTAGGTTTAACCTTTGGGTCCCAGAGAACTTTGGCATGGTTAACAGTCTGAAATAGTCTGTATCTCTGTTGTTTGGTTACAGCATTTGAAAGACACGGTATGGATAGATGAGACAAGTACACCGATTCACATGTCGCTCCAACTTTCTCCACAGCGCCATTTCGTTTGTTTACCCCAGTATCCGGACAAGATTTATCTGTGCATCGTGTCTGTGCCAAAGCACCCGACAAGTTCTTTTTACGCAATGTTTCAGTACCGCCTGGTGAGAGCACATCTAACTTTCAAAGATTATCATTTAACCAAGGTAAAGGAATTTTGACTTTAGGCTTTATCTTTTTCCTTTAGAATATTTAAAACAAGCTGCTGAAACATCTTTATCAACTCACTAGAAGCTGCATCACTGTCTTTATCATTTACCATTTCAAACCAATTTACCTTTCTTATTTCATTATCAAAATTCTCAACATCTTTCCTGGGGATATAGAGTACAGATTACTTGAAAGCAAACATTGACAGGTTGATCAATGTGTGAGTACCTTGAGAAACTTATGCAGTAGCAAATTCAAAGTGTATCATCTGTGAGCTTTGTTGAAGTTAGATCTAGGAACAGGAGTGGCCTCACCGAGTGAGCGTGGGAGAGCCAGAGACACGAGTCTGATCACTGCCATTATAATGCTTGGAAGAGCCATGACTTTTTTTAATATAACTTTGATTGTATTTGTCTGAAAAGAGAATGTCATATACACCTAGAATGACTTGAAGGAGAGTAAATCATGGGCTAATTTTCATTTTGGGGTGAACTATCTTTTTTTTTTTTTCTGAGCAAAGTTCAGTTTGCTTTCAAGTTGGAATTACTCATGTGGAGAATCATTTCAGTGTGTTTCACTTTCATTGTGTTCAAATAAAAGTGTTTCCATCACAAATGTGTCTAAGTCATTGACTGAAATCATATATGCTTAGTATATGCAGAGATATTGTAATATTGTCACGGGTGACTTTTTCTGGGGCGGAACCATAGTGGCAGAGATTGGTTCCGCCCGGATCAAACACCACCCCTTCCTGGTTCCCTCCCGGTGCCAAAAATTAGGATTAATCGGCGGCAGGTGCACCAATGAACGGCGCGATCCCCGGATTGGATGAAGAGGAAGCAGGAGGAGGATAAAGAGGGCTTCCAGAATTCAGTTGGGAGTCAGTCATTGAAGGCGGTCATACACAGCTGTTGGTTCCAGTTCGGGCTCAAGCCAAACGTGGTGGTAACTGCTTCCAGCCGTTGCAGCGAGAGGATCTGGGCATCTGGGCAAACACGAAGGACCACAAGTGGAGAATATTGTGGACTGAGCGAACAAAGATCTGGAGAACTGCAAAGAGAAAGAAAGAGACGAGGCTGAGTATAATACAGACCGTGTTTTGCATTGTGATTCAAGTGTCAAGTGTGTATTCGATTCTGAGGCGTTACATGCAGGACAGCTTACTGGAAGTGCTGATAAACGAGTCCCTTTGGGAGCGAGAGAGCACAGCGGCCAGGACGCGAGCCGAGCACTGGAAGAGAGAACAGGACAAGAACACGGGTTGATCAATGTGTGAGTACCCTGAGAAACTTATGCAATAGCAAATTCGTCGAACGGTATCATCTGTGAGCTTTGTTGAAGTTGGATCTAGGTACACGAGTGGCCCCACCGCGGAGAGTGAGTGTGGGAGAGCCAGAGACACGAGTCCCTTTGGGAGAGAGAGAGAGCACAGCGGCCAGGACGCGAGCCAAGCACTGGAAGAGAGAACAGGATGAGAATACGGGTTGATCAATGTGTGAGTACCTTGAGAAACTTATGCAGTAGCAAATTCGTCGAAAGTGTATCATCTGTGAGCTTTGTTGAAGTTAGATCTAGGAACAGGAGTGGCCCCATTGCGGAGAGTGAGCGTGGGAGAGCCAGTAGACAGTGAAAGACGCCGGGGTGGCGCAGCAGTGACGTCTCTTGCTGGTCCTTCGCTATAACAGCGCTTCAGCGATTTCCCCGAGAAACTACGTGGGAAAAGTGGTCTCTGGACCTTAAGTGCACTTGGATTGCGTGTGGCGTGCTGTGGGTGAGTCAGTGTCTTGACTGTGAGTGTACACTTGGAATCTGCCGTGGTGTGCTGTGTTGTGTGTGTCGTCACAAAGACCACTTTCCAGGCCGACCCACTCTCTGTGGAGGATACGATCCCGAAGCTGGCGGAGCAACGAGCCCATAAATTCATGCTGTGAACATCACCCTAATCTGTTTCTACGACGATAGTAAGACCGGAGCCAAGTAAGAATCCCATTGAGTAACTGTATTGATACGTGGCTGTGTTGGAGGAAATTGTGTGTGCGCAGTGCCTAAGTGGAGAGGAGGGAAACGCTCACGCACGCTCTGAGCAAACGCGCCTCGGGTGGATACTCTTACCTGCACTTACCTGTGTGGAGTCACCTGGAGAAGCGCTCGATCCAGCCCCGCCGCCGTGGTCAAGCCACCTCCGAGCCACCGTTATCACGAAGCCTGAGACGAGGAGAGAAACAGACGAACCGTGTCTACGAAGTCTGAGTGATATCCATTGAGCGAAGTTATACTTACCTGCATACCAAATGAAAGTCCCAGTGTTGACCCAGATCCAGCGGATGCCCTGGAGGTGCTTACCCAGATACTGACCGGACCATTGACCCAGCTCCAGCGGATGCCCTGTAGGTGCTTACCTTTATACCGCCCGGACCACTGACCCATCCTTAGAGGAAGCCGCCGGACCACGCCCGAGAAAAGAGGTACCCCTGTCACCCCTGATCCCAGTACTTACTGTATATATTCCTGTGCTCAGGAGAAGGAGCGAGCCGTGTTGTGAACGCCTTGAAGGTCCGAACTGGGAAAGAGAGACGAGTAAGCAAACGGAAGGACATTGGAGCCAGACATTGAGTTAAGGAACGAGACGACTTATCTGAGGTTCCCCTGTGACAGAGACAGCAAGCTCCGAGGCGGCGTCCTCACCCATCCAGTGTCCCCCTGGATTTTAGCCCCCTTCACTTCCCCTTCCCCATTTTAAGTAAATTAATAAAGATTTGTTTTAACACCCCACTCCAGTGTCCTTGTTGTGTCTGGTTGTCTGGGGTATCCCTGGGAACCTCCCCGAGGTGGAAATTGAGGGAGGAGCGGTACTCACGTGGTCCACTCCGACCTGTGACAATTGACTGAAATAATGTATGATTATATATAGTAATATTGCTGTTGTAATATGAGGGGAGCGCGGGGCACAACGGGGTTAGTTGTAACACGCATGGTTTAACACTTTCCACACATGCCAGGATGATGAAACTTTGTGTCTTTACTAGTTGCCATATCAACATTATTTCGAGAAAAAAATGTGCCAAAATTAAAAAATCTTTGGAAGATATTACTGAACATTTATTTAACCATAGCAAAAGTAGATGTAAAACATAGTAGGATTTTGCTTTATTTTGATGGTCCCTTTAGTAAGTAGCGTTGCACCTACATGTCCACTAAATCTCATTAGAGTGTTAGTAGAGTTTCAGTAGACTGGTAGGGTTAGAATAAGTTTACATGTAGTTGCAAAGGTACTAATAGTCAGTAGAGTGTCTGTCTGAAAGACAATTAGAATAAAGTGTTAGCAGACATTACGCAGACAGTCTACTAATACTCTAATGAGAGTTAGTTGACATGTAGGTGCAACGTTACTTATAGTCAACAGAATGTTCAGAAGGGACCATCAAAATAGTGTTACCCATAGTAGCATTAGCTTTCCACTCTTCAGCGACAGCGCTGTGTTTCTGTGTGTCTTACTTGGTGTTGTCTGTCCCACAAGCACATAAGCATTATGGCAAGTGAGCAGTTTAGACAGTGTGTGACACACAGTACAGTGCCTCGGTGCTCAGCACGCCTGGGCTGCTCTTTAGGGAGCAGCCTGTGTTGATTGTGGCGACTTGCCGCTGAGGGTGCTGCGCTTGTGGTTGGCCGTTTTTGATGAGGGCGACCAGCTGCTGAGGCAGCGGGGTGGTGCAGATCGTGGGGCTTGCAAATGGATCTGTCTATGGGATTGAGGATTGCCGAGACATCTTCCTTAACCTCGACGGACGATCCGATGTCCTCCTGCCTCTTGCTGCGGCTTCTTCCCACGAGGCGGAGGACCCGGCACTCAGGCTGTCCAACTCAGAGGGGTCGGGCGCTATGAGCACCGAGGCGGAGCCCTAAGCTAAGCTAAACTTAGATTGGCCACAAGAAACAGTGAACCTCCACCCACCCAGTAAGCTGCATGAACGCTTTTTCAGGCGCAGGGCTCAACCTCCACGCTGGGGCCTTCCTTTCTTCCCTGATTTGCACAACGAGGTAAATGAGGGAGAGCAGATAGGACAAATGAAGCCAGCCTGGTCTCATTATTAATCCGTAACTTTCTAAGACACTAAACATAAATTTTTATAAATAAGAGATTCTCCAGCCTGTAATAGCGTGCTAAAGGTATGTTCTGTTAGTACACATAATCAAAATGATCTATAACAATGCAATACTATTACATATAAAAAAACACGTTTTACGCACATAAGTGTGCTGTACCATTCCTGTCGGCTCCACTATAGAAGGCACAGCATTAAGTTTTAATCTCAGTATGTCTGCAAATCCAGCATCGACCTGAGACTTGTTTACAAACGATTCCACAGTGAAATGAAGCGAACACATGTATAATGTCTTCCCCACGTGATCTGGAACTTCATTAAAAATAAAGTTCAACCACACATTCCTAATATTAGGATCCGAAGGAAGCTTATGCAGCAACTGTGTTCTTCCACAACCAGGAATAGCGCAATATCTTCTTTGTCATGTTTATTGCTGCTAGCTAGCACAATCTGAACAGCTCCATGAGTCGGTGGGCAGCGCTACTGAATTAGACATGCTTATTACTCTGTAGAGGTGGTGTTTTGCTACACAATGACGTCAGGGCCTGGTGTCTATAAAAGCTTTTCTTTGACTAACAATGAAGTTTTCAGCTCTGAAACTTACAGGATATTCTTATATTACCATGACCTTTTATATATCAAAAACTCAAGGGAAAGTTGATTTCTCAATTAATCACCCCTTTAAAAAAAAATGAACTGTTGTCTGAGGTCAATTTATGACGTGTGTGGTTGGTTGACTTATGGTTGGTTGACTTATCCACCCGGGATTGATATTGTTATTACCCGCCCAATCGGTGGATATAAGTGTGAACCGTACACACACACACACACACACACACACACACACACACACACACACACACACACACACACACACACACACACACACACACACACACACACACACACACACACACACACACACACACACACACACACACACACACACACACACACACACACACACACACACACACACACACACACACACACACACACACACACACACACACACACACACACACACACACACACACACACACACACACACACACACACACACACGAGGGCGTGCGCTCTTCAAATATCAAGTCAAGAGAGTAAACAACGCAGATTAAGAAAGGAATGTTATTTCACTATTAAAAATTCACCGCCCTGCCGACGGGCCAACGGTAGTAGCCCCTGGAAAACACATAGCCCCAGGATGTTGGGCTGTATGATGATTACGATGTTGTTACGATGTTGGGGGTCAGTACTTCCACCTACGTCACGTGTGACCTTTCCGGTGTGATGACGTAATACGCCGCGAAGAATCATAACACTGAAGTCAAGCATTATGAAATAAAATTTTTCCTTGAAAATGACGTTTCACTATATAAGACCCTATTCCTCAGCTGAGATCACGCAGAGCCCTTTGAAACCCTTTGGAACTGCAATGTTTTGGACCTTCAACCCATTGGTTGCCATTGAAATACGTTACCTATATGGAGAACAATCCTGGAATATTTCCCTAATAAAACTTTTCTTTTCAACTGAAGAAAACAAGACATCTTGGATGAGATGCGGGGTGAGTAAATTATCAGGAAATTTTCATTTTGAAGTGAACTAAAACTTGACTATGAACACACACTAAAGAAACTTGATAAGTCCCCTCCTCTCATATGACATAACTTAAAGGGGCAAAAAACACAACAGCAGTGCAACAGTAAAACACTAATCAGTCAAACAATTCAATTAAATTCAAATATATTTGTATAGCGCTTTTCACAATACACATTGTTTCAAAGCAGCTTTACAGAAAGTGCATTTTATAAATGTACATTGAAAAATGTTAGAAAAAGTTAATCAATCATGTATTATTTTCGGCCGCTATAACAGCGCTGGCGTTGAGTCGTCTCTTCACAGGCGTCGAGTCGTCTCTTCACAGGCGTCGAGTCGTCTCATCACAGGTGTTGGGGCATCTGAAGTCTCCATGAGAGGCTGGATACAAACTGGAGCTGATTTAACTATTTACCTCGGGACTAGTGTCCCAAGATAATAACAGAAAAGCAGATGGGAAATAATTAGCATAGCTGCTGTTCAGAATATTAATGCTTTTGATCCGATTTAACTGTAGTATAAAAGGTAATTATAATGTGAATGCTTGGCTAAAGAGATGCATCTTTAATCTAGTTTTAAACTGGGACAGCGAGTCTGAACCTCGAACAATATCAGGAAGACTATTCCAGAGTTTAGGAGCTAAATGTGAAAATGCCCTCCCTCCTTTAGTGGACTTAGATATCCTAGGAACGACCAGAAGCCTCGAGTTTAGTGATCTTAAAGAGCGATGGATTGTAGGGCGATAGAAGATCCGTTAAATACACTGGAGCTAAACCATTTAGGGCTTTATAGGTCAGTAGCAATACTTTGTAATTGATACGGAACTTAATAGGTAACCAGTGTAGAGATGATAAAATTGGTGTTATATGATCATATTTTCTTGACCTAGTAAGAACTCTAGCAGCTGCGTTTTGGACTAACTGTAGCTTGTTTATTGAGGATGCAGGACAACCAGCTAATAAAGCATTACAGTAATGTAGTCTCGATGTCATGAATGCATGAACTAACTTTTCTGCATCAGAAATAGATAGCATGTTACGTAGCTTAGCAATGTTTCTAAGGTGGAAAAATGCTGTTCTTGTAACATATGAAATATGATTTTCGAAAGACAAGTTGCGGTCTAATATAACACCCAGGTCTTTTACTGTAGTGGATAAAGTGACAGGACGTCCTTCCAAGTTAAAGTTGTATTGTGAGAGGTTTTGTGGGACGTTTTTGGACCAATAAGTAATACCTCTGTTTTATCTGAATTTAATAGCAGAAAATTACACCTCATCCAGTATTTAATATCTTCAACACACGCTGTCAGTTTAGATAATTTAGCGTTTTCATCTGGTCGTGATGAAATATATAATTGAGTGTCATCAGCATAACAGTGGAAACTAATTCCATGTTTTCTTATAATATTACCAAGTGGCAGCATATATATTGAGAATAGCAGAGGGCCTAACACAGATCCTTGCGGCACCCCATAGTCTACTGGCGTTATCTTTGATTTTTCCCCATTTAGACAGACAAAATGGTAGCGGTCTGATAAGTACGATCTAAACCAGTTTAATGCCTTTCCCTGAACACCAGTGTAATTTTGAAGTCGATCTAAGAGTATTTTATGATCTATAGTATCGAACGCAGCACTAAGATCGAGTAGAACTAATATTGAGATACAGCCTTGGTCAGAAGCTAGAAGTAAATCATTTGTGATTTTAACGAGCGCAGTTTCTGTGCTATGGTGTGGTCTGAATCCGGATTGAAATTTTTCATAGATATCATTTTCTTGCAAGAAAGAGCACAATTGAGCAGACACAACTTTTTCTAGTATTTTAGACATAAATGGAAGATTTGAAATGGGTCTGTAATTTGCTAGGTTATTATGATCTAATTGTGGCTTCTTAATGAGAGGTTTTATGACTGCCAACTTGAATATTCTTGGAACATGACCTAAAGATAAAGACGAGTTAATAATATTGAGAAGAGGCTCTTCCACTACAGGTAACAGCTCTTTCAGTAGTTTAGTGGGTATTGGATCTAATAAACATGTTGTTGATTTAGATGCAATGATAAGTTTATTTAGCTCTTCCTGTCCTATAGTTGTAAAACAAATGGATGATAGTAAAGCAGATTGATTCCATGTTGTGTAAAATGTGTAAATCCTAAATGGGTACACTTCAATATATTCACAATGCAATTTAGTATTGGCACAGAATAGAGGTCCAACCTATTTCTGCAGTGTTCACTTGGAGATTTCTCACCACTACTATAGTGAATTCAAATATTATCCCCTGCTGGCTATCCAGCCCCATCAGTGGGTTCATTATAAAGTGAATGACCCCATTAAATCACAGAGAAACTGCTATGCTCCTTTGTTGACCCTCAAGCTTTGATATGATTGATCCCTTAGGACCCAATTTAATTTGATGTCCTGTGTGGCCAGACCACTGTCATCAACCTGTGCTTTATCATTTCAACCACATTAAGAGGCAAAAAGCCTACACTGTATTTGTGTGTGCTAGTTTGATTGCTGATGCCACTCTAGCCATCTGGACATAGTAATGATAAAAAAATGTACACTGTGAATAGCGGTCAGGTTTTTTTTTTTTTTTTAATTGTGAGGAAAAAGTTTAAATGTATTTTTTGTCAGTTTTAAAATATGTTTTCTTGTATCAGTTAAATTGTTTGACACAATTAGTAAGTCATATGAAGGTTGATTTCTGAAGAATGTATATACACTACGGCACATTCCCACCAGTGCTCTGCTATGTTTGGCTCAAAATGTCAATATCCGGCTCAACCAATGGTGTTTCGGGCAGGATCACCCTTTGTCAAACAAAATGGTATTTTGCTTTTGGTACCTCCAGAGGTAGAGAAATTACACACACTTTAGGGTTCATTTTTAGATTTGGTCCTATCATTTAGCTCTTCACTAAACACCCAGAATATTCTATAAAATCATACCTTAAATAATAAAACAAACAGACTAAACCGTTCTCCCTCAGGCACTGTGGTTTTCATCAGTAGTCAAAACATTTCTGAGAACAAATTTTGATCAGTGCAGGGGTTTACATTATCCTCTGCATACTCATCATCCTCTTAGTCTCAAATAAATTATTTGAAACAGATGTAATGGGACAAAAGGGGTGCTTTTTAACTGCGCTTGAATACACCACTCCTATTTTATTTGGGTAAGATCACCTGAGGGTTTGCTGCACAGCTATACACACACGCTGCGCTGCGCACACGCTTTGCCTTTGCGTATACAAATTAATATATACAATACGAACAGAATAAATAAAACATTTCACACCACACAACTGAATATCTCCTTTAGTTACAATATGCAAAGCTATAAGTAATTACCCAGCTATAGTTCACAAAATAAAATGAAAAATACAACAAACACGGGCCAACAAACAAACAAACAAAAACTAAACAAAATATTTACAACAATAATCACAAAACCATAAACTATTTGATAAACAAGGTGGGGAAACCAGTGATCAATTGTCAGGATCAAACAAACAGTAGTAAATAAAAAGATACACAACATGTCAACCCATGCAAAACAATAAAGAGACTTTTAGAATAGACATTTTAGACAAATAGACAAACTGTAGTTAGCCAAACCTGGTTTCAGGATTGCTCAAATAACATGGAAGACTGAAAAAAAAAAGAAAAAGAAAAGATCTCGGAGGCACTGCATTTTATGACGGTTAAGCACCTCCTTTCAGTTTAAGACCCTATTTGTAGCATATTCACAGAAAGGGCAATGTGACCTTTTTAAAAGATTCCACCAATATTTTAAAATGGGACACCACAACCACTTCAACACAATGTTTTCCCAATTTCACACTGATGTCCTAATTTAGAGCCAAGCTGTTCATTTTCATCTGCTTATTAGAGCCAAACAGATGTGTTTGAAGTCATTTATCAAAGAATCAATACTGCAATGAAGTTTCTAATCTAATTGCTGTCACGCCGCTAAAAGCTGTAACAGCACTTTGCATTGGACAGACACAGCAGGGTCCCTGAAAGAAATTATGGTTTATTTCTCTTAAACCCATTGTTAACCCATTGTTGCTGTTTTTAGAGAGCATAAATTGGGATAAAGCTTGAGCTGAGTTCTTTTAAATACTAATTAATTTTGTGTTGCGATGAAACGCTTACTGTCAACATAAAAAAAAACATTATCTTTGTTGGTCACGCCGTGTGAGGTTGTCCATCAATCATGAAGCCAATCCCAAGGCACATTAGCAGCCGATCAAACATCAATGCTGCCTCAAAGCACTCTGTGAGCTGATTTTGATTGCTGACCACATTAAGATGTATGGTAGAACGTGGCATTAGGGACCTGTCCTACATATAACCCATTCATCCATGCCACGTTTGTGCTAGATTTGTCAAGGTCTTTATTATAAATTAGCCACAGTTAAAAAAGCAAAAAAAAAACAAAAAAACAATATTATACATGCTTTACAGACACTGTAAAAAATCCAACCTATGTTTTGTATGACAAATTCAGTTTTTAAAGTGTATTCAACTATTTAACATGAAAAAAGTTGAGATAATTCAAACAAAGAATATAGAATATCCACCATATACAATGCCTACACTAATGCTATTTCATGCATTCTGACTTATTTACACCATTAAAAAGTTGGATTCTCATGCTAAACAAGGCCAAAATGTAAAAAAATTGGTAGGACCTATTACGGAAAGTTTTTTTAAGTATGAAGTATAACGTCATAAAGGGCGGAATTCCTCATGGGCACTTCTCCCAGATGAACGAACTTTGTTCGGGTAATGGAAGCGATTAGCAATGCTGTCATTTTGCTTTTAGACCATGAAATCAACAATGTCACTAAAGAAGTGTGTTTTTGGTTGTGAGGGAAAGATAACTTTGTTCAGCTTCCTAATAAATAGCCCAGCGGTAAGGAAACGTACGTAAAAAAAAGCACAATGTAAACAACATGAATATAAAGTGAATCGAAAGTTATTCAGGGGTAATGTCATGAAGTATTTTGTGTGTCATAGGTGTGTGCCTGTGACTCTTTAGCTCCGCCCAATGCACGCCTCCATGAGTTTGAATGTTTTCGGAAAGAATCGGTACAGCGTATCTGTCTTTTATAAATATGATAAAACTAAAGACTCTTCGGAGATATGAAGAATGCAACACTGCTCTATAGGTATTCCAGATTAACATGACATTGGCAGTGTGGTATGTACCCTTTACGGTTTATGATACTAAACAGCTTGTGACAGAAATTTTCTAGACTATTCAGTCAAGTCAAGTCAACTTTATTTATATAGCGTTTTTAACAATGCAGATTGTTTCAAAGCAGCTTCACAGTGTTAAACAGAAAAATAATGCAACAGAATATATTTAGATTATCATACAGTAACAATGTGGGCTTTAGATCAGTAATTTGGTCTATATGGTTAATTTAGTTTAATAATTCGATTTATTTTGAAATATATTTGAAAAATAGTTTTTCCCCAACTAAGCAAGCCAAGCCAGAGGCGACAGTGGCAAGGAAACCAAAACCCCATCAGGAGACCTAATGGAGAAAAATAAACCTTGGGAGAAAAATAAACCTTGGGAGAAACCAGGCTCAGTCGGGGTGCCAGTTCTCCTCTGGCCAATTAACAAACAGCGTATTATTATTATTCTGGCAATTTTATAGGTCAGAGGTCATAATAGATCTGAATATTCGAAAGATCTGGGGCAACACGCCGGAGACGGGTTTATTGAGGATGATGTATCAATTAAATAATTATTAAAAATAAATTATTTGAAATTTCGGAGTCATTACGCCAGAGACAGGTTTTTATTGATTAAACAATTACTAAAGTGTAATATTCGAAAGATCGGCGGCAACACGCTGGAGACGGGTTGTTTTGAGGATGACATATCGATTTAAAGAATTATTAACTAGGACTATTCAAACAATCGGAGTCATCACGCCGGAGATAGGTTTATTGAGGATGCCGTGTCGATGAGGCAGCTTAAGGGGAGTCTAAATGACACGGTCTTTGCAGACACTTCAGGGTCATGTGTTGGTCACATCTGGGTGCAGGTCCACCGTCTAATCTGGATACAGCCTGGATCCGGCTGACTGCAGTAGACCTCGGGATAAAACAGAGACACTAACATTAGCGTAGATGCCATTCTTCTGATGATGTAACGGGTACATCAGGTGTTATGGGAAGTGTTCCCGGTTCCGGCTGACCTAGATAATGCAGCCTAATAATCATTTAATTGAAAAAAGTGTTTTATGTGTATGCCATAGAAAAGAGATGTGTTTTAGTCTAGATTTAAACTGACAGAGTGTGTCTGCTTCCCGAACAATGCTAGGAAGACTGTTCCAGAGTTTAGGTGCTAAATAGGAAAAGAATCGACCACCTGCTGTTGATTTTGATATTCTAGAAATTATCAGCTGGTCAGAGTTTAGAGACCGCAGTAGACGTGATGGAGTATAATGTGTTAAGTGCTCACTCAAGTAATGGGGAGCTAAACCATTTAGTGCTTTGTAAGTAATAAGCAAGATTTTAAAATGTATGCGATGTTTAATGCAGTGTTAACAGAACCGGGTCAATGTGTTCATACTTCCTGGTTCTAGTAAGAACTCGAGCTGCTGCGTTTTGGACCAGCTGGAGTTTGTTTATTAAGCGAGCAGGGCAACCACCCAGTAGAGCATTACAATAATCTAGCCTTTTAACGGATGTATGAACTGTTCAGCATTTTGCATTGAGAGCATGTGCCGTAATTTAGATATATTTTTAAGATGGTAGAATGCAGTTTTACAGATGGTAGAAACATGGCTTTCAAACGAATGATTGGTATCAAAGAGCACACCCAGGTTCCTAACTGACGACGAGGACTTGACAGAGCAGCCATCGAGGGTTAGACAGTATTCTAGGTTACTACTTGTGGAGCTTTTTTTGTCCAATGATTAAAAATTCTGTTTTTTCTGAATTAAGTTGCAGGAAATTACTGATCATCCAATTTTTTATATCATCTATACATTCCGTTAATCTTGTGAATTGGTTAGTTTCTTCAGGGTGTAAAGAAATTTAGAGCTGAGTATCATCAGCATAACAATGAAATCTAACGCCATGCTTCCTTATAATATATCCCAGTGGTAGCATGTACAGGGTGAAGAGCAATGGCCCTAGCACTGAGCCCTGCGGTACTCCATACTGAACTTGTGATCGGTGTGACATCTCTTCATTTACTGCTACAAATTGATAACGGTCAGATAGGTATGATTTAAACCATGCCAATGCAGGTCCACTAATGCCTACATAATTTTCGAGTCTATTCAAAAGAATGTTGTGGTCGATAGTGTCAAATGCAGCGCTAAGATCGAGTAACACTAATAGAGAGATACAACCACGATCGGATGATAAGAGTAAATCATTTGTAACTCTGATGAGAGCAGCCTCAGTACTATGATACGGTCTAAATCCTGACTGAAAATCCTCACAGATACCATTTCTTTCTAAAAAGGAACATAATTGTGAAGACACTGCCTTTTCAAGTATTTTTGAAAGAAAGGGTAGATTTGAGATTGGCCTGTAATTGACTAATTCTGTAGGATCAAGTTGCGTTTTTTTAATAAGTGGTTTAATAATAGCCAACTTAAAAGTTTTCGCACATATCCTAATGACAAAGATGAATTAATGATATTAAGAAGAGGATCCATGACCTCTGGTAGCATCTCTTTTAATAGCCTAGTCGGTATAGGGTCAAGCATACATGTTGTTGATTTAGATGAATTAAAGAGTTTAGCCAATTCTTCCTCTCCTATAGCAGTGAATGAGTGTAATTTTTCCTCAGTGACACTACGATGCTCTGTCTGATGTGATACTGGTGTAGACAGCTGCATGGTTATAATTTTCTTCCTAATATTGTCAATCTTACACGTAAAGAAGTTCATAAAGTCATTACTGCTGTGCTGTTTACAAACATCAGAAGTTGAAGCTTTATTCTTGGTTAATTTAGCCACTGTATCGAATAAATACCTAGGTTTATGTTTGTTTTCTTCTAAGAGAGTCGAGAAATAAGCAGATCTAGCAGTTTCTGTATGCGATCATACGTGCGATTCCACGAATTACGAAAGACCTCTAGTTTTTCCAGCTGCGCTCCATTTTTCTGGCTGCTGTTTTAAGGGCCTGGGTGTGCTCGTTGTACCACGGCATTGGACTATTATCTTTAATCTTCTTTAATCGCAGGGGAGCGACTGTGTCTAAAGTACTGGAAAAGAGAGAGTCAATAGTTTCTGTTGCAACATCGAGTTCTTCTAAGCCAGCGTTTCTCAAACTGTGTCTAGAGACGTGACAGGTGGGGCACGCCAAACGGGAGTAAATTTTCCTTTTTATGCCTTATATGGTAACGTGAGATCAAATCTTCCGGAATCTGGAGCAAGACCGCGCACTAGAGTAGACTAAAGAGTGACTGCGCGGTGTGTGTGTGTGTGTGTGTTCAATACGTCATCTCAGTTACATTTTTGTATTAATGGTTACAAATGAAATGTTTAACCTTTTGAGTGGTATCCGGTTTGGTCCCATATATAGGATTTTTATTTATGTGCCCCTGAAAGTACTTTCCCACATATGGTATTTAGAATTTTCAGTGACGTGACATCACTGCCAGATTAAAATTGTGCTTTTGCGCGTCGGTTGGCGCTGAGCCAGAAACGGACGCGCTCAGCGCTGTCATATATCACATCTATGCAGTGTTTTCAACCTCATAATGTTTATTTTAGGTTTCAGCCATTTTAATACACATAAACGCTAGTGAATCAATACATTTGGAGTTTGTAATACACACTGATGTCTGTGGAAGCACCAATAACAATCTATTCAAATTTAATTTGCCGACGTGTGTTATTTACATCAGACAAACATAGTGGATGTAACTATAAAGTTTACTCTATTCTTCTCGGAGTTCACCGGCCACTTTCTTGCATGTATTTCGCGAGAAACTGATGGCAGACAGGATTCTCTGAACTGCGACGCAAAGAAACATTGCGGCGCCCATCTCACGTTATATATCAAGATTATTTATAAAGGTTTTTAAACGACCTAACACACTCACTTACACATTTTTGAGAATCGGAATATCAGATAGTTGATCACATGGTAAGCAAGTTTGTAAATATTTTGAAATAAAAAAAGGAAAAAGGAAATTAAGGCGATCTATTATTATGGCTGCGGTGTCACGTGACAAATGACGCGGCGCCATGGAAACATTAACCTTTGCCACATCATATCTCTGTGAGATGGGGTTTTCAGCTGTTGCTTCACTGAAAACGAAGTACAGATCTCAGCTGAAGATCGCTTTGAGAAATTGTGCAATGCAATACAGGCCCATTGCTTTTTTACAGATTGCAAAGTGGCACTTTTATATCTTATCTATTTTTTTAATTAGTTAAAAATTTGACACAGCTGCACTTTTATTTTCTCAATTTTTTTTTATTTCATGCAAGTTATGATGACACAACTGCACTTTTATTTTCTTTATTTTTGAACATTCTGTTATTTTATGTATATAGTTTGTATTTTAGATACAACTTGTTACTCTGATAATACTTGTTAGTTCAATAAATTGGAACATGTTAAGCTTGTTTCCCTTGTCTAAAGTGGGGAATGACCAAAAAAGTTTGAGAACCACTGCTCTAAGCTATCTGGAATGCTGAGGAGATGATACTGATTAGGAAGATTATTTAAAAAGCAATCTTTAGTCGCAGCGGTGATAGTCCTGCCATTTTTTAAATGGGTGGACGGCTTTGTAGCTTTAGCTAAATTAAGTAGGCTATACATGATACTAGGTGTCTGAGATGTCGAAATTCAGTGAAACTCTAAAATAAAGCACTTGTCAATATTTAATTAAATAACAATGAAACTCACAGAAAGTATCAGAGAATCAATAGGTGAACAAAATTTTGAATGATCAAATTCAAAAGATTGGGTGACACTAGGAGAAATCAACATACATAAATTGCCCATTCAGACTGTTTGAAATGACTATGACTATTTTTATACAGTGGTGCTTTGTCTGTAAAGAGGGGCAGCATATGAGTTGCTTGTTAAGTAGAATGTAGTGCTGCTGGATGTTTTGGTATTCATGGAGTTCTATCCCTTCCTGTCTCACCTACCATCCGTGATGCCATGCACACGTAGGAACCAAAGCCTCCACGCTGATGTGTCGCAAATTAAGTGTTCGGTCTTCCTCTCTGCTTCTCACTTGCCTTCGGGGTCAACAGCTCCCTGCTTGATCTTGTGCCACTCCAGTGCTATGGCACACATCCACACACTCAACTTCAGAGGACACACTCTAATCCATCAAAAACCACATATTTCTGCTACATCAAATCCATTTCCATGATAGTTTAGAACAGTGGCTCAATTGGTCAGTTGTGACCATTGGTTAAAGTGGGATTTTGCAGGTGGGGGAACCATCAAACTTTGTGTAGGTATAAGAGGGAAAAACAAATGTGGGACAACATATTGAGTATCTTGGTATAGCAAGTTTTTGGGACAAGAGTGTCACTGTGGCATCAAGTATCACAATACTTATTTACTTTTTATTTTGTTCCATCTATACACTGATATGATGACGATACAATGAGTATATAATGTCTGAATATTTAATTTTAATATTAAGTAGGCTTATATAAAAAATGTACAGGCTGCAACACATTGACGGCATAAATGCATTAACTTCAGACATGGAGTCAAAGCAAACAGGTTTTCAGACACAGCAACAACCTTTGAGCTGACTTAAGGAGTTTTAAAACCAGTGAGGTCCCAAATTGGAGCTAATTAAGGGGATTTTGTAGGCATGGTCCCCCAAGAAAATTTAGGTTTCTATGATCTACATATGTGCACTTTAAGTGACGTTTGAAGGCTAAAAAAAAAGAATAATAAATAGATTTCAAAACCATGCTATTGGGCAGCAGATTATCTACCATACCTGCTCTCTCCTAATTTCATCACTCTTTCATTTCTATAACTTTCCTCATTTCCAACACTCTTTCACTCTTTCTTTTCTCTCAGTATACTTCTCTTGCCCTGTCTCTTTCCCTCCTAAAGCTGAGCTCTGACTGATAGTCTTTTATTTTCATCTGTGTCAGTGAAGAAAGTAAACATAGGGTCAACTGATATTTAGCCTATATTTTATTAAGCATATTCTTAGACGAATTGATTCACTAAGGTCTACAAACGCTAGTTAAATAAGTTTAATAAATTAATTTACAATACGTGTATACACACACATTCATTTTCTTATGTCTAATCTGATTAAATCGACTTTGTTAATGTTTTTAATACAAAATGGCAAAATTAGACACAATTGTATTAGTTTGCCTGATTATTTTTGTCGGTTGTTTAACATTTCTATCCTAAAACTGCTGTCAAATATTAAATGTTTAGTTTAGCTACTTACATCTCACACCATTTACTGAAGCGCTGCGCGACTCGCGTATCAGCTTCTGTGAAGACTTAAATTTGATTTGCCAACTTAAATCTGATTGGCCATCTCAAATATGTTGACATTGATGAGCGGTGACAGACCGCAAGCAGCTCAGATGAGAAGATGGGCCAAAGTAGTGGTAATACTTTATTAGTTAAATATTTCACAATATATACACCTTGAACAATACAGAGGTCCAGATCCTCTGTAACCTACACTGTAAAAAGGTTGCTGTAAATTTATCAGTAACTTACTGGCAGCTGGATGCCAGTAAGTTTATATATTTTATATATATATATATATATATATATATATATATATATATATATATATATATATATATATATATATATATATATAAAGATATATATACACAATCATTTTGTCCTAAATGACTTACTAGCATGAAAAAACTGAAAATAATTTCACAGTTAATCTCCAAATTAATGTGGAAACAACCTCATGTGGAAACTATGGAAGCTTGTGTGTAACAGAATTAAATTTGCAATGCAATATGCAAAATGGCAATGTATTTTTCTCTATTTAAAATTACATTTTCCATTACATATGTGCCAAGTTGGTGCAAAATGAAAATTAAATGTTATAATTTACTTTTGCCATTTCCAATAGTAATTTTAAAATTTAAATTACATATTCATTTTGAATGCTTTATACGTTGCGAAATGAAAATGAAAATGTATTACTCAAATTGATTTGTCACTGATGTATCACTGATACCAATACTGCAACATGTCTTCAATTATTATTATTTTTAAATTTTAAACATCAAGTATCGCCATTCAACACTACATTATAATCGGAAGCTATGTATTTTAACATTTATTAGGCTCCAAAAAATATAATAACTTTTAATTTAACCTCCTATTATCTTTGGGGTCAATTTGACCCCATTCAATGTTTAAAGTCTGTAAAAACACAATTGCCATCATATTTTTGCTTCAGATTGAATGACTTTTCCTAATTTGATGGGGACAACTGCGTAAACATAAAATTAACATGATGATATTTTTCCAATGTCCTGTACACATTTTGTAGCATCGGTGTTCCTTGGGGTCAGTTTGACCCCAGGTTCTTTTAGCTGTATAAAACATAGGAAAAATCTAAATTTTACACACATTTGTTTTGGTTGTTTTATTAAGGTCACTATAACATGCCTTACTTTTATATATTCAGTATTATATTCAAACAACTTCCCTCTGTTTTAGGGCTCTAATCTAACCTAGCCTAACCAAACCACACCTAGTATTGCGATAACCACTAGTAGTTCAAGTTATTATGGTCCCGCTCCCTACTTGAACGTCAGGGTAGACATAGTGCCGCTAATGTCATCAAAAGGGTTCCAGAGCCCACCAGATATGCTGTCAGCCATAAATGACCTGAGACATAAACCTTTGTAAAAAAAAAATAATAATTCATATTCTGGAGGTTTAAATTCAAATTGACCCCAGTGGGTAAAAAATGTTACCAGATTTGAGGGTAACAGGAGGGTTAAGTGAACTTAAAACAATCTTCACATAAGTCCCTTCCTACCTGTCTAACAGGTAGAAATACACATAAATTGTAAAAAGTTATCAAACACTTTACAGTCTTCATATTAGTCCTTATTAAAGCTACAAGCGTTCTTTAGTCAAGAGCAGTGAATAATTTTCTGTTACCTGTGTTCTTTGATTCTGCTGTCACTGCTGCACATGTGGACTCTTTACGCTCATTTAAGACTGCTCTTTTGAGGATACTCAACAAACCGGACATTTTGGCATAATAGTGTTATTATTCGTTGAAGTGCGAAAGAGCACTTTTTTTTTCATTTTTTTACACATTTTAGCATTTAAAAAAAGTTGTATGCCGTTTTACACGGCACCCTGCTCTCTCCAGATGCAGCGGTACACCGTTTGGAAACACTGCTCTACATAATTTTTGGTCAATATCATAACGCTTTTGAACTAATTTATGATTACCTCTGAATGAACTCCAGCGTATTCATTGCCTCTTCCTGGTACTGCACATTGAACACATAGTAGCAGCCAAACAAGATAGCTAATGCAGATTGAAAATCTGTTAGCTCTTGTGGCTCTATGATGACTCTGCCCTCCATTGTCAGCATCCATTTTTAGCTATGAAAACAGAATCTCCAGTAACAGACATCATAGCAGATTTTTTTAGCAAGACAGATTTTTTTAAATACATGCTGTTCTTTGGAATCTTGAAAATCACTTTCTCAACACAAATAAAAAGCAGCATAACTGTTTTCAACATTGATAATAATCAGAAATGTTTCTTGAGCAGCAAGTCATCTTATTACAAAGATTTCTGAAGGATCAAGTGTCACTGAAGACTGGAGTAATGATAACAGGAATACATTACATTTTAAAATATATTTAAAAGAAAACAGTTATTTTAAATTGCAATAATATTTAAAAATATTAATGTGTTTCTGATCAAATAAATGCAGCTTAAAAGCTTTAGGAGAAGTGCTTGTGATGTACAGCCTGGTTGGATTGGCTGCTGCCTAAAATAATTAAACATAATTTTCCACTTTATTTACAAAATATTAATCTCCAACATGAGTTCACAAGAGCACCGCGGCGCATGCATGCTGTGCTGGCGCAAGAGCAGACGTTCAGCTCTGTGTCGGTCTGCTGGTAGATGTTGGACTTGACCAACTTTAATCTCAGCCTATCAATTAAAAAAGCATTTTAATAGACTTACCAAGTGCAATCAGTCTTGGGGTACTGGGCAGAGAAAGGCTTCCCTCTACATCTGCTGGAGTTGCAGTGACCTAAAAGTAGAGCAATTAAAAAGGTTGGGAGAAATTAATTACATATACAGAGAACATAGTTGCATCTTGTTTTAAAATACTTCTCAATGTGCTCTCCAATCAAGTTTATGCTTATATGTCACTTTGTGATATCTTGTGATACAACCTCTTGACCAGCCAAGTATGTCTGCCTATCTTGCGCAATAGAAGTTTGATGATAAATGATTTTGAAAATGAAATTGAACTTCAAATGCATGACACAAATACAAAAACAGTAATAGTCATTTAGAAATGTCTTGTTGAAGAAACTATGACACTAATTACAGTCAGTATTCTCTAGAATCAGCTGTTCAAATAGCATTAATACTTACATCAGCAAGAAGAAACAAGGCATCTTCCTTCTCTTTGAAGTAAGCCATTGTGGTAATTATAGATGCAACACCAAAGTCGACATCCTCTTTACCAGATTGGTCGATGTCTTTCAGGACTGTCCTGACATCCTTTTTCCACCTTGAAAGTTGACTTTCAAAAAAATGAAGCACCTTTTTTCCTTTTCTGCTGAGGGATTCTGTGAGCCTAGTGTTAACATCAATCCCAGTCAGAGTGTGGAAATGGACACACAAAAATCTCTTCATGAACAGGAATGGCCACTGGTCTTTGAGTTCATCAATGCTGGGTGGGGGGTTGTTATTGATGGAATAGCGCTGAGAAGCATATGTTATCTTCATCCATTCTTCCACCTGGCCACGCTCTGCTGCTCGGGGTCCCTCTTGAGAAAATAACTTAACCATTTCCTTTCTTTTTTCCTCCGCTGATTCTGGAGTCTCATCTTCAGGGAGGTCAACTGGGTGCCAATTGATGCAGCCATAGCTATCAGTTTTTGCACATTTGGATGCGGTGCTCTCCATGCTGGGTGTAGACTCGTTGTCGTTGAAACGTTTTGCTTTTCTAACTCTCGCCAGTGTGTTGTCACGATTGACATGTTCAACCCTTGTTTTTATCTGATTTAGCAAGGATCCATAACCACAGCCAATCAGCTCTCCTTCCATTGTTACATCCACAAAGCTTTTTGGATATTTTTCCATGATTCTTCGTGCAATTTCTGAACACTGGCTTCTAGTAGGGTTCAAGCATACCTTTTGAATTGAGTCTACAATAGTTCTCACCATAGCTAAACGCTCCTGCTTCCTGGGTCGGTTGCCTTGTGCAACACATTGTCGCAAATTTGGTGGCATCTTCTCCCATGGTACTTCATATGATGAGACCCAGTCAGAGACTTGAACCGGGACATGGGTTGCTTGGCCTGAAGATGAAGAGCGTTCTGGACAGTTGGATAGCTGGCCAGATGTATAATCTTCATGGCCTGTGTGATGAATTAAAACATCTTTATTGTATTATTGAAGTTATTGTTTGAGCCAAGTCACAATATGTAATCTTTAGAAACCCAAAGCTAAAAAATGATTTAATATCCACTACATATATTTACAAAAAGTATACACTATACTGTCCACAGATGCATATGAATACATTACAATTTTTGAAAGCTGGCTAGTCTAACTCTACCGGTCTAAAATTTTAAATATGGTTAAGGACACTGACAATCCGTAATAAAATAAAATAATCAAAAACAAATAATCAAATTATGAGCATTAGTACAAATACATACACAAGAACAAACAGAAGAAAAAAAAAGTTATTTTCAGGTCTAAACTAGATTCTCAGGTACTGAAATAGTAATCAACTGTAAAATATCACTGCTTATACCATGGGGCTGTTGAATGCTTGAATCTGATTGGTTGACGAACATTATAATCTAAGGTGTGGAAATATTTTCAGGGAAACGCACAGCTAAAAGAGTTTCAGTAGATCTTTACCGCATTACCGTTCCATATCACTGCATGTATTTCACTGTAATAACAGTAAATAGGATACAATTCATAACAAGAAAAAAAAAAAGGTAGTCCTGCTGCACGGGTTTTCGTTATTAGCCTATTGCAGATAATATAACAAATAAATAAATATCCTATTGATAGTAGTTTTATTTATTAGGCAATTAGTAGGCTAGCCTACTGTCAATAATATAATTTTTTTCAACTAATTACATGCTTTTAAATTAAAGCACACACTTTTCTGTCTCATTATTGCAACCTCGCTCTGTCTCTCTAATAACTTCATCAAAAACTGCATTAGTCTGCTATCAGAGGCTCAAACCTCCGCTAACACGTTTTGGAATCAGCAACGGAGGCGTGGGGATGGGATTAGATGCATAAGAAATTAGTCTTGCTTACAAGAGCGTTTAAATTACAAAAACTTGATAAACATCTTGAAATACATAATCTGAACAAAGTTTCGAGGTGTGGTAACTGTTAGGGCGGTAATCTCCCAGTCGATTAGTCGATTATTAGTCAATACGTTCTGGCTCGACCAAAATTCTGATTGGTCGATTTTTTTTGACGTGTTCATTTGATTAATTTTGCCACGTGCATTCGATCAGTTATGCAGCGTTCATTTCATCAGGTGGAAAGCACTAATTGCTAATGGGGGTGTTTTCAGAGCACCCTGTTTCACAGGTAACAGTATGTCTTCAGAACACCCCCCTTGTTTTCACTTTTGGATTAGCCCAACCCACTGGAGAAGAGACACAGACTGAAGTAGGCTACTTTGCTGTATATTATTTATGCTTAATATCTATGCTTTATTTTTCAGTTATGCACTTTATTTAGTTTCTGCTCTTGATCTGGTTTGTGTAATAAATATTCTTTTTTATTAAAGTGGACGTGCCTTTTGTGTTTAAGAGTAACCGCTGTCTCAGCCGCGAAGCTGAGGAGGAGAGCCAAGAGCAGAAAGACAAGATAATTGCGGAAGACTTGGTTTCAAAGCGAAATGTAAAGGTACATAATTAAGCAGGTTTGTCATGACAATCCATGTTTTTCTTCAATGTACAGGAGTTTTAATCCACACAGTGGATGCATAAGAGGCTCATATTTCATATTAAAGACATAGACATCACAGATAAAAAGCACAGATTTTTATAATAATATTTTTTTAACAATAAATCCTTCTACCTTTCTAATGATTTTTAGTCATAGGCTATCTGCATATTAACAGGTAACCCATAACTTTTTAGTTTTCTGTAAAATATAAATATTATTATTATTATAATTATACTGTTATATTTATTCTTAAATACTCTATTTTAATTTTTTAATTATGAATGTTATTGTAATAGTAATATTTCTTATTTTTATTTAGCAATAATAATAATCATAATAAATATTTTTGTCATGTTAATATACAAGCACAAAATGTTATATACACACTTTTCAAAAAAAAAATAAAAAAAATAAAATAATCGCATTTTAAATCGCAATCACAATTTTAACTAGAATAATCGCAATTATATATTTTTCCCAAATCGTGCAGCCCTAGATCCAACCTATTGCAAACAAACTATACACAAATGATACACTAATAGACACAACCAGAACCATCATGATTAATAGAACATATCAGTAAATCAATATAGCAAACATATGAAAATAAGTATACAAAAGGGCCAACCCATTGCAAACAAACTATGTACAAATGTACACTATATACACAAACAGAACCACCAGACGCGGACCTCTGTTTTTCATACTAAGGTATCAGACTCAAATCTTAAAACTTCTAAAAGACAGATGTTAGACACTGTAAGGCACTTAAGTTAATACCTTGCTAAATTGACTGTAAAAGAGAGAATGTCATCTGAATGGGCCTTCTAGTCTTCAAGAGCGAAGACAGAGAAAACAACATTCAGCTTTTTTGTAATGACAGTGGCATAATAATACATCCACATTTGAGAGTAGCACAGACAAAACACCATCATGATATGGTTACTAGAATAACTATTATTCAATATAGGAAACAAAATAAATTAAAATGTATGCAAAAAAGTAGGCATAGTGGACCTTGTAAAGTACATTGAGGAAATGGCATCAGCTTTTAAAATGTCATTTTTTAACTGAATATTGAAATATGTATATGCCAGGGTCCAACTCACTGCAAACAAACTTTGTACAAATATACCCTAATTAGGCACAAACAGAACCACCAGGCGTGGACTTCTGTTTTTCTAACACCAAGGTGTCAGATGCTAAACCTTAAAACTTATGAACAAAAACACAGACTGGATGTGAGTCAGTCTAAAGTTAACGCGAAAAAAGAGAAAAAATAACCTTCCTGACAGATTTGACATGTTTGTAACGTTAATGATTATGAACTATTGTGAACATTTTCTATAGTTTCTAGTATTTAAATAGGACAACGCTCAATGTCCAATATTATAAATGCAGGAATTATGCATAGTAAACAAGGGGCTCCACTAGTTTTTCTTACCTCTCTTATTGATGTGGTGAATGAGTCTTCGGGCAGCAATGAGAGGAACAATATCTTTTATGTCTTCTAAGGTAACAAACTGGAGATCACAGCCCATCTGCACACCAATACCAGTCAAATGTGTCATGAGATTCTTAAAGTCATTCTCCTGAAGCATGGGTAGCACCTTCCTGATGACGTCCTCCACTGAGTCCATATCTTTTCATTTACCTTAGACAGACAGAATGATGCAAAGGCACAAGATTAACATCAAATCTTTTGTACAAAGACAGTGGGTAGTAATCATCCAGGTCCTCCACACTGACACATACATAGGAAATAACTGAGTCAACGAGACAGTGCACACCTACGTCAACTAAAGGCACGTATCGGTATTTTTCAATGACAAAATAAACATGTGATGAGTTGTTCAATATCAGTGCAATTTTTCCAAAGGTGTATCCCATGTCACTGTCCTCCATAACTACAATCATAGATTTCTGGTATTTGGTGTCCTTGTAAGTAACAGCTGGTGTCTCTAATGTGGCCTCATGAATGCCTCTCAACCTAACAGCTTCCTGGATGCCAAGGTTATATAAGTGGCTATCAAATGCATTAGCTTGCTGCATTTGAAGTATTGGTGTGAAGAGACTGCCAGCCTGAAGATAGGTTTGCAGAAGCTGGTGTCTCTCTGCCAAAGTACTGTTCAGATTTTTGAAGTTATGCAGCTTTCTTGCACACTGCTTGAAAAATGTGTGCTTGCTTTCGAAACGCAATGTCCACAACCGAATTAGTGGACCAAAATGAAGTATGAGTTCTGGATAGTGCAGTAAGAAATGGTGTTTTGGTTTCAGTGGTGTAGTTGGAAACAGTGAAAATCTAGAATCAATATACTGCTCAATGAGAGATTTCAAATATGCTACCTGGTTAGCATGTATTTTGGGAGCTGTCACCATATTAACTATTTCTCGAAGCTGCAGGCACAACTGCCAAATCTCATCCTCCAGTGGATTTTTTATGCGATCACCAACTAGCAGTGGGAGTAACCAGAGCAAACACCAGTTTTGAGCTGCATTACCACACAACTTTTGACTGTCTGCTCGAATTTCACATGGTTTATTGTTACCATCGGCCCCAGCATACTTAAAAGTAGAAATGATCCTATTCAGCTGGTTGTAAGTGAAATGTTTTCCCACAGTGACAAGCTACTTGATGTACAGAGACAGATCTGTTGAAACGACACCTTCAAAAAGGTCATGTCCCAAGCATGGTGGGAGTCCAGGGTCACATACATGGAAGTGTTTTAGGATATTAAACACTGAGTCAAATTTTATGCCATGAACATCAGCTAACTGAGGATTCCTGTTAAGCTCAATAACAGAGTTCTTATAACTTTGTTTTGTGCGTGGAAGGCCTAATTCTGTTGGAGCATTTTGAAAAGTTTCTCTGTCAATAAAACAGTAACGACAGAAATGTTTACTTCTACTGAAGTTCTCTGTGAAGCCACCAACCATGTGTGACCCAAGATTATCTCCAGCTATTGCAAGCACTGCCCCTTGTATTATTTGACCACTGCCCAGCTCAACTCCTGCCTCTTCAAGATCCCTGAAATCTCTTACAAGTGGACCAAACACTTTCTCCTGCCCAAAAAAACGCAAATCGTCCTCCTTACAAAGCAAAACAAGCTGTATAGGGTCTATAGATGACCTATTATGAGGAGAGATTTCTGACAGCGACAGGTAAACAGCCAGTTGCTTGTGTTTTTTTCTCCCTGATCCAAGGGGATTCACCACTTCAAATGAATCCTGGTACAGGATAATGGAGACTGAGGACATACACTGCTGAAAAATATCATTTTCTTTAAAAATTCTGCCATCTCTTACATCCTCCAGTAAATGTGGATCATCTGATCTGTGTGACTTTGCATCAATGTACTGTGCTTTGACTGACTCATGGCTCAAAAGTGCTTTGAGGGTCTCCTTTACTGGAACATACTGCAAAAAGCTGTCCTTTCCTTTGGAATTTTTACCTAGATACACCTGTTCAGGTGCCACATAATTAAAATTCCTTTTGAAATATGTCTTCCGAGTGTCATCAGACCTAAATACTCCCTAATTATACAACCTCAGAAGATTGCTCTTATTTAGACCAGCTATGATGTTATCAATATCCGGTGATGGTATATTTAGCTTTCCTAATTCATCTCTCAGTTTTGAAAAAATATGCTGCATGTTGCTGTCATGCATCACCTGAAATTCATCAATTAAAATTTGGATAGTGGTGGCTGGCAGCAGCATTTTAGCTTGCATCCTCAAATAGAAGAGTGCCAAATTTGTCAAAAATGTGTCTTTATCATTGGAATTATCATCAACCTCAAAATGCACATGACTGTCATCATGAATGTCAGTGTCATCAAGGATATCACTGTCATGTATAAAGTTTGATGCATTATTTTCTATAAAAGGGTTCTCCAAAGACGCTCTGTGTTTTCTGCTGATGTGAGCTGTGAAAGATGATTTCACATGAAAATGTTTTTCACAGTTGGGAAAGGGGCAGGTAACTTTTTTCCCATCTCGTATATGCCATTTTAAGTGGTCGCACAAGCTATACAAATTGGCAGATGTATGCTCGCATCCCGCAAACTGACAGATCACAGCATCCATTTGAGCAGGTCTGCAGTTAACCTTTTTTGTCTGTGTGTGCTTACGACGCATATGTGACTTTAGTGCAGACAGAGTCTGAAAACTACAAGGACATGTCGGCAAACCACAGTTGAACCTAAAATTAGCCAGGTTCCTATGCATTATGATATGGTGGTAAAATCTGCAATGCGTTCGCACAGATAACTTGCTGTGTTTGCACACTAACTGCGCAACCATCTTGACGGTTGCTTTTTTAAAACCGTTTGTTAACGATATTAGGTTGACGTTTTAATAAAGAGTCATATAACGTATAATCACCAGCTTCTGCTTACCAGTTTCCTCAGACGACGGTAACCGCCAGAAAATAACTCCACGACACCCTCCGACGTTTCAAATTGCGGTTTTAACAGCAAACTTTAAACAAAAACAAAAGAGATTCAAAATACTGTTATTACAGCCAACGTCTTTAGTGTTGCCTCACTTTTCTTTCGGTATTTTAAGATAGTTTGCTGTTAACTTAAAGTCCTCCTGCTCAGCTAATTTACATTAAAGAAATAGAGGAACATTTAAAAGAGTTTTTTTTTTTTTTTCTGTTTCACTAACTATTAGTCAATGTAAACTTTATTCACCCCGTTGAATAAAGAAGGATGACGGCAGTCACTCACGTAACCACCCGCCTTGACAAACAGGCAGAAAAAAAAGGCTCTTGACAGGAATTTGCTTAACTCACTCAATTTGCAGCACTGGTTCATGTAAGGTTGTTGTCAATAAGTTATTATTAAGTGAATACATTTGAAAATATCTCAGTTTTACATAAAATAATGACAGAAATAATACTAACCTTTTTGTTGAGTCTTTCCTCAGTTGCCCCACCAACCGAAAAAAAAAAACAAACTTGAAAAGAAGTCTCCATCGTCATTGGTCAGTTTTTCGCGGGCATTGTCGCTACTGTAAAGCGATTTACAGTAGAGAATAATTACAGTTGTAAACATATATTTTCCCATAATCCTTTGCTATTTACAGTATTATACTGTTGGTACATATAACAGTATTATACTGTACAAATTCCAGTAAAATACTGTTCAAATTACAAAAATTCGTTACAGTGTAATAGCTGTGTAGGTGTCGTTTACATTTTACCTTAACACTTCAGTTTACATGAAAAAAAAAAAAAATTAAACAAGAAAAAACTTCAGTTTACATTGTTGGAGCTATTTAGTCAGGTTCAGCTAGTTTCGCCACAGAGCCTTTACTGTACACATCAAGTTGCGCTTGTATTCAAATGGATAAAGAGACTTTCTGGCGCTCATTATCTTTTTAATGGACCGGCGAAATCGCCGAATTAGTTTGTCAGGGCTGTGCGTGAGACGATCCAGCTGGTCTCACGCTGTGACTACTGGATTTTTTTTTTTTATTAAGTTATCTGAGGTGCCGGAACACAGTTGTGTTAAAAACTGAAGCCAAAATGTCGCAAAAGCCCCCAGTTGGTTGGTCCCAGTATAGGTCATAACCCCTAGGTCAACCTCTGTGTATTCGTTCGGGTCACATGACGTCACAGTAGCTTTGCGCCGCCATCTTTACGACCGACGTATGCCTGCAATATGTTGTGCCTGTAATGCCTGCAATATGCTGTGCAGTTGGCTGCAACAACAGCCGAAAGAGGAACCCCGAGCTGGTTAAGTGAAGAACAAACTGTTAAATAATAAATATTATTATTTCATACTTCCTGTACTATCATAAGGGGACGATGTTGTATGTTTCTGAATGAATGGATGAATTGTGTACTTTATACTGGCAAGCTACCAGCTGTTAGCCACGTAAAGTCACATTAGCTAGCTAACAACTCGCTACGTAGTCAGAGCAAACTACCACCAAAATCATACATTAATATTTTTTTAAAGGGGTACTTCAGCGCTGGGAAGATGAATCTGTATTTAAACTGGGTCATTAATGTGGTAGAAATGTGAAATTATTTTTGAATTTGGTGCCTTCTAGACTGAGAAAACAGAAAATTTATTTTTGTCTCATGGAGATGAAAGACAACAATTCCCAGAATACACTTCGCTGCCCTCCTACTCTAGGCATGGCTACTGGCTGGATCACTTGCCCACCGCGTTCATTTTCAGAAAATCAGTTCAGTTAGAGACACTACAATTAAAAACTTAACTTGGTTGGGGGGGGGGGGAATGAAGTACAATAATTTGAATATACTCCTGGGTTTCTACTGATACAAAGCTTAATGCTAATCGCTGAAGTAACCCTTTAATAATACCTACATTTCCCATGATAAATATAAATCACTAGTGGCCAGGTGATGCACTTTAACATCTTTCACCCATCCAGGAGGAGATTGGAACTGTAATTTCCATAACTGTTTATTTCATATGGACATAATTAATTATTCTGCATCTGCGAGAGTGTGGGCTGGCTTTTGATATCGTGGCTCTACTTCCTGCTCTCTACTAAGCAGACTCCAGTCCCGAGGTCACTGCTGCGCAGACTCTGTCCCAAATCTGATGTCAGCGCCATATTCATATTTCTTCAGCGGAAGAGAATGAAGTGACCCAAAAATGAGTGACATGTCTTTTCTGATTGGATCGTGAACAGCAGGGAAAAATGAGGAGGTTAGGTGACATGCATTCAATCTTGAAAATCACATACAAGACAAAAAAGAGGAAACAATCTAGAATATATTACATACACATTCACTTGAAACAGGGATAAATGCAGATTATGGTATGCCTTAACTACTGATAGAAAAAAGTATGGCAAAAGAGTTGTATTTCCGGAGTCCAGACTCATATGCTAAATTCAGAACTATACTACTCTTAGGCCCTTTATACACTAGTGTGTTTCGTTTTAAAATGATCCTTGTCTATACTGGTGTTTCCACTGCGTTTCATAAACCACGGTTTACATTAAAAACTAAACTAGAAAAACAAAAAATGCACTAGTGTAAACAGGGCCTTACTATTCCTGCCATAAAAATACATTTGCAAGATGCAATGCTGTTCAACAGGCTCGACAAAGAAGGTATTTAAACAGCTTTATTTAGCAATCCCAAATAACTTCAAATACAGGAAAAAAACAGAAGAGTAAATATACTTAGTTACTTGCATAACCTCGGTTCCCTGAGAATAACTGGAACGAGTATTGCATCTTGCTAAACGGAAAACTCCTTTTCTCAAAAATATTGAAGCCTTTATTTTAAAATGCAGTGCAGCTGCACAGCCAACATAAAGTAGAGCTATATGCACAAACCTATGGGGAGGCGTCATATCTGCGCGAACAGAGAGCAGAGCCTGCCAAAGTGGGCGGGGCTTCTAGCTATATATGTAGCCCGTATCGCCATAGAATTCAGGTTAATTTGACTGAAGCGACAAACTGGTCGTGAAGCTCAATAGCATGGCCGTTTACACAATACTCGTTCCCGTTATTCTCTGAGAACCAAGTTAACGCATGTAACCAAGTACGTTCCCTTTTGAAAACGCTTCACTCGTATGGGAACACAGTTAATATCCACACTCTAATGCCCTATTAAAACTGAAAGACTTTGCTCTGAAAGCCAGCCTGAGGCAGAAGGCCTGGGGCATTAGAGTAGAACTTAAAAGTCAAAAGTCCAATGGGGCCCGGACAAAGGTTGGGACCCACAGAAGGGGTACTTAGTGGGTTGTCCGGAGACAGCATGTCTGCCTCTTGTTTCAGTCTGCCCACATGAGCGCAGGTTGATTTGTGCCCATAGCTCGACCTGAGTAGGCCCTGGAGATTTATGTAAGACACCACTGCCATATTGTCCGTCTGGACCCAGGACATGGTGTCCTGTCATGTTCAGGAGGAAGGTTTCTAGGGCAAGGGAGACTGCTCTCATCTTAAAGCAGTTTATATGTAGCCATTTCTCTGAGATCGACCAGAGGTTGGAGGCGTTAGTGGAAATAATGAAATTAAATTCACATTTATTTGTATAGCGCTTTTCACAATGCATATCGTTTCAAAGCAGCTTCACAGAAAATGCATGCATCTACATTACAATTTAAAGGGATTTTATGTATATCAGAAATGTACATAAAGCACACAGATTGGCTAACAATGTACTATTAATCAATATAATAAATGAATGTAAGGCACAAAAGGTGAATAAGAATACATGTTGTTAATGATTAGGGTATACAGAAATGAGTATGGGTGCGTGTTGATGCAGGTTTGCATCATCTGAAGTCCTCGCAGGAGTTGATTCGTCTCTTTAAAGGTGTTGGTCATTTAAAGGTGCAGTCTTCATAAGAGGCTGGAGCTGATGGACTCTCTAGATTGTCTGTTTTATTATGATAAAACAGAACAGGAAAATAATTAGCGTAGCTGCTGTTCAAAGCAAGGATAATCATGTGCTTGGCTAAAGAGATGCATCTTTAATCTAGATTTAAATGCTGTTTTACTAAACGAGGTTCAGGAGGAACATGTCAGATAATTGACACAGGTGGAGAGTACTCAGCTAATTAACAAAAGAGGTATATATACACAAGCCGTCTTACCTCCATTTTGTTGACAGTTTTTCCAGCACAGATGGCATTTCTGGCAGTTCGCTCCAACCGCCTCCTTTTCACGCTGTCTACACGGAGCCACACGCCGCTCAACGCATTTCTACAATGCTAAAATCTTTATAAGCTACCTAAAACCGGCCGCTCCATCAGTATTCGGGGTAAAATATTCTTTTTCTGAGATGTAAATGTGTTTGACGATCCACAATCGTGAGTCTGTCTTCTAACAATTCAAATCGATTCACAAACTTCAATAAGTGATGTTTTGCAACATGGTGCGTTGGAGCCATGACGAGAGAGTCAGTTGCGAGAGCAGTGCTCGGACAGCGTGAAGAGTGCACATCGCACAGACTTGCAACAGGGAGAACTACAACAGTCCCTGTTTTAAGATAACGTATATTGCACACATCAAGCTTTTCTTGATGTCTTTTCGTCTCTGTGTATAAACGTTACAGATATCCAGACAGATACTTTGTCACACAAGAAGTGTTCAACAAGGATGCGAACGGGGTTGCTGTGATAAACAATAAATATACGTTGCAGGTAAACGAGTGAATGTATCGTGAGGCTAAATCACTAAAATTTGGCAGTGCAACAGCACACGTTATGCCAAACAATCAGCCATTGGAATCAGCTGAAAATCACCACATTGGATTCAATATTTCTCAACTTGATGCTCACATAAGCTCGGTCACAGCGCAATCATACTCGCATTTGCGTCTATAAATAGATATGTGCAAACTGTATAATGTATTTGGTAGCTCCCGTTTTTCTTAAATGTAACATCAATACCTACTGTATGCTATTGTATAACAGTTGTATCAATGATTATTGTATGCCATCTTATATTTTGGGGATGAAAAACCATAATTCACAACACTGCAGATTCAAAGGCTGATTTAATTGAATAATGTGAGATCTCATTTCGAAATCTGAATGTGGCGCAGTTTCGCATTATACTGGCTTGCAAAATCAGTGCTTCAGAATGCTTCAGTTCAGAACATTTGAACCAATGAAAAGGGCACACTCATGCAAAGCATTTTCTTTATATTGTTACATGTTGTATACAGTTTAAGTTTGTATATTATTTCCCATATGATTTTGAATGAGCCTCCTGCAATAATAAGGCATGGACATTTTAAAATAAGAGTCCCATTCGTTTACACAAATATTTTTCTCCATTTGTCCATCTAACTTTGCCCTTTCTCTCTCGCAGACGCTCAGTTTCTCCTGCTAATTTTCTTTATTGCCCCAGTGGTGCTGTTCCTTCTGCTCCCACAGGAACTCAGGTTCTCTGGATAATTTTCTCCACTATTACAGCAGTGCTGTTCCCTCTGCTCCCACAGGAGCTCAGTTTCTCTGGCTAATTTTCTCCACTATTACAGCAGTGCTGTTCCCTCCGCTCCCGCAGGAGCTCAGTTTCTCTGGTCAATTCCTCCACTACCACAGCAGTGCTGTGCCCCCTGCTCCAACAGGAGTTCAGTTTCTCTGATTAATATCTCCACTGCCACAGCAGTGCCGCTCCCTCTGCTCCCACAGGAGCCCAGTTTCTCTGGCTAATTTCTCCACTGCCCCCAGCAGTGCCGTTCCCTCTGCTCCCACAGGAGCCCAGTTTCTCTGGCTAATTTCCCCACTGCCTAAGCAGCAATGTTTCCTCCCAGAAATCTCCAATCCTATGTGACCTTCTTTTCTCTCCATGCTCCCATGGCAGACCAGACCGCCAATTAGACTGGAGATTTCTATGTTACCCTTAAAACCACAAACATACATTTATCCCGGGTTCAATTGCTTTTCTCATTTTACTGGAATCTGCTCAGTTTTCCCCCACAGGTGGCGCAAACTAAATGATTACCTAGCAATCATAGCCAAGCTCACGCTATCCTATTGGGGAGAGCATTTCTACACGTACCATACATTTTTCATTTATTTATTTTTTCCAGCTAAAAAGTGCCGTGTGAGTCACACAGTAGAACCAGTGCACATACTGCAGGTCAGACGCTAGCATGAGGCTGCATCTGCTAGCTGCACAGGCCAATCATTTCAACAGTTTTATCCAACAGGTTATAACCCCACCTACGTCCAGTGGCCTGCAGCTCCAGTGGCACAAATAAGCACAAACCTTTCTCTGCTTAAGTCCGCCTAAGTAAATGCCCACATTTTCTTCCATCAATTAGCGAACTTTTCTTTCCAAACCACAGAGGAAAACCCAAGTGTGAGGCCGCCCGACATCCGCAGCCCGGTTTATAACCCTCCCACCTCCCTCATGCAAACTAAATCCCAACACTCTCAACAATACCGTCTGTGCCATCCAACGACCCTGGCCATGGAACCGCCACCAGTGTCCCAAAACATCCGCACAGATCCTTGCTGGAATTCAGGAAGTTGGATGACCAATTCCCAACTCCAGTACCTTGCTATTCGGAACTAATTTTCCCGTAACCCTCCCGTTAAAACCCCTCCTCGAAGCATCGCTCGATACCATTGTCCAAGCATTTTCTCTCAGGACCCTCCAATCCTACGCGTCCATTTTTCTCTCCTTTCAATCACCTCGTTCATTTCTTATCTTAACAACATCAAGAGCCTCCAATTAGGGTTCATCAAAGGTTACCCGAGCAGCATTCAGTTTTCCATAAACTGACATACGGCACTCCCTCTCCCTAGATAAATAATTCTCAGACCTCCCTCCTGATCAAGGGATCAAAAGATCCCAGCCAATCCGTCCCAACGCTAGACATCCTCACTACACACATCCTCGCACAGGGTACCAGCCTCTCAGTACCACCCGACCACTCGACACCATGTTTGTCTTAGCCTTCTTTGATTCCCTAAGATGTTCGGAACTTGCTATCACATCAAAATTCGACCAAAAAGTCCTCCCGCCATCTCCGACTCCAACATTCTCTTATCTGATCAAGCAAAGTGAGACTGACCAAATAAAAAGGGTCATTTTATCTACATTTTTAAACTCTCATCACCGATCCAACCATACCAGTCAGTTCTGACATATCTTCAATGAAGAAGTTTTTTAAAAACAAATTGCCCCTGTTCACGGATGAATCCAACAAACCCGTGACAGGCTTTTGGTTGCAGAAACATCTCAAATCTGTTCTCCAACAGTCAGGTGTCCCAGCAAAGAACTTCTCAAGACACTCCTTCCGCATCAGGGCCGCAAGCTCAGCAGATCAAAAAGGCCTCTCCCAACAGCATATCCAAGCTCTTGAGAGATGGTCCTCAGATGCTTTTCAAAATCCTCTGGGTCGTCCACTGAGGGATTTGTTTCTGTCCAGCCAACATGTAATCTCATGCTTTTCCTTTCTGTTCTGAGTATTTCCAGGAGAAATGGAAAGTTTCCACAGCGAGTCCGCATGAAAGTTCCATGCAGTGAGCCAACGGAAAGTTTCACGCAGTGATTCAACGGAAAGTTTCCACGTAGTGATTCAATGGAAAGTTTCCAAGCAGTTGGCCAGTGGAAAGTTTCCACACAGTGATTCAGTGGAAAGTTTCACGCAGTGAGTCAACGGAAAATTTCCACACAGTAAGTCAGCGGAAAGTTTCCACACAGTTGGCCAGTGGAAAGTTTCCGAGCAGTGAGTCAGCGGAAAGGATTGTTCGTTCACGCAGCAAAATACTGGACAGTTGTCCACACAGTAAAATACTGGACAGTTGTCCACGCAGTAAGATACCAGTTAGTTGTCCACGCAGTAAGATAACGGACAGTCGTCCATGCAGAAAGATACTGGATTGTTCGTTCACGCAGCAAAATACTGGACAGTTGTCCATGCAGTAAGATACCGGTTAGTTGTCCACGCAGTTAGACACCGGACAGTCGTCCACGCAGTAAGATACCGGACAGTCGACCACGCATCGTCCAACTAAGTAAGATACCGGACAGTCGTCCACGTAGTAAGATACCGGACAGTCGTCCACGTAGTAAGATACCGGACAGTCGTCCACGCAGCAAGATACTGGATTGTTCGTTCACGCAGCAAAATACTGGACAGTCGTCACGCGGTAAAATACCGGACAGTCGTCCCACGCGGTAAGATACCAGACAGTCGCCCACGCGGTAAGATACCGGACAGTCGCCCACGCAGTAAGATACCGGACCGTCGCCCACGCAGTAAGATACCGGACAGTCGTCCCACGCGGTAAGATACCGGACAGTCGCCCACGCGGTAAGATACCGGACAGTCGTCACGCGGTAAGATACCGGACAGTCGTCCACGCAGTAAGATACCGGACAGTCGTCCACGCAGTAAGATACCGGACAGTCGTCCACGCAGTAAGATACCGGACAGTCGTCCACGCAGTAAGATACCGGACAGTCGTCCACGCGGTAAGATACCGGACGAGTCGTCCACGCAGTAAGTACCGGACAGTCGTCACGCAGTAAGATACCGGACAGTCGTCCACGCAGTAAGATACCGGACAGTCGTCCACGCAGTAAGATACCGGACAGTCGTCCACGCAGTAAGATACCGGACAGTCGTCCGCGCGGTAAGATACCGGACAGTCGTCCCACGCAGTAAGATACCGGACAGTCGTCCACGCAGCAAGATACTGGATTGTTCGTTCAAGCAGCAAAATACTGGACAGTTGTCCACGCAGTAAAATACTGGACAGTTGTCCACGTAAAATACTGGACAGTTGTCACGCGGTAAGATACTGGACACTTGTCCACGCAGTAAGATACTGGACAGTTGTCCACGCAGTAAGATACTGGACAGTTGTCCACGCAGTAAGATACCGGTTAGTTGTCCACGCGGTAAGATGCGGACAGTCGTCACGCGGTAAGATACCGGACAGTCGTCGCAGCAAGATACTGGATTGTTCGTTCAAGCAGCAAAATACTGGACAGTTGTCCACGCAGTAAGATACTGGACAGTTGTCCACGCAGTAAGATACCGGTTAGTTGTCCACGCAGTAAGATGGTGAACAGTCTCCTCAAGCGAATAAGTCCAACTAAGTGAGAAGTAGAAGATTCCACAGTGAGATAGTGGATAGTTACACAAGGAAGAGTCAATGCAGCGAAAAAATTTAAGATTACATGCAGCATTAAAGTGAATTGTTTTCCACACAGCGAGAAATATATGTTTTTAAACACCGCAAGGAAACGGATAGTTTTTATCCACAGCAAGAAAGCGGATAAAACCCTCTAGATTGATAGTTTGCAAGAGTGGAAAGTTTCCACTTAGTAAGGAAGTGGACCGATTCATTGCAGCAAGAAAATGCAATGCAAAAATCTCTAAATCAAGATCTCATGTCTTTTTCCCATTTTTCGTGAACAAACAAGGGCCGCCCATCGGCGACACAAGCCGCTAACGGGCCCTCCGAATCAAATAACCAGGCCCCTCTCTCATGCCAGTCGCCAAGCTCGGCACTTCTTGGGGGGTATTTAGCAGGCGGCTGTCCTATGCTTTCTAGCTTTTGGGGGGTACTCTGGGTTCGGGCCAAAGTCCGAACTCGAAGCCCTCCCCCTGGACAGCACGCCACATACGCAATTAAATTTACTCTATAAATTATATGTAAGTGTGAACTAGTGAAATTCTGTTTTACTAAACAAGGTTCAGGAGGAACATGTCAGATAATTGACACAGGTGGAGAGTACTCAGCTAATTAACAAAAGAGGTATATATACAAGCCGTCTTACTTCCATTTTGTTGACAGTTTTTCCAGCATTCCTCCACCACCCCTTCTCCACATTTTGCTCTTTTTTTTTTCCTTTTTAAGTTCTAAACCACTTACATACGGGGGTACTCAGGGTTCGGGACAAAGTCCGAGCTCGAAGCCCTCCCCCCGGATAGCACGCCACATATGCAATTAAATTTACTCTATAAATTATATGTAAGTGTGAACTAGTGAAACTGGGAGAGTGGGTCTGAGCCCCGGGCATTATCAGGAAGGCTGTTCCATAGTTTAGATGCCAAATATGAAAACGCTCTCCCTCCTTTAGTGGACTTAGATATCCAAGGTACTATCAGAAGCCCAGAGTTTAGTGATCTTAAAGATCGTGACGGGTTCTAAGACGATAGAAGATCAGTTAAGTACACAGGAGCTAAACTGTTTAGGGCCTTATAGGTTAGTAGCAATACTTTATAATTGATACAGAACTTAATACAGTGGGTACGGAAAGTATTCAGACCCCCTTAAATTTTTCACTCTGTTATATTGCAGCCATTTGCTAAAATCATTTAAGTTCATTTTTTTTCTCATTAATGTACACACAGCACCCCATATTGACAGAAAACTCGGGCTCACCTGTGTACCTCTCTGGCGTAGGAATACGTTGCTCGTGATGGTTGGTGACGGCGACTGGGTTGGGGGGAACGGACGGCGGGCTGGGCGCAGTGGGCAACGTTAGCAGTCTGATCTGAGTCGTGAGCTCGGACACTTGCTTCACTAGTGCCTGCACGGCCCGTGCATTAGCGGTCACCTGCTCCTCCTGCTGCTCCATACGTTGGCTGTTGGCAGTCAGATACTCTTGTAATTCAGCCATCTTCGCTGGATCCATGATGTGGTCAGATCGTTCTGTCGCGTGCGTTGGTAGGAAAGAACAGGAGGATCCAATTGCGACTTAACAACGTTTTATTACCCTCAATACATACGGTAGATAAGAAGAGTAATGTCTCAGAAGGCAGTGAAGGAGCACAGTTCAAAAAGGGAAGACTGCAGGGCACTGGATGTTTCTCCGTGAAGCAGGGAGGCAAACAGGCAGACACGGTTGGCTGGAACCAGGAACCGGAGCGAAGCAATCCCCCACCAAACACGAGACAACAGGAAACCCACAGGACACACTGCAATGATCTGACAACAAGACTGAGTGAGACACACGAATAAATAGGCCAGGTAATGGGGTGCAGCAGGTGAGAGTGATCGGGTGATGAGTAATCAGTGACCACGCCTCCATCAACACCACACAACACAGACAGAATGAGACGATGAATTCTTGAACCTTGACAGCTAGTAATGCATTACAGTAATCTAGTCTAGAGGTCATGAATGCATAAACTAACTTTTTGCATCAGGGACGGATAACATGTTCCGTAGCTTAGAGATGTTTCTGAGGTGGAAGAAGGCTGTTTTTGTAACATTTGAAATATGTTTTTCGAAAGACAAGTTGCTGTCTAACACCCAGGTCTTTAACTGTAGAGGATGAGGTAAGAGTATACCCTTCTAAATGCAGTTATATTCTAATAGATTCTGTGTACAGGTTTTTGGTCCAATAAGTAATACCTCAGTCTTATCTGAAATTAAAAGAAGAAAATTACAGGTCAACCAAAATATTTTATTTCCTTAACATACTCTGACAGCTTAGATAATTTAGATATTTCATCTGGTCGAGCTGAAATATATAACTGAGTATCATCGGCATAACATTGTAAACTAATTCCATGTTTTCTTATAATATTTAATACAAATTATTAACGTTGATAGATACGATCTAAAACACTTTAATACCAGTGTAATTTCGTAGACGATCTAAGAGTATTTTATGATCTATGGTGTCGACTGTGGCACTAAGATCAAGTAAAACTAGTATTGATATACAGCCTTGGTCAGCAGCTAGAAGTAAATCATTTGTAATAACCTTCCTCCTCGAGACTAGGCTCATGCTTACGCCAGTCTGGTACCAGTTGATACAGCCATGGTCTACCCTGATGTGAAGGTAGCTGGACAGCCAAGCATGAGCTGGGACTCGTGGGTTCAGCCAAAACTACAAGGGGTGCATAAGCAGTAGATAAGGCCCAATGCCCTTTGAAAGGTTCCAAAATAAAAACCTTCATAACAGTCTCTTTATTACCTTTCTGGGCCTTGAAAGTGGTCATTGTGTTGCTGTCTATGTGACAGCTATGCAACCGACACGTTGACGCTTCAAAAAGTTCATAAAGTGACTACTAAATGTAGTCCCTTCTACACAGTTTGATTATTCTCACATTTTCTTCTTGTGGGGTATACGACACATTTTGTATATGCAAAAGAGGTAAGGTCACTTTCCAACACAATCCAAACCTAAACCTAACTGTAAAGTCCAACCTCTACTTAAACCCCAACCATGAATGTTATATGAAAAATATAATTTATTTATTTTGTGTATATATATATATATATATATATATATATATATATATATATATATATATATATAAACATACATACATACATACATACATACATACATACAGTCGTGGTCAAAATTATTGGCACCCCTGGTAAATATGATCAAATAAGGCTGTAAGAAATAAATCTGCATTGTTTATCCTTTTGATCTTTTATTAAAAAAATTTACAAAAATCTAACCCTTTCATTGAAGTAAAATAATTGAAAGTGTTGGGTAAATCACATTATGAAATAAATGCTTTTCTCCAAAACATGTTGGCCACAATTGTTGGCAGCCCTAAAACTAAAAATATATACTGAGTAAAATATCTCTGAAGTATATTCCCATTAATATTTAGCATACCAGGGTGACAAGGAATATGAAATTGTCCAGCTATGGTGTCTTATTTCACAGAAGTATAAATAAAAGGAAGTGCAAAGGCCAAATTCCCTTAATCATTCATCACAATATGTAAAACTAAAGAATATAGTTCTGATGTGCAGCAAAAGATTGTTGAGCTTCACAAAATAGAAAATGGCTGTAGGAAAACAGCTAAAGCATTGAAACCCCCCATTTCCACAATCAGGGCAATAGTTAAGAAGTTCCAATCAACAAACGATGTTACGAATCTGCCGGGAAGAGGACATGTGTCTATATCGTCCTAATGCACAGCGAGGAGGAAAGTTTGAGTGGCCAAAGACTCTCCAAGTGAGAAGATGGAGAATCACAGAGATTAGTTGATTCTTGGCGTCAGAAAGCCTAAAAAAAATAAATATCAAACAACCCCTACATCACCACATGTTGTTTGGGAGGGATTAAAGAAAAATCCTCCTCGCTTATCCAGAAACAAACTCCAGCATATTCAGTGGTCAGACACGAATGGAAATTCAAAAGGGACCTGGTTCTGTGGTCAGATGAAACTATAAAAAGAGATTTTTGGCAGCAAATCTTTCAGAAGGGTTTTGTGCAAACAGGGATAAAAAGTACCCCATGCCCACGGCTAAAAATACAGCTGGATCTTTAATGTTGAGGGCCTCATTTTTTGTCGGAGGTCATGGACATCTTGTTCAGACACATGTATCATGGATTCTAGCAAATAACAACAGATAATGCTGCAACACACTCCAAAAAAAGTTGGGACAGAGACAAAATAAAAATGAAAAATTATAGAATATCCAAGCATGAAAAAAAAATTATGAGTTGATTAAATTATTGTCTAAAATGCAGTGTCATAAAAAGGGTATTTCTAAAAGAGAACAGGAAGAATGGAATGTGCATATCTTAGTTTGGATTATGTTTAGTATGTCTATAAATTAATAGTCCAAAAACTGTGGAGCAGGCAAATGTATTTTTTTTTTTTTAAGAATATGGAATTCAACTGAAAAATTATGCAAACACGCTCAGTGCCTCTAGCTTATATGGTCCTATTGATGAGGGCTACGCCAGTACAACATGTCTTTTGAATTCTCCAATGTCTAAACACAAATGAAAAGATAGCTGTGGCTTCTTTATCTTTCTCATGTATCCCAGGTTGAGTGTTCTCTCATAAAGCGTCTGCTGCTCCGCTCTGCTCTATGTAGTGTGACCCGGGGGCATGAAATGATTAGACATGAAGTCTAAAGTTTCTCTGCTCTCAGACCAGTGCAATTCCTATCAGGCAAACTCTCGCAGCAAAAAGAAAATGTCTAGACAATGTTCTTTTAATTTCTCTTTGAAGTTTAATTAAACCAAAAGCTCATGTCAGCTACTGTAATTTAGCACTGTAAAAGAAAACAAGTGCACTTATTGTGCACATCAGGGGCCCGTTTCAGAAAAGTAGTTAAGTGAAAACTCTATGTTAACCCTGAAATGAGGGAAACTACTATTTAAAAATGGTACCGCTCAAATAAATATGCATGTGAATATAATATAAATATTACTCCCTACAAATGAATGCAGCCTCCTCATCTACATGATCCATGCTATTTTGTCACTTTGATGATGTATGCATGATGAAAATATGCGCAATGTATGAACCTGCACTGCAAAAAAAAAACTTTTCTTACTTAGTATTTTTGTCTTGCCGTTTACAGCCAAAATATAAAAAAAATCTTAAATCAAGATGCATGTTCTACATAAGAAAAATGACATAAGTATTTAATCTTGTTTCCTGGGAGACAAAAGTGCATTTTTCTTATTTTGCAAATTATCTGCCAATAGGGTAGGAAAAATACTGAATGAAAAGCATTTGTGTAGCGTGAACGAATAAATGAAATATATAAACACAGCTGGGGCTGTAAAAATGGGGAGGAAACTCTGAATAAACAAACATTGTTTCCCAAACATCGACGTAACTCGCTACTTAACTACCATAGTACGATGCATTGTTGAAGAAACTAGCTAGTCACGACTGTTTTCCGAAACCGTATTCTCCCAAATCTGTCATTCAACCATGTTGGTTAATTATGTTATGCAGGTGGTGGAGTAATAACTTCTTTTAATTAACCTGTTTAAGATCGAATTAATGCTAGATTTTTTGCTATAAATTATGAGCATGGCATCTGAGGACTAATTCAAATTTTGATTTTATTTCCAGATTAAATTATAGGCTTGTTTATACATACTAGATCATGTACGCATATGCACACTTTTAAAAAGTGCTTTAAATCTCGTTGAACTATGCTGATAACGATGGAACTTGTGACCATAGTTGGCTAGCTTAGTGGTGAACCCTAGGTTAGGTTCACAGAGTAAGTTACCATGGTAACTGAGTCTGAGTATAACAGTGTCTACACTGGACTCGACCGTGCTGCAACAGCTAGAAGCTGTCTAAAGTGGACGCGACAAAGCGACTGCTGCAAAGCATTTGTCCATCATGTCAGAACACTCATGAATAGAACAAGGCTTCAGTTTACTGTCGGGGTCATGTCACACCACATCCAGTGTAGGCAACATCACTGATTATAGTGGGTTATATTGTCTTTTGTCAGGTCACATCCTGCAATTCGTGTCCGGTGTAGACACGGTGTAAATTACCTCTCTTTCAGAAATGGGCTTGACTTACCCTGCTTTCTCAGGTTTGACATACATCCCATTCTGAAATAGTTTTCTATAGAACATCAGTGATGCAGAGCACAATTTTTATGTTGTTTCCTGGACACAAACCCCTGAAAGTCATCAAAGAGGAGTTTCACAGAATTTCAAGTTAGTGGTGTAGAAATCGTTTTAAATGAGGCTAATCTGATAAATTATGTTCACTTGTTAACATCTTGCTGCAACCTCTCTAAGTAACCAGATAATTAGAATTTCCTTTATGATTTACAATTTGGTTAGATGTGTTGATGCATATTCCCATCATCACACCTTCCAAAAAGGAAACCGATTACTGTATGGAATGGAAGGATGCCAGATGGAAGGGTAGTCCAAGATATATGCTATAACCACCACCACAGCTGTTTAATAAACACAAATTATCATCTTTATTTGCTAAATACACAAGCAACAGTTATTCTTTTTCATTTTGGATTTTAATATTCTTCCACCATCTCATCTTCATCTGTCAGTGGTGGTGGTGTTTTGCGAGCCTCTGCCTTGCTGTTGTCTGAGTAGAAGTGTAGCCTACACCCTTAAACCTTTTATGCTTAAAAGTTTACCTGATTGAATTATGTTTTTATACTTAATTTCTAGCTGTTGCCACTTTTTTTTTCTTCTTCTTTTTTTGCCCGTGGTATACCATACCAATAACTTACCGTTCTGCTAGTTTTCACCTCTGATATTATAACAGTGATTAAGAATTAAAATTACGTTTGACCCGGAAGTATGGGGATGTCTTTTTGTTGGGTGCTGTTGCCATGGTGAATCATAATTTCTGAACTTCATTTATAATGGCTTTTCATAGTCATCAAGCATCGCGTCAGATCAGGCAGGCCACGTCAGTCAAGCTTGCATCAGCTGATAGCCAGCTGTTCCTGAGGTGTACCAATCCAGTCTTGACACTTATCACCGCGGCCATTTAAATTCCTATTTCTCAGCAATTCTCTATCGCATCACTGCTTGCAAAAAACTCCCTCCTCCAAGCCCAACTCCACCTTTACCTATGTTTAATTTGCTTTGTTTCTTTCTGTAGTTCCCTACATGGCAAGCTTTTTCTCATGTATTGTATCCATTCGCATAATGTGAGTTTGTAATTACATATGCATATACTGGCTTCATTCTGTACCCCGGGGGTGGGTTGACTTGCTGCTCTCCCCGCTCTGTCCAGACGGGCGCATGGACGAGCGTGGGTAGTTCTTGCCCAGAACAAAACCATACCGCCAACACAAACTGTGTGCTTTCATTGAAAATAACGATAAACAATATACTTGATGAAGTGATCCTGACTGAAGTGGTACACAAACTTAACTTAGTTGATTGAACTAGTTCTATTCAGCTGTTCAGAAACTGAAAACACAGAGTTTCACATTTCAGGGTAAGTCAACTCAGATTTCAAGTTTTAACTAGTTGGTTGAACCTTCTTATTTAAATGGGCCCCTTCATTAAAACTTGAAACAGAGACATTTCCTTATCTCTAACTATATCTATTTGAACCACACAATCATAAGATTAAACAACAACAAACACTACAAAAAATAAAATGGTTAAAGGGGATGATGAATTGAGAAATCAACCTTCCCTTGAGCCTTTAAATTTATTAAAGGTCATGGTAATATACAAATATTCTGTAAGTTTCAGAACTGAAAACTTCCATGTTAGTCAAAGAAAAGCTTTTACTGACACCAGGCCCAGAAAGCGAGAGCTTTCAAATATATACTGATCAATGACGTAATAGAACGGGGAAACACCACCTCAACAGATAAATATGTACGCCTGCTTCTGTAGCCCTGCCCACCGACTCGTGGAGTTAACCGAGCAATAAACATACCTAAGATAGCAAGATATTGTGCTGTACCTGTTTGTGGAGAACACAGTGATGCATAAGCTTCCTCCGGATTCTAATATTATGAATGCATGGATGAACTTTCTTTTTAATGAATATGTGTACGTGTCTAACAGAACATAGCCTACGTTAGCACACTGTCAAAGGCTGAAGAATCCTTTATTTGTTGGTTCATTGTGATTTGGGATCAGACTCAGACATGTATGGGCCAGGGCTCATGTGTTTTCCAGACAGGCTACCAAAAGGAAGCCTGTCGGCAGGCCGGTGAATTTTTAACAGTGAAATAACATTAGTTTCTTGATCTGCATTGTTCACTCTCTTGACTTGATATTTGAAGAGCGCTCGCCTGTGCGTGTGTATGCGGTTTGCGCTTATATCCACCGATCTGGCAGGCCAAGTAAAGAAATATATATATATATATTTCGTAGAAAATTGTCTGTATTTGTCACTTTCCCCCAAAGTAAGCTGAATAAGGTGAGGTAGAATAAGCTAAAGTTAGCCAAGAAAGTGAAGGTGTCATTGCAGATCCCTTAAGGAACACTTCTGTAACTCATAAATTATTATTAAAAGCATCTCATCTACAATGAGAATGAGAGTACAGAAACAGAACAGCACTTCATTCTTCCCTGTGTTGCGGCAAAATAACGTTAACTCCGTTGCATTTCTGAATAAGAGACAAACCTTAGCCAATTGCGTCTTTATAAAGATTTAATTCTTGCAAGAATGAGTCCACAGTCAACACAACCAGACAATGCCTGCATCGGGTGTGAACTGAGGAACAATAGAAGGCCCAAGCTTTTATACCTCTCAGTGTCTCAGTGTTTTTCCGTACCGAGGAAAAGGTGATACAAATGTCTTTCCCCCCACCCTTCTGTAACAAAAGCAAATAAACAAGGGACACAGTGGTTCCCCCCTCTTATCTTCCCTCATCAGTGTTTGTGTCAAGGCCTCAAGCGGTGATGGGGGCTTACATTTACATTTTATGAGGTGTGTGTGTGTGTGTGTATGTGTGTGTGTGTGTGTGTGTGTTTTAATAAGTGACATCTAAGGCCCGGGAGAGTCCCAATCTAGGTGTCCCGTGACCCCATGCTAAGAGGTGTTTTTGAATAACAGAGACAGATGTTGATTTCTGTATAACCTTAAACATAAATCTTCTTCTATGATTAAATTTTTCCTCCACAATTCCCCCTTTTATCATTCTTTGATAATTCACAAGAAAAATTTTAAATATATATATGAATGTTGTTCTTCTCAAGTCGCACAGTCCAAGCATCGAAAAGGGCACCACGGCTTTGCTTTGCTTTGCACCAGTCTTTCAGATGGCAAGATGAATCGCACAGCTGTACGCCCAGAAAGCTGCTCTGTTAATGAAAGGACGCCACCTCTCTGTAGATTGTGCAACTCTGATTCTGTGGGCTTGCAACAGGTTCTAAACTTGTTGTCTCAGCTCCATGTTGTGCCAGCATCTCTGGTCCTGAGATGATAGCAGCAAGTGATGTTTGTGTGACCTCCGTCCGCACAGACGTGTGCCTCCAGCTCCTCTCGGCTCCTTCTCTCCGATCACTGGTGGATCTTTCTCAGCTACCTTGATGGCGGTGTTTGTCATCAGAAGCACGACAAAAGGCCCTAGTCACCTTTTCACTCTCCATCTGTTCCTTCTGTAGTCCCGTATCACGACATCAAACATCTGGTCTGATGTTATGTAAAGGTGTCCCTTAACCTGCACACAGATCTTTGTTATCCAGACCTTCTCTTTTGAACTTCAAAAGCTGTCCTCATCTTAAAGCCATCACCATGTTTCCGAATGATCCTTTGCCATATCTAATGACCTGCAGGATTTAAGACTATGATAGAGACATATTAGTTCAATATCACACATTTTTACTTATACCAATTAATAAATTTTGTTTTGTTCTCCATAAAATTTATGACAATTCACAGCATGGTCTCAGCTGGCTCTTGAATGCCCCTTACCATCATAACTTTCCCTCAGGGTCTTCCCTGGATAAGCGGTTCTTGGGTGAGCGGTATAGAGGAACATCTCTGGGTCGGACTGCTGTATATCTGTCTGGACTCTCGGCCCCTACAAAAACACAACTCCTCCCTTTATGATGCTGCTGGCCTCACAGACATCTGCTCAACTCTCATACACACCTCACATAAAAACACTCCCCTTCTTGGAGGTGCCCAAATGTCGATGAAACCCTGGCTTAGGTTGTCCTCCTGCTGGCCAAGAGAGGATCTTACCCGTCTTTGGCGAATCATCTCACGCACATTTGTCATCGCTTAAATTTTTTTTTTTTTTTGTGACCCTCAACAGGATGATGTTTTCTGGAGCTTTGCATAGAGTGCATTCAAGAGTCATCAGAGCCATCTGGTCTGCTTACTAAAGGTAGAACATGGAGACAGGTTAATTATCACAATACAACTAAATCACTAAAATCCACCACTCAGTGAATTTAGCCAGAACAACTGTCCATTCAGTTTAATGTTCTGCTACCTTTGTGTCTCGATCCATCGGTCCTGTACATGATGAAGGCTTAGATCAGACACAACATTTTCAGTTCTATATTTTAAAAACATCTCATTTTGTAAAAACATCTCATTTTGTAAAAACATCTCATTTTGTTTCATCAAAATATCTATCATTGCCCTCCATGGCAATCCTTTAACTATTAGTCAAAAATTTCCTTTTTATCAAATCATTGTCTCTATGATTTTCAACTGATGCCCTGTGTTTAACCATAAGTATCTCATCACTTATGACACATGCTCAGATAACAGCTTTGTGCTGGGTTTGAATGAGAGAGAGACTCTGAGGCCTTCAGGGCTGGCACACTGCATCTTCATCTGCACTGCAACTTTTCACTCTTTACACAAGCTAGTGAGATCTGGTTAGAAATTAATATTGTTTTCAAATAAACTTCAGACATTTTCCTTTTAAACTCTATCCTTAGACTGAAATCACACTTTCAAATCACCCTCAGATTGAGTGTGTGTTACTCAAGCTAGGCCACAGCACCAGAAATGACGTGGTGGTGCCAGATTCAGATAAGCAAATCAGCATTTATTACAGCTCAGCACAAGCTTATCTTTTGAAACCAAAGCATCAACTTCTAGGGTTTCCAACATATTAACTTACCTAAAGTTATTTCAACAACCCAATATTCAGTCCAATAAGCATTATCAGAGTTTTGCAAAAGTGAGAAGAGCAAGAACATATTTATTTTAACCCTATTGTTATTTCATTATTTTCTTAGACAGAGTTTAAATCTCATCTCTGTATTCATTTCTTTTTACTGGGTTTAGTGTGGTTGCCTCATTTGTCACACCTTCGACACCTTATGGGTGAGTGGACACAGCCCCGCTGACCACAATTAGAACACTCTGTGTCATTCAGCAATTCATGGTATCTTTCATCTGCTTTTTCAAAACAAAAATCACATTTAGCTATCAGAATCCCACAGTTACTGGGATCTTTCCTTCAGGGTTTAATGTTATCAGAATCCCACAGTTACTGGGATCTTTCCTTCAGGGTTTAATGGCATTCCACCCATTTTACAACCCATGATTATTCATTATACACTAACATCTAGAAATTTGAATTTCTCTTGTTCTCAATTAATTTATAGCCAGTTAAATTGCCGTATTATTTTCTAAACATAATTAAAACATTGCTGCCCATTTTCTTAATAAGTTCTACTTATTTCTTTAAATTGCTGGCTTCAGAGCAGAGCTGCTTACAGCTCTCGTCTGAAAAACTTTATCCGGCCTGATCAAGTTACTGATCATGTCTCTCAAATTGTTAGCTCTAATTTAGTTATCACAAACTGTTATCCATAATCAAAGTTCATACTCACCAATGATCTTTAAACAGCTGTAGTTTCTGTGTGATCAGACAACATCTTCCTTTCCCTGTTATCTGCTTCTTATAACAATCTTCATTTGCATTTCTCATACACACATCCCCACAAAGCCCTTAGATTTGTATTTTCTCCTCAACAGATTCTTTCACCACTCTCATCCTGTTGACTCAAAGTTTCTTTTCTTTTGGAAATCATGATATTTAATTAATTTCTCTATATCCCCAATCATCTCTGGCCATATAATTTTTTCATTTGACAAAATACCGGTGTATCATATTCTGCTAGCTTCTTTGGGATTTTCCATAGTGGCAGTCTTTCTGTGGTCTTTTTGCGTACGGTATTAATCTGTCGGACGTCTCCGTACAGATCTGATCCTTCACCCAGGACAGGCGGGCGGCGCGTCAGCGCCCTCTGTGATCTCAATTCTCCCAGAATATCTTAATCGCATTCCACGATCTCAACTCTCCCAGAATTTCTTAATCACCCTCTGTGTGATTTCAACTCTCACAGAATTTCTTGATCGCATTCCACGATCTCAATTCTCCCAGAATTTCTTAATCACTCGCCGATCTCAATCCTCCCAGAATTTCTTAATCACGTTCCATGATCTCAATTCTCCCAGAATATCTTAATCGCGTTGACCACAGAACCAGACTCCCCCTATGGTTTAACCCTTAGTTTCCCAAATCTTAATTTAACTAAATTCACATTAAAATTCCCAGAATTTTTAAGTTTGTCTCTTACCAGAGTTGTCCGTTGCCACCTCGGGTTCTTTTCTCTAATTCCAGTGGTCGGGCCCTCCAGAACCCCTAGAGCAGCCGGCCCTTCTCCCTTAATCAGGACGAGGTAAGGCTGTGACTCTAAAGTCCAGGATGATCAGTCACCGTCGGCTCTCAGGGTTCCGGAAGGCACATCCAAGGAATCCCACTTCTGACACCAAATTGTTGCGGCAAAATAACGTTAACTCCGTTGCATTTCTGAATAAGAGACAAACCTTAGCCAATTGCGTCTTTATAAAGATTTAATTCTTGCAAGAATGAGTCCACAGTCAATACAACCAGATAATGCCTGCATCGGGTGTGAACTGAGGAACAATAGAAGGCCCAAGCTTTTATACCTCTCAGTGTCTCAGTGTTTTTCCGAGGAAAAGGTGATACAAATGTCTTTCCCCCACCCTTCTGTAACAAAAGCAAATAAACAAGGGACACAGTGGTTCTCTTATCTTCCCTCATCAGTGTTTGTGTCAAGGCCTCAAGCGGTGATGGGGGCTTACATTTACATTTTATGAGGTGTGTGTGTGTGTGTATGTGTGTGTGTGTGTGTGTGTTTTAATAAGTGACATCTAAGGCCCGGAGAGTCCCCAATCTAGGTGTCCCGTGACCCCATGCTAAGAGGTGTTTTTGAATAACAGAGACAGATGTTGATTTCTGTATAACCTTAAACATAAATCTTCTTCTATGATTAAATTTTTCCTCCACACCTGTCACTATAAGAGAATGTGTAGAGCTCAAGAGACTGGTCAATTTTCTATTTTCAGTTTCCAGTTGCTACTTTATGTGACTCAAGTTTTATGTGACTCAAGTTATATTGGGAGCAGTGCAAAAACTGGAAACTTATATTCTATAAAAAAAACACGAGACCACACAAAACCAAGGAATAGAGCCCCTCGTTTAAGGAGTGGATTTCAGACGCTCCCTAAAAACAAATGAACAAGGGTCCAGGAGGGTGGTGGAGCAGAGGCAGATCAGTGGGAGGGATGGAAGGCCAGGCCCGTGTGGACCAGGGAGCAAGGTCGTAGCTGGTGGATTAGGGAGCTAGGGCAAAGCTGGTGGGTCAGGAAGCCAGGGTGGAGCAGGCAGAGCATGTGGCCAGGGCGAAGCAGAAGACCACCACGGCAGAACAGATGACCCCCAAGACAGAGCAAGCTGAACTATATCAAGGAGCACAGAGGTTACAAGTGGCTTATGTGGCGGTAGCAGGTGGCACATAGGGTTAAGAGAAGGCCTCCTTGGGCCTACCAATACAGGACAAATTGATAGTTTAGAGTAGAGTTGTTCCGATTCTGATAGTATCGGAAATATCACCGATACCACACAAATTTTGGCATCGGTATCGGCGAGTACTTGAACCCATATACCAATCCAATACTATTTTCTTAAACAAGACCCATAGTTATTATGACCGCAAGCTTTGCCTAACCGAAGAAGAAATGAAAACGTGTTAGCAGTATGTCAGCTGTTTAGCAGTATTCCAGACTGGACCAACCAGCCAGTAAAACAGCGACTAGAGATGACACAATTCAAATTTAAAAAATGTGATGTTACCAGCATTTCTGTAGTACCTACTCCCAAGTATATCCGGTACCCGCAGTTGCGTTCAGTCGCTTAAATGTTAATCTGAGCTAGAGATCGACCGATATGGGTTTTTCTATAAGCCGATGCCAATGCCGATTTTTAGTGGTCAGGGGCAGCCAATGGCCGATATGCACAACATTCCTAAACATAACTTAATTTATTGAACACTGACTTTAACCATATCTCGAATCTTAATTTCATGAACTGCACGGTATTAAAATAAAATATTTATCCAAAGTTAACCAAACAAATCAATAAACTGACTAAGTATTAATATAAACATGGCTATAAATGCCATTCCCGTTCTATGAAATGCATCTATATCTAACTTGCATAGTAATGTGTTTTTAGAACAATATGTAATGTAAAAATATGTATAATAATGGGAGTAATAAAAAGGAATATTTTCATAAGAATATCCAGACAAAACTGTGCATTTTGTCAGAGAAATTCACTAAAATATAACCTCTATTCTGGGTCTCAGGAGGATATTTCTGTCTCGTGCAGAGAGAATCCAGGTTTTATATTAATTTAATGGATTTTATCGCCTGTATAGCCTCGAGTCCTTAAAGTTATCTGCAAGCATTATGCCAGTTCCAGACGGTTCCACCACACCAATAACACGGGGCTGCCCACAGAAGTGTCTGACTTTACATCGGCACTAATAAACACGGATATCGGATGATGCCGATATAATGAAAAAGGACAAATATCGACCCGATATATCGGCTGGACGATATATCGGTCGACCTCTAATCTAAGCACAGGGCTCCAGACTGTAGCCGATTAATACTAGTGTCTGTGAATATTAAACTGCAAAGTAGGTACTATTTAAAGGTGCTCTAAGCGATGACACCAAAACGCACTAGTGCAGTCTGGAACACGAAGCATAACAAACAGTGCTCCAGCCAATAGCCGACAAGAATGATTTGGGGGTAGAAAGACTGCACCAGTGTGTTTTGGTTGCAGTTTGTGGAGTTTATGCGGAATACAGAGACCACGTTTTTTTACATTGTGCTCAGGGGACAGGCAGCTAGCGGATAGTTAGGAGATATTTGCTGTATGTGACAAAAAAAAATTGGCCTACAAACGCGTGACATCGCTTAGAGCACCTTTAAATATTACTCCTGCAAATTCTGCATTTCTGTGTGGATTACATACACACACAGGCGCACTTGACACTCGCTCTTTGTCTTTGTAGTCTCTGTCACTATATGATATATATAAAACGACACTTCATGAGAATTTACCATTTCATTTGAAAAAAAAAACTGTCATTCACATCCTGAACTCAGACACTCAAAGGTCTTAAAATTTAATTTTGGTTTTACGTGAAGAAATTGTCAGAATATATTAGGCCACTGTTGTAGCCTACAGTAGATTTAGCTACATCTCTATGTAATAATAATGCATACGTCTCTACTAATAATAAAATGTATGCCTAGATGGTTGCTTATTTTTCACTTTTGTTGTAAAGAGATTATTGTATTTAAATTTGATTAATATGTATTTTTTATATTCCTAGATTTATTTGTTGCATTTTTTTTTATACAGTTATATTGTAAAACTCCAAGAGCCATGCCCTGGGAAACCGCCTCAGATGACGGGCTAAACCATGTGAGGGGGCGGTGTTTACACGGCACCACTGGGCGTATGAACCTCCTTGACGCAGGTCACCGGCCACGGCGGTGTAGCCACAATGAGGAAGTCTGTTCATCTGGCAAATGGCCAGATGTCTCGCGCCTCTCTTGAAGCGCGTTATCAGATCATGATCATACGATTGATGGTATAATTGGCCACGATGTCTAAAAGACCACTTTTTGATCACCCTTGGGAGATAACAACCAGGCCCCATAGTGGCTTTTATTGCCCAAATGGCCCTGCCGCGAACTCTGACACCTCACACACACACACATAGAATGTTCACCAAGTCCATGGAAGAATAGATGGTTAAAAGCCACCGAAAAACGTACTAAATGTATACTTTTCTGTCTGAATGTTTGTATATGTGTCTGTAATAATTAGGGGGATTATATGAATGTTAACTCAAACTATTTAGGACAATAGACAGTGGAAAACCTGGACTTGTGTGTTTTCCACCTCGCAGACCAGTGGTTCATGGTGTCTTTAGAACCGAGAGAACTCCATCGTACCGAATCTGGTAAAATAATTTAAAGGACATGCATTATTACAAAGATGCCAGCTTTGTAAAGAAAAATGCATGAACCTGTCTGCCCCGGATAGTAGCCAGGGGGAGGAACTCAGCTGAACAAAGAACTTTGTTTCGCGCCGAAAACGCTCAGATCAATTGGACCATCCAGGAAATGGGTGTTGCTCTCTTATCGATAAGTACCAATGCGACCCTCATTCCTTTGCCTTTGCATCGCATTGCAATCCGCCACCCGCATTCTTCGGAGAGGAGGATACAGCACGCTTCCAGCACACTTAAGAGACCCGCCCAGCCGCACTTCTCCGAAAACCCGAGAGCCACTACCAACCAACTTCAAAAGGAACCACGGAACGCGCGGGACATTTGAACTCTGAATACACGCACACACCCAATAAGCCAAAACCAAAGCAAGTATTCTTATTTTCTACAATCCGAACTGCTGTTGAAAGGTTGTGTTATTCCCCTTTTAGGGATGAGTTCAATTCATTGAGGGCTCTTTGTAACGAACTGAAGTGAACGCTGTATCTTCTCTCTCTCTCTCTCTCTCTCTCTCTCTCTCTCTCTCTCTCTCTCTCTCTCTCTCGTTATTTTGTTTTCTTTCATTCTTTTCGTTTAGGTACCATTTTAGTTTCATTTCCTATCTATATTTCTACTCTCTTTATGCATAGTTAGTATGTACTTTCTGTGTGAATTGTAGTGTCATCGTTAGTCTGTGTTATTAAACTTCCAAAAGATATTTTTGAATTGAAGCTGTTATTCTTCTACATACACGAAGTCAATGAAACTTACAATCCTGAACGTTACCTAAAGCTGCCTTATGCTACGATTTTAGTAGCATAACTGTACGAACATACGAAATATTAATTTGTCCTGATCAGTAAAGTTAATGCTTCTTATGCTCTCGTAAAAGCAGTAATTTTAATAAACGTAATGAACGACTAGCAAATTATATTCATAAACTCATGAATATTATATCCCTTTTGAGTTAATTATTCCCCGAGATATTCGACTCATAGTCGATATTGTTACAGCAGAAGAAGAACTTCAACGGTCACGTGTTTCCCAACCATTGGATTATGGCTCCACTGCCTTGTGGATATCTTCGGGAGGAGAAAAAGCTATGGGAATAAACCCAGAAACAAATTCCGGAGTGGAGCCACCAAGGCAGTTGGATGTTGACTACGACTTCTCTCTGGCAGCTCCTGCAGCCAAACTGGTGCCAAATGTATCGCTCTGCTTCCCTTTGGGCAACATCAGCGGGGCAGAGAGGGGGATCCTGATGTTTGGGCAGCCAAGGATCTCCATACACTTCGCCCAGGCCTGCGCCCCTGGAGATGTCACTTCAGTGCCATTGTTTACAGCATCAGAAACAACACGGGAGATAGCAGTTATGAGTTATAAGACAATTGGCGTAGGTCCAGGCGCTACGGCTTGTCTCCGATGGTGGGAGGGATTATCGCAGTCCCACTGGTCAGCTACCACCCGCCTCAAGTTGGGAAGCCCCCAGTCAGTAAGGTGCTGACTCGCCACAGTCTGCCTGCTTCAACGGATGCTTGGAGCTAGGGGAAAAAAACAACAAGCAGACTGAAAACCTTGCACCAGGCTAAAACAGAAGAAAAGGAAGACCATCAATTCTGCGATTAGCAAGCTGGACTGTCAGGAAAATGTGTCCTGGCCTCCCCAATGACCTACAACAGGTCGATAACTCCAGAAAAACAGCCATCATCGACCGCAAGCTCACGTTCTTCTGGCAGGGCAAGGAATCCGAGGAATCAAGACTGCATGGCGTTGGATTCGCAGTGAGGAATTCTCTAATGTCTGCTGTAGAACTGCCATCCAGTGGCACAGCCCGCATCATGTCTCTTCGTCTGTCAACCTCCTCAGGCCTAGTGAACATCCTGAGTGTCTACGCTCCCACACTCTGCTCTTCAGCTGAGACCAAGGACCAGTTCTATGAGGAGCTCAACACCGCCGTCAGAGACATTTCTGTCACAGAACACCTGTACCTGCTTGGCGACTTCAATGCCCGAGTGGGTTCTGACCATGACTCCTGGCCCAGTTGCATTGGCCACTTCGGAATTGGCAAGCTGATTGAGAACAGACAGAGGCTCCTTGAGCTATGATCTTACCATAACCTCTGCATTACCAACACATTCTTCGCTATCAAGCCGCCAAGTATCCTGGCAGCACCCTAGATCCCTCCACTGGCACCAGCTGGACCTTGTCATCACATGGAGACCCTCAATGAACTGCGTTCTCATCACACGCAGTTACCACAGTGCCGACTGCGACACCGACCACTCCATGGTTGGCAGCAAAGTCCGCCTCCAACCCAAGCGGATCCACCGTTCTAAGCAGAAAGGTCGCCCTCGGATCAACACTTGCTTCGCCAAGTCCATCGAGGATACCCTCAAGGACTGCCCTGCTGCTAACGCTGAAGAGAGATGGAGGCACATTTGTGATGCCAACTACAACTCCGCAATGGACACCTTTGGAAAGAGAGAGAGGCAAAACCCGGATTGGTTTGAAGCTGGCTTTGCTGATCTAGAGCCAGCAATTGAGGCCAAAAGAGCAGCCTTGATTAACTACAAGAGGGAGCCTTTCGAGAAGACACTTGCCGCACTCAGGAGGGCCAGGAACAACTCCCAACGGATCGCTCGGCACTGCGCCAATGGCTACTGGCTCAACCTCTGTCAGAGCAGTCAACTCTCTGCTGAATGTGGCAACATTTGCAGCATGTACGGAGGCATGAAGTAAGCCGCCGGTGAACTCATAACAGACCGCAGCAAGCAAATGGAGAGGTGGTCTGAACACTAGCAGGAGCTCTACTCGAAAGAGAATGTAGTCACAGACGCAGCTGCCGAGAGCACCGCCTACATACCCATCATGGAAGAGCTCGGCATTCCACCCTCTGTAGAAGAACTGAGCAAGGCCATCGACTACCTCACCTGCAGCAAAGCTCCAGGAAAAGATGGCATTCCACCTGAAATTCTCAAGGTGGGAAAGAAGTCTGCTCTTCTTCACCACCTACACCAGCTGCTGCAACAGTGCTGGGAAGAAAGGTCAGTGCGACGCATATGAATTCTGGGGATCACCTGGCAGGACCACGTTCCGAACAAGGTAGTTCTCGAGAAGGCAGGAATCCCAAGTATGTTCGCACGTCTCACCCAGCATCGCCGTCGGTGGCTCGGCCATGTCAGGCAGATGGAAGACGGGAGGATTCCTAAGGACATCCTGTACGGTGAGCTCGCCACTGGCACCAGACCTGCAGGAAGACCTGTTCTACGCTTCAAGGACGTCTGCAAGCGAGACCTGATGGCAGGCGACATCGATCCAGCTGGCTGGGAATCAATGGCTGAAGACGCAGCAGTTGGAGAAGTGCTGTGAAAGCATGCATAAAGAGGAGTGAGGAGAAAAGAGACCAGCAGTGTGAAGAGAGGAGGGAGCACAGATCAAGCTCAGAGTCCAGACCAAGCTCACAGTCCAGTGGGACAACCTGCCTCACAAAATGGTTAATCCATAACCAAAAATAGTTCAGAGGGACCACTCAGCCCAATGAGTCCTTGCCCTAACCTCCCAAAGCTGTCAACAATAGTCCAGAAGGTGTACTTGCCCCTGTCATAAAAAAAACAAATTTCTTCTGCCAGATCCATCTTCAAAGAAGAGTGAAGGCAGGATCCACGTGCAGAGGCATTTATTATAATATTAAAAAAACAAATTAAATAAACCAAACACAAGAAAATCAGGAAATCTACAGAAATGGCAAGTAATAAATGGAAGTAATAACAGAACCACATTGCAAACTAAAAGATCACATAACAAGTGAGTTGTAAAAAATTTCCAGTATGTTTTATCTGTTACATCTCTGCCATTTGTCTACTAAGGCAACTTTTTTGTTCTGGTCTTTTATCAGTTCATATTTCATTTTATGGTGCAACTATTACATGAATTTCTTCCTTCAGTAATGTTCACATGAACAATAGTTCCCATATTATTATTAAAATATTATTTTGCTCTTAAATCATAATGTTTCGGATCATAATGGTCAAGATAGGTGAACTTTGTCCATTGAACTTTGCATTGAAACTTTGTATTGTAAGTGACAGATGATAGTGAAGCTAATACAATCAGCACTGGCAAGCAAGTTTCTGAAGTATTGATATTAGCCTGCTAAACATCAAGTCACTTTCTTTGTCCCCAAGGTTGTTTTCCTGGACTGATACCATTGGCATGCTGGGCCAGACTCAAGACAGATTAATGTGTCATTGGACAGGAGCAGTCTTTTATCAGACGTCTACAATACCTGTCTGGACCAACCAAAATATTGTCAATGAACACCCACACTGCACACAGAAAATCTCAAATTCGCTTAGTCTTTCTCCCTTTCTTTCTTGGCCAGACCAGCTCTCTAATGATTCTAAATGCAAGATCTTGTTTAATGGAACTAAAGCATATGAGGAAAAATATCAGGATTTTAGATTTAGTCAGAATGAAAATCTCAGTGCCTGGTGATGATACAATTGTGAGATTTAGTACATAGTAGTTTTATGTTTGTTTTCCATTGGACCGACAAGGTTGCAAGAATCATACTTTGATAGCAATTACTATTTAGATAAAGGAGAAGGCTAACAGAAAGCTCTCTTCAGGTGCATTAGAAATCAATCAGTGCAAAACAAATTTTCACATAAAATATTCTTTGGTCACTGTATATGACTTTAGTTTTGTTTCTTCAACTATAAAAATGTTCAGCTTGTACACAAAACACTAGTGGTGCATCCAATTGATAAAAGGCAATCAAGAGATCCTGACTGCATTTCTCAAAAGCATTTTAAGCCTAAGTAGATAATAGAACAATTGGCATCAATGTTCTCTATGATCAACTTAGCTCACAATGCTTTTGAGAAACACAGCGCTAATCATTTGAACACTTTCCTTCCAACCTGACTCAAAACATTGTTTACCTTCTTGGTAACACTTTACATTAAGGTTCCATTTGTAAAGGGTTTATAAAGGTGTTAGTCAATGCCTAATAACTCATTTACAAATGCATTATAAATGTGTTGACAAACAGTTATAACTGTGTGAATAAAAAAGGGCGCCTTAAATGCAATCAAATTATAAATGTTTAATAATCTTTCATATTTATTCACGATTTTTGCGGTCTAATAATGTGGTTATTTAGTCTTTGTATTGTGTATTTAAATTGACTGCTTGTAAATTTCTAGTTATTTATTTATTTAATGTTAACCTTACATCAGAGGAAGCATGGAACAATTTTTCTTGAGTTGGATCTGTGGAATAAGTCAGGATCTACTTACATCAGGAAAGAGAGGGGGATGGGGTGCACATATGCAATCTGATCATCCCAGCATGTGGCCTCCAGCTTCCTTTAGGGGGAAGAATTGATAGTATTTTGATCGGGATCCTAAAAAACTCTACTTTGACACTTAACCTGGAAGCACAACAGATCAATGGGCCTCCTGACACTGCTTCTTAAGAAACATAGACCCAATTTTCACCCTGTTCGTTTTATCTGCAGCTCTGTGCTATTTCAGTAATACCAAAGGGTATGTGACATGTCAGGTGAATGAGAGTATTATACATCAATTAAAGCTCCCATAGAGATATCATCCAGGACAAAAAGAAACAACTGAAATTATTGTCCAACATATAATCTATAAAATAGCCACAAGATGAAAAAGAGAAAAATGGTGCCAACATTATGTAAGTGAACTTCGAATGCATCAAAAAATGTAGCACACTCAGCAACTGTCCTAAGTAACATGATTAAATGATAAACAATGAACAAAATGTAACACTGATATACATATAGCTTTACAATCAAACAGAATTAATGAACTAAATTGTGTCTTCTATAGAGCTTTTAATGGGGAAATCTTCTGAAAAGGTTATTTTCTTTTCATTTGTCTATATGTTTCTGAGAGAAAACTGTTTTTAACATAATAATTATGTTTCTTGAACAGTAAATTAGCATATTATATTGATTAATGAATAATGATTTCTGAAGGATCATTTGACACTGAAGACTGGAGTAATGATGCTGAAAATTCAGGTTTGTCATCACACAAATAAAATACAGTTTAATATGTATTTAAATAGTAAACAATTATTTTAAACTGTAAAAATATTTCACAATATTACTGCAACATAAATGCAGCCTTTGGTGAGCATAAAATACTTATTTCAAAAACATAAAATAATTGTAATGTTACCAAACTTTTGACAGGTACTTAAGTATCTGTAACAACTTTGTTGAATAATAACCCTGGATAAATGTATGAGAATTTATTGGAGCTCTACCATACCGTAAAGTTCATTGATTATGCCTTGTGGGTGTGTGGATCCTACCTCACAGTGCCATCTATCTGCCTGCTCCGCATAGGACTCATCATCCCAGCCCGGAATGTCCTGGATCTCAAGAAAGATCCTTTGCTGTGGACAACATCCAAGCCCAGCACGGGACCAGAGCCCAAGCCAGCGTCTGTCACAGATTGGCTAAGAATTGGCTAAACTCTTTAATTAATCTAAATCAACAACATGTATGCTCGACCCTATACCCACTAGGCTATTAAAAGAGATGCAGAGGTCATGGATCCTCTTCTTAATATCATTAATTCATTTTTTCCATTAGGATATGTACCGAAAAACTTTAAGTTGACTATTATTAAACCACTTATTGCAACTTGATCCTACATAATTAGTCAATTACAGGGCAATCTCAAATCTACCCTTTCTTTCAAAAATACTTGAAAAGGCAGTGTCTTCACAATTATGTTCTTTTTTAGAAAGAAATGGTGTCTGTGAGGATTTTCAGTCAGGATTTAGGCCGTATCATAGTACTGAGACTGCTCTCATCAGAGTTACAAATGATTTACTCTTATCATCCGATCGTGGTTGTATCTCTTTGTTAGTGTTACTCGATCTTAGCCCTGCATTCGACACTATCGACCACAACATTCTTTTGAATAGACTCGAAAATTATGTAGGAATTAGTGGACCTGCATTGGCATGGTTTAAATCATATCTATCTGACCGTTATCAGTTTGTAGCAGTAAATGAAGAGATGTCACACCGAAGTTCAGTGTGGAGTACCGCAGGGCTCAGTGCTAGGCCATTGCTCTTCACCCTGTACATCCTACCACTGGGAGATATTATTCGGAAGCATGGCGTTAAATTTCATTGTTATGCTGATGATACTCAGCTCTAAATTTCTTTACACCCTGAAGAAACTAACCAATTCACGAGATTAACGGAATGTATAGATGATGTAAAAAATTGGATGATCAGTAATTTCCTGCAACTTAATTAAGAAAAAAACAGAATTTTTAATCATTGGACAAAAAAGCTCCACAAGTAGTAACCTAGAATACTGTCTAACACTTGATGGCTGCTCTGTCAAGTCCGCGTCGTCAGTTAGGAACCTGCTCTTTGATACCAATCTTTTGTTTGAAAGCCATGTTTATAGCATCTGTAAAACTGCATTCTACCATCTTAAAAATATATCTAAATTACGGCACATGCTCTCAATGCAAAATGCCGAACAGTTAATACATGCGTTCATGAGCTCAAGGCTACATTATTGTAATGCTCTAATTATTATGCTCTACTGATCGCTTAAACAAACTCCAGCTGGTCCAAAACGCAGCAGCTCGAGTTCTTACTAGAACGAGGAAGTATGAACACATTAACCCGGTTCTGTCAACACTGCACTGGCTCCCTATTAAACATTGCATACATTTGCATACAATCTATGAACTTCCAATAACACCTGATGTACTCGTTACATCATCAGAAGAATGGCATCTATGCTAATGATAGTATCTCTGTTTTATCCCGAGGTCTACTGCAGTCAGCCGGATCCAGGCTGTATCCAGATCAGTCGGTGGACCTGCATCCAGATGTGACCAACACATGACCCTGAAGTGTCTGCAGAGACCATGTATTTTGGCCTCCCCCTTAAGCTGCCTCATCGACACGGCATCCTCAATAAACCTGTCTCCAGCGTGATGACTCCGATTGTTTGAATATTCCTAGTTAATAATTCTTTAAATCGATATGTCATCCTCAAAACAACCCGTCTCCAGCGTGTTGCGCGATCTTCGAATATTACACTTTAGTAATGGTTTAATCAATACGGCATCCTCAATAAAAACCTGTCTCTGGCGTAATGACTCCGATATTTCAAGTTATTTATTTTTAATAATTATTTAATCGATACATCATCCTCAATAAACCCGTCTCCGGCGTGTTGCCTCAGATCTTTCGAATATTCAGATCTATTATGACCTCTGACCTTTAAAATTGCCAGAATAATAATAATACGCTGTTTGTTAATTGGCCAGAGGAGAACTGGCATCCCGACTGAGCCTGGTTTCTCCCAAGGTTTGGACGACTGGTACTTCGGGACGGCCCGTGCTGGTTTTCAGCGGCCTGCCCCAGTACCTTTCTTTCCAGAAGTGCATCAGGAGCTCACGAAATCGTGGATGGCGCCCTTTAGTGCCAGACATGAAGGAAGTGGCTCCTCCGTCCTCACCACCCTTGACGGCGGCGCGGCTAAGGGTTACGTGGAGATCCCGCCAGTCGAATGGTCGGTTCGATGCAACTGTGTCCAAAGACCAGTACCGACTGGCGTGGAAATCCGTTTTCCCTCTCGGGCGTGTAAGTTCTCGTCCACTCTGTTGGGCAAGCCTTACGCCACCTGTGGAGAAGCCGCGTCTGCTTTGCATGCCATGGCGTTGCTGCAGGTCCACCAGGCCAAGGCACTCAAGGATGTAGCCACAATGACGGTCTGTTCATCTGGCAAATGTTATCAGATCATACTAATCCCAGGCCATGTTGCGCTATCAACATATCAATACAATTGATGGCCCGAAAGGGCGCCACAATGTCTGAAAGGAACGATCAGCCTCTTTGATCGCCCTGGAGAGATAACTCACCAGCTCTACGTGATGTGACTTTTTATTGCCCCAAATGGCCATGCCTGATATCGGACACCTCACAAACACCTAGGCACACACACACACAGAGTTCCACTAGTATCACAGGAATATATGATTAAAAGCCATCTCAAAAACGTATTAAATGTATACTTTTCTGCTTGAAGTGTTTTTATATGTGTCTGTAATAATTAGGAAGATTATATGAATGTTAACTCAAGCTGTGTACGACAATAGACAACGGAAAACCTGGATTTTTGTGTTTCCACCTCTTAGACCAGTGGTCCATGGTACCCTTGTAATCAGAAAAATGTGATCGTACCGAATCTTGTAAAAGAATTTAAAGGACATGCATAATTACAAAAATACCAGCTTTGTAAGGAAAAATGCATGAGCATGTCTTCCCCGGATAGTAGCCAGGAGGAGGAACTCAGCCGAACAAAGAACTTTGTTTCGCGCCGAAAACGCTCAGATCGATTGGACCATCCAGGAAATGGGCGTCGCTCTACCTGATCTACAAGTACCAATGTGACCCTCATTCCTTTGCCTTTTGCTATTGCATTACTTTGCAATCCGCCACCTGCTTTCCAGCCCCGAGGGCATTCTTCAGAGAGGAGGAAACAGCCCAACTTCCAGCATTTTCCAAGAGACCCGAATCCGGCCGAACTTCTTCTCCGCAAACCGAGAGCCACACCCAACCGACCTCGAAAAGAACCACCGGACGCGCGCGGGACATTTGAACTCAGAATACACGCACACACGCGAGAAGCCAAAACCAAAGCAAGTATTCTTATTTCTACAATCCAAACTGCTGTTGAGCGGTCGTGTAATTCCCGTTTTGGGACGAGTTTAACTCCTTGAGGGCTCTGTGTAACGAACTGAAGTGAACGCTGTTAACTTCTCTCTATCTCTTTATTTTTGTTTTCTTTCATTCTTTTCGTTTAGGTACCATATTACTTTCGTTTACTGTCTATATTTCTACTCTCTTTATGCATATTTAGTATGTACTTTCTGTGTGAATTGTAGTGTTATCTTTAGTCTGTGTCTATTAAACTTCAAAAAGGTACTTTTGAATGGAATCTGTTATTCCTCCACATACACGAAGTCAATGAAACTTACGATTTTAAACGTTACCTAAAGCTATCTTGTGCTACTATTGTAGTATGACAAACTGTACGAACATACTGTATGAAATATTAATTTGTCCTGATCAGTAAAGTTAATGTTTCTTATGCGCTCGTAAAGCAGTAAACCCTTATTGAGAATTGATTTGAAAGTCTATAACTAATTTGCGCCCCGCGTCTTCACGAAGGTCACGGAGGCAGCCATTGTTCCGCTCAGAGAACGTTCGGATCCTCAACTACCTCGACGACTGGCTGATACTGGCCCATTCTCGGAAGCAGTTGAGCGAACACAGGGACATGGTGTTCTGTCACCTCAGCCTGTTGGGCCTTCGGGTCCACCGAGAGAAGAGCAAACTCTGTCCCACACAGAGGATCTCTTATCTCGGTATGGAGCTGGATTCGGTCAACCGGAGAGTCCAGGCTGTGCTGAACTGCTTGAATACGTTCAAGGGCAGGACGGCGGTCCCACTGAAATTTTTTCAGAGGCTCCTGGGGCATATGACATCTGCAGCAGCGGTAACGCTGCTCGGATTGCTACATATGAGACCGCTTCAGGACTGGCTTCATGCCGAGTCCCGAGATGGGCGTGGCAGAGCGGCAGGTACCGGGTCCCAGTCACCCCGTACTGCCGCCAAACCTTCAGCCCGTGGTTGGACCCTTCGTTTCTATGGGCGGGAGTACCCTTAGAACAGGTGTCAAGGCATGCTGTGGTCTTCACATGGGTTGGGGCAGGTACAACGGGCACGCAGTTTTGGGTCTGTGGACGGGGCCCGAACTGCGTTGGCATATCAATTGCCTAGAGTTACTGGCGGTACGTCTGGCCCTGGCCCGGTTCAAGAAACCACTTCGGGGCAAGCACGTACTGGTCCGTTCGTACTGCACTGCGGCCATTGCGTACATCAACCGTCAGGGTGTTCTACGCTCCCGTTGCATGCTCCGGCTCGCCCGCGATCTCCTTCTGTGGAGTCAGAAGTTTGTGAGGTCACTTCGTGCCATTCACATCCCAGGTGCGCTGAACCAGACAGCTGACGAGCTCTCTCGCCAGTCGACACCTCCGGGCGAATGGCGACTCCACCCCCGGAGCGTCCAGCTGATATGGGACCACTTCGGGGTGGCACAGGTAGACCTGTTCGCCTCCCGGACTCGACCCATTGCCAGTGGTACTACTCCCTGAACGGAGGTACCTTAGGCATAGATGCACTGGCGCACAGCTGGCCCCGGGACCTACGCAAGTATGCGTTTCCCCCAGTGAGCCTTCTCGCACAGACACTGTGCAAGGACGAGGAGCAGGTCTTGTTAGTTGCACCCTACTGGCCCAACCGGACCTGGTTCCCAGAACTCTCACTCCTCGCGACAGCCCCTCCTTGGCCGATTCCCCTGAGGAGGGACCTTCTTTCTCAGGGGTGGGGCACTATATGGCACCCCTGTCCAGACCTCTGGAAACTCCATGTCCGGTTCCTGGACGGGACACGGAGGTTCTAGGTGGCCTACCTCTACGAGGCGCCTCTACTCTCTGAAGTGGAACCTGTTCGTCCAGTGGTGTTCTTCCCACCGGGAAGACCACCGAAGGTGTTCGATTAGCGTTGTGCTTTCCTTCCTGCAGGATGGGTTGGATCGAAGGCTGTCTCCATCCACCCTCAAAGTATACGTTGCAGCAATAGCGGCGTATCACGATGCAGTAGATGGTAAATCCTTAGGTAGGCACGACTTAATTGTCAGGTTCCTCAGAGGTGCGAGGAGAATAAAATCCTCCTCGTCCTACCTCGATACCCTCTTGGGACTTTTTGACCTCCATTTGAACCGTTGCAGTCCGTTGAGGTGAAAATTCTGTCCATGAAGACAGTTTTTCTGATTGCATTGGCTTCAATCAAGAGGGTAGGGGACCTGCATGCACTTTCGGTCGACGAATCGTGCCTAGAATTCGGGCCGGCCAACTCTCACGTTGTCCTGAGACCCCGGCCTGGATACGTGCTCAAGGTTCCTACCACTCCCTTTCGGGACGAGGTGTTGAACCTGCAAGTGCTGCCTTTGGAGGAGGCAGACCCAGCCCTAGCTTTGTTATGTCCCGTCTGTGCTCTTCGAGCTTACATTGACCCGACTTAGAGCTTCAGATCCTCACAGCAGCTCTTCATCTGATACAGAGGCCAGTAGAAGGGAAAGGCTGTCTCCAAGCAGAGGTTAGCCCACTGGATAGTGGATGCTATCGTCTTGGCCTACCAGTCCCAAGACGTGCCTTGCCCGTTTGGGTTGCGAGTGCACTCAACAAGGAGTGTTGCCTCCTCCTGGGCGCTGGCTCAAGGCGCCTCGCTGACAGATATATATAGGGCTGCGGGCTGGGCGACACCTAACACGTTCGCTAGATTCTATAGCCTCCGTGTAGAGCCGGTATCTTCCCGTGTACTCGCCCCCAGTGGCCAGTTGCGCGAAGTGCCCGTTCTTGCAACGCCACTCCAGCCCCAGGAGCGGCCGTCTGATGCCAGGCCTGCACCCGTATGCTTGTGGAACGTGTGTGTGGGCTGGGTATCCATATGTAGCAGTTCCCTAACGGCAACCCCATATGTGTATTCTCCACGGTACCTGCTACCCTAATTGGCTAACTCCGTGCCTTTCCCTCGACAGAGCTCCCTCTGTCGTTCCTGGAGGTGCTCTTCCCCTCTGGAACCAGGCTGGAACCACCCCAGGGACTGCCATATGTTGCACTACCCTGCTAGGTTAGTCCTTATGTGTATTCGCCACCTCTCCTTCCATTGAAGGACATGGCTATGCAGCGTGCCATCTTCCCGAGACGGGCATACTTTCCCAGCGTTATCCAATATTCACGCTGAGTGGGTCTTGCAGGAACAGCAGTGACTGTCCTTCCCTTCCGGGAGCCCTGACTCCCGCTCCAACATAGGAGTGGTCCAGCGAGCTCAGGAAGCATCCCTGGCGTGTTGGTAGGGATCCCAATTCGTCGGTCAGTTCCGACGTACGTCGAACATGACCGACTGAAAGGGAACGTCTTGGTTACGTATGTAACCCTCATTGCCTGAACGAGGGAACGGAGACGTACATCCCGTCGCCAGGTGCTGTGCTTCCGGTGAAGGACCCGCCACTAGTTTGGCTCCTCAGCAGAAAACGAGTATGCGGTGTTTCACTTCCGTATTTATACCCGCGTTGCGGGCGGAGCGTGAACCGCATGCCAATGCCAGTTGGCTCATTTAGAAACACTCGAAGCAGATTGGTCTCTGAAGGCAGATCACAATTCGTCGGTCAGTTCCGACGTACATCTCCGTTCCCTGCTTCAGGGAACGAGGGTTACATACGTAACCGAGACGTTCTAGCAATATATGCACTTTGTAAAACCTGACCTGAATGAATCATCAATCATTAATTTAACCCTTCTATCGTTACTTAGGCCGGGTTATTACATTTTATATCATTGCAATAGTTTAGCAGTCTGGAGGCTACTTGGTTCTTTGAAGGCCAATCACGTGATGTGTTGGCAGATGGATGGGAAATCTTGTGGATGAAGTTTAAGACTTTAAAAGGCTGTCAAATTGTTGGCTAAACTTTGCAGAAAAACTTAACTTATAACAAGAGACTCGCCTGAAAAGAAAGGAATCTAAATTAAAAGGAAGAAAATAAGTGAGATGAGAGTAGTTAGAAGGCTCTAGCTGAATGAAGCTGTTCTTGATCAAGCTGTCTTGATCTGACTCTGTCTGTCACTTTGTTCGTGTCCTGAGGTTTTAAACTCAAATCTTTGTCCAGCCTCTCAGGGGAGTTCTGACCTATTCGATTTTGTCTTTAGTTCAACATGTATATCCGCATGTCACCATAAATAACACATTATCTGTGTCAGACACCAGTGTTTTAACTTTCCCGCTCTTACAAAGAGTACAGAAAGTACAGTTCAGACAGGATTTCTATAAAAAAAGAATATGATACATTTTACACAAATTTCATTTTTCATCTTTGAACAGACAAACACTTTCAGTCAACCATTCAATAATTATAACAATAGCATGAATTATAGGTCATATAAGCATAATAGTCACATATATAGGTTGTAGGCATGATATTTGAATTATGAGTTAAACCATGTTTGATTATAAGTCTGTCTAGCATCATATTATGATGAATTGATGCAGTTTGATATGTGAAAACAGTCTCTGTGGGTTTTCCTGTAGATTTTTATTTTTTTTCCTGTGGTAAGGTTTTTATAAGGCATATTTAATGCCATTTTAAAGTTAATATGATTATTTAGAGTCTAAATAAAAACTTTGTAATATACTTTAATTAAAAATTCTCATTAGTATTAAAGAAAACACAAATTTTACCTGTTCAAAAACAGCTCTGTTTTCAGCAAGCCATTTCAGTGCATACGACTTTAATGCTATTGAGCTTTGCTCACCACGCCTCTCTATTCTGTGGGGCGCTTTGACACAACACTTGCGTTGCCGTGACAACAGTTGGGGGAAAAGAATGGCTTCGGGAGTCTCTGACATCTGTGCAACCGTATCAATTTGAACCAGAGTCGGACCCGGGACAAGATGACAGCCCCAACAAAGTTTGACAATTAAGGCTCGAACAGGACGTTTCTGAATGGTTGGTTAACGTAATGTCACTTTGATCCATCTTTGTACAGGCAGGGTAACGTTAGCGGCTGTGTTTACTGATGTATACGTTAGTTCATTGACAGATTAATGTTACAGCTAATGCCAATAAAACTTTTTTTCTGTTAATGTCAGTTTGTCAGTGATGCGTAACATTGTCAATTCAGTGTGATAACTGTTACAACAATTATCATTTTTTGGACAGACCAGTAACAGACACCGTTATAAACCATCTACAGTGTAAGCTTAGTGTAGTGTTTCCACGTCCACGTTAACTTTATCACCAGCGTACACAGTTTGTAATAACACAATAACCATAATGCGTTGTTCATTATAAATGTGGGATTATGAATTATATTGAGAACGTCATACATAGAAAGCATGCCGTAATGTAATTTAACTTACCTGGTAAACTTGAGCTGCATTCATCGTGAAGCGTGCAAGCGATTCAAACTACACTCACTTCTTCTGGAGGTGCAGCAGGAACATGAATAGCTGGTACTGATCCGTTTTTCAGGAGCAGCTTCTTAGCAAAACCTGCTTTATACTGACCCTCGTTTATAAAGCAGTCTGCTGAGAAATGATTCACGCAAACATGAAAGCACTGACATTGTTTGGGGGGAACATTCCCTTTGAAAACAAAACTCAGCCACTGCGTCTTCAGCGCTTCAGATTTAGAAAGTTCATTATTTTCCATAATGTAATGATAAAAATTAAACTTTCATATATTTTAGATTCATTGCACACCAACTGAAATATTTCAGGTTTTTTATTGTTTTAATACTGATGATTTTGGCATACAGCTCATTAATTTTTTTGTGTTTTAAATACAAAAAAGTCAAGCTTCAAATAATTATGTTCAGTTATGCACTCAATACTTGGTGGGGAATCCTTTTGCAGAAATGACTGCTTCAATGCGGCATGGCATGGAGGCAATCAGCCTGTGGCACTGCTGAGGTGTTATGGAGGCCCAGGATGCTTCGATAGCAGCCTTAAGCTCATCCAGAGTGTTGGGTCTTGCGTCTCTCAACTTTCTCTTCACAATATCCCACAGATTCTCTATGGGGTTCAGGTCAGGAGAGTTGCCAGGCCAATTGAGCACAGTAATACCATGGTCAGTAAACCATTTACCAGTGGTTTTGGCACTTGAGAAGGACCTGTATGATGAAAGCTTGCTCAGGGCAGGTCTGTGTTGAAACGCTGCTGTCAATAAACAATTGTGGGAGGGGCGTACACCGTGTGACATCACACAGTCGAACGGCTTGAATTGAGACAGGTAACTTAACTTGAGGTTAGGTTTCTGTCCAGTGGCAAAGTTGTGGAGAAAACCATTTACTTCACGTGTTTTTGTGCCCTTGACGTCAACATTTTCGACTATCATGGGTGCGAAATCACGTGGGTATGTAGAGATGCCCCAGGTGGAAGAGACCCTCATGAGATACCTCTCGCCTAGGTTTGCATCTTTATTAAAGAGACCTACCTCCCCACAAAGCCATGTAGAAAAAGACTTAAAGTTTCCAGTGAATGTTAGACGTTCTGTGTTTAAATCCTGCTATCATCCATGACTTAGAACATCTAACATCCCCTCAACAGGAAGTGTTAATATTGTCATCGCTCTCAGAGTCTGGCAGCGTGGAAACTTCTGCCAGGTGTTTCTGTGTTAAGCACAGTAAAATTAGTAAACTAATTTAATTGTCATCCTCCGTGTTTTAACGGTGTGGTCTCCACTTCCATGAAGCCAGAGTTGACACGCATACTGTCACAAGAGCTACAAACTATACTCAACAAAGAGGCCATAGAACATGCTCCTCTTCTGGAGATAAAGTTGGTCTATTACAGCAGTTACTTCCTGATTCCTAAGAAGGGTGGGGGGTTGTGTTAGAGGCTTATACCACACTGTAAAAGCACTCAAGTTCAAGATATTAACCGTAAAGATGGTTGTGTTGCAAATTCAACATTGCGATTGGTTTGGCACAATTGATCTGAAGGACACGTGTTCACATAAATATTGCCACAACAAGTTCCCGAGGTTTGCTCTTGGGGGCAAATGCTTACCAATTTTGGGTTCTTCCATTCGGGCACAACTGTTTCCCACTCGAACGGAGACCATTTAGCATACCCTGAGTAAAGTCAGGCTAAGCCAAGCTCTCACTGTTCGTCGGAACACAAGAGTGTTAGGTCTCATGGCATCAGCATACACGGGTTTCCCTTTGGGGTTGTTGCACAGACCATTTCAGTTGTGGCTCAAAGCCAGAGGATTTTAAAAAAAAAGGGCCAATCCTCAAGGAAAATAAAAGTGGCGCAATGTGGCTTCATACACGAACTATGTGGTTCAGACCCCGTTTTCTTGCTTTGGGTCCCACTCTAGGCGTGCCTTCTCATCGCAAATTGCCTACGTGGATGCTTCCCTGACGGGCTGGGGTGTGGCCTTAAGTGGTCCTCCAGCCCAAGGGGAATGGGAGGCTCATCAGCTCGATTGGCACATCAACTGCCTCGAGTTGATGGCTGTATTTCTGGCCCTGAAATACTTTCTCCCCCAAATGAGGGGCTGTCATGTCCTAGTGCGGGTGGACAATACAGCTACAGTCTCATAAATAAATCACCATGGAGGTCTGCGCTCATGCTATCTGAACAGAATAGCAAGACAGATTTTTTTGGGCCCAGGGCAAGCTCCTGTCACTCAGAGCAGTGTACTTTCAGGGGCGGTTGAATGTGGGAGCAGATTTACTGTCCAGACAGAAATTACAGATGGGGAATGTAAACTCCACTCAGATGTAGTCAAGCAGATCTGGACCAGATTTTACAGAGCGGAAGTGGACATCTTCGCCTCTTATCAGACAGAACAATGTCCCCTCTACTTCTCTCTCAGTCACCCAGCCTTGCTGGATGCGATGGCTTATACATGGCCCAAAATGCACCTGTACGCCTTCCCTTCAGTCGTCTGCTCCCTGGAGTTCTAGCCTGGGTTCGCCAACAAGGGTCCTGCCTCGTATTGATAGTGCCTGGTTGGCTGAACAAAATATGGTTCTCGGAGATGGTGTCTCTCCTCAACGGCTCGCCATGGGCGATTCCGGGGAGGAAGGACCTTCTGTCTCAGGCTGAGGGCACGATATTCCATACGACATATAATGTAAATCCAGTTAGCTGCCAGGTTGCTTCAGTTCTGGACTCTGCAAGAAAAGATGTCAACAGGCACTTGCCCCTCCACTCTCAGGGTTTATGTGGCTGCTCTTTGGCTTGCCATGCTCTGGTGGATGGTGCCATTTGGGAGGCATCCTCTGGTTGCTCGCTTTGTTCGCAGGGCCAGGCGGTTGAGGCCTCCCGTAAGAACCAAGTTCCCTTCATGGGACTTATCTATAGTCTTCGAGGGTCTGGTTGAGACACCCCTTTAAACCTCTAGAGTCAGCATCTGACAGACCTCTGACCCTAAAGATGTTTTTTCTTATGGCAATAACTTCTCTAAAAAGAACGGGGAATGCAGGCTCTGTCAATTTCGCCATCCTGCTTAGACTTTGCCCGGGAATAGTGAAAGTGATTTTGCATCCTTATCCTGACTACCTGGCTAAGGTTCCTTTCTCGACTGTACATCCTGTCACTCTTGACACCTTCTGCCCTCCGCCATTTGAAACCACGGATCAGGAGAGACTTTATAGACTGTCCAGTCCGTGTTCTTCAGGCCTATGTCCACCGCACTTGCCGGTAGTGTAAGTCAGAGCAGTTGTTTGTTTGCCATGAGGTCTGTAACAGGTTCTACCACCACCAAACAATGTCACATTGGGTAAGGGATGCTATTGCTCTTGCCTATGAGGCACGTGGTCAAGCTTCGCCTATAGTATTAAGGGCTCACTCCACCAGGGGAGCCACCTCTTTTACTTCGTAGCACCCCTTGCTTCCTTACAAAATGTTTGTGATGCGGCAGCTTGGTCCTCTCCGCACACATTCATAAGATTTTATAGCTTGGATGCTCATGCCACTCTGTGCTCTCATGTCCTTGAGTTGACATCACAAGCTAATGTCTGAGGCCTCTTGCGTCCTTGTGCACACCTAGACAACTGTAAGGGGTCCACACACCATCAAGCACAGCGGCGTGGGTATTCTCGTTCCCATATGCCCTTTGACTACAGCTGAGCTCATCTATTTATAGCCTTGTGTAGCAGGTGCTGACGTCACCGACCGAGGCTATAGTACCTTCAGGTCAATTTCATTGACGTGTTTAAACACACTTTTCACAGCCAGCTGTGATAAGACACTTCCCATATGCATAAGCTTATGCAGCATCTCGTTCCGCTTTATCATAGAACAGGGTTACAGTCAAGTAACCCCAAGAGTTTTCCTCAAAGGGCTCAAGCTGTGCCCTCTCCAAACCAATCCGTCTTTTGAAAAACAATCCATCTTTAAAAAATTTATGGAATGGTCATGTTAGGAATGCGGTTGTTTATTTTCAACAATGTGAATGTCTCAGGGAGCATTATTTATTTGTATTGGGAACATTTCATTGTGGATTCTGATTCAGTCAGAATTTTGGACTTTGCAAATAGACTTTTATGACATGGACTCGACATTAATGCGACAACATGGAAGTAACTGTGTTGATTCGAATGCCTGATCTGTGACCAGTGATTTATGATATGTAATGATTCATGTACAGCCAGATGTTCTTTGTCTGTGTGTCAGTATATCAAACCAGTGACTAAACTGTCAACTTCACAGTTTCTCTAGGATGAATATAATGTTATTAAACAGTGATTAACTTATGTGTAGAATGCGATCAAAGAATGCTCCCTTTACTTTTGGAGCTGTCAATCAAACAGTTATCCCATGTATGTCTTTGTCATGTTTGGTCTTGTCATGTCTCTGGTCTATTGTCAACCCGCCCATCTTGTTATCTCTTGATTGGTTTATTTGCCCCACCTGTTCCCCTAATTTTCTGCTTGATTTGTCACCCTTTATTATCTCATAGTGTGTCCATTCCTGTGCTGGTATGTTGTCTTTGGTATGTATGATGTCCTGCCATGTTCTGGTCCTTTTCATGTTCCTGCCCCTTATGTTTTGTTATTTCTAGTTTGGTTTTCCCCTCGTGGGTTTTGTTTTGTGTGTATGATTGTGTTAAATGTACATCTTCTTGCATTCTTGCACTGCTCTGCTGCACTTCATCACGCAGCGCTCTGTGTGTTGTTGTAAGGATGATAAAAAGGTTTAGAAGTTACATTTTAGTCTGGTTTGCCTCAGTGGTCTAACAGCGCTTAACAACGTCAAAATGATTGAGATGGCCACTGAAAAAAGTAGGTGGGGTTTACGTCTTAACCCACACAGACAAGCGTGTCAAGCGTGTCTTACAAAAATTCTACCACCAGACCACTAGGGAAGTCAAATCTCTTTTGCAGATCTATGTATTTATTCTCACAAATGCAAAGAATCTCGGGACTAATAATATATTTGATGCAAATTAATGCAAATATTGTCCGAAAACAGTCCCAAAAAGATTATTTTCCAACTAGAATTAGACCTACAATTTCGTTCACTGTTCTGTTTCTTTATGCTTTATAAAATAAAATAAATGGGTCCCCCATTTTTTACAAAGGTATCATTATGTTATGACTTTACTTTTTGGGGCACATGACTATTAACTAATTTTAAAATTAATTCAAAACCCATAACCACAATTATATATTGCTTAATCAGTTAGTTAATAGTCATGTGCCCCAACAAGTAAAGTCATAACATAATGACATATTTGTAAATCATTAGCTAATGATTAACTAAAGCAGACAACTGGAAGTTGAAATGCATGGCTTTGACCCGTTGTGGAAATTAAAAAGTTAATTTACATTATTAGTTAATATAATATGTTATTAAGGAATTAAATACATTATGACACATTTAACTAATAATTTAATGATTACTTAATCTATTAATCATGTAGAATCTTCATTAGTTGCTGATTCAGTAATCATTAATAAATGGGTTAGTTCACCATTAGTCACACATTAACTCATGATTATCTGTGCATTAGCTAAGCATGAATTAATGCATATTAGTGCATCCGTATTGTAAAGTCTGTTCCGTCTGTTCTGTCAGTCTGGTGGGGGACTTCCATGAGGAAGGTCACCTTTAGTGTTTCTGCTTTATGATTTTCTGAATTACAAGTCGGAAATAAGCTTTAAATTGATGGCAAGCAATGTCTCCTGCCTTTGCTCTGGTCATGTCCTCACACTGACAATTTATATAAAAACCATACTAACATATGTGCACTCTAGGAAATACGATAAAACGCTTCGTTTACTAACGTAACCTCGGTTCCCTAAGAAGAGAGAGTATTGCTTTTGATAAATGCTATGGGGGGAATTCATTTCCTTGAGATATTGGAGCAAAATTTTTATCCTAAAAATACCATATAACACGCAGTGCAGCTGCACAGCACTCAGCAGGAAGCTGCTGCGTGCTGATTGGCTGTGCCGCTGCAACTGCAGCAACCTAAGGCGAGACCGCTGGGCGGGACGGACCAATCAGGTCCTTCTAAATTCCAGCTACAAGGGGCAACAGAATTTGGTTCTGAACAGAGAGTGCGCACTGTGATGTCAGTCGCGCGTTCATCTGCAGTGAGTCCAATACTGTTCCCAGAAACAAAATGTTCTGTGTGGGAGACAATGAGCTCTTTGCCACGTTGATTCTGAGGCCCAAGCATTTTAAATGGTTGAGAAGCCAAGATCTGTGGTTTAATAACTGTATCTCTGACTGAGCTTTTATGAGCCAATCGTCGAGATCGTTGAGAATTCTCATTCGCCAAAGCCTCAGCGGGGTTAGCGCCGCTTCCATGCACTTTGTAAACATCCGGGGAGTCAGAGATAGACCAAAGGGTAGCACCCTGTATTGGTATACTTTCCCTTCGAAGGCGAATCTCAAGAATGGCCTGTGATGAGGGGCTATCTGTATGTGGAAATAGGCATCCTCTAGATTTACAGTGAAAAACCAATTTCCTGGGCGAATGTGCGCGAGGATTTGTTTCGTTCTCAACATTCTGAATGGGCGCTTCATAAGGGCTTTGTTCAGATGTCTGAGATCTAGGATGGGTCTGAGACCACCGTCCTTTTTTGGTACGAACGTAAAAGCCCGACTCACTCTGTGAGGGGTGTACGGCTTCCACTGCCCCTTTTATTAACAGTTTTGATATCTCGGTTCAAAGCACGTGACTTGTGTCGCTTCTCACCGTTGTCTCTTTCACGGCGCGAAAGCGCGGTGGTCTGCGAACAAACTGTAGCGAGTAACTTTGTTTTATTATGTTCAACACCCATTTTGAAATGCCGGGAATGGCCTGCCAGGCCTCGGCCTTCGAAGCCAGGGGCTGAATTTGTGGGTCGAGTCGCTCAGTAACAGGGACTTGGCGGCCCGATAATGTTGCGTTAGAGTGCTGCTTATGAGGGAATTGTTTCCTGCCGCCTGAGTACAGGGGGCCGGGGGACATAGAATATTGGTGTTTGTGTACAGGCAAGCGCGTTTGAGCACAGGCTCGTTGTTTGTGAGGATAGTGTTTCCAGCCACCTGAGTGCAGGGAGCTGGGGAACATGGGGGAGTGATTGAGTGTAGGGGTACATGCTTTAATTCTGGCACACTGCCTACAGAGAAAAAACTCTTCGTGACCCATATGGGTCGCAGTGAAAACGGCGTTTGTGTACAGGCTAGCGCGTTTGCTTGTGGGCTCGTTGGCTGTGTATGTGATGTTCCCAGCCACCTGAATGAAGGGAGCTAGGGAACGTTTTGGAAGAGAGCGAGGTGGTAAATCGGCCAAAGCGGGGATTATCCACCTTCTCTTTGTGCCTCTGGCTAAGACTGCTTCGACGGCTCAGGTTTCGACACATTCCTGGGTCGGGGACCTCGACGCTCTGGCGGTCTGCTGCGGCTTGTAGAGCGGGCACGCCGCGCAGATCCTTCAGAGCCTTGTTATCAGGGACAAACTCATCCAGGGAACAGAGGAGTTTGGCCTGGAAGACCTGAAGCACCGCCATAGAGTCGAGCGCTGAGGCCGCCTGGCCGGCGGAGGCGTATGCTCGTCTGGCGAGGCTGGAAGTAGTGCTGCAGGCCTTGGAAGGGTGCACAGCTTTTGACTGCCATCCTCTGGCGGAGGGCGGGCAAAGGTGTGCAGCGACAGCTTCCTCGAGGGGAGAAAATGGCGCCTTCCACGATTTAGCTAGTTCCTCGTGGACTTCTGGGAAGAAGGGAGAGGGCTTTTGTGCGGTTGGTTGGCGACGGTTCTCAAAGAACCACTCGTCCAGTCTGCTTCCAGTGGGCTCCTCAGGTTGAGACCAGTCAATGCCGAGGTCGTCCACAGCCTTCGAGAGCAGGCATATAAGCTCAGCGTCCACTGAGGTTTTGCCGCCGCTGGCAGTCCGCGTCGAAGTGGCGTGCTCCGAGACGGTATCCGACCACCCGCTTTCGGATGCAGCAAGAGAAAGACTGTCATCCTCCTCCTCCTCCGGTCCGCCGAAGGAAACAGTAGCAGCCGCCAAACGAGGGGATCTGTGCTGTTCCTCGACGAACATGACAGGCGATGGCGAGGCACGAGGGGAAATGATCGGCGTGTGCTCGCCAGAAAGCTCCGGGGGCCTCTGGTCGTGACGTTTCTTTTTCTGTGGCTCGAGAGGCTGAGAGCAAGGGACGGGATTCGGGTCAAAACTGGCGAGCCGAGCCTGAAGGGTCTGCAGCGCCAGTTCGTCGCACTCCGGACAGCCGCCCTGGTTTAGTGCACTCGTCTGTGACATGATGCGCATATGATGTGTCGATCCTCGTCCAAGAGAAAGCCTCTACACGAGGCGCATGAACGAGACATATGAAAGGAATGGTAATGTAAAGGATATGTGCCGGATGGCGCAGCTGGAAGGCAGGCTGAAGGCGGAGAGTCAGACCTCCTCAGGCTGCAGAGTTCTGCTGGGTGCGTGTCGATGGCAGGCTTCGATCCAGAGCTCAGCGAGGTGAGTCGCTGAAGAAGAATTAATCTGACTAACCTGGCGAGACAGGGTGTTATGGATAAAAATTTGCTTCAATATCTCGAGAAAAGGAATTCCCCCCATAGCGTTTAGCAAACGCAATACGAGAGTACTCTCGAAAGGGAACAATAAAACAATGCAGTCCAGTAGTATCCCAAAGATAGTATCCCAAAGATCCCCGGATGGTCTACTATTAAGTTAAGATCAATATGTTCGCCCAACCCATTGTGCTTTGTAGGAGAATTTGTTTCAGAACTACAAACACAATAAAAAGTTAAATAAAAAAACTACAAACATGGAAGATGTACGAAACCAACAGTTAAGCAGAGAGGTTTAGACAAAGTGGTTTAAGTGATATTAATCAATATCTAACCTAGTGAAAAATAATAGCATCAACGAGTTGTAAATGTACAGGACCTCAGTATGTGTAACTATGACTGTGAGTGTGTATTGACACCGTTATGAAATATTTAATCTCTGTGTGGAGCCTTTTTATTATTGTGCTTGGAGGCCTGTGGGTCCAAGTCATGAGAGAAAACATCCCGCACGACTTCCTGCCCGGTAAAACCCACAGCTGTCAACAGCAGTCTTTTTCTTGCCTTAAACCTCCTTCAATTTATTTTTCCACTATAAGGGTGGGTGGTCCAACAGTTGAAATAGAACATAGTTATTTTCTGAGAAGAGTGAGATGTGTGTGTAAGGGGGTCAGGTCAGGGTGTGTGTAGTGAGAAAGCTGTGATACATACATTTGTAGGCTGGTCTAGTTTTTAAACAGGTGGGACTTCATGAATGGTTGAGTGTGTCTGACATAATGCTCTGTTCTCAGAAACAATCTATCAGTTATTCTAAGAACAAAAAGACTGATATATTTTGACATTTACTGAAATTTATTTCACAAAGAAATAAGTCAAAATTACATTTAAAGGGGTGAAATTAAAGAGTTTCATGTACTGTGTAGACATACTCTCTTGTGTTCATAACCTTACTTAAACCAAGCTGCAACATATGGGTCAGTCAAAAATTTGCATGTTTGAGGGCAGCATCCAAAATTAACTTGAATTCAGGTAATATATTGTCCATTACTGGCCAGGAAAACTGCATTTTGGAGTTGTGCATAATTGTATTACATATCATCAGTGTTGAGTTAGTTACTAATTAATTACATGCTACTAATTGAATCTTCAACAGTGTAACTAGATCACTGTATTAATTACTATCTCTAAAAAGTATTGCATTATTTAATCTCATATCAACCTAGACTGGGTAAACCCAACCTGATCTGCTAGCGATTTGATTTTGCCTTGCAGCTCAGGCTGGAAACCTGTACATTAATTTATCCTGCTTCTGTTACACATTTGTTGGAACCTTATCCACCTGACAAGTTATTGGCGGGTTTAATGCAATGACGGATAGAGAAGCGATGGATCAATGCTTATTGATCATGCCTCTTGTGGTCTGATTGGTTGAAGGGCTATCCAGTCATTTGAATTATGCTCATTGATCATGCCTCTTGTGCAATAGAAAATACATAGCAAACTCCCCAGACCAATGTTCAATCTTAAAAGATTAAGCTTGGTCTGGTGATAGCCTGACAAATATCAACCTTGACCAGCTGAACAATACGAAGATAGACGTGAAACTGCTCTTTTAAATTCTTTCAAATAAATTATAAAATTAAATGATTCTTCTCCCTATTTAAAGGTATATAGTTGCATTAAAAACATAAATTTTAACATACATTTTATTTTAGTTTAATAAATTGAGAAATCAACTTTCCCTTGAGCATTTGATATATAAAAGGTCATGATGATATAAGAATATCCTGTAAGTTTCAGAATTGAAAACTTCCTTGTTAGTCAAAGAAAAGCTGTTATTGACACCAGGCCCAGCAAACGATCAATCTCAGGATATGCTACACCTTGACATAAATTTGTGGTGAAACACCACCTCAACAGAAGAAGAACAACGCCTGATTCTGTAGCCCCGCCCACAGACTCATGCATGACATGACATAGGCCTACATAGAGCTAAAACATATCGAACTTCTAAGAAATAAACATGCTACATGCATAAGCTTCATTCGGATTCCAATATTATGAATGAATGGATGAACTTTATTTTTAATGAAGATCCAGCTTACATGGGGAAGACATTTCGTGTTTGTTCCTTCATTTCATTGAATGTGCAAATGTGCCAATCTTATCCAATCCTAACCGTGGGCATTTACTTCCAAGTCTTCAGTGCAGCATGCCCATAAAAACCAAGTGTTCCAGGAGAGAGCCTCAAAACCAGGGTAAAATGCCAGTTCATGGCAGTTCTTTAACTCCACTATTGGTTTTTGTAGAACTGTTGTAATCTATACAGTATTTAATGTAGTTACATCAGTATTGACTGTAATTAAATTACATAATCAATTGAAACCTGAAACTACTTCATAGCCATGCAGTTAATTAATAAACACCTCAGAACCTTAACATTTGCCTGAAGCATTCGATAATGTTTTAAGACAATTTTAAGACATAGTTAGCAGACCATGGCTAAGAATGCAAAGCATCTATAGAATCTAATCTTTGGTGTAGAGCAGGGTTTACATTCAAAGGTCCAAATCTGAATTTTCATCAATGACAAAGGTCCCGGAACTAAAGGTAAATTACAAAACTTGTTTTTATGAAATAAGGTGCCTTTTGCATTCAAAATACATGAATAACAAGTGCAAAGGTGGCAAAACCATTCATTTAAGTGTCTGGATTTTTCTTAACAAAACACCACAAATGTATCATGGTACAAAATACAGAGCCGTCTAATGTGAGAAATAGCACTGTCTGTCTCCCATCAGCTGACCGTGTTTTGTCATATAATGCCGTTTGACATTTCCACTCTTCACAACTGTCTCGTTACAGATCAAACAGAATGGCTTTGTGCTGGATTGGGGCAAAATGAACGCATACCTCTCTGTCCAATCATCTTTGAAAACTATATTCTTCGTCAACTTTGACATCCTCCACACCCATTCAAACGCTACTGCGGTAAAGTGTTTCATCATCAAAAGTACACTCACTGGATGTCATGGCAACTGAATCACAGAGGAAAACTTTAAATATCTCGCCCCTTTAATTCACCCTTCGCAGCAAGTTTGATTGACAGGCGATCTGACCAATCAAATCGCAGAATGTCTGTGCCGTTTTGTCCGACAAAGCAGTCTAGAGAGTTCGTACCATAGATTAACGTTGGTGGACTTGAACTTGAAAAATTTTATAACGTATAACATTATGTATTGACGTCTTTTCGCGGTTGAAACAACATTTCTTTTAGTGTACATTCATGTTTATTTGACGCTTATCAATGAACTAGAAGGAATAGATGGCCATTTCACGAGCAGCTTTTACTGAGGCGTTACAGCGATCACGGCACATTAAATAGAGACAAAACTGTATTTATTGTTTGAATTTCTTTTTAAAAAATTACAAAATTTGAAAGTTTAGACTTTGTTTCATATCAAAAGTAAGCTGCTCTGTCCTGTCTGTAAGCATGGTGTCAGTGTCCTCTTTGCGCCGCGATGTATTTTCTCCATGTGAGAACGTGTGTGCTGTGAGAGCCATGGCTTTGGACATAGCAACAGAAACTAAATGGGGCGGGTCTTTGCGAACGGTCTGACCATCTCCAAAAAGACCTAAAACTAGTCTAAACAAATTATTTTGACATGCTTTTATCAAAGTAGGAAATCCGGATTTTTAATCCCTTACACACAATTACTGCTGTTGAAATACGAAACGGACGCGGGTCCGGATTGAATTCCCTCCGGGTCCGGACATTCAGAAGTGCTGGTGTAGAGGAAACTGGTCCCGTCCAGTAATTTGCATTTGGAGTGGCATTCTGCACTTCTCTTCCAGTGAAGATTATTTTAAAGGCACACTTCCTCTTCTTCTATGTGATTGCTGAAATATCACTAGATTATTGGTCCTAGATTATTGGTTAGGCCTACTTCTGTGAGGCATTTTCACTTATCTTGTGCGACATTATGTATTGCTACTGAAACAAATAAAAAAAAAAGTATTAAGTTGTTTGACCCCCTTACATTTTTCACTCTTTGTTATATTGCAGCCATTTGCTAAAATCATTTAAGTTATTTTTTTTTCTCATTAATGTACACACAGCACCCCATTTTGACAAAAAAACACAGAATTGTTGACATTTTTGCAGATTTATTTAAAAAGAAAAACTGAAATATCACATGTTCCTAAGTATTCAGACCCTTTGCTGTGACGCTCATATTTTTAACTCAGATGCTATCCATTTCTTCTGATCATCCTTGAGATGGTTCTACACCTTAATTTGAATCCAGCTGTGTTTGATTATACTGATTGGACTTGATTTGGAAAGCCACACACCTGTCTATATAAGACCTTACAGCTCACAGTGCATTTAAGAGCAAATGAGAATCATGAGGTCAAAGGAAGTGCCTGAAGAGCTCAGAGACAGAATTGTGGCACAGATCTGGCCAAGGTTACAGGGACAGGACGACAATCGAGGGAAAGATAAATGCGGCCAAGTACAGGGATATCCTGGACGAAAACCTTCTCCAGAGTGCTCAAGACCTCAGACTGGGCCGACGGTTCACCTTCCAACAAGACAATGACCCTGACTTGTTTACCACACTAAAATAAAATTTCAACAATTCTGTGTTTTTCAGTCAATATGGGGTGCTGTGTGTACATTAATGAGAAAAAAAAAGATCTCAAATGATTTTAGCAAATGGCTGCAATATAACAGAGTGAAAAATGTAAGGGCGTCTGAATACTTTCCGTACCCGGAACCGTAAGGTGCTTCCATGGTACCAATGTTGACTTCACCCCGAAGTGGTGGAGTGCATATGGGGAGTGTATGGCCAAGCAGAAGTGGAACTGTTTGCGTCTCAGGATATGACACACTGTCCACTTTGGTTCTCCCTCATAACCCCAGCCCCCCATGAATAATGATTGGCTAGATAGAGAGTCTTCCATGTAGAACTTATGCAAGAGCTCCTATTTCTAGGAAATTATAGTCCTAGAAAGTTCCAGAAAGTTCTAAACAGTTATAGAAAGCTTTAGGAAGTTCTACTTACTTAAGCAGTAAAGTTTGTTATATGGTTGTTCCATTTTTTTTTTTTTTAATCTTGGGAGACCTTTTTAACTTAGAGGAATTAGGGTGTTTTTTTTCCACCATAGTTTATAAGTAAATGTTAATTGATTTATGATACAGGAAATCTTTTATTTGAAAAATAGTCAAACAGTTATAGCCATAGACTGGACAGGCATATCAATGGGTAACACTTTATTTCAATGGTCCTCTTTAGACTTTATACTAATTATAAGTAACTTTGCAACTACATTGCAGCTAACTCTCACTAGAGTATTAGTAGATTTTCAGACTTAGTAGACTAGTCTTCTTAATATCTGCTAACACTTTATTTTGATGCTCCGTCAACAGACATTCTACTGGCTATAAGTCACTTTTCAACTACATGTTAACTTATTCTAATTACCCGAACCCTAACCTAACAGTCTACTAATAATGATACGAGTTGGTTGACATGTAATTGACAAGTTAGTTATAGTTAGTAGAATGTTTAAAGTGGACCATTTAAATAAATTGTAATCGATCAATGCAGTCCCTGCACCTCTGAAAGTGTCCATGTCCAACAAGACCAGCAAGCTAAAGAATACAAACTGTCTGTGTTCTAAAATTAATGTGTTTATGTCCACACTAACCCATATAAAGCATTTCAAGGGCTCATTTATAGCTGGGGTTGAACACAGTTGTTTGACTCTCTGGCTTTTGGCTACTGTTGATATGAGAAACTGGCAGAGTAAAGGCAAACAAATTATTTCAGGAATAAAAAGATAAATAGCATCTTCACTAAATATCCCCCTCAAGACACTCATTACAGTAATCCAAATCTTTCTCTGCCAAATCAGAAATTGTAGACAAAAAACAACATTAGCTTTACTGGCTGAAGCCAGCAGTTGCAGCTATTTGGGATTTACTTAAAGCAAGTGGGAAATGAGAAAATAGTGATTTGCTATATTTTAATTACAGCATCAGTGTACTTACAGCAGTATTCAGTACATGTAAATGAGGAATCTTTCTTGGTCAGTACTTCAAACTTTGTTATTAGTTCTGTATCATGTCTTTAGAAAATTAAAATGTGTAAAACTGTTAAATTAGTGAAAGGATAGTATTCGAAAAGCCGCTTTGTGTAAATTATTTAAATCTCAAAAAGAAAGTAAAAGTCATGTATAAAGCCAAAGAAAATGGCTTAAAAAACACCAAAACACTTGCTATGTTCTCATCCACCTATTCTTATGCAAATTTTGAGACATTGCATAACGAAACTCTTGATGGCAACACCAAGATGTGCATAAATTCTAAGAATTGTGAATTGAGGTGTTTAAGACACAACAACAACAAAAAAACTCAGTTGACCAATTTTATTGCACAGCATCTCAAATGTTGGTTTGGTAATTCTGAAATGCCTGAGCCAAGTCTGTTTATTGTGTTCTGTATGTGTAATTTATGACATACGAAATGAGCCACAAAGGCTAAGCCGATTACAGCAACTTCAATTTTTATCACAGATATTTAAGTTAAAGTCGCAACTTTTAATGGAAACATAGCTATTGTTTGGTTGGCAAAGTAGGAAAATGCTATACTCTGTCCACAGTGAGAAGTAATACGTTTGTTCCAAAGGCCTATTTTAACACAGAGTCTATTTTTGTAGAGTGGTACATGCTTGACTCAGCAAAAAAAATATAATGCCCTATAAAACAGATTATTTCGCTGTAGGCTTTTATGAAGCAGCACAAACTAATGAAATAAAATATTCACCAATTGTTAAAAAAGCCCAGCATTTTGAGGATTGTAAATACATGAAATGAATAAAATAAAATTCTCAATTGCCACTTGAGTGAGCTCTTAACACATTATACTCCATCACGTCTACTGCGGTCTCTAAACTCTGACCTGCTAATAATACCTAGAATATCAAAATCAACTGCAGGTGGTCGATCCTTTTCCTATTTAGCACCTAAACTCTGGAACAGTCTTCCTAGCATTGTTCGGGAAGCAGACACTCTGTCAGTATAAATCTAGACTTAAAACACATCTCTTTTCTATGGCATACACATAAAACACTTTTTCAATTAAATGATTATTAGGCTGCATTATCTAGGTCAGCCGGAACCGGGAACACTTCCCATAACACCTGATGTACTCGTTACATCATCAGAAAAATGGCATCTACGCTAATGTTAGTGTCTCTGTTTTATCCCGAGGTCTACTGCAGTCAGCCGGATCCAGGCTGTAGATCAGAGTGGACCTGCACCCAGATGTGACAAACACATGACCCTGAAGTGTCTGCAGAGACCGTGTCATTTAGACTCCCCCTTAAGCTGCCTCATCGACACGGCATCCTCAATAAACCTGTCTCCGACGTGATGACTCCGATTGTTTGAATAGTCCTAGTTAATAATTCTTTAAATCAAAGTCATCCTCAAAACAACCCGTCTCCAGCGTGTTGCCGCCGATCTTTTAAATATTACACTTTAGTAATTGTTTAATCAATATGGCATCCTCAAATATTTCAAATGATTTATTTTTAATAATTATTTAATCGATACATCATCCTCAATAAACCCGTCTCTGGCGTGTTGCCTCAGATCTTTCGAATATTCAGATCGATTATGACCTTTGACCTTTAAAATAATAATTGTAATAATAATAATAATATGCTGTTTGTTAATTGGCCAGAGGAGAACTGGCACCCCAACTGAGTCTGGTTTCTCCCAAGGTTTATTTTTCTCCATTAGGTCTCCTGATGGGGTTTTGGTTTCCTTGCCACTGTCGCCTCTGGCTTGGCTTGCTCAGTTGGGGGAAAAAACTATTTTTCAAATATATTTCAAAATAAATCTAATTATTAAACTAAATTAACCATATAGACCAAATTACTTATCTAATTACTGATCTAAAGCCCACATTGTTATTTATGATAATCAAAATATATTCTGTTGCATTATTTTTCTGTTTAACACGGTAAAGCTGCTTTGAAACAATCTGCATTGTTAAAAGTGCTACATAAATAAAGTTGACTTGACTTGACTCCAAATAACTATTGTATAATTTATGGTTGTTATTAAAGAAAATAACACAGTTACCAAGAAATCACCTTTTTAAACAGAGGCTTATCTGCTTTTATGCTGCAGAAACACTGTCAGTGTGAAAGCACAATACAAACCTGCTTTGTGTATGTACTTATAATGGACACAATACTTATAAACAATACTTATTAGACGTATCCTTTATTTATTTATTTGTTTGTAGAAACTAGGGTAGACAAAGTACAGTTGGAATATGTTTTGCTTTTTTCATTACCACACAAATAAACTTCTTCTCATATTTCTTTTGTCTACTGGATAAATTATGGTCAGTTATCTTTAGTTCATATTTAGTTCATATTTCACTTCATATTTTCTTCCAATTGTACCCATGCATAGGCGTAGATTACGCGGGGGACGCGGGGGACATGTCCCCCCCCACTTTATATAAAATGTAAATTCGTCCCCCTCACTTTTGCATTCGGCAAACTGTGTTCAGTTGATGATTTCACGAGGCAATGTGTATAAATCCAGATTTAAAATTAAAAATTTCAAAAGAGACGAGATCTATCTACATACGTGTGCCTTTCACGTTTCCATGGTAATCAGTCCCTCACGTGTCACGGCCGCCGCACGCCCATGCTCGCAGCCGCGCCGTAATCATCATTTTCATAGAGGTCGCGATGAGTTCAAAACGGCAAAAAACGATTCACTCCTTTTTTACGAAAAAGTCAAGCACAGTAAGTTGTCATGTATCCGAATTGTGTTGCTGCACAACGATGAATAACTGCCTTTTTCTCTTGTTGAATAATTACCTTAGCAGGTTTTGCTGGAAATTGAAAATATTTGCTCTCCGCACAAACGTGCACTTATTTTCAGTGTATTTTCTTTTGTAACGTCTTTTATTTTCAAATATATGTTATCAAAGCTCTTAAAATTAGAATATAGATGTGATTTTTAATGTTGAATTCAGCTTTTTCACGCATTAACAGCCACTAAATATCTGTCTGAATCAGGCAGCTTTGTGACATGTTTAACCCTACAATTTTTATTATATTATACAATTCATTAGCAATGCAGTATTCAATTGTATGCATTGACGTTCTAACATAGGTCTTAATTTATAGTTTTCTCTTTCTTTTATTGTTTAAAATGCAATTTTGAAAGTAATTTAACTTTCAAGATTGAACAAGACACAGGCAGTTTAGGGTTATCAGGTCAGAAACAGGATGACACAAACAAAAGAAACGTCACAGGTGAGAAGTGAGAGTGGCTTTTAAAAATGTTTTATATACATTGTACAATTTTTCTATACATCTATGCTTAATGTTGAACCAATATTTGTAGTACCATATAGACCAATCATAAAATTGTCATTAGGAAAATATAGGAAAGATAATTTAGGATACAAATGATTGGCTATTGTCTAGCAGTGTACATCATTTCTTCTGTATGTCATAATTCCCTGTATGTACGTAGTTCAAACACTTCTTTATTGTCAATAGACAGAACCAGAAGTTAAGTTGAGAGAGGATGAGGCAGAAAGTTTTGAGGAGGCTTCAGAGGTGAGGAAAAAAAACAACTGGAATAATATAATTAATGGAATAAGTTTAGTTTTTCCATTAAACAATCATTATGTGTTTTATGTCTACACTGCCTTGCATAAGCAAAACAAAGTAACTACTCCGTTTGTGAAAAGTTATTACTAAAGTTATAACTAAAATCAAGTCTCTTAGGATTTGGCTTAGATTTGGGAACCAAAAAATTGGTCTTTTGTTGTTGTGTACCTTTTATCGTATGCATTTGCAAACTGAATGGAATGTACAAAATATTTAGCAACAATGTCTACACTGTAAAAAATTCGGTCTCAATTGAAAATTTTCTAGTGACCGATCACATCTAAATTTTCAGTTGGCCAAATTGAATTTCTTGAATTTTAATTGAATTAAATTGCATCAATTCACAGAAATTCAATTTGGCCTACTGAAAAATTTAGATGTGATCGTTCACTAGAAAATTTTCAATTGGAGACCTGAATTTTATTTTTACATTGTACATTTAAATATTTCTGCTACTAATAAGACTAATTTGTAATTTTTTATAGACAGAACAGAAAGCATCAGACTTAGGGTTGACTGTTGTAGAAGGAGGCTTATTGCTTTAACATAAATAGCATATTAAGCCAATTAAGCAAAAAGATATAACATTAAAACTAAAACCAGTCAATTAGACGAAAGTCAGAAAAAACTGATATCGCTTGACATTCTGTCCCCCTCACTTTTGAAATGATGGCTACGCCCCTGTACCCATGTCAGGTACAGTTAAAATAGTACCCTAGTACAGTTGAAACACATCTTTAATGCACTAGCAGTGGTTCTCAACTCCGGTAATGGGGACCCACCGCTCTGCATATTTTGTACATCTCCTTAAACTGACACACTCAGTTATTTTCTATAGCTGGGGCCACACTAAAAGATTTTTAAAATTTGAGAGACCACAAACATGACAACAAGAAATCATAGATTTAGATAACATAGATAACCGTTTTTTTTCCTCTAGTGTGTGGAGTGCCACGATGTGATCAGGAAAGCACACCACACACTAACAGATCAAGATCCACTCACACAAGAAATCTTGCAAAATCTATTATATCATAGATGACTGTAAAGTAAACAAACATGGTCATTGGCCAGCAAGAAGAAATTACACTTATAGTGTATGGACTGCTTCTTATGGAAAATTTGCAGAGGAAAAAAAAGGAAAATGTTTAGATGAAGTCATGAAGACGTGTAAAAGATGGACTTTACATGTTATAGCGCAAGCTGAAGGTAAGTCTTGGGTATTGTTTTGTTTCATGTGATAATCTCCAGAGCGTGCATGTTTTTCCTCTGGGTTCCCCCCACACAACAGGATTTCAGATTGTAAATATTCAACATTTAATTCATGTAAATTATACTAAAAATATGTTAACATGTTTATGTGTACTAAATGAAAATACCTTGTAATTGTACTCATTTCATGCTTTCTTCAAATGCACTCTGTGCACTACAAATTAAGTTGTAAAGTAGTGTAGCTTTTACAAATACAATTAAGGGAAATATACATTTAATTGAATTACAATTGAATTGTACATTGAATTTAAGAAAATATGCTGTTTAGGTTCCTTTTTCTACCCACAACTTTGGCACTTTTCTGTTAAATAAGATTATCTGCTCTTTAAGCACAAACAATTACTCGTAATACATTTCTTAATGTGAATTAATTTCCGTTTATTAACATAAACAGATTCAATAACTGAGACAGATCTAAACAGGTTTCACATAAATTTGATAAACAGGAATGGAAATAATGAGCCCCTGACAAAAGGGTTGTCAATATCAAAAGTAAAAATCAAAAATGAAAAAGTTGAAATATATTGTGTGGCTCATATATATTATCTCATTCTCATGGACTACACCAGATATCCTGTTCTCATTGTGAGATGATACTCCATTTTTCCACCAAGGCACTTGCAATTTCCTGGACATTTGTTGGGGTACACATGGTTACACGTGGTTTGTCACTGCAAGAACAATCAGCTATCCTTCTGTCTCCCTGTAGCAATTTCGTAGGCCACTTACATTACATACATTGCAGTTTATTGCTTTGGTCACATCTGCAAGTCCTCAAGCATTACTGCAGAAGGACTATGGCATGTTAATCCATGTGGTCAGGGATTCTGGGCATCTTTATTCTGGTGGGGTTTTTTTGTTGTTGGTGTTTTTATTCTGGTGTCTCTTCATAAGTTATCGTAACTGTGACCATATTAGCCTGCTGCCTGCAAACAAGTCTTATTGACTGTTCCACATGTGCATGTGCAATAATTATTTAGCACCAGCTATTTACACTGAAAATGGCATATGTTCTTAATGATAATTGGGTAACGCTTTAGAATAATGGTCATTAGTTAACAATAGTTAACTACATTAATTAACATGAACTAACAATGAGCTGCACTTATAAAGCATTTATTTATCTTTGTTAATGTTAATTTCAACATTTACTAATGCATTATTAAAATCTTGTTAACATTAGTTAATGCACCGTGAACTGACATGAACAAACCATGAACAGATGTATTTATATTAACTAACGTTAACAAAGATTAACAAATACAGTAACACATGTACAGCTCATGGTTAGTTCATGTTAGTTAAAACATTAACTAATGTTAACTAATGACCATTATTCTAAAGTGTTACTGATAAGGGCTATTTACAGTTAGTGCAAATAGAAATATACTGTATGCTATTCACACCAAGTGTTTATAGCAACTAGATTCTATTTACGTCTAGTGAAAACAACATATTTTCTTAGTGATGGATGATATTTACTAAGTAAAATAGCATAATAAGTTGATGTATCTGTCAAAATAAAGTATACATTACATGCAATTATTACATTTTACATATTGCAAAGAACTGCTACTTTTATCATAATATTTGCACCTCAGTATCATTGTACATTAACAGGATGCAATAATAACAGAGTGTAAATATTAAATTAAATTAAAATTATTACATGGATGCTGTCTTAATGGGACAAAAAAAGCCCTCCCTAAACCAACCCCTAACCCTAGCCAATAAATGCTTTTATTATTAAACATTTCGTTAGGCACTTTATTTCCACATTTTTATTGAAAGTAAATGCATTTCTGGTGTGATTTGTGATGAGAAACGAGATAAGAACAAACAAAGAACAAAAGGCAGATTCGAACCCAGTCAATCAGATCAAAATCAAGATCCATTAACCAAGTGCTCTATGTTTTTTGCGCTACAGCCCCAAACCTTCAGTACTGATGAGTCGAAGGTGGCCTTCATTCTCACACTACTATCTAGACGAGCGGCACTGTGGGGAACGGCGTTGTGGGAAAACAAGCATCAATGCTGTTCCTTGTTCCAGGCGCTTTACGATGAGATGAGCGGGTGTTTGACCAGGCAGTGGCTGGCAGGGAGGCAGCTCACCAACTCGCTGACCTTCATCAGGGTAACTGCTCGGTCTCGGACTACTCCATCGAGTTCAGAACCCTGGCTGCCGAGTGCCACTAGAGGAGGCACCGTGGGACATGTTCCTGCATGCTGACTGACTGCATCCACAGAGAGATTTTTACGTTGGACCTACCAGTGAAACTCGACGGACTTTTCGATCTAGCCCTGAGGGTGGACGCATGTCTGAGCCGGCTGGAACTTCGGTCCAGGACGCTTCTCCAGTCTGGAAATGTCGAATGCCCTCAGGCTAGCAGTGGTGATGCGGTCAGTTCCCTTGTCGATCCCAAGCCCATGCAGGTGGGTCGTGCTCGGCTTTCCCGAGAGGAGAGAGAGAGACGGAGATCCCGTGGTCTTTGCCTTTAATGTGGTGGAGGGGGCCACTTCCTGAACAACTGATTGTGTTGCCTAGCAATGAGGGGGAGAGGACAGTGGCGTTGTCTGTTCGCTGCTTTTCCACCCGATTTAAGTTTTAATTTTAATGTTTTTATTTTGAATTATATATTTTTAAATGCCTGTAACCAGTAAAATCAGTCAGAGCTATAATTGGGACTGTTGCACAATCTCAGATGACGCCACTATGTGTTAACAGCTGGTACTAGCAAGTGTCTGTCTAGCTAGCCGGCCAACGGCTTTTTTAGCTGTCTACATCACCAGCGCTCATAGCTCCTTCTGGCGTTTACCATGATTCACCTCTCCTGGTCTCGATCTCCCTCGTCATGTCACGGATGATTGTTTGATGCCGAGTTCTTCTCTTACTCTGTATATTGCCTCTGTGGCTAGCGACCAACAAAATATGTGGAGTCCGTGTGGCTGGTATAATGAACTACTCGGCCACAACTGTTGGAATATAACAACTTCAATGCTCCATCATGTTTGTCAGTCATCCAAGAACTTGGACTCTTACGACGGCCTCGTTACATCCACAGAAGTGCTCGTTTCAGCTGCGATGATTCAGCTGCAAGTGTCGCACCTTAGTGACGTCATCGGGAAGCTGCCGCGCGCCAGCTCCTCCCTCTGAGAGCGTCTAGCGCTGGGAGAAATATAAAACATGGAGTGGACCACAGTGTACTGCGGAGCTTACAGAGACTTCCACCATCAGCTCTGTCTCCTACCACTCTGGAATTATTCAACACACAATCCATCACCAATAAATCCCTGCTCATCCACGATCATATTCTGGATAAAGGACTGGACTTCATGTGCCTAGTGGAAACTTGGCACAAACAGGGGACCACTCAGTGCTTAATAAGCCTGCCCCCAGGGCTATAGGTACATGGAAAAAGCTTGCAGCTCCGGACGTGTGGGTGGTTTGGCCATCATTCATTGGGATGAACTGAAACTTTATCCCCTGCCACTGCCTGATCTTACCTCGATGGAATGTTTAGCCTTCAAATGTAAACCCCCGTACTTCATGACAGTGCTTCTCATATACCGTCCCCCCAAACTACATTCCACATTTCTCCCTGAAATACATGATCTACTCACATCACTCTGTTCCATGTCAACCATGATTGTTATTCTTGGTGATTTTAATATCCATATTGACAAACCCTCCTGTCATCTTGCAACAGAGTTCCTGAGTTCGATTGATTGTCTTGGTCTCTAGCAACACATGAATGCTCCCACGCACACCAAGGGCCACATCCGAGATCTGGCCATCACTGACACGGCCCCCAGCCTGGAGGTAAAAGATCTGGGTGCTGTGACAGTGGACGGACTGGTGGATCACTATAATAAATCTCTGAGCAGTGTTTTTGACCTCCATGCCCCTATCAGGACACGGGAAGTCAACTTTGAACGCTCTTCTCCGTGGTTCACACAGGAACTGTGGCAGATGAAAACTGAGGGCTGTATCCTGGAACGCCGCTGTAAACAGTCTGGTCTAACTGTTCACAAGCTTGCCTTCCGCAACCATCAAAAGACTTCTCTTAAGTCCTTGAAGGGTGCACGTTCTAAATTTTATTCCAACCTCAATAACAATACTGGAAATTCTAAGCAGCTTTTTTTCTACAGTAAACAATCTCCTGAAGCCGAAGTTATCTTCATCCTCTGAAACCACAGTGGAGTGATGCAACAGCTTCATTGACTTTTTTAGATCTAAAGTCAATAACATCCGCCCTTCAATATCTGGCTCTTCCTCCCTGTCTCCACCGTCCTCCAACCCCGCCGCCTGGGAGATGCCATTCCTTTCACACTTCACTAAGGTTCAGGAGAGCCACATTGAGGAAACCATCAAAAAAATGAAGCCGTCCACTTGCACCTTGGATCACATCCCGACTGTTCTGCTCAAGTCATTTGTTCCCATTGTCAGCCCAATCATCACCCAATGTGTTAATCTCTCTATCAAAATGGGTTTTGTCCCTCTTGCCCTTAAAGCTGCTGTCATCCGTCCAATACTCAATAAACCAACCCTAGACCCGGAGGTCCTGGCAAATTACAGGCCGATCTCCAACCTCACCTTCCTGTCAAAGGTTCTAGAGAAGGTAGCCGCCTCTCAGCTCCACAACCATCTAAAAAACAACAAACTATTTGAGATATTTCAATCAGGCTTTCGCTGGGTCCACAGCACCGAAACAGCTCTGCTCAGGGTGACAAATGACCTTCTTATGACAGCTGATTCAGGATCAACATCAATGCTCATTCTCCTCGACCTAACAGCTGCATTTGACACAGTGGACCATACCATCCTCCTGGACCGCCTCCACAACATAGTTGGACGGTCAGCAGCAGCACTGCAGTGGTTTCCGTCCTACCTTTCTGACAGGACTGAGCGTGTTGTATTGGGAAAATGTGAGTCCAGGCTGCTCCCTGTTACATGTGGTGTTCCGCAGGGGTCGGTTCTCAGCCCAATCTTTTTCATCCTCTACATGCTTCCCCTCGGTCCTGCCATCAGCAGACATGGTCTGTCCTTTCATTGTTATGCTGATGACATGCAACTTTATATCTAAATTGCCCCAGGCCCCTCCACAGCTCTGTCACAACCACATGTCTTGCGGAGATAAAGGCTTGGATGGGAAGTAACTTCCTCCAGCTGAACTCCAGTAAAACTGAGGCACTACTAGTTGACACCCCTCATCAGATCCACTCCTCTCCCTTATCCCAGCTCATCTTTGACGACCAGGTCATCACTTTCTCCTCCTCAGTCCAGAACAGCGCTGCCAGAGTTCTTATGAGAGTCCGTAAATATGATCACATAACTCCCATCCTGCACTCACTGCACTGGCTCCCTGTTTCATCCCGTATTGACTACAAATCGTCCTGCTCACGCATAAATGCATCACCGGACATGCACCACCATATATACAAGAACTCATCACTCTGAAATCCTCCACCTGCACCCTCAGATCATCAGGCCACCTGCTTCTTCAAGTCCCCATCACCAGGCTCCATACCATGGGAGACCAAGCTTTCTGCTCGGCTGCACCGCGGCTTTGGAACCCCCTCCTCAGTGAGCTGAAAGCAGTACAGAGCCTGGACCATTTTAAAGCAGAACTGAAGACTTTTCTGTTCAGAAAGGCTTTTATGTGTTGATTGTTTTTATTATTCTATATTTTTATTTGTGTTATTTTTCCTTTGTAGCACTTTGAGATTCTTTGGAATGAAAAGTGCGTTATAAATAAAATCTATTATTATTAACTGTCTTCTAAAAGACCAAGCCCAGCGGTAAACGAAAGGCTACTGGCGGGCGGGATCTCCGTGGATAAGACCTCATCCTCAACTCTCCTTCCGGTAAGACTGCTGTGGACAGCCCGGTCCCACCCCTGTCAAGCACTCCTGGATTCTGGGGCAGAAGGTAATTTTATGGACTTGTCTCTGACTCGCACACTTGGCATACCCATCATCCCACTTAAGGACACCACATCTGTCATATCTGTCCATATCTGACAACCATATTCTCCATTTGAAGATATACCAGAACTGATTGGTATGGTTGGATCAGTGACGAGAGTTTAAAAAATGTAGATAAAATGACCCTTTTTAATTTGGTCAGTCTTACTTTGCTTGATCAGATAAGAGATTGCTTCCCCATCTATTACTGATAAGTCTGAGATGGTGGGGGTGATTTTTGGGTAAAATTTTGATGTGATAGCTGTAACACTCTTATTTTGGTCACATATATAAAGAAAGGGTATCCATTCATCCAAGAGTAGAGAATATTATATTTAAAGGCTTAAAGAGTAGACACCCCAAACATCAACAATTCAACAAAATATTACATCCAAAGAAAAGAAAATTTACATCTTGTTATAACATTTCAGCCCAACCACAACATATTGAGTTCAATCAGAAATAAAGTCCATATCTCCTAACTCCCCCATAAGGTAAGAAATTAGTATCTTACACACATTGCAACAGTTCAATGGAAATCCACAAAAGTTCAACATACAGTGTCTCAAACCATAACCAAACGTCAGTCCAAATAAGCAAAGGTGTAGAAAAAGATCATATCATTCAGATGAAGTGTCCTTGTTCGACAAACCGAAAGAAAACCCTCTGAACAAATATGCAAAACAAAAATCAAAATATGTAATTTAACTCAGAAAATAACCATAGCATTACAAAATATATACATAACTTACGCTGAGCTGTAGAAGCAAAAAGGTTCCTCATAATAGGGTCTCATGCATTACCAAGTTGAGCAACCACTCAAAGCCATGCCAATACCTCTACCAAACAGTTTTACTCGTCTCTCTTAAAAGGATATCCTTTCCTTCAGAAATCTCCCTAGATCCCCCTTGAGGTTGGGAGAAGCATTACATCATATCACACAAAACAGCTTTTCAGAACTGTTACATAGCGAGTTCGGAACATCTAATGAAACTAAAGAAGGCTAAGACAAACATGGCATTGAGTGTTCGGGTGGTTTTGAGGGACTGGTACCCTGTACGAAGGGTATTGGATACATTTGGTGAGGATGGCAAGCGTTATAGGTTGACTGGTGTCGGGACGGGTGGGCTGGGATCTTTGGATCCCTTTGATCAGGAGGGAGTTCTCAGAATTATTTAACTCGGGAGAGGGAGCGCCGTACATCAGTTTAAGGAAAAACTGAATGCCACCTTTGATGGACCTGACTTGGAGGCCCCTTGATGGTGTTACGATAAGAAATGAATGAGATGATTGAAAGGAGAGAAAAATCGTGGAACGGCATATTGTAAGAAATGTGGAATGCTCTAAAATCGTTCCAAGCGGACACGTAGGACTGGAGGGACCTGGGAGAAACTGCTTGGAGGATGGTGTCCAGCGATGCTTCAAGGAGGGATTTTAACGGGTGGGTTACGGGAATATTAGTTCCGAATAGCGAGGTACTGGAGCCAATGTCCTGAATTTCTGCAAGGATCTGTGCACGGATGTTTTCCATGTCAAGGGCGGTGGATGTCACAGGCATCGTTATATCTGAGAAGAGTGTTGGGATTTAATTTGCATGAGGGAGGTGGCAAGGTTATATACCGGGGCTGCGGATGTCGGTGGCGGCCTCACGCTTGGGTAAATCTGTTGAAATGATTGGGCCAGTGCAGCTAGCGGATTCAACCTCATACTAGCGTCTGACCTGCAGGATGTGCACTGGCTCTTCTGTGCGCATCCCACAGCACTTTTTTGCTGAAAAAGTTTATGGAGCATGTAGAAATGCCCTCCCCCATAGGATAGCGCGAGCGCGGCTATGATTGCTAGGTAATCATTTAGTTTGCGCCGCCTGTGGGGGAAAGCTGAACAGATTATTCCAGTAAAACGAGAAAAACCCACTGAACTCGGAAAATGTAAGAATATGGGATGAATGTATGTTTGTGGTTTTAAGGGTAACAGAGAAATCCCCAGTCTAATTGGCGGTCTGGTTCGGCTGCGGGGAGAATGGAGAAAAAAGAAGGTCATGTAGGATTGGAGATTTCTGAGAGGGACCATCGCTGCTTTGGCAGTGGAGAAATTAGCCAGAGAAACTGAGCTCCTGTGGGAGCAGAGAGAACAGCACTGCTGTGGCATTGGAGGAATTAACCAGAGAAACTGAGTTCCTGTGGGAGCAGAGGGAACAGCACTGCTGTTGTAGTAGAGAAAATTAGCCAGAGAAACTGAGCTCCTGTGGGAGCAGAAGGAACAGCACTACTGTGATAGTGGAGAAAATTTGCCAGAGAAACTGAGCTCCTGTGGGAGCAGAGGGAACAGCACTGAAGTAATAGTGGAGAAAAGTAGCCAGAGAAACTGAGCTCCTTTGGGAGCAGAAGGAACAGCACTGCTGTGATAGTGGAGAAAATTAGCCAGAGAAACTGAGCTCCTGTGGGAGCAGAGGGAACAGCACTGGAGTAATAGTGGAGAAAATTAGCCAGAGAAACTGAGCTCGTGTGGGAGCAGAAGGAACAGCACTACTGTGATAGTGGAGAAAATTAGCCAGAGAAACTGAGCTACTGTGGGAGCAGATAGAACAGCCCTGCTGTGGCAGTGGAGGAAATTAGCCAGAGAAACTGAGCTCCAGTGGGAGCAGAGGGAACAGTACTGCTGTGACAGTGGAGGAAATTAGCCAGAGAAACTGAGCTACTGTGGGAGCAGAATGAACAGCACTGCTGTGGTAGTGGAGGGAATTAGCCAGAGAAATTGAGCTACTGTGGGAGCAGAGGGAACAGCACTGCTGTGGCAGTAGAGGAAATTAGCCAGAGAAACTGAGCTTCTGTGGGAGCAGAATGAACAGCACTTCTGTGATGCTGTGGTAGTGGAGGACATTAGCCAGAGAAACTAAGCTCCTGTGGGAGCATAGGGAACAGCACTGCTGGGGCAGTGGAGAAAATTAGCCTGAGAACCTGAGCTCCTGTGGGGAAAAAAAGGAGAAAAAGTTAGGCGGACAAATGGTGAAACATATTTGTGTAACTGAATGGGACTCTTATTTTGAAATGCCCATGCCTTATTATTGTAGGATGCTCGTTCAAATTCATATGAGGGAGATAAAATATACAGTCTTACACTGTATACAACATATTATGATATAAATCACAGTAAAGAAAACGTATTTATTAGGGCTGGGACAACGTGTCAGCGTCATCGATGACGTTGACGCAAAATATGCATATCGATTCATCAGACCCAAAACCCTGGCCCGCATCCGACAGAGCAGTAAGCGAATCCGACCCGAATGAAGGTATTTATGTCCGAGACGACAGTTAAAATCCCATTTTTTTTCTCATAAAAATGACACATATACGTTTGTTTGTGTGGAATGCATCCTTGCATGCGAAAATATCAACAGGATGAGCGCATCAGTGCTCACGGAGCAACTAGCGCTCTTAACACAGGCGCGCATGCACGTGTTTCGTTGTCACGGCTACATTAACTAATTTCCGCACACAGGAAGACAGATGTTATGGTATGTATTTTAATCACAAAAATTATCCAAATGTTCAAGTGAAAGCATCAGGCACATTAGCTACCTACATAAATTTAAAATGTTCAATGCCTTATCACGCTGACACACACACACACACACACACACACACGTTGTGTTTCCATGTTTTATGGGGACATTCCATTGGCGTAATGCATTTTATACTGTACAAACCACATTTTCTATCCCCCTACACTGCCCCTGCCCCCAAACCTACCCATCACAGGAGACATTCTGCATTTTTACATTTTCAAAAAACATCACAGTGTGATTTATGACCTGTTTTCCTCATGGGGACCCAAAAATGTCCCCACAAGGACAAGGATTTTGGATATTGCCATCTTTGTGGGGACATTTTGTCCCCATAACGTAGGGATTACTAGTCCACACACACACACACACACACACACACACACACACAAACACACACACACACACACACACACACACACACACACTGAGATTCTTCAGTCCAGTTAAACATCATGAACGTGTTCTTATGATGTCCTCATAAACCAGTGTCCTCATAAAACCGTGTAACACACACAACATGACATACTATAATGAACACGCATGTAATGTGATGCATAAAAGCCATTAACATTACCTTGAAATTATTATGAAACTATTTTGTAATCTTGTATATTATCTCAAATCAATATTTAATGTGCAAATATTTATTGATGGGTAGTTATGCATGATTATCCTGTCCATGTTTATTCTGTATTACTGGCTGACTGTACACTATCCCTCTTATATATTCCATACATTATGTTTTTAGGTGAAGTGTTTCTGTATGTAATGCTTTATTTTATATGTTCAGAGAAGCCATCAGACCCAGCTGGCATCAGGCAGGGATGATTGAGCGGCTCTTACTGTAAGTTAGGTAAGTGAGAGTCGTGCTGTAAGAGAAGGAACACACGCAGCAAACACGCGTGTGAGACCTAGGCTGTTCACATGTTTAGACCAGTGTTTCATGTCTGATTTGATGATTTGTAGACTCTCCGTGAGGTCAATCCTTCCACTCGTGAAATGAACACTGTCCCAGTCAGAAGTCCGAGATGGACAGAAGGTATTGTTTTGTTTTTTTCTTTTGGAAACCAAATTATGGATGCACCAATATGAAAATGTGGGCAGAGTTTGATAACTGATCGTTCTTTACATTTGAAAGACAATAACTGATATACTGGCTGATATATATAAATCCAAATATTTATATACTTTGAGCTTGTTTACAAAAACAAAAGGCTCATCATTAAAAGCCATGACTCAAACACTTCATTATAAATCAAACATATACAGTACAGTATACATTCATTCCAATGGCTGCCTTATGACTGTGACATTTAAATTAGCTTTCTTTATAATAAATGGCAACACTTTACAATAAGGTTTGATGTTGTTAGTGTTAGTTAACATGATGAACAATACTTCTATAGGAGATATTCATCTTAGTTTAGGTTAATCTCAGCATGTTTAGGATCCAGTGCTGTATCTGTTGATTTAGTGCACTGTGAACGAACATGAACTCATATTTTATTACTCACATTAACACAAGTTTGGCTCTCTGTTAGTTCATGTTAGTTAATGCAATAACAAATGTATTGTAAGGTTTTACCCAAAACATCTACTGCCTTACAAATGTATAATTATAAATCAAATAAAAATGCAAACAAGTCATGGGCAACATTACTGAGGCTACATATAAAGAATCATAATGCATGTAGCATGGGTAAATCAAATGAAATGGACAATAAGAGAATTATATTACTCAAACCATATTTTTGATGAAAATAATACAAGAACAATAAAAGTACTAGTTCTGATAAATAATGCATCAATGTTTTTGAAAACATATCAACATTTTTTATATGATAGTAATATTAAGCATCTTTAATATGAGGGTTTCAGATAACATGGTGTTTGAGCTGCGCTAACGAGCTGAATGAACACACATAAACCCAAGTGCTTTGTTAAAGAGCTTTAGCTCAATGGAACTCAACCTATATATGATAAATTACATATTTATAGAAAATAAACACAAAATTTCAACTAATACTTGCACAAAATCATGCATAGATGAACTTGAACTAAGTTCCAAAGAGAAACTGTTGTGGATGCAATGAAGTGCTTTGCTTGAATGTTATTTAACGAAACGAAATGCATCCTATTTGAGAGAAATCTAATGTTTATACTATTTAACTTTACTATCACGTCAGATATCAGCACAAACTGATGCAAATGCACTAGTGAACTTGACTGTGTTTGTCTAAATGTGGAACTCCTGTTGTGCACGTGCTCTTCCCACAACAGCGCTGAAACACGGCAACCAAAGAATTCACAACGCCATATTACAATAGTTTCCTCATTATAATGTTATGTACATTATAGTCATATGAGCGCTGCAGCGGAAGAGATGATCACCGGTTGGCCTACAGTGAAGAACTTTACTGCAGCGTTCAGAAACTCATACTATCTCAGATAAATCAGATATACACACGCAATTCAAAAATATTACAACTTACAATTCCACAAAATGCTGCGACTACCCAAGCAAACTCTCCTGTAACACCGCACTGATTTCACAGATGAACATCGCACATCTGAAGCTGAAGGAAATAATCCATTATTATTATACCGGTCTCATGTTCATTATCAGATGGGCAACGGTAAAATTAAAATGAGCTTTTATTTTTCAATTCCGATATGGTGTCCGATATTATGCATACCTGATTGGTTATGACCATACATTTATTACTATATACGGGACTTATGTCACCCTGTTTTAAATCTTAAATCACTATTAATCTCATTAATTTGATCAAAATGAATACTGAGTGGTTTGAAATGTACCACCATACCTGAATGTGTCTTGGCATCATCAGTCTTCTTTTGCTCAAGTATTTGATGTTCAGTTGAGAGTTGACAGTGGTTAATCTGTGTTAATGGAGTCTAGTATCTGTGCTGCTTCATTTGGATCATCTCTGAATCCTTTGTCTGTATGTTTATCTCTTCTTTCTTTACCTTGTTTCCAGGTGAGCCCTGAGGAGGACCAATCATCATTGGATGATCAAGACTGTGTTGAGATGGTAATAAAAAGAGCATTGCATCATTTTAGAAAATGCTAGTCTAGTAAGAACTCATCATCTTTAGGCCTGTTTACACCTGGTCATTGTCTTCTGATTTATCAGAACGATTCCATTTACACTTGGCCACATAAATGAGTCTTTGCAAAATGGATATAAAGCCGATCTTTAATTTGCACGCTATACGCTGATTTAACAGTGTTCACATCATCCAAAGCTACTGCTATGAGCAGCATTTGATTTATCATCAGCTAATTTCAGATCAACAGGAGAGAGAGTAGCATCAGCACTGGTAAAATAATTTATTTTCACTACATTTAAAGATGACTGTGTTGACCGCTGTCATATCTGACTTTAACATGACATATTAGCCTAAAACACGCTCTCACTTATTTCTTATTTGACATTTTTGTGAGGAATAAAGTTTACATATGTGGTTTCATCAACCGTATGCATTTACACTTGTCCAGTTTGATCTGAAGTCCCCTTAGACCACCTCCTGAAGTGGTTTGAGTGACTTGAGTCAAATCCGCCTCCAGCTGCGTTGTGTAATAACATAAATTGTCTTTGTATTTTGTGCCATACGCTTCTCTGAAACAAACTAAATTCAAAAGCACGATATGGCTTAGTGCCCTTATCAAATCACAAAAGACGATAATGAAGTACTGTAATTCCTCAAATAAAAGCCTGTATTCAATTAAACACGGGCCTCTGATAGTGGCTGGAGGCGTGGTCAGCACGAACCAATAAAGGCCGGTCTCAAATTGAGGCCAGGGAAAATGTGTGGATAATCTCCTAAATGCCTTTAATTTAATGTGCATTGAAGTATATGGTAACATACAGTAGGGCTGTGCCGTGACGGCTGACCGACATCATGATAGAGCGCAACCATCCTGATGCCACGCTCCCGTTGTGAGTCTAGCGAGTGCGACACACTCCTGGTCTCTTCTATAGTTAACATAAAGACTTTGCAGGGATTGCTCTGTAAGTTAAATTGATAATATAACTGATGCATATATGCCATTTTAAATAGGCTACTGTAGTCCATGAGAGATGTGACGTCTGTGAAAATACTGTGTCAGGCAGGCTACACAGATATTGATCTTCACAATATTAGCCTCTCCTCTTTTATATGTCTTACTCTGCATTTAACTTAAAATATTTTATTTTGTACAAGAAAACAGCATAGGCTTCAAAATAAATGTTGTTGAAATATTGTAACTTGGTCATTATGAACTACACCTAATATCTCCTTATTGAGAGAAGTGCGTGCAACCTAGAAGCACAGATGCCTAATTAGTTGGGTCAGAAAAATAACAAAATTATAGTTTTTAAGTATAAAAATATGTCAAGAGACATAGGCTATTAAAATAAAAAGTGCTTAAAAGTACACAATTCTTCTCAAGTGGAAGGAAGCTTTTTCCCTCACGTTACCGATATAGAAAGCGCGGATCATTAGTTGGCTTAGTAAATTAACAAAATTATATATTTTTTAAAGTAGAAAATAATATTTATGTAAAGAGATATATTAAAATAAAAAGTGCTTAAAAGTACACAACTCTACTTAAGTGGAAGGAAGCTTATTAGAAGAGTTATAAGCTGGGTTAGCAAGCTAAAATAACCTCACATGCAACCTATATAGAAATTAAGCGGAATAAACATTTAATATTTTTCAAATGGACAATGGTGGCTACCGCAATTCTGACCCAAATTGCTTCGCCGCCATTCTGGCTGTTGTTGTAAATGGGGATATGTTTGCAAATGTAAAAAAATACGATGTATCTGTTTCGACTGAACGCTGTCGCTTTTAATTTAAAACAGTTTATTTAAAGCAATTATTTTTCAAACAGATGGAATTAGAAATACAGGCCTGCGCCTAATAAAAGCCTTCTTCAAATAAAAGCCTGGTCCCTTCTGCAGTTCAGGTAAATAAAGGCAAATTTATTTGAAGAAGGCTTTATTTGAAGAAGTACGGTAAGTCTACAGTCTGTTGTGCTGCTGTTTCAAACTGAACCGCACACTTTTCTCACTCGATCGGCTCATGATCTGGCATCTTCTACAGGGAATGAATGCATGGACTCCATCTCTGCATGTGCCTTGAGTTTAACACGCAACCAGCACCAGTTACACTCTATTTTCACATTTGCATTATAAATAAATTTAGCAACAATTCTTATAATATTGATCTAAAAGTATTACACCCATAATGGCAACACTTTACAATAAGGTTGTATTAGTTCACATTAGTTAACATAAACTAACCATGAACAACACCTCTGATCAGCATTAATTTTAACTCACATTTATTAATGCATCATTTCAGTGCAATTAGTTAATATTGTTAATGCATTAGTTAACATGAACATATCTTTACTGTTTTTGTGAGGTTATCTTACTGTACATATTAGTTTATGTAGCAGTTGACACACACACACTAAACATTTCTAACTCACCATCTCACTAAAAATGCTGCTGTGTACCTTATCAACATTATTACACAAAGTATGTTTTAATGGTTTTTGAGAACCTTATCACATGTACACTATTTCAACATTAACTGATGTGTTAACATTTGTAGGTTCATTACAAAGCAGTAAATAATAATAAATGCTTCGTTAATGGTAAGTCATGTTGATAAAGAGTTCAAATAACACATCAGGTAATGTTGAAATAGTGTACACTTAACAATAAGAGTCATACAATCCATGAATAAATGATCTGTTGAATGTCAGTAATGATAGTAAAGTGCATATAAACATGAACAGCCTATCCGCTGATGTTCAGATGCTTTCCACTGTAGAATTATGTTTACCAACAGCTCAAATCAAGGACTTATTAAATAATGTTGATAAGGTACACAACAGCACTTTTACCTTTAGAGTATGTTCATCCTTAGTTTGTGTCACCTGCTGCGTAAACTAATGTAAATATGTACAGTAAGATAACCTTATTAAAACTGTAAAGCTACAGGCACTGTTGAATAATGCATTAACTATATTAACTCACTGTTAACGTGGATAAATGCATTAATATATGTGAATTCAACAGAGGTGCTGTTCATGGTTTGTTCATGTTAACTAATGTTAACTAATATAAGCTTATTGTAAAGTGTTAGCGTTATTATTATACAGCGTAATTTGCCATGTTTGGTAAGTGCCATCTGAATACAGGTTCTTGTTTTAAATGTGTCTCTTTCTTTAAGATGAGATCAGTCTGACGGATCTGAAGGGGATGTTCCTGCTGGAGCTGCAGTAATGTTGGTATGTGTTTATGGACATGTTTATCATTATTTTAGCCCATTATTATATTAAATAATTTATACTATATTAGATAATTTCCATAAAATATTGTAGTGCAATTTTACTTTAGTATTTTCACCAAAGAAAAATGGGTTTAAGCCTTTTATATATAATGCTGTAGTGTGTAATTATGTATATAATGTGTATCAGTTTACATTTCTAAACATTCATTTTGCCATTAATTGTAATAATCAGTTATCAATAATCAGATTTTTGCACTTATAGTGAAGCTTTTCTAGAAGAGCATTAATGGAATCAGTGTTGCACCAACATTGCATTTCTGGCAGATAGCAATAAGCTGATCATGTTCAGTTGGTCAAACACTTAAAAAGGAGGTGTTTAATATAACATTTCATCTCCAGAATAATATTTTGAATGTCATTTGAAATGTATTTTTTAGATATCAGGCACATAACCAGTTGTATGTTGTAGATAGAGGTTTGAGTTATGTCTGATCTCTGATTTCTTCCAGGTGTTCAGAAGATGCCCACTGAAGTTTCTCAAGGTACCTGAGGTTTAAATCAGAGCACCACCATCACTGTGGGCACGTGAGCGGTCATATAGTTAGAGCTTACTAAAGCATGTGTTCTTCTGTACAGACAATGCCAGTGAGGCAGAGATTGAAATCCTTACGGAAAGGACAAAAGTGTGCTTGTCAAATGCTGTAAAACTTCTGTAGGGCAGCAGCACATACGAAGACCTCACTCTAAATCTAGTTGTTTAACTGTTCTTTAAAGAACTAGTTTGTCTTAATTTGTCTTAACTTAATATTCAAAGTTATTATTGATCTGACTGCATTGACACTGTTATATGAGAAGTGAACTGAGCTGGGCGATGCCATGAGCGCTTGCCCTGAGCTGCTGTAGAGATGATCTGATGATCTTTACACCGTAACTGAACCAACACTATACTCTTATCTGCTCTACAGCCCAAACTCACTTCATAATAAAATATCATTTTAATAAATATAATAAACAATTTCCTGTTATCACTGTAAAGCTGCTTTGAAACTTGACTTTGTATTTTTTTGGTTAAAGTGTCCCTTATAAGTCGGTATCTCTACATTTATTGCATATTGAGGGAGTTCATTTTATACATCTCAAAGCCTGTTTAATGCCTTATTTAAACTGGGCCTGTTTCCAAACGGCTGTTTTGTCAATTTCTTCAAGCTGTGAATGTTTCATCCGCTTGACAAACAGTAATAATGCTTTCTGAAACATATTTTTAAGTTTGTGGATGTCACTTTCCTCTTAAAATGGCATGACATGAGGCTTCTTATGTTCATATTTTAAGTCATAATTAAAGCACTGTTAAAACACTTTGGTCCCATGTAATCTTCAATGTTTTTTTGTGTGTGTAATGTACTGAGATCCGGTACTCTTTAAACACCTTAGTCTTGGTAGTTAACCATATCGTCAGGTGTGTGTGTGTGTGTGTGTGTGTGTATGGGCATGTACCATTAAACACACTGGTCCCTGTAATGTTGGATTGTGCAGTTGTGTGTTGTGTTTAAGATCCAGTCCTCTTAAATCACCTTAGTCTTGGTAATACACCCTGTTGTCATGTTTGTGTGTGTGTGTGTGTGTGTGTGTGTGTGTGTGTGTGTGTGTGTGTGTGTGTGTGTGTGTGTGTGTGTGTGTGTGTGTGTGTGTGTGTTATGTGCCTGTAAGACACACTGGTCCCTGTAATGTTGGATTGTGCAGTTGTGTGTTGTGTTTAAGATCCAGTCCTCTTAAATCACCTTAGTCTTGGTAATACACCCTGTTGTCATGTTTGTGTGTGTGTGTGTGTGTGTGTGTGTGTGTGTGTGTGTGTGTGTGTGTGTTATGTGCCTGTAAGACACACTGGTCCCTGTAATGTTGGATTGTGCAGTTGTGTGTTGTGTTTAAGATCCAGTCCTCTTAAATCACCTTAGTCTTGGTAATACACTCTGTTGTCATGTTTGTGTGTGTGTGTGTGTGTGTGTGTGTGTGTGTGTGTGTGTGTGTGTGTGTGTGTGTGTGTGTGTGTGTGTGTGTGTGTGTGTTTATGTGCCTGTAAGACACACTGGTCCCTGTAATGTTGGATTGTGCAGTTGTGTGTTGTGTTTAAGATCCAGTCCTCTTAAATCACCTTAGTCTTGGTAATACACCCTGATGTCATGTTTGTGTGTGTGTGTGTGTGTGTGTGTGTTATGCACCTGTAAGACACACTGGTCCCTGTAATGTTGGATTGTGCAGTTGTGTGTTGTGTTTAAGAGCCAGTCCTCTTAAATCACCTTAGTCTTGGTAATACACCCTGTTGTCACGTTTGTGTGTTGTGTGTGGTTATGTGCCTGTAAGACACAATGGTCCCTGTAATCCACTAAAATGACATATATTGTGTATTGTAAAATCAGAGTCCTCATAATCCGGTCGGCCCCAAAAATCACAATTATGTCATAGGCGGAACATTTCAGGATGGGCGGGAATGTCCTTGTGTACCACCAAAATATCATATTGTCATATTTTCTGTTATGTTGAGTGTATAGACTATTTGAAGTCAGATGTGTGATCTGCAGAGTAAAAAAATGTTTTGATAGTTTTATCATCACTGTAGGACATTGGGAAAGGGTGTCTCCTTATACCACCACCCTACTGGTTTGGCCATCAAAGTCCTTCTATACCACAAAAACAAGTATAGGTGTGTGTGTGTGTGTGTGTGTGTGTGTGTGTGTGTGTGTGTGTGTGTGTGTGTGTGTGTGTGTGTGTGTGTGTGTGTGTGTGTGATCTTATGTCCTGAAACTTCCAGGAGTGTCGACGTCAAAGATGTGGACGGCTGAGAAGAAGTGTTAGGACAAACTCACTTTTCTCACAATCACACTGCAGTCTGTTCACATGGATGAAGTATATACATAGGTATGCAGTGCAAATGTATTACTTAACTACAGTATTTGACATATTACACTATTTGTATGGTATATTTTGAGTCTACAGAGCACAACTGCATTACAGCACATTATCATAGTTTATGGTGGCATACAAAAATACGATAGTCAATCTAATATTATAGCATATCGACAAAAGCATTTCCTGTAATATATCTCACCATACTTTGCCAGATATCTTACAGTAACCCAAAAACTCAAAAACAAACTGTATCAAGGTAATTATATTTTTACCATACTTTGAATTAGTATTTAGGATGTCTTATAAAACATCTCTAACAGAAGCTTCTATAACAGAAGATTATGCTGGTGAGTATAGATGTTTTCACAGTGATGTTTTTTGCTTTTTACAGTATATTGTACTGTTTAGTCAGCTATGTATGTTTTGTTATGCTAAGAGTCAGAAGTAACAACAACAACAACAACAACAACAAAAAACTAGTGTTCAAAATACAGGATACTAGGTACAAATATGGTTGAAAATGCACACATTATCTTTGTGTGAAAATGCACTGTTCTTATTTAATGATAATAATTATTGTTAATCTTTGTAGATTTGCTCAGGGTTTACATCTACGGCAAGTAGACATGCTTCAAGATGGCATTGCAAAGAGCACAGCAACACTTTCCATGATGTCAAAGAAACTCAGAAAGATTTGTGTACAAAGCCTGAAGAAGCACTGAAAAAACAGACAGAAAGTTGGTGGAGTTAATGTCCTTGTTCACATTGATGAGAGCAAGTTTTGCCACAAACGCAAGGTAGTGTGGTCTAAATGTGCATTTTTTACATTCACTGACATTTTATTTATTTAGTTTAACCTAAAGAAGGGTTATCTCATGCTTAAGTAGAATAAAATGGAATGTGTTCTTAACACATTTATGAATATTATGATTCAATTATGAATATTCATTGTTTAATGTAATGGCAAAATGTATCTCAATATTTTTACTTGTTTACAATAATTTTTATTAAAGGGTTAGTTCACCCAAAAATAAAAATTCTGTCTTTAAATCCTCACGCTCATGTTGTTCCAAACCTGTAATACTTTATTTTATTTTCGAACACAAATGAAGATCTTTTGATGAAATCTGAGCGATTCGAGTCCCTCCATTGACAGCTACGCAACTATCGCTCAAAAATGAACGAAGAAATCATAAAACTAACCCATGTGACTCCAATGGTTTAACCTCAATTTTATAAAATTACACAAGTACTTTGTTTCTGCAAAAATATATATTTTTTCACTTTATTTACAAAAACATGAATCTCCAAATTTTCTGTTTTGGGTGAACTGACCCTTTAAAGATGTTCTTATTATGTAAACATAGTTATTGTGTTATATGGAATTTAAAGGAGTTTTATATTAAAAATCTCATGTAATTACACCTCATTAGAAATAAACTGATGGCTGATACAGAGATTCTTTATTTTGTAACACTGTTCATGCTGTTTTTGGTAGTATGCAAGAGGACGCTTTGGTAACACCTGGAAAAGAAAGCGAACATGGGTGTTTGGTATACTTGAGATTAAAGCTGCAAGCAGACGCCCCATTCTTCGACTTGTGAAGAAAAGACATACAAGAGGGAAGTATGGCGTATGCGGGGTAATCGTTCTGAGAAGGCCTTAAAAAAACAGCTCAGCTTCATAGAGTGGACCTACTGGTTAGCAAGAAGATATAAACATGGAGTGCTTGGAAGACTTCTCAAGGACATAAGGAATAGTAACCGCAGATAAGTTAAGGAACTTTCTGTAAACCTTACTGTCATGAAAGGCTAAATTTATTAATTAATTATTATTATTATTTGCTGTTTATAACATTTGATCTTGGCCTCGGGCATTTGAAATGTTGTTGTAGACAAGTATTGAGAGAGTTCTCATTTTGAAAAGCTCAATATAATTTTTGTCAAATAATCTGATGTGAACCTGATACCATAGTAAATAATGGTTTTGTTTTGTTTTTGTATTTATTTAATAAAAGTGATTTTCCCCCTCTGATATGCTGCCTATAGTGTTTGTTCTACTTTAGTCAGGTATCCAAAACTGTTCTCGTTTTAAATGGTTTATATGTTGTATGGAGACCTGTATGCAATCTGTTGATAGGTTATAGACTTTCTACTGATATCAGCTGTTTTTCACTTTAATTAGATAGTCCTAAAGATATCTACGCTCAACGCTTAGTGGAGAATGTCTATTAATAGTCTACTGATCGTAAACAATATATTTGTTGACAAACAACAGATAAGCAAGTAATCTTTAGTTGACTATCAACAGATTATCAACAAATGCTAAACTCAAGATTTTCTTTTTCAAACCGTTTTTAATCAGTTTTAATAATCATTAATTTGATGCATTTGAGACCCCTTGAGTAGGACATACATTATCATATACAGATCATATGCTGACATGACTGTTGACTTTCAACTGATAGTTTGATGTTGAGTTGTTGGTTGACAAGTTGCTGGTGGACAGCTTATTAGATGGTGACTCAATCTACAGAAAGTTAGTTGACAAGTGGTTAATAACCTGTAGCAAAATAACACTGACAGTCAACAGGCACTTTTTGTCAAATCTGTAGATTAACACTTGAAATGTACCTTATAGTCTTTAGGCAGTTAGTTGAATGTATGTTACTTGTCTGTTGAAACAATATTGTTGAATGTCAACTGATGGACTGTTGACAAGCTACTGAATGGCTCCTAATAATTAGTAGAGTCTCAACGAATGGACTATCAAAATAAAGTGTTACCAAAGGTAACACTTTATTTTGATGGTCCCTTTTGAACATTCTGTTGACTATAAGTAACAATGCACCTACATGTCAACTAACTCTCATTAGAGTGTTAGTAGACTATCTGCTTAATGTCTGCTTACATTTTATTCTAATGGTCTTTCAACTGACATTCTACTGACTGTAATTAACTTTGCAACTACAGGTCCTTCTCAAAAAAATAGCATATTGTGATAAAAGTTTATTATTTTCCATAATGTAATGATAAAAATTAAACTTTCATTTTTACATTCATTGCACACCTACTGAAATATTTTAGGTGTTTTATTGTTTTAATACTGATGATTTTGGCATACAACTCATGAAAACCCAAAATTCCTATCTAAAAAAAATAGCATATTTCATCCGACCAATAAAAGAAAAGTGTTTTTAATACAAAAAAGTCAACCTTCAAATAATTATGTTCAGTTATACACTCAATACTTGGTCGGGAATCCTTTTGCAGAAATGACTGCTTCAATGCGGCGTGGCATGGAGGCAATCAGCCTGTGGCACTGCTGAGGTGTTATGGAGGCCCAGGATGTTTCGATAGCGGCCTTAAGCTCATCCAGAGTGTTGGCTCTCGCATCTCTCAACTTTCTCTTCACAATATCCCACAGATTCTCTATGGGGTTCAGGTCAGGAGAGTTGGCAGGCAAATTGAGCACAGTAATACCATGGTCAGTTAACCATTTACCAGTGGTTTTGGCACTGAGAGCAGGTGCCAGGTCGTGCTGAAAAACGAAATCATCATCTCCATGAAGCTTTTGAGCAGATGGAAGCATAAAGTGATCTCCTGATAGCTTGCTGCATTGACCCTGCCCTTGATAAAACACAGTGGACCAACACCAGCAGCTGACATGGCACCCCAGACCATCACTGACTGTGGGTACTTGACACTGGACTTCAGGCATTTTGGCATTTCCTTCTCCCCAGTCTTCCTCCAGACTCTGGCACCTTGATTTCCGAATGACATGCAAAATTTGCTTTCATCTGAAAAAAGTTTGGACCACTGAGCAACAGTCCAGTGCTGCTTCTCTGCAATGCGGCACCTGTAGCCCATTTCCTGCACACGCCTGTGCACGGTGGCTCTGGATGTTTCTACTCCAGACTCCAGACTGCTTCCGCATATCCCCCAATGTCTGGAATCAGTCCTTCTCCACAATCTTCCTCAGGGTCCGGTCACCTCTTCTCGTTGTGCAGCGTTTTTTGCCACACTTTTTCCTTCCCACAGACTTCCCACTGAGGTGACTTGATACAGCACTCTGGGAACAGCCTATTCGTTCGGAAATTTCTTTCTGTGTCTTACCCTCTCGCTTGAGGGTGTCAATGATGGCCTTCTGGACAGCAGTCAGGTCGGCAGTCTTACCCATGATTGTGGTTTTGAGTAATGAACCAGGCTGGGAGTTTTTAAAAGCCTCAGGAATCTTTTGAAAGTGTTTAGAGTTAATTAGATGATTCAGATGATTAGGTTAATACCTCGTTTAGAGAACCTTTTCATGATATGCTAATTTTTTGAGATAGGAATTTTGGGTTTTCATGAGCTGTATGCCAAAAACATCAGTATTATAACAATAAAAGACCTGAAATATTTCAGTTGGTGTGCAATGAATCCTATCCGTCTACTAACATTCTACTAACACTCTAATGATATTTAGTGGACACGTAGGTGCAACGCTACTTATAGTCAACAGAATATGTTAAAGGGACCATCAAAATAAAGTGAAACCCTTATTTTTTTGTATGAGGAGTTGGGACATAATTTGCTACGACAGGGCGGGTTTAGAGTATTGTTGTGTAAGGCTAAATTGAGAAGTTGCAACTACCAATACAGTTGTTACAATTCATATCCAGAGCTGAAAATAGGAACATACACGTTTTCTAGGTCAATCTGTACATTTGTTAGCATTAGTATGTAGCTAGAGGCTGTGAACACAGAGGAGTCCTCCCACACCACCATGCTGGCCTCAGGCAGAACGGACCAAACCTGGAGATGTAGGCAGTATGGGTGGAGGTGTCCAGGGCTTATTCATCACTTCTAGCAAAACAAGGACATGTACACTTCTTACCTCAGAAAAAGCAGCAGAGGACAGTTGCAGTTGCCAAGCACTGCAGAAATAGTCATCTCCAAATGATTCTCATCAAACAGAATTATTGACTATGTCCCTTAAATGCAAGACAGCCTTTGGCCAGTAGAGACCAGAGCGACCGAAGAGTGTTATTGGTACATTGATCATCCTCATGTCATACAAAAATATTTTTTATAGTTTCATCTTGTGTACAAACAAATGTGGCATTTGGGTTGCATTAGTATTCCATGTGCATGATGTCTAGCTAATGGGATCTACAGACATTGATTAGTGGGGAAAACCTTATCTACTCGACAACTCAAAGACGTTTAGCCTGGCATGTGGTAACAGATGGTATGTGTGGATTTGTTTGGCTGAGCAGCTGGACATTGTGTCGAATTAGTTATAAAGTGTGGAGGTTGCCAGTATGAAATCCCACCTTTCACATAAAGCAATGAGCTGCCATATGCAAAGTCCTAATTTATAATGCTTCATAAAAATGTGAGTCAGACAGACAATACTGTCAAAACTGCACAGATGTTTATTATACTGTATATTTTCCCTGGCTCATGTCACAAGGAATCTAGTGTAGAACGTGCGTTACACCAAATTACTAAGACCCCATTTACACTCAACATCCATCTCAACTCATCTCATCTCAACCATATTTAGGTTGAGATGCTTGTGACCATGTCACATTTGAGTCTTGATACATTCTGAACCTATTTCTCACATAACATGCATTTCCCATGCCATGACAAGAGCAGGAAACACCTGTTCTTAAAATAAAGCAACCATGCAATTGAAAAGCTCATACAAATACATGCACAAAACGTCACTTAACATCTTTGTATGTATATATATGGCACAACCTAACGCGGGGGAAACTTAGTGTGTTTACTAGTTGCCATGTCAACACTATACTGAGAAAAAAATGCGCCAAAATGTAAAAATCTTTGGAAGATATCACTGAACATTTATTTAACCATAGCAAAAGTAAATTTCTTACTTAAGTTTATTTTTCATCTCTGTTTTATGTGTTTATTTAAAATAAGACAAATCTGATATTATTGTAATCTTATATCTGTTATTTAACAGTTGAGATCGTTCTTTAATGCTGATCTAACCAGCAGAAGACACAAGCCACGGTTTAAATCCCGGTGGAGCAGATGGGGTGTGTTGTAACACTGCGTTACAATGAGCCCCTATTAGAACTACGCTATTATAATCTATACTTTTATGAATTCTTTTGAGAAACCATGAGAAAAGGGTGAATAATTATTCATTATTATTCTGTTTTAAGCTATATTTAGCAATGTATTTGTTGTAACAAGTGCTAAGTAGTACCCCCTCACATGTTACAATGTACCCCACCTATGGGGCATGTTGTCACAATTCACTTCCATTCTTTCTGGGTAAATCAAGAAAAAAGTATACATTGTATTAATGAAACAAAACCACATAATTGTACTAGACGTGTGCAATTAATGTGGGAAAAAATAAATACTCTGAACCCCAAGTGGATTTACACAAACTGAGAAAGTCAAAAAGCGTTAGGTTGTGCCCCGCTCTCCCCTATATGAAGCACATCCGGAGTTCGGGTCATTCAGGTGCTTGACTAAAATAACAATAAGCATTCTGCATTTGAAAAGTCACATTTGTGGTGAGATTAACACAAGTATTTCTGAGAATAAACAGTGTGCCAGCTTAATACTCTCTCAACACGCATTATCAAACTGATGTAGTCATGAATTCAGAGACCCTCCCCTTAATATGAGCACTAATGATTACAGGAGACACATTTGAGATGTTAGTGTAAACTGTGCCTAAGACAAGTGTCTGACTTTACTCATGGTTGTCCTCATTCACATATTTAACCGTAAGTTTTCCCTAACACAATCTCATGAACATGTGTAACATTTTGGGCAAATTAATGGCTAAATCAAATGAATTAGTATGGTCCCACTTTTTTTTCAAAGTGTTCAGGGTGCATCTTCATGCTTAATTAATATCTAAAAATCACTCGTTTTTGAATGATTCATTTTAAACGGAAACCACCTCATAAAATAGTTACATTTTCATGTGAGATTGGGGTGGTTTTCCCTTAAAAACTCAGATTCATCCATGGTTATTGTGTAACCAAACATTTTATTATTAGGGGTTCAAGCCTGTAAGGCTGAAACCCTATTGTAATTGCTAATTTTCCCATGATGCATCATTCTCCATCTAAAACTGATCGGGCAGACCAAACCGTAGGTCGTAGAGACTTGAAACTTTCAGGGATGGTAGTACTCACACCGACTACCAGCGTCAGCAAGGCGCGCCCTGATTGGCCTGATGGGGGCGCTACAGCGAGAAAAAGTACAAAACGGTTAATAACTCCTGAACCGTTGGGCGTGGCCTCAAGTGTCTTATATCGTTGGAATCCTTGGCTCAAAACGCATGCCTCGGATTGGCTCGTCACCCTGGGAAAAATGTAGGCTATTTTGGCTTTTTCCGAAAACCTACTTTTGTGAACTAGTCTTAGGTTTTTGGCCCGACCCGGACCAAACCAGCGCAGCAAGATTCTCTAGAGTCTGAATGTCAATAATTATCAAAAAGAAGTGTAAATTTGGGTTCACGGTCCCTGAGGGCCGCCAAAACGTTCCAGGTGGGAGGAGCCACTTTCACTTAATTAGCTATAACTCGTATTCGGAACGAGATATTTGAACCAAACTCAGCACGCCTATGTAAGAGCTCATTCTGTGGTCACGTGAAAAGGGACGCAGTGGTCAGCCACTTGGTGGCGCTATAACGGTTAAAAAGGTGTCAAAATGATGCATTTCTATGGAAAATCCCATTAAATGGCTGAAAGCTGCCCTCTTCCTGCCTGATTTGCATTCACCTCTTATAAAGGTGAAAAAAGCTCTATATTATTCTATGCAAAATTACCTTTAAATGACAGAAAAATGGCCTGCTCAGCGCAAAACTTCACCAAATGACCTGAGCACGTGTGTCATATTATTCTACAGAAGCGTGCAAACTTTTACGGAGATCGGGCCATCAGTAGTGGTTTTACAGTTTAAAAGGTTAAAAAAAAACACCACATTTCCATGATAAATGAGCTGAAAATCCAAAAATCAACCTGTAAGGCAGAAACCCTATTGTAATTGCAAATTTTCCCATGATGCATCATTCTCCATCTAAAACTGATCGGGCAGACCAAACCGTAGGTCGTAGAGACTTGAAACTTTCAGGGATGTTATTACTCACACCGACTACCAGCGTCAGCAAGGCACGCCCCGATCGGCCTGACGGGGGCGCTACAGCAAGCAAAAGTACGAAACGGTTAATAACTCATGAACCGTTGGGTGTGGCCTCAAGTGTCTTATATCGTTGGAATCCTTGGCTCAAGACGGACAAAACGCATGCCTCGGATTGGCTCGCCCTAATGCGCCAATTTCGAGATATTTGTTTTTTTAAAAAAAACCTACTTTTGCGAACTACTCCCAGGTTTCTTTCCCTGATCAGAACCAAACCACTGCAGAAATGTTCTTTGGAGGGAGCCTATTAATAATTACGAAAGAAATTTGAAATTTCGATGCATAGTCGCTAAAGGGAACCAAAATGTTCAACGCGTCAGGGGCCATTTTTACTAAAATGACTATAACTTATGAGCGGAACAAGATATTTTCGCAAAACTTGGGTCACATGTCTATGAGCTCAAACTCCGGTCACTTGAAAAAAAATTGCATGTATTGGTCACTTGGTGGCGCTGCAAGAGGAAAATTTGTAATTAAAATGGCTATATCTGCACTCAACCATTAAACTGATTATAAGTGGCATGCAGTGCCTTTGTCCAGGGTGTCATGATAGTCTATGAGAACTTTGGGAAATCTAAAAAAAACACAGTTTGCATCATTGACGCAGTGCCTTTAAGTAGCCTAAGAAGTTTCAAGCCAGTGTTTTTCACAGGAGTCCGAAACAGCTAGTCTGATCAAGACAAAACCACCACAGGAAATTTGATTAACATAGGTCGATAGCTAAACAATAATGTCCAAATCTCAAAATTATGATTCGTGAAATTCAACCAATGTTGCCCATTGATCATTTTACTACTCTCATAAATATACTGTACAAGAGCACAAAGATTCGCGATTTCACGGGACACAGGGAGAGGCAGTTCATGTGTAGTGTATAGTTGAGAATGATCTTCGTTAAACCACACGATCTCGACATCTGCCATTAAAACACGCCATAGAAAGCTTCGGGTATTATTAAAATGATGCGCAATACATTCAGGCTCTGAACTGAGGCGCGCGTCAAACTCGCTGTCAGAGGGGAGAGAGAGCGAGAACGCGCATCTGGAACCGGTGTGTGTATACTGCAAACAACGAGTATTGGAACCGAGTCAGATAATTCAATATCGATATGTATCAAAATATAGATATTATTTTTGACAACACTACCATGCAGTTTGTTTCTCCAAACTTTCAGTCTATAAATCACTGTGTGGTCATGATCAGCGCCCCCCGACCAGAAGTTGCTGTTGCGCTGCAGGCTTTTCCAAATATCAGGCCTTTTGCGTCTGATGAACTTCTGTCATCAAAGAGAGAAAGAGAAAGGTGGAAAGGAAGGTGGAGAGGAATCATCTGTGTTGGACGCGATTAAAAGGAGAGACTTTATTTTTAACATGAAAGTTAAACAACTCTTTGAACTGAATCATTTGATTCGCTAACTAGTTTGCTAATTCGTTCAAATGTGTTGATTCATTCATGGAATTTATTCAACTGAGTCGATTCAATTGTTTCTGTGTTTCCAATTCATATTGTTGCATGTGCTGTTTACTCTTTGAAAGAAAAGGGATTAATTGGAAAGTGTTTTGAATTATATTCTATATTTTGTCAAATCAAATATTTAAAGCGACTGTGCTCCTCCGTAGCGGTTCCTACCAGTCCTCTCTGAAATAGTCCCAATATAAACACTTATTATAAGTAGGAGTGCACCGATCCGACTTTTTCAGTCCTGACACCGATACGATGCCTGGGCTTTGTGTATCTGTCAATACCCGATACCGATCCGATACTATTGTTGAATTAATAATAAACTGTATACCTTCTTTGAAGAGACTAAAGGCTTGTTAGACTTTACTAACTAAGAATGTTTAATTCTTATTTATTTAAAATATCGGTGGGGTGATATCTATTTCAATCTTGATTCAGAATCGCCTACTGTACATATAAGGATAAATGTCTTTGTCTTAGCACTTTTTTAAACATTTCTTTGTTGTCAAATTATATGTGCTCACATTCATTAATATTCACATGTGTGCTTATGTAAGTATCAATAAAAACAATTTAGGATGCAAGTAAGTTATTAACGTTTTAAAATGTCATATTTAAAGAAATCTAGTGTTTGATCATATCTAAATATTTATTAAAATGCAAAACTGCGCTACTTTTTTGAGCAACTAGACAACACACACACACACACACACACACACACACACACACACACATATATATATATATTAGAAGAAAAATATTTTAAGTGGTCATTAATTGACAATAATAGTAATTAGTACCAAAATATCTCCTCAAAATATTCAATAAATACTATTGAACTAAAATTTAGAACATTTATTTAACTGAAAAATAGTTACGGTGTATGGTCACATTTGACCATCAGTGAGTACGAGTGTAAGCAATTAGTAAGGAACACCTGAGGGCTAAATACAAGAATAACATTAATGTTAACAATGTTGCATCTCTAACACTCTCCATGATAAAACGATCCTGTAAATATGGTTGAAATAATAATAAATGCACACTATGCTGTACTGTTTACCAAAACTGGCTGCAATCATCTGTATAGTGAAACTGTTGTGTATCCGCTTAAGCCATTCAAATGCATTGACACAGCCCTAGACGTATTGAGTTCTCAATGAACCACATGACTGTGCGAACTAGTGCAAACTAGTCCTAGGTTTTTAAAGGGGAAAACCTGGAATAAACTATTTGAAACCAATCATTTACAATGTGATAAATCATGGTAAATCAAATTAAAATGCGGTCACTCGTGGTAAATCATGGTAAACTATGGTAAATCATACTAGAATCATGGTAAATCATACTACAATGTGGTAAATCATGGTAAATCAAATTAAAATGCGGCCACTCGTGGTAAATCATGGTAAACTATGGTAAATCATGCTAGAATCATGGTAAATCATACTACAATGTGATAAATCATGGCAAACTATGATAAATCATAATAGAATCATGGTAAATCATACTAGAATGTGGTAAATCATGGTAAATCATATTAGAATGTGGTCACTCGTGGTAAATCATGGTAAACTATGGTAAATCATGCTAGAATCATGGTAAATCATACTACAATGTGGTAAATCATGGTAAACTACGGTAAATCATACTAGAATCATGGTAAATCATGTGGTAAATCATGGTAAACTATGGTAAATCATACTAGAATCATGGTAAATCATACTACAATGTGGTAAATCATGGTAAACTATGGTATATCATGCTAGAATCATGGTAAATCATACTACAATGTGGTAAATCATGGTAAATCATATTAGAATATGGAAACATGGTAAATCATGGTAAACTATGGTAAATCAGACTAGGATCATGGTAAATCATACTACAATGGGATAAATCATGGTAAATCATATTGGAATGGAATCACTTGTGGTAAATCATGGTAAACTACGGTAAATCATGTTAGAATCATGGTAAATCATACTGCAATGTGGTAAATCGTGGTAAATCATATTAGAATGTGGTAACTTGTGGTAAATCATGGTAAACAATGGTAAATCATGCTAAAATCATGGTAAATCATACTACAATGTGATAAATCATGGTAAATCATTTTAGAATGCGGTCACTCATGGTAAATCATGGTAAACTATGGTAAATCATGCTAGAATCATGGTAAATCATACTACAATGTGATAAATCATGGTAAATCATATTAGAATGTGGTAACCCGTGGTAAATCATGGTAAACTATGGCAAATCATGCTAGAATCATGATAAATCATACTACAATGTGGTAAATCATGGTAAATCATATTAGAATGTGGTAAATCATGGTAAATCATGGTAAACTACTGTGCATTATGGTAAAGTATGGTAAATCACTAAAACCTGGAATATCATGGCAAATCAAGCTAGAACATGGTAAATCAAGGTAAACTATGGTGAATCATAGTAAATCACACTAGAACATGATAAATCATCGTAAACTATGCTAGTGCATGGTAAATTATGAAAATGCCCATACATGGTCTTTTCCATCTATTGTGTCTGTGGTTAAATGCTTCCTAAAAGAACCTTGATTTCTTTTGATGTTTGTGTGCTTAAATGCCTTAAAAGTTTGAACCCTGATAAATGCTGCTTGCAGCTTTAATTATTATTATTATATATATATATACCTCCTACACTAAAAGACAGAAGAGTCTGTGTTTAGCTTTTAATCTAAAGCTGCACACAAACATATAACAAACACAATATGGATATTTTTCTTGGACAAACCCATCAATACACAAGGCCTTTATTAACCCCCCAGAGCCACGTGGAGCACTTTTATAATGAATGGATGTGCTTATCTGGGCTATAGATTTTGGGCTGCCATTAACTGTCCTTGGAAGAGCCATGACATTTTTTACTATGACTCCGATTGTGTTTGTCTGAAAGAAGAAAGTCACACCTAGGATGGCTTGACTTTCATCTATGGGTGAACTACTAACCCGTTAACTGAACAGAAAAGGAAAGTTTTTTTAAATTTTATTTACCCAATTAGTTAAAAACAGAATGTCATTGATTACTCACCCTTATGATGTTCCAAACCTGAATTTTGGAACACAAATGAAGATCTTTTCATGAAATCTGAGAGCTTTCTCTCCCTGTGTTAACAGCCTACAGAACTACCACTTTCAAGGTCCAGAAAATTAGTATAGGCATCAAAAATGTAAAACCATGTCATAACCAAATGTGATAAGATTCTAGTAACAAGCTGTTTTTTTGTCCACACCAAATGTGAAAGTAAACCAATAACCACAGCCAATAAGAAGCTCTTGTGGGCTGGCACTACATAAAATGAATGCTGTTGGCGTAGTAAATACAGTACAGCGCTTCTGAGTTACGTCAGGGCTACTCCAGAATGGCAGCTTACCAGTGGCCGATGCGGTTCACGTGAGCAGTACGATGCATGCGTGATGCTGACGCAGGAGCTGACCAATGTAAACAGCAATGAAGACACACAGATGAGGAGAAATTGTTGAAGTAATTTTTTGTTTTCGTCACTTAATAAAATTAGGGTTGAACCACTGGAGTCACATGGACTATTTTAAAGATGTATTACTACTTTTTTGGACCTTGAACGTGTTCATTAAATTGCTGTCTATGGAGGGATCGGAAAGGTCTTGGAATTCATCTTCATTTGTGTTCAGAAGATGAACGAAGTTCTGACGGGTTTGGAACGACATCAGGGTATGTAATTAATGACAGAATTTAAATTTGAGTGAACTAACCCTTTTCCTATTGTGTTTTCTTAGGGTAAGGACACACCAAACTGACAGCAAAGAAATAGCGATGATGAAAGCTGACCGTGTTGGGGCAAAATAGCTGTACATTTTGAACGTACTGCAGCTGACTGTCAACTTGAAAATGCACTCTGCACCTATGTCTAGAGAGACAGCTGTCAATTGCTTCAGGTATTCATCTGTATTCGTCATTCAGAATGGCTGCAGGTACACACGCCATACATTTATAATAACAATCATGCAATGTAATGTAACGTAAAAGTAATTACTATTTAATCTAATGTCAAGAAAGAAAATAATTTTGTTGCATAAGCTAAAGTGAGAGCTGGGCTGGGGCACGTTCGGTTCGATGTGAGAGTATTTAAATATTGGTTTAAATATCGTTACACCCCTACTCAGGTAAGATGATGTAAAATTAGAACAGCCTTCTGTCTGTACCGTCTTGACTTTGCTCAATTGAACCTTTTACTCTACCATTGATTAAGTCTTTAGCAATTGTTAGTGTTACAACCAGCAACCCTGTCTATGTATTGTTTGTTTGCTGCTTTATTTTTGTATTGTATTGCATTTGAAATTGAAATAAAATGAAAAAGCTAGATAGACTTTACCCATTGAATGCATTTTAGAATGTTTGCATAATATAAAAATAAACAATTTTCAAAGAGTATATTGTTCTTGATTTATTTTCTACCAAGTATCTGCTATAATTTTATAGAAAGTTCTGCATACAGATTTTCCATGAAAGTACAGTAAATGTACTGTAAATCTACAGAATTTTCCGTTTTATTGTTGAAGGAAATGTCCGTAACTATACGGAAAATGTACCGGTAATTTTCTGCCAGTACTTTCTCTGTTTTTTTACGGAATCTTTTTTTACAGTGTAGTCACAATGTACGCAGTGGCTAGTTATGTATGGTACTTGGAGTTTCCTATTGTAAATGTACTAGCATCTTGCGCTATCTAGACAATGCTGTCTCTCTAAGAAACTTTCAATTTAATCAGAAATTGTTTAGATAGTCAATTCACGAGTTCACACTTACATATAATTTATAGAGTAAATTTAATAGCGTATTTGGCGTGCTGTCCGGGGGGAGGGCTTCGAGCTTGGACTACGGCCCGAACCCAGAGTACCCCCCGTATGTAAGTGGTTTTGAACTTAAAAAGGAAAAAGAGCAAAATGTGGAGAAGGGGTGGTGGAGGGATGCCGAAAATCTGTCAATGCAGTGGAGGTAAGAAGGCTGCGTATATATACACCTACTTTGTTGATTAGCTGAGTACTTTCCACCTGTGTCCATTATCTGACATGTTCCTCCCAAACCTCGTTTAGTAAAACAGCATTAAGTGGATAAAAACACTACTTACTGCTTGCAGCAATATGGTTGGAATTGCCCCTTTCTTCAGTTTTAGATGCTGAGCGTAGACTGCTTGATATTGTCCCAGGTTAGAAAAACTGTCCGTGGTGAAATGGGCCGAGCAAACAAGCAATTTTGAATTAAATTGTTGAAGTATCCGATTATAAATAAACAACAACCATGCCTGTTGACATTTTTTATCCTTGGGAAGGGTATGAAAAGTCCTCACATCCCTGGAACATAACATTTTTGTCCATGATCTGCCATTTTCGCTGTCCTCGCGTGACGCTTGTTTACCTGCAGAACTCCTGATAATTCAGCTGCAGCTCCGCCTGACATTGAATATGGGCTGGCATATGCAAATGTTGGGGGCGTACATATTAATGACCCCATCGATTGCGTCATCGATGGCTATATGTTGAGATTCGCCTATTTTTCTGTGGTGTTTTTCACAAACAAGATTTACATATGAAGGAGGAGGCAATGGTGTTTGAAACTCACTGTATGTGATTTCCATGTGCTGAACTCTTGTTATTTCACTATGGCAAGGTTAATTCAATTTTTCATTCTAGGGCACCTTTAATACCAGATAGAAACAGACCTAAGATCATGGATAAATGCAGGCACTGTTCTTTCCATTTGTCAGTTTTGCATCTCTATCTTTTTCTTCTACTAAATGCCAGAGCACAGTGGGTAGTGAAGCCACTCGAGTGTTCTCTTGTGCTAGTATGTGGGTGTGAAGAGCTCCCTACAGAGTCAGTGTGTGTATGACCAGATACTGTGATATCCAGATATTATGCAATACTGTGAGAAAGAATGTTTGGTAATTTCCTAAGGTTACTAGCTGTAGAGAAGTAGGAAAAATACAACTGTCAGCCCAAGAGCCAAATCTGTCCCCTGAATAATTTAATATGCCCCTCTGATTGATTTTGATGAAATTATTGTGCTTCCTGATACATAAGAGCCTTTGTGTGCAATGGTCATATTTGAGCCAGAGATATTTGATATCTGAACACTTCTCTTGGTCGTATTTTAGCTACTCTACTAATTTTTTAGGCATGCAAATTAGGCTTTTGTTAACACACCTGCCTCCCATGCTGGTTGATGCTGGTTCAAATCCCACCCAGAATGGTACAAGTACAATTAGTTACATGGAACAGTTAGTTACATGAGCAATAATGGCGTGAATACCATCGTGAGTGCTGCCTGATATGGTTGGATGCTGCAGTAGAAATACAAACCTAACACAAACCTGTAGACTCTGTGCCTTTCGGGTTTTAATCACTTCCAGTGTAAATTTTAGCTTCACAATGACAGTGCTAAGATCTGATGTTTACTCTGCCCCCCTTCAAATTTGAATTTGGCCCTGCATATACTGTGGTCCATTCTAGATGTAAATTGAAGTACTGTTAAAAATATCACACTGCCATCTGCTAATATTAGACCACATCTGGAAAATTTACATTTAATATCACATTGTAGGTTTAAAAAAAAAAAAAAAAACCCCGGATAATTTTCATAATGTCCAGCTGTTATCAAGAGCAGCGAAATTAGCGGCTAGTTTAAGGAAGGTCTTGTCGTGTCTTTGATGGGCGTCTTGGGAAGCCAACAACGTGCCGTGTTGGCTGCTGGATGAGGGGGTCTCGTGGCTGTTTGAAGTTGAGGCAAGCTCGCTGGAGATTCGTTGAGAAAAGCTGTGCGGCGAAACTTAACTTAGAACACAAGACTCGCGAAAAGAAAATAAACTTAAGTAAAAGAAAGGAAAGTGAGAGTTCTAGATGGCTGGAATGAAATTCAACCCATTTTCTCTGGTCTGCCACCTTTGGAGTTCTCCAACTCCTTCTTCGAGGTGGAATACACAATGCAAGAACAGCAGGCAGTGCGAACAAAAGAACAGCAGGCAGTTGGATGAGAGGGTTTCTGCTCTTATAGGTAAAATCGAGCGCCGCCGACTTTCGGGTTGACCCAATCGTGTCTGTCAGTCTTTTGGCTCGCAAAAGTTCTTTGTTCAGTTCGGATACGCCTCCTGGCTGATGTACAGAGGGGGCAGTTTATCCTTACAAAGCTGGTATTCTTATAATAATGCTTTTTTCTGTAAATTCTTTTACAAGATTCAGTACTATTGAGTTTTTCTGATTGGGGCGGTACCAAAACTGTAATATTAAGAGTTGAGAGTACAGAGATACAAGAATTCCACAGTTACTAAAAATATTGAGATAGATGAAGTAAACACCCTAGATATTTTAATACATCGAATAAAGACATTAAATCAACAAAATATATATTTTTAATATATATGAGTCGCCATCAGTTCGACAATCACTGGTTTAGTGATTTGATGCAGTTTATGGTATCCTGGTTTCTGTGAGTTTCCTACAGAGTGCTGGGTCTTAAGGAATTTATGGTGTCACAGAGCCGGACTTAGAAGTTACTTTGTCGATGGGGGAAGGGAAGAAACTGCCTGTGGACCAATGAGAAGTCCCTTCCTTCCTAAGCTTGGTCCCACAGGGGTAGTAAATCTTTGTCCGCTTGAATGTTGAGTTAATTTTGTGTGGACTCATGTTTGAACGAATCATCTGTAAGATTCATTTGTGTCTGTTGCGGCCACAATTGCTACATATCCCCCATTCGTTAGGCGATGTGTCGGGATGAAGACATCGGCGAACGCTGGAGAAACACAGGCAGAAGAAGCAGACACATACACAACAAACAACAAGACAACACCTCAATGACTGGCCACTGTACTGGTGCAGGGCATTAGATTGAGTACTAACAGTTTTTATGTTTATAAGTTTTAGTTTTAAATTTCCTCAATACTGTATGGTTAGCACGTTAGCGTAGCGTAGTAAAATTTTGGAATTGTTACTTTACTTTGGTCGGGTGCGGTGCCTCGTTGACCAAATTTTGTGATTAAATTTGTTTTGTTTGTTTGTTTCCTCTTTTTTTTCTCTCTTCTAACTTGTGTTAGGTTGAGTTCGTTTTACCTTTCATCATGATCTGGTGACATCATTTGTTGTCAAATGATGTGACCCATCAATTACAGAGCTCTCTAGCTCACATTCGTTTTTCGGTGGCTTACAGATTTGAGGCGTGGTGCGTCAATCCTGCTATCATGCCCTTGACCCTTATGGGGATAGGCAGGCATATTACCTAATAAACGAAGAAGGAAAGTAAAGGAAGAGGTGACACAAAACAAAGCAGTTAGGTGTTTCTAGGTCTGGCCTACAACTACCGTTGCAGCTAACGTGTCATGTACCACAAAGTGATGGGAGGTGTTTTGCTTGTGGGGTAGATTGTGACATGTTTCCTATGATGAGTGTAGCTAAATTGAGGTTGAGCTAGTTTCTGAGGCCAGTTTCTACCTGTGGGAAGAACATGTTTGTTGGATGTTTTTCATGGTAGATGTGGTTAACTGGTCCTGTAAGTTAGCGAGTATGTAAGTAGTGTAGTGTATGCATGGTCAGATCTGTTTCAGTCTGTTTTTCTCCCCCCTTTACTCAAAGGCTTGCCCTCATGGCTATTGGCTTCGTTTTGCTGGGCTTAGATGAAGATTGGTTTGTTGCATCTTTGCCTTGAAAAGGGATTGTCTGTGACCTGATGGGAGTCAGTTCAGTACGGCAGGAAGTTCTTTGGCCCACGGTGGGAGGTAGTTTGGCATGGCTGTGCTGAGCCGTGGTGCAAAACTTCATCTCCTACGTTGCATTCCTCTTGTGATGCCTTCTGGTTGTGACAGACTTGCTGACCATCCGTGCTTACTGTGTTTGCTCTTACGCTAACATGGTTCATGAGCTTGTTGGATGGTTTCTTGGTAAGTGATGGGTACCCAGAACGGTGTTTTCTGGTACCTCTATGTTGTCATCTGTAGTTGACTGTGAGAGAGACCCTTTTGTTCTGTGTTGTTGTAGAACAGGTGGTCATCATCTTTATTGTGAAGGTGTCCTGGATGACAATTGGCCTTCCACGGCATCGCTAGTCAGTGAGCATGACTCATCTCTATGGTCATCCATATTTTCCCTGCTTTCCATGAAGACTTTAATTTGCCTCATTAGTTCTTCCATGGCTTCTGAGGGGAAACTGTCTTGTTTTTGGGCGTGCTCAGTGTTGTGCTTAACTGAGTGGTGCCCAGGTGGGTTTCGTTGACGATTACCCACGTTAGATGCTCTTGACTTTGTTGGATGATAGTGGCGCATGTAGTGGTGCATGTCGTCCGTGACATGTTGGTATGCTGGGAGAAGTGACTGACACAGATCTGTGTGGGGTATAAGCCTAGGTGTGGTGGAACAGCTAAGTGTCGTTCCAGCGATTGTACACCAATTGTGAAGTGTGGCGATGGTGATGTTGGCGATGGAAGTGTTGGTCTCAGTATAGACAGGTAGGTTAGTGATGCGACTACTTTCACTCAACAAGGTAAGGGAAAGAGAGAGAAAACAGAAAAGGTTAAACCCAATTTCAAAAAGAATAATAATTCTTCAAAAGGGAGAAATATGTTTTCCTAATAAATATTTCCTGTCAACAAAAATCTGTTTCCAAAAGGTAGACAATAGTATTGTTTATCTTCGAAAGGAAAATAATACAATAATAATGCTGATACATTTTCTTAATCTGACAGGATTGACACCACACACCTTACAGGCTGACCGCTTTCTGCAGGGATGCTTTGAAGGCGACGGTTGCTCAACACTTGTCTCTGTTAAATAAGCTTGGATAAAAGGTCAAAATTTTGAATTTTGTTTGCAAATACAGGGAGAGTATGGAGAACAAGGAGGGTTTGATTACCAATCAAATGCCTAATGGTTTGTTTCTCTGGGAGAGATTTTTCTTTCTCTTTTGTTTAGAAACAATCAATGGTTCATCCAGGCTTGTTCCCTACACATGTGAAGAATAAGCTGGAATAAAGCAGGACAGAACAGGGAAGACGTGAGGAAGAAGAGGAAAGGAAGGAGATCGGGTCCACACCTTTATGTCTGACTACGAGTATAGAATTGATAGTTGATGGACAACTAAACACCCAAAAATAAAAATCGAGTCAAAGAGGCTTGTCTCTGATTTATTTTGAAACTCATAGTGAGATAGCACTGTCTCCTATGGAGGCTCAGCTGTGTGGTTCCCAAGAAGGAGGAAAGGTAACGCAATAAAATAATGAATCAGTGTGAGTCTAAACTATTTTGGTTATAGGCAAAATGTTGGTGATTTATACCTAAAGTAATTAGATCTAAATTGGAAATGTAGAAATTCAGAAAATTAGGAAATTTAAAAATAGTGAAAATGATTTTAAAATAATTTAAAATGACTTTGAGAGTTACAATTTTCAATCAAATGTTTTTCCTGTCATTAAACTCAAACTTGACAATTAATAATTGCAAACCAGCATTTCCCTTTTCAAGTACATGGAGGTAAAGTAATTAATAATAATTAATAGGAATTTTGCAGGAGTCTATTTTACGACCGAGCAAATGACTCGTCTAGCGTTCAACGGGCTGTAACTGTTAACTCTGCAGCGGATATTAATATCCGCAGAATAGTGAAACACTATTTAATAGCCAGGTAACTTAGATTGGCAGTTCAAGACATTAAAATTCGTAAGCACATAACACAAGAACACTTATCTTTAATTTATAAACACAGCTTTATTGATTACTCTAACACGTAAAACTAGTTGGAGTTGGTTCGACTGACGAGCTTTCTAAGAACCACTTTGCCTTTCCACAGGCCAGAGAGCCACCACAGAGCCAGGTCTTACGTCACTGCATGCGGCTCATCTTTCTCAGCAACGCTAGTGAGGCAGCGAGAAACACAAACACACCAGGCTTGTTCGAGATGCATCTGCACTGCACAGACTGATCCGCGCATGACATCAAAGTAGCCTACCGCAAGAGCGATTCAAAAGCATAAGGAGTCGTATGATTTCGTTGAAAGTTGCTTTGATGTCAAATGGCAGTGCCGATCATCTCAAACAATCCTTCCATCAACAATGGTGAAAGTTGTATTACTCTTGATGCTCATGACTTCGCAAACCTATCAAAACACAGCAAATCCAACGCATTTGTGCAGCTTGCCATCATTTGCTATTAGCTCGATTAGCTGCTATTTAAAAAAATAGCGGTCACAATTTTGTGTTCGTCTTGTTGGTCACGGTAACCCATGCACTCAGCCCGACGCAAGCGGTAATTACTTCTAGACCAGCAATGTTTTGGTGTTACTTAATCTCTCTAATGATACTGAGTTTGTCCAGATAAAGTAAGACTGGTAAGACTGTGATGTTTTAACGAGCAGTGAATTTTGAATAATAGTAATCTGGGGCCGTCTGCGATCTTTGACACTCAAGGGGTTAAGAACCACTTTTCCTGGAACCACAGAGCTGGTGCTTTGGGTGTCAAAAGACAAGAGCGATTCAAAAAGCTTTGAAGCTTTGCTCTGGTTCCGAACCAGCACTCAAACTGCCTTGGTGGAAAAGGGGTATGTTTGATTGTCAGAGTTCAGGCTGTTTGGTTTGTGTAAATGCTGTTTACTCATGTGGTTCACCAAATTATGTTTTATTAACAAGGTTCGGGAGGAGCACTTTTTTAGATAATTGACACAAGTGGAGACGAACTCAGCTAATCAACAATAAGAATATATACGCAGCAGTATACCGCCGTATACCTCCGTTTGTTGACAATTTATCAGCATCCCTCCACCACCCCTTCTCCACACTTTTAGTTCTAACCACTTACATACACGGAGAGGTACTCTGGGTTCTGGCCAAATTCCAAGCTCGAAGCCCTCCCCCGGACAGCATGCCAAATACGCATTTAAATTTACTCTATAAATGATATCTAAGTGTGAACAGAGCTGAGGTGTGATGAAAGGACAGGACTAATGAAAGACAAGAGAGAAGAGAAAGACTCCATCCTTTTATCAATACCTCTACATGCCTTCTCTCTGCTCTCTTGTTCACACTATACCTCCACCTCAGTCTGTCCATCACGCACTTTACATCAGAAGAGCTCAAATTAGCGCTGACCTTCAAATGACAACCAGTAGAAGCAATCCTTGTCCCTGTTAGTGACAACGGATTTCTTCTTGAATCCCTTTGTACCAATTACCCACTGAATAAAAGTCTTGCTCAGAAACGGGCAGGTGAGCTTCTATAATAATAACAACAAGAAGTAAACCTCACAGTTACTCTAGCTTCTTCCATTTCAGGGGTTTATTTGTGGTTTGGAGTTCATGAAGATACATGCTATCTTATTCAGTTTGTGTAGAATGAGGAATCAGGAGTTTAACGAAGTTGGTATCAAAAGAGAACAGTTTGTGTCAGGAACTTTTTCCCCATAAACTCTTTTCCCCCCAGACCTGCTGCTGTCTCTGTTTCTATCGCAGTCTTGAGTACCATGAAGATTATTCCGGTGTTGTAGGACTGCACGACTTTCCAGAACCCACTGGATTTCGTTCCGCCGCAAATAAACTTAGAGCCTGAACCTCGTTGTCAGTCCATCTGTCATATTTTTTTAACTCTATTGTTGTTTCGAATAGCAAAACACTCTCACTGCTCGCACAGCAACCGACTTTTAGGTTGAAATAAAATGCTGCATGTAGTCAACCAATCAGCATGTTCAGTGCCTTAGTCCCATCCCCAACTTTAAAAAAAAAAGTACTACCTTGCAAACAGGGCCATTTTGAGGGGAATTTTTTACCCTGAACTTTATTAAGACCCCAGTTCCTGCTGTCAAAACACATTGAGTGCCACCCCAAAGTCCCTAGTTCCTGTGGAAAGTTCCTGCAGTGAAAATACGGCTAAAGCTGTTAAAAGTACATGTATCATCAGGTTATGAATAGTTGAAAAACACATTTTATTAATTGCATTTATCATTGATTACATACTTATGGGCCATTTCGGGGTCATGAGTTGAGTTATATTTTAAGTTATATATGTTATGACAAGTTAAATAAAAAAAGTTAAGCCGGTTAGTTTTGCTCAGTATTTGTACGCAAATACCAGGATGGGGCATGTGTTAATAAATGCCAAATTCATAAAAAAAAAAAAAAACATTAATACATTAGGTCAATGTGTGTTTTAGTCATTTAGCTGGCAAACTTCATGATCACATGGGAGAGGGCAGAGAGTGATTCAGGAATAGCATGTGCAAAACTCGGCCACTTCATTTTTTTATGTGTGACTTAAATTGGGGGTTACTGGAGCTGCTGTTATATCAATGAGTATCATGATGACATGGTGTATATGGATTTGAGAAGACAAATAAGAGTGTGTGACCCACTTACACTTGATGGGGCATTAGGCACACACACACACACACACACACACACACACACACACACACACACACACACAATCTCTTTCTCTCAGAACACTGCAGTTAAGCTGCCGATCAATGCTGATCCTGTCCTGATCCTGTTTTATGCCCTGGTGGCGATTAAGTATTGGCCAGTGTTTATGCTGTCACATCTCCCTGGCTCAAAAGTTCCCCACCTCACGGTGAGTCAATATTAACATCCACTCACCTGAACTTATAGGATGAACCGTTTGCAAACAACAAAAGTACATGGTGAAATTATTTTCCTCTCTCCCTAGAAAAGCAGCTCATGTCTTTCAGTTAAGAAAGCAATTCACCTCACTGGTAAAGGTAGTCATTTGCCGTTTAACTCTAGAACATTGTATTTGAGCTAGACCATACAGCAAATGTCTATCCTTAAAGTTTATTTGGTAACTCTTTAGAATACTGTTCAGTCATTGATGAATAACTACACAGGAACAAATGAATAATGAACACACTATTTGCATTCCAGTAATTACTATTAACTAACAAGAAACCCTGATTAAGAAATTAGTAAGTAGGCCTAATAGCGCTCAGTTGAATGAGGTAGTTTTAGCTAATCAGTAACTACTACTTTTTTTTTCTGTCACACTTCTCCAGTTCTCACTATTAACTATGACTTTTACCTCAACAAACTCCTAATTACTGCTATTAATTAAGTTAAGGTATTGGGTAGGATTAAAATATGTAGAATATGACATTAATATGTGCTTTATAAGAACTAATAAACAGCCAAAATCATAGTAATTTTCATGCTAATATACAACTAGTTAAAGGGTTAGTTCACCCAAAAATGAAATTTATGTTATTAATGATTCACCCTAATGTCGTTCCACACATGTAAGACCTCCGTTCATCTTCGGAACACAGTTTACGATATTTAATATTTAGTCCTAGAGCTTTCTGTTCCTCCATTGAATGTATGCATCGATTCAGAATTCGGATCGCCAATGTGACGTGATTTCAGCAGTTTGGCAGTTTGACACGCGATCCAAATCATTAATCAATATGCTGATTCATAACCGTTAGAATCTTTGTTTGCAGATTGAAAACAAACACGGAAGAGAAGACAATGCTGAATAAAGTCAAAGTTTTTGATATTTTTGGACCTAAATGTATTTTCGATGCTTCAAGGGATTCTAACTAACCAACTGATGTCACATATGGACTACTTTGATGATGTTTTTATTATGTTTCTGGAAAGGGACAGTATACCGTGCATACATTCAATGGAGGAACAGAAAGCTCTCGGACTAAATATAAAATATCTTAAACTGTGTTCCGAAGATGAACGGAGGTCTAACGGGTGTGGAACGACATTAGTCATTAATTACATAAATTTCATTTTTGGGTGAACTAACCTTTTAAAGGTGCTATAAGCGATGTCACACGTATTTTAGGCCAAAATTTTTGTCACATACAGCAAACATCTCCTCACTATCCGCTAGCTGCCTGTCCCCTGAACACACTGTGAAAAAAAAAAAAAGGGAGGGTCTAGCTAGCCTCTGTTTTGTTTGACAACACTTCGCTAACACAACACTTAGATAAATTACCAAACCAAGGTCATTTGTAAGCATATTTTTTTTTTTGTTTACTGTTTGGGACAGATATTACATTTGAAATGCCTATGATGCCTAACAAAATATTGCCAGGATAACAGAATTCAAGGTTTTGGAACAGAGCTACAGTCTCATAGGATGTAAAGCGAAAATCATTTCCATTGCCAGTAATATTGAGTCAGCTTTGTAATGTCTGCTTAACTGACTTTAATGCTTCTGGTTTTATTGGTGAAGTATTTCTGTTAACAGGCGAGAGGGAGTGCTCTTGATTAGGTTTACTCACTGTAGTCTCTCTATTTCTTTTGCAGTGATGAGGCAGAGAATTCATAGTGTGCCCTGTGGCAGCAGAGAGAGAGCACTTTTACTAACAGCACATTTTCCCCTTTTTTTAAGGCTTTTTAATTTCTTAGACACAACACTTTTTTTCTTAAAATAGAATGGTTTAGTTTCTGTTGTCTGTTTATCCCTTATACATTTATACTCAATAATTATATTTTTAAGTTGTTAGTACTCTTTTTAAAAATCTGTTTCACATGGGTTACTTGGGAAGATGCTAACATTATATAGGAAACTCACAATACGCATGTTGCATAAGCAGTCTTTGATGTGAAGACATTGATGTTAGTGCAGTATTCATGTCTCCGTTTCCACATTCATATAACTTGCATTGCCATGTAAATAAAACTTGCTGTAGTTCCTCTCAAATTCTGGATAATACTGTTTTGTTTCAGGGTGGTTAGCAAGAATATCTATTGTAATGTATTTGATCACTAAATATGAACTCTCAGATCCACAACACTGGCAATGTTTGCTTTGTGAACCCAAAACACTCTGAGTGTTGTGCTTATTGGGAACTTAGTTGTTATAATGAACATGCTAATGTCAGACTTATTTAGAATCACCTGTATTAGTCAAGTATGCGGAGAAGGCATAATAATAGCAAAATGATCACTGCTTACATCAATTTTATAACATAAAGACAGTAAATCACTGAATTTAAGTTGAAAAGCATATGTAACTTATTAACAACAAACACATACACTATATTGCCAAAAATATTGGGACACCCCTCCAAATTATTGAATTTAGGTGTTCCAATCACTTCCATAGACACAGATGTATAAAATCAACTGCTTCTACAAACCTTTGTGAAAGAATGGGTCACTCTCAGGAGCTCAGTGAATGCAAGCATAAATCTACCTGAGCTCAACCCGATAGAACACTAGGGATGAATTAGAGTGGAGACTGTGTAACCCTGTAATAAATTAATTTATAAAAAGGAAATAATTAAATAGTCTGTTAAAATAATAAACTAGCTAGGAATTAGTAAAACATTTACAAAAATTTGAGAAAACAATGTGAAATGCATGTCAGTGTGATGATTGACATTTTACATTTTTTTACAATCGCTATTACAATTTTTTCAGTACTTTTAGCAAATTTCCTAAACTCTTAATGCCCCGACACACCTACATCACACAATTGGCAAAAGGGTTAATTTCATGCTCAACATCACACATTGTAAACTAAACTCCAACACTAATTTTCAAAATACAATAATTCACAAACACAATACACAATGTCTACCAAAACCCTAACACATGTTCTCTTCCAACAGGAACATTACGTCAATCATAGCACAATGTCATAAAAACACTAACACTAGATGGAATTAAAGAAACTGAATGATTTTATGTGTCAGGTCTGCCCTTATACAAAAGATAGTAGATAATAGATAGTCTTTTGAATAATCTCTACATTTTTGTTTTGTTAGATTTTGTAAAAGCATGCATTTTGTTTCTTTTGCTGCAGAAATTCAATACAAAAACTGAATCACCCATCTCAGAGTAGCTTTATAGAATGCCCTTCATTTTTATTTCATTATCAGCAAACATCATGTTGACAATAGCAAGTTCCTGTTCTTCATTTAGGAGCTTTCCTCTGCACCTAAACAAGCCCAAATAGGCCCTCTTTTACTGTATACCATTTGGTCATGTGCTTGAAAGAATATCAACACCTGAACAATTCCGTATAAAAAAACGTATATCTTCGTCAGAATGAAATGCTGATAAGATCTGATGTCAAAAAGAGATCTAATGGTTAAAATATGTGTATATGAGTTCATAATGTTCATATTTTTTGTTGATGGTGATGAACGAGTGGTTTTATGTTTGTTTAAGCAGTGTAATGTTACCTAAGCTGTCGAATTACGATGTAAATATAACTGTTATGTGTAAAACAAGGTAACAAGTGTTATGTACTGTTGTTAAACTAGAAACAGTGAATTTAATGTGTGTTGTGAACTAAAAACTGCCTGTTGCACATGCAGGTCGGGTTTTTTTTGTCTACGCTGGAACTGTTAAATTCAGCGTGATCGTGATGATTCGAGATGGCGAGCCTTTCCCAGTGAGATGAACTTTGTGACCTGTGAGATTTGAGTTTCGAACAAACACCTGAGGAATTGGGTCGGAAAGATCTGATTGCCTTCTAGAGTTAACTTTTTTTTTTTGGGGTGTTTTGAGAAACTGCTCAACAAGTATTTTTGTTTTTGCTCAAACTGATTTTTCTCTTGAACTATTGAACCGAGTCTCTGAACTGAATATTTGAATCGAGTCTTCGAACAAAATATTTAAACTGAATCTTTCAAATTTACTTTTTGAACTGAACTCTTTGAACTGATCCCTTTCAAACAAATCTTTTGAGTTGATAAATTGAACTGTTTTCTTTTGAACCATTATTTTTGCCTTGTTTAATACCAAGGATTTATTTTTTCAAGGTGCAGGTTTGATTTTGAACAAATATCTTTGAATTCATTTTCTTTTTCTAATTATTATTTTATTGAATTTTCCTAAGAAATTCAATTTTTCACTAAAGATTTACTTTAATTCAGCTGTGTTGTCTTTATTACACCTCCATAGTCAAACCTACTGGCCTATTATTAATACTAGCAGCAACATTATTTGACACGTGTGCTACAACTGCGAGCCATACCTTTAACATCAGTGCCTGACCTCACAAATGCGCTTCAAGAAGAATGGTCAAAAATGACCATAAACACACTCTTAAACATTGTGGAAAGCCTTCCCAGAAGAGTTGAAGCTACTATAACTTCAAAGGGTGGGCCAACTCCATATTAAACCCTACATATTAAGAATGGGATGTCATTAAAGTTCATGTGCATGTGTAGTGGAGTGCCACCATTTAGTGGCATCCTCTCTGAGTGTGATTACTCTTCCCTAGGCAGGGGTATATTAAGGTGGCTGTTTTGCTGCCAGGGGTGGCGTCATTGTGCGACCGCCTATATGGTTCCATTTGTTGGAGGGAATGCTGCTTAAGGTTGTGATTGTGCTCAGACATTTGGTTTCTTGTAGGTAAATTAATTTGCCTGTTTAAGGACGTTCGAAGACTATGCTACCTGGCTTAAGACGTGCATTGCTGTTGTTTTGGTCTTATTACTTTAATGTTGGGTTTCTGTTTTTTGTTGTTTGCTCCGCACGCCCATGTGCATTTGTCTACAGTAGTGCATGCTTGAGCGTTATGTTTTTTTTTTTTGAGTTTATTTAGTTGCTTTACTTAATTTGTCTTTAATTTGCTTGAGTGCAATAGATAGTTTATTTGGATTTGCAATTCTAATATTTTGTTTATTTTTCTTCCTTTATTATTATTTTGTTTTCCAATTGTTTTACTGCGTTTTGCCTGTTTTGGTTTCTTTCTTTTTTTTGGTTGCAGCCTTTGTAGGTTTTTTTTTTTTTTTGCATTTGAATATATTTTCCTTTTTCTTTACCCAACTACAGTAACTTGTTATATTTCTATTATATTTTACAAATGTTACTGTGAGTGATACTCAGCTTATCTGAGGTTTGTGGCACTACTCCATTAATAATTACTGACTCCCAGGTTGGAGGGGTTCCCTTTCGAAAGGGAACTCGCGCTGCGTCAGCTTGATGCTACGGGGAACGCCTCCAGCGTGACAGGTGTCTGAGCTACAATCGAATCACGTCAGTCCTACTAACTGGCGACAGCCGATGATGTCATCAAGGTGCGACCAGGAAGTATAAAAGGTTGCCTTTGCCAACATGACACCGCTTCTTCGTCTTCAGTGACTGTTTGGTGTTACAAAAAAGAGAATCGCGTTAGTAGGATGAAGTGCTCACAGAAGACGTGGCACTTTAGGAAATGTGCGGATCCGTGTCCCCGGTATTTGACGCCTGAGGACACGCATAATCTCTGTGTGTACTGCCTGGGGGAAGAGCACGCGCGGGAGGTTCTCGAGGGAGCCTCTTGCGCGAACTGTGAGCGTTTTCCCATCCGAACGCTCCGCTCTCGTCTGGCCCTCTTCTCGAGGGAAGAGGGACCAGCTTCTGGGGATGGTCCCGCTCACGCCGAGGCTGAGCGGCGACGTAGGTCCTGGGGTTCCCAGACGGACTTGGCTCATCGTCTGGAGGAGGGCGTAGTCCTCACAGATGACCAGCCAGGTCGCGAGGGGCGGCTGACGGGGGATTAGTCGGATTTCTCCTCCTCGTCAGCCGATGCTCTTCCGTTCGAGCAGAGGATGGCTGGGCAGGGTGGTGATGAATCGGTTGAGGCCGAACCCTCTCAGCCATCTTGCCCCGTGTATGCGGAGTTGGTGGGAGTTATGGAGCGCGCCACCAACAGGCTGGAGTTACAATGGCGGCGCGCTAGGAGAGAACCCAAACGTCCTGGTTGCCTGGATGATCGCTTTCTCGCCGGCCAGAACCCATCACCTCTGGGGAGCCTTCCATTCCTCCCCGATCTACACGATCAGATCACCGGGGCATGGAAGAACCCAGACTCGGCCAGGATAATTCGGCATCAGCGTGGAAACTTCGCTGATATCGAGGGATTGGCCGAGTCTGGGTACGTGTCGATGCCTCTGATTGATGAGACGTTTGCGAACTATCTCGCATCAGGGAGGCCATCGACACTTAGAGCTCCCACCCTACCGTCTAAAGCGCTGAGAAGTACCGCGCGCTTAAACGGCAGGACGTACACGTCAGCAGGTTAGGCCGCTGCAGCACTGCACACCACCGCGGTGCTGCAGGCGTATCAGGCCGACTTGCTGAAGGATCTCGATCAGGGGGAGGGCCTACCCCCTGACGCGATGGCTGAGCTCCGCCTCACCACAGGCCTGGCTCTCCGTGCTTCCAAGCAGACAGCAGTCGCCATCGGGCGGGCGATGGGGGCTATGGTAGCTAAGGAGAGACATCGGGGCGAAAGAGAAATCCTTTCTCCTCGATGCCCCGGTTTCGCCCTCTGAACTCTTTGGCTCCTCCGTTGAGGCGGTGGTGGAAAGATTCAGAGAGGCGAAGGTGCGCTCGGCAGCATTTAAATCATGCATTCCGCGGAGATCCGGGGCCGCCTCCCAGGCAGGCGGGAGGCCCTGGTCCGTCATGGCCCGAGGACCAGCGACAGGACCAGCGAGCCAGTGTCGCCTCTCGTGCGCCCCTCAGTGGCGGAGTAGGGCGCAGAAGAGGCGGGACTCCCGCACTAGGAGTCGGCGGGACTCCCGCACTAGGAGTCGGAAGGACGCCGTAGCGCAGGGCCGGTTCCAGCGAAGAAGACCGCGCTGGGACAGGTCTCCTCCCCATAGGGCGCGCTGAGACTAGTGGGGCGTCCTTCTCCTAGTTTTTCTCCCCAGGCGCTTTTTACACCAGGCCGGGCGGGCCTGTGATGAGCGGACGAAAAGATACGTCAGACTCTGACGGCCTGCCTGGCTTGGCTTGTGAGTGCGCCTCCCTCAGCCCGTGGTAGTAGTACACCTAAGCATTCATATGGGAAAGATATCATGGCGAGCGGGTAAGTCCCCTATATTGGGAAATTATTACATATTTCTGACTTACGCTCCCTGCTGAGGGCTTTGGGGGTCGCTGGATGTGTGCTAAAAGGGCCTGTAGTTCCCCTGTCAGGTTGGCTAGAACGATAAAATTTTATTACCAGTTGCTTAAGCTAGTATTGCTAGTGGAGGCCAGCAAACACTGTATATGGTGCACGAAAGCTGTGAGAGCTGTACAGCCCTTGTTTATTCCCAGACCTAATAGCTAAATGCGTTATAATTAGCGCTGGGGGTGCCGCTCATTCCTGCGGGTGTGTAGCGGTTGAAAAAAAAAAAAAAAGGGAAATTTCCTTTGTGAGGAAAGGCTAGGCATTTTTCTCCTAGTATTAAGCTGCTAACTGGTCTGTATCTTTTCTCAGTATAAGTTCGGGAAAATGCAGGATCAGACTACGCTAGAACTACAGTTAGATCTAGAGCCAGACCTAATATACGACTGGCACTTCTACCCGTGTGCCCTTTTTTGTTTGGTGCAATATTAGCGGCCCTCTCGGACCTCGGGTATAGATCTAGATTGGCCTAGGCTTTCTAGGGATTATGGAGGCGCACGCCAGGAAGCATGGGCGCTCCGGGTAGCTGTTATTTTTTGAATCTAGCTTTTTTATTGTCCCTAATGTAGCCTCCTCTTATGTAGAGTTGTCCGGCCAAGGCCCACCCCCTTACCTGCATTCTGGGGCTCTCATTAGTAATGCAGGTTGGTGCTGTGCAGAATTGATAGCGACTTAGCCAGTGGTCGTGGGGCAGGGTCTAGCCCGTTTTTCATATGAGCGAAAAGACTGTATGCTTAAGCGCAGCCCTGCCCGCCAGAGCTAGTTTCTTAAGAAAGCCGCCAGTTTTTTGGCAGGCTCTGGCCCTCCTTATATGACCTGGCTAGTTGGCAGTACTCCCCTGACAAATTAGGGTAAATTTGAGTACCTCCAGTCCTAGCTTTGTATCATTCTGCCTCACCCATGGCTCGGGTTGAGCAGCACTTCGCAACCTTTTGTTAATGTAGGTTTGGTCGTGAGCTCCCTTGTAGCCAGAGCATTGCCATGGCTGACGCCCTCGCACGGTATGGTAGGCAGCTATTACAGTTTTTCTCAATTGCTAAAACACTATTTCTGAAACCTTGCTCCATTTTCTGAAAGCATTAAACACAAAACCTCCTCTTCAAACACTATTCACAAAACCTCTGACTCCTCTTGCAAAATGAAACTTTCGCCTCAAAACAGTTGTACCTGTGTTCAAAATCAAACACTGCTCTCAAATCATAAACAAAGTGATTAAAATGATAAACACTATCAAGCAATCAGTAAACAATACCCCAAAAATAGAAAACACATTGTTCAAAAAGTAATTTATTAATCTTTAAAAAAAAGAGAACAAAAAAATGTTGTACAGTATACAGCATACAATGTACTGTAATAAAATCAAATAAAAAAATTAAAGGAGTATATGTGATGATTGTGCTTCTTGTCTTTGGGCTGGGTCAGGCCAGAGCACTTCATCGACATCACAAGCAATATTGTCCGTCCTGAGGCAACGGGGGAAGAAGCCTCTTGTGTGCCGTATCCAGCCCTGACATGATTCCTCACCTATATCACCACAGGTTAAATCCATGGCTTGCAGCAGATTTACTCTTGTGTAGGGTTGTCTATCATAAACTTTCCATCTCCAAGAGGAGAAAAACTCCTCAATCGGGTTCAGGAAAAGCGAGTATGGAGGGAGGTACAGGTTCATAAACTGCCCATTAATGATAAACCATTCCCTTACCTGAGCAGCTCGGTGGAAACTGACATTATCCTACACTATCACATAGGTGGGATTGGGATTCTCATCTAGCTCTTGACCCTGCTGCTCTTGAACATACTGCTCAAATAAAATATCTCGAAGATTTTCAATAAATCTCAGAAGAAGCTGAGTATTATATGGCCCGAGTGTAACATGGTGATTCAGAACACCGTGGTTGCTGATAGCAGCACAGAGAGTGACATTGCCACCTCGTTGACCAGGGACTTCAACAATGGCCCGATGTCCAATTATGTTTCGGCCTCTCCTTCTCCTCTTTGTTAGATTGAAGCCTGCTTCATCGACAAAGATGAACTCATGGGGTCTGTTCAAGGATTCCAAGTCAAATATTGTCTGTGTAGAAATACAATATACTGTATTTACAATTTTGTACGTTGTACAGAGACAGTGCTATACTGTAGGGTACAATTAGGCCTACTGTATGCACATCTGATTCACATACATTGTATGTACTGAAGAGTAATGTCATTCACACAGTAGTACTGTAGACAATCTGAATAACAGTAAATATTTCTTACAGTAATGTACACTTACTTGCACATACTGAGCTCGCAGTTCTTTCACCCTTGGTGAGTTGCGCTCAAAAGGTACTCTGTATACTTGTTTCATTCGCATCCTGTTTTGATGGAGGACACGGTCAATTGTGGAAATGCTCACACTGTTTATTCCCTGGAAGTGCGTGTTGTCTTGTATCACTCGTTCCTGGATTTCTCTGAGTCGTATTAGATTATCTTGAAGGACCATGCCCACTATAACGGCCTCTTGTTCCCGAGTGAATATAGGTGTCCTTCCTCCTGCATGTGGCAGCCTTGCAATTCTACAAAAAGTAGATGTGCAGTCACAAAAAAAATAATCATGCAGTACTATATACAGTGATGAATTTTACAAATGTCTATTGAAACAGCTGCATAGTGTAGTACAGTAAATTTGCAATTAGTAGTGTACTGTACCTGTTCTGTTCTCTGAATGTCCTTACTATGGTGGACACAGAAAATCGACTCAAATTGGGTTGCACTCGAAGTCCTGCTTCCCTCATTGTCAGTCCATGGACAAGATAGAACATGATCTATGACTGTGGCTCGAATTCCATCAGATATTTCCAGTCTTTGTCTTCCTCTTTCTTGCCCTCCTCCTCCTCTTCCTCTTGCTTGCTCTCCTCCTCCTCCTCGCCCTCCTCCTCCTCCTCTTTCTCTTTCTTGCCCTCCTCCTCGTCATCCACCTCTCATACGCACTCGTCTTCTTACATTGTTTCTTCTATCCATTTTCAGACTTTCTCCTTCGCACCTTTAACAAACTGTTTGCTCTCTGAACTGGCTTATATTGGTTGTGTCTCATCATTTGAAACAGGTTACATCAATTTTGACTGGTTGTGTTCAATCAATTGTTCTCTATTTGTGTTTGATTGTTGCCACTTGTGTTTACCATTATGGATGACATGTGCATTAGAGAGCAGAATGTGTTTTGAGAATGAAATTGTGTTCAGAGTTTTGATGAAAAGTCTAAGTGAGATCTGCAAATTGTGTTTTATCATGTGAAATGGTTTAAGGTTTTGACAACAGACTGCACAATTAGATAAATTAGTTCAGGCAACTGAGAACTCTATTCATCCAATGGGTTTTAGCGTTTTAGCAATCGAGAAAAACTGTAAAAGCTAGGGCCGTCATTGAGGTGGGTGGCGTATGTGGTACTCCCCCCGCTTAGGGGGTACAGGGCGTTTGGTTTGCCGAGTACCCTGCTATGGACAATGTGATTCGATTCCAGGGCTTGTAGGCGCTGCCGTTAAGACTGCACCATTGTACAGTTGGCTCCAGAAGGAATTGGACGCCTCCTGGATGGGTCACCAAGCTAGGCTGGGATGATTTTAGACCAGTTGGCTGTGAGTAGCCAGCTGGGGCAGTCTTGGCAGTAGACTCCAGATCAGGTGGTAGGCCTCAAAGTTTGGCCTCCTTGCGAGTGAGTCCCGACGTTTGGGGAGGTTGCTCCCCAACGATGTTGGCTTTCAAGTAGGAGATTTTCCCAACTATAACCCCTAGTTAACAGTTGGTGGTAGTTTTTGTCAGCTAGCAGAGAAGATACTGTCAGCCCATCATACTGTGGTATAACATCACAGTTTTTCACCTGAAGAGACAAGTTTCCGGTTTCCACCTACATTGACAGTGGGCTTCAACTGCTATCAGGTAGTAGGCCTCACCAGGCCTCCCTCTGAGCGAGTTCCTGAGCATGACTTCTCAGGCTTCTCTGGCATACATTTCTATCATACAATGAGCCGCTTTAGGCCGCCCTAATGGGTCTTTGGTTCTCAGTACAAGGACTGTTAACTGGCATGACACTGACAGCTAGTGGTCACCCTAGCGGGACTAGTGTCGCTTCTGCTACTTGGTCCCCGAGGAGGGGGATTTCCGCCTACAAACTGGTTTACCGACTGGGCAGCCCCTTTAAGCTCCCCTCCTTTCAGAAGGGTCGTATGTGAGCCGAAGCTGCCTGGGTCTGATCGGGTGGTCGTAGGCCCCTAGGGTGGCCTCCCAATTAGATCAGTTTTTAGGCCAGTCTGGCCTCCTGAGTGTTTCTATCTGATAATAGCTCAGTAGATCCTAGGATTGAGCAGATTACTCCCCTCGCTGGCAAGGGTAGAAAGCGCTATGCTGAGTGCTGCTCTCCGGGGTTTCCGTCTCTAACATCTGGTCCAAGGAGGACACTGCCACTCCGCAGTCCCTGAGACTTGATGCCTCTTCAGGAGGCGAGCATCCAGAGGTTCTGTTATCGAACAGACAGGGATGGCCCGGCTGAAGCGCCCGTTAAAAAAGGCACCAAGCTAGGCCTCCTGAGTGGTGGTAGTGGCTGGCTGGGGTGCCCTAGGGCCCCCTAGCCACATTCCCTTAAAGGAGCCCCCTTCCTTTGAATGGGTTGGATCCAGGCCTTTGAGAGGCCTGAGTAGAACTTCTCTTAGTGTTCGAAGCTTCCTACTCAGGCTTATAGCTTGGGCTATGACCGAAGATAATGCTGTCACTGACAGCCTCTGTGACCAGAGGGGGGACAGGCATTTCAATTGAATTTGCTTGTTCTGACAGTTGTCACTGCCAGTAGGCATGCACTCCCCTCGGCATGGCGGCGTTGGTATTTCGTTCCCCGTAGCGTCAAGCTGACGCAGCGCGAGTTCCCTTTCGAAAGGGAACGCCTCCGGTTACGATAACCTCAGGTTCCCTGAGAACAGGGAACGAGACGCCGCGCCGCTTTGCCATGCCTCAGGGTTTGCCTGCCAGACAGTCCCTGAAGACGAAGGGCAGTGTCATGTTGGCAAAGGCGACCTTTTATACTTCCTGGTCGCACCTTGATGACATCATCGGCTGTCGCCGGACAGTAGCACTGACGTGATTCGATTGTAGCTCAGACACTTGTCACGCTGGAGGCGTTCCCCGTAGCGTCAAGCTGACGAAGCGTCTCGTTCCCTTGCCTTAGGGAACCTAGGTTACATATGTAACCAGAGACGTTTTCTTGTGTTTTTTTTTTTTTGTAATTTGAATGTTTTCTGGGTTTTGCCTTATTTGACCACTGTAACCCTCTGTGCCGTGTTACTGCACAGGTAATAGTGTGGTAAACTGAACCCAGCTTGGGCAGGTTTGTGGCAGTGCTCCAAATACAATCACTAAATTATTGCAGGTTTGAATGTTTTGTGGTCGTTTTCTTATTTTTTCAGTTACATTTTGGGTAATTTGTCTTTTGTATATTGTTCTTCTTTTGCCTGTAAGACCAACTGTTGTAATATTACAACATCAACTTTAGCGCTACTAAAATTAACCTGTATATATATATATATATATATATATATATATATATATATATATATATATATATATATATATATATATATATATATATATATATATATATATATATATGGATGAAATGTACTTCTCACCTGTTCCATGTTAAGTAAATACTAAAAGAAACAATGTTTTTGATCATTTACAAGTTTTAAAATGTCATCTTTGTTACAATTTTGAGTTTTAATCAACATTTAATTATTATTAAATAAATTCCCATTGAAATAAGGAATACATTATTTCTTTGAGAATTTGAAAGAATTTGTTTAGCAATATTTGAAACTATCTGTGTCTTATCATTTATAAAACACACTTAACTGGTTTTCTTTTATGGGCTTTGTTTGCCCAAATATCTGCTTCCTGCATGAGGGACAGGTGATAATGTTCAGGAATGTGGGGGTCAATGGTGCTATTAGCATGATAGTAGAGGGCACAATAAGTTAGCCAGACTGTACTCTGTGGAATTTGTGAATCATTGGGATATGGAAAATAACCAGTGTTTTTATTTCCATGTCAAAATGTCACCAGCCAGGAAAGACCGTATTATCCACAAAGTGTAAGAATATGAATGTGGAGATGCCAGTGAACTGGAATATTACAGTTTTTTTCAACTGCTTACACACATTTTCCAAAGGTTTCCTCTTTTTTTCAAAACTTAACACACAAATTCAAGAATTCCACACACAAGATGCAAAATGCCTCACATCTCTTTCAAAATGAAACAACACAGTCAAAATATCACAAACATATTTCAAAAGCAAACATTTGTCTTACGTTGTAAACACCTTTACCATAATGTTATATTTTTGATTATGTCATATACACACTGTTATTCAAAACCTAAAGCTCTTCTTTTAAAAGCTCACATGTACATGAATGAATGTAATTGGGAGAGAGCTGTTGAATATATAAAGTAAAAACAAACGCATAATATAGTATAAAATAGTATTAGTGTACACAGTTTGAAAAGAAAAAAAAAAAAAACACATCAAAAATATGTAGTGTTGTAGCATGTAGTGTAAAACCAAACATAATGTGTGTGCTTGCATGTGGAGATGGTTGGGTGTATCTAGGCTCCATCTCTCCTCCGGGCTGGGTCCGGCCACAATACTTCATCCACGTCACATGCTATATTCTCTCTTGGCAGACACCGTGGAAAGAACCTTCTTGTATGGCGTATCCAACCTTGGATGGAGGCAGCATCAATGTCTCCACATGCCTCCTCCATTGCCTGGAGAAGTGTCATGTTAACATAGGGACGACGATCGTACACTTTCCAGCGCCATGTGGAGAAAAATTCCTCAATAGGATTTAGAAATGGTGAATATGGAGGCAGGTAGACAACAGAAAATGGGGATGCATAGCAAACCAGTTTTGGACCTGATGGGCATGATGAAACCTGACATTATCCCAGATGATGACAAATCTTGCTGGTCTTCATTCTGCAGACCCTGAACAAGCATATCATGAATAGTTTATTATGTGATCAGTGTTATAGGGGCCAAGTGTGGCGTGATGGTGCAGGACACCATTTTGAGAAATTGCAGCACACATTGTAATGTTTCCGCCACGTTGTCCAGGGACATTGACAATGGCCCTTTGTCCAATGACATTCCTTCCCCTTCTTCTGGTTTTACTTAGATTAAAGCCCACCTCATCCACATAAATGTATTCATGGACAATGGCATGGACATCCATCTCCAAAACTCTCTGTAAAAGACAAATGAATCTGTAGATCAGTATATGCACAACCGAGTAGCCTGGTTTTGTAGGTGCAAGTCTGATATATTGGAGAAATGCATACATTCACAAAGTCATGTCGAAGATTCTTGACTCTGTCACAGTTCCTTTCAAAAGGGACCCTGTACAGCTGTTTCATTCTCATTTGATTTTTCTGGAGGACGCGTGTATTGTTGAGGCACTCACAGCATTTATGTTCGCAAAAATTGTGGCATCATTAAGGATATGGTTGCGTATTTCACGGATTGTAATAGCATTATTGGCCAAAACCAAATTCACAATAGCAGTCTCCTGCACTTCAGTGAACATGTGACCTCGCCCACCATGAACCCTTTGCCTTTCCACTCTGTAAAAGATTCAGGAACAGTAAGTGTGTGCCATAAACTGTAACAATATATATAATATTTAACAATATGGTCAGATTGTCTTAAAGTTGGCTGTTTTATTGTACAGTTTGATACCTTACCAAACTGTGACCAATGCAATGCACTGTAGTAAATGAATGCAAGGGTACTACAGTAAAATATATTTATTATAGTATAGGCCTACTGTTTGTTATGGTAAAAAAGCTATTATGTGTACATTAGAACATGTGTACATTACATTAGATTGTTACATACCTGTTCTCATTTCTAAAGGTTTCGAATTATACCCGCCACAGTAAATCTACTCAAATTACGCTGGACTCTCAGTCCAGCCTCTCATTGTTAAACCATGGTTTATCACATGATCGACTACTGTAGCCCTAATCTCATTTGAGACCACTCTTCTCGTTCCTTGTCCTCCTCCATTTCTGACTCGTCCTCTTCCTCCCTTGCTCCCCTTCCAACTCCTCTTAGTCGAACTCGTCCTCTGGCTCTCCCTCCAACTCCTCTTACTCTGTATGCATTGTTTGCATCCATTGTCCAAAAGCTATTACTTGACCTTTGGCCACTACTAAAGTTATGATTGGTTGTTGTTAAGTAAAGCAACAAGTGTTTGCACATGTGAGGAGTTAGTGTGAGGCACTGATGAATTAGTGTGGCATTTTGATTGGTTGTGTTTATAAAAGGAAATCAAGAAACTTCCTGTCAGATTTTTGTGTGTTGCATAGAAAATTGTGTGTTGTCTTTTGCAAAAAGTGTTTAATGAAATTGAAAACTGAGTAAAAGGCCAAAAATTTGTGTATGGTTTTGCAGATTTAGTGTGTGGTTCTGGTGTTTGAGTGTCAGGTTTTAAAAATTGTGTGACAAGTAAGAATTTTGTGTGTAAGCAGCTGAAAAAAAACTGTAAAATAAACAACCCAGTGACCACCCATCTGATGATTATGTGAACATCATGCCTATAAAATCAAGTAATTTAAGAACACGGACCTTGCAGTGACCGGTATCGCTGGCTGATAAAGGATTTTATCAGTCCCAACACTGATTTTTAGGTCATATCACTAATAATGCTGTCTCCCTTAATACACCACTAGAGTATATCTGGAATTTTGTGCCAGAAGATATGAAGAAAACAGAGGACGCTGCAGACACTGTGGTAAAGGCTACACCAACACACTTTGCAGCAAGTGCAGGGTCCACCTCTGCTTCATGGAGGACAAGAACTGCTTTTGGAACTGAATATGGCTATGAACATGTTTTGAAAAATACAATCTGTACATATTTTTTTTATAATAAGGTTTTTCAAAAAAATGTGACTACTGTGTGATTATTAGTGTATACACATGCTACTAATATTATCATTACACCCTGCAAATGAACCCTTAGATGTTATCTACATTTATTCAGACAGTGAGTGAAATCGCTGAAATCCTGCTACCCAACAGGCCCAACGTTGCAATATTACAACATTCCCCTAAAAACTTTGTGTTGAAAATGTAAAAACACATTTATTTCTGCATTAGAGGCAGAACTCGTACAACAACGTGTAAAAGGTGGAATTTTTTTAAAGTTTTTTTTTTCTTCTATATTTTGGTCTTTCAGGGTTTTAAAGATGTACCCATATTTATGAACACTATTTTGTTAGGTAATTTGTGTTTCTTGCGTTTCAAGTGCCGTGGGTCCGGAGCAGGAGGAGCGTTGCTCTATTTGGTGGTGGGTCCTTATGAGACACAGAGCGTGGTCTACAACCTATAGTGATTGACCCTTGGTTGAAGTGAGTGTGCGCTTGTGTGAAGTGTAGTGCATGTGTGGGTGCTCCTTGATCATTATTGAAGGTAGCAATGTGTGGCACTAGCTCACCCTGCGTCTGGTAACCACGAGACCTGTGAGTTTATTAATGCCATTGTGTTATTCCTTTTGTGTGTTTATCTGTGCCAGCAATGATTGATCCTTTGTATGTTAAAGATATAATTGATTCACTCTAATATTTTTATCTTGGCTTAATAAAGACTTTTTGTATTTTTTTTTTATTATATCCACATCTCAGAATCTCTGTGTAAGGGAAAATTGAATCTGTGTGTACCTACTATTATTACTATTACAATTTTTCCCTGGTTTAGTGACCAGGGTGGCGCCGTCAGCTCTTTCACTTACTCTCTCTCTCTCTCGTTCTCCTGCCCTCTCCCTTTACATGCTACAAATGTAAAGGTAGGCGTTCCAAAACTTTGGCAATATAGTGTATGTATAGAGAGCTGAGTTAAAATATTCTGACAATAGGTAGACTGTAGGGCTCCTTAACAGACAATCTTCTTTCATCAGCCCGCTACTGGTTGTAGCATTGCCATCTCTTCTTTTTTTGTTACCCTGAAAGCCAATTGGGAGTAAAATATATTTTTTTAAATCACTGGCTTTGTTGGCTTTCTGGGTGAAAAAAGAGAGGTGAAAATGCTACTATAATAGCTACTACTACAATAATCAACTCAACAGCTGACAAACTATTGACCCTCTACTTTGTACTTGTTGTAATTAAAGGTTCCTTTCGAGAGGTCTCTCGTGTGCGTATGGGAAAACTCCTTTTCTCGAGAATATGAAGCAAAAACTTTATTCATAAAGTGTCTATGTAAACGCAGTGCGGCTGCACAGCCGATAGACCAGCGCGAGCTGCGCGCTGATTGGCTGTGCAGCGGAACTGCATGAACCTATGGCGGCGGCAGAGAGAGAGCGAACCAGTAGGGTCGCTAAAATTCCCGCCGAACAAGGTCTCTAAAATTAGCATATCTGAGGCTATATAGACCGTGTTTTGCCATAGGAAATCAGATTTAATCTCCTTCAGCGATACCTTGACCTCGGAATTGAAGCCCCGCCGTCGAACAAGCACTCAGCGGAACTTCTCTGCAGCCCTGAGGACGCCGGATTCCCTTGGTCTCCGCCTTCAGCCGCCTGCCGTTCCAGCTGCGCCATCCGCGAGTGAAGCCCCGCCGTCGAAAAGCACTCAGCGGAACTTCTCTGCAGCCCTGAGGACGCCGGATTCCCGCTGGTCTCCGCCTTCAGCCGCCTGCCGTTCCAGCTGCGCCATCCGGCATATATCCTTTATTCTGTGTCTGTGCTATTTGTGTGTTGCCGTTGCAACTATTTCTAAAAGAGCGCGAGCGTTGTTGCAAATGCCTCGCCCTTCCTGCGCCTCATGCCGAGCACCTCTCGGCGGCGACCGCCACATCATCTGTGTGGCATGCCTCGACGCGACCACGCCGAGACTGCACTCAACAGGGCGGCTGCCCGAGTGTGACGAAAATGGCTCTGCAGACCCTTCGGGCTCGCCTCGCCAGCTTCGATGTCTCCGCTCCCACCGCGCTCCTCGGACCGCAAGAAGAAGCGCCGCGACCAGAGGCCTCCCGAAGGCCCGGCGACCGCGACGCCGAGTAACTCTCACGTGCCTCGCTCGCCGGTCGAGTTCATCCAGGAGGAACAGTGCCACTCACCTACTGTGGCCTGTTCCGTTTCATTTGGTGGACCAATAGCGGAAGAAGAGGAGGGGACAGCCTTCGTTGGCTGCATCTGGCAGCGAGTGGTCAGACTCTGTCTCGAGTCCGCCGACGCAGACTGCCACTACCGCCAAAGCCAGCTTTGACACGGAGATGGTCCGGTGCTCACTAAGGCCGTGGAAGACCTCGGGCTCGAGTGGTCCCACCCTACTGAAGCGCCACGGAGTAGGCTGGACGAGTGGTTCCTACAAGGTCGCCGCCTTTCCTCTCCTCCCAAGCCCGCCCCTTCTTCCTCGGAGGTACACGACGAGATGACGAAGGCTTGGAAAGCCCTCTCTCGTCGCGCTAAATCCGCCTTTTCTCAGCGCTCTCCTCGGTTGACGGCGCGAGGGAAAGGATACGAGGGTTTTCCTCCTCGAGGAAGCAGTCGCGCACCTTTGTCCGCCTCCTCCAGAGGATGGCAGGCCAAGGCTCAGCACCCTTCCAAGCCATGTCGCTACATCAGCTTTCGCCAGTCGAGCATACGCCCGCTGGCCAGGCTGCTTCAGCGCTCCACACCATGGCCGCCTCCAGGTATATCAGGCCAAACTTCTCCGCTCTCTGGACGAGTCTGTTCCTGATTCTGAGGCCTTGAGGGACCTGCGCAGCGCCATCGATTTAGCCCTGCGGGCAACCAAGGCTAACGCACAGGCTATCGGTAGGACCATGGCCAGCCTGACTGTTCTGGAGCGCCACTTGTGGCTGAACCTCACCGACATGAAGGACGTGGATAAAGCCTCCTTTCTGGACGCTCCCATTACCTCCTCTGGGTTGTTCGGTCCGCGGTCGTTGGCTTCGCCGAGCGTTTCACCGAGGCTCAGAAAGCCTCGCAGGCCATGAAACACTTTCTGCCCAAACGCCCAACTCTTCCTCTGGCCGCCACAAAGCGCCGCCACCCAGCCCGCTAAAGCAGCGCCGCCGCCCTCGGCCACGCCGATCCAGGATCCGCAGCGCCACGCCTGCAAGCCGCGGCAGGCAGCCCGAGTCCCGGGACCTCGACCCAAAGCCGCGTTGAGACCCGAGCCACCGAAGCCGTCCTAGCCGCAAAGAGGAAAAGAAGGTGGCCAGGTCCCGCCGGCTGGACCCCACCCCACTCTCTCAGTCTCACAGTTCCCTGCAATCAGGTGACTGCCGACTCAGTTTCGCAGTCAACGAGCCCTCTATCAAAAGCGCCTGCAGACACAAACGCTGCTCACGGCGACCCAAATAAATCTCAAAAGAGCTCTTTATGTAGGCAATGTGCCCACTGTACAGTCAGCACACCTACGCTCAAACACCCCACACAGCTCACACGCTGTCGCGCGCCCACTACACAGTGCACGCCGCCATACATAAACACTATCCCCACGGTGTTGCAAGCACAAACACACGGGTTACCGGGTCCCTATCACTAAGCGCCCGCCCCATCCAAATTCAGCCCCTGGCTTCACGGCCCAGGCCTGGCAGGCCATCCCCGGCATATCAAATTGGGTGTTGAACATAATAAACGAGGTTACTCGCTACAGTTCGCCAAGAGACTCGCGCGCCGCGCCGTGGTCGACCTCAGTGAAAGGCAGCGCGAGTCACGTGCTCGCCGAGGTATCAAACTGTTGGAGAAGGGAGCGGTGGAAACCGTGCACCCCACTCAAAGCGAGTCAGGCTTTTACAGTCGTTACTTTCGTTCCAAAAAGGATGGCGGCCTCCGCCCATCCTAGACCTCAGACATCTGAACAAAGCGCTTATGACACGCTCAAGATGCTGACAGTGAAACAAATCCGCGCACATTCGCCCGGGGACTGGTTTTCACGGTCGATCTGAAAGATGCATACTTTCACATTCAGATAGCACCCGTCACAGGCCATTCTTGAGATTCGCCGAGGGTCAGGCTTATCAATACACGGTTCTGCCATTCGGCTTATCCCTGTCACCCCGCACTTTTACGAAGTGCATGGACGCAGCCATAGCCCCGCTGAGGCTGAAAGGCATGCGGATACTCAACTACCTCGACGACTGGCTTGTCATAGCTCAGTCAGAGGCACAGTTGATGACACACAAGTCCTGGCTCCTCAACCATCTAGAATGTTTGGGCCTCAGGATCAATATCGCCAAGAGTTCAATGTCTCCCAGCCAAACTATATCGTTTCTGGGTACGGTCATAGACTCAATACAGATGAGGGCGCGGCTTACGCCAGCGCAGCGCCTCTCTATTCAGAACATGGCGAAGTCTTTCAGAGCTGGTGCTTACGTGCCCCAACGCTGGCTAAACCCCCGCGTTCCGGCTCACGCATGGCGATCAGGCCAGTTTCGCATCAAAGTGAACCACAGCTGTGTCAAAGCTCTGGCTCCTTGGAAGGCGACCACCTGGTATCAAACAGGTGTTATGATGGGTACAGTCACGAACGGAAAGTGGTCTCGACAGACGCTTCCAACCTAGGTTGGGGCGCCCTACACGAGGGCATGCCAGTCTCTGGCCAGTGGGCAGTTACAGAGAAAAGGCTATACATAAACTGTCTAGAGATGAAAGCGGTCATCCTATCGCTGAAAGCTTTCCTTCCGTACATAAAGGGCCACCATGTCTTGGTCCGAACGGACAACATGTCAGTGGTATCCTATATAAATCGCCAGGGCGGGCTGAAATCACGCCCCTACATTCCATGGCGAATCACCTCCTTTTATGGGCAGAGCACTTCCTGAGCTCCCTAAGGGCGGCTCACGTGCCAGGTATTCTGAATCAGGGTCCGGATATGCTATCCAGAGGCGGTATTCTCCGGGAGTGGTCTCTTCACCCGCATACGATTCAGTTGATATGGAGCATCAAAGCGAAAGTAGACCTTTTGCCTCAAAAGACAATGCTCTCTGCCCAATATTTTTGGGCATGTCTGGCCCAGTCTCCTCTGTATGCTTTTCCTCCGACGCGATGTTGCCACAGGCCATCAAAAGATCAGGGAAACCAATTCCACAGTGCTCTTAATAGCCCCGTTGTGGAAGAATCAAATATGGGTCTCCGAACTGGCTCTCATGTCAGTCACAGCCCCATGGCCGATTCCGCTGAGGAAAGACCTCCTCACGCAGGCCAAGGGGAAAATTTGGCATCCCCACCCAGAACTGTGGGCTCTCCATGTTTGGCCCATCAACCAATACCCGCGAACCTTTCTGAAAGAGTTCTGAATACTATTTCTGAAGCTAGAGCACCTCAACCAGGCGGCTCTATGCACTGAAATGGTCGGTATTCTCTAACTGGTGTACAGCACGGAGCCTCGTGCGAGGTGGCAGAAGTGCTCACCTTCCTCCAAGAGCTAATGGACGCGGTCGCCCCTCCACGCTCAAAGTATACGCCGCCATAGCAGCTTATCACGCCAGGTCGCGGACAATCACTGGGGAAAAGCGAGCTTATAGTGCGCTTTCTTAAAGGGGCCAGAAGGCTGAACCCGCCTCGCCCCCCCTCAGTACCTATATGGGACCTTGCCACAGTGTTGGAAGCTCTAAAGGGCTCTACCTTTGAACCGCTTCAGTCTGTGAGCCTAAAGCACCTCTCGCTGAAAACCGCTTTTCTGCTGGCACTGGCCTCAGTCAAGCGAGTGGGCGATTTACACGCACTCTCCACGAGTGCTTCCTGTCTCAAGTTTGGGCCTAACGACTCCAGGGTCGTCCTCAAACCTAGACATGGTTATGTTCCTAAAGTGCTTTCTACTCCCTTTAGGGCACAGGTCATTTCTCTTTTGGCCCTGCCCGCGTCGCAAGACGAAAAGGACGCGAATTTGCTCTGCCCAGTCAGAGCGCTGAGACTTTATATAGAGCGCTCCGCCCCCTTCAGGCGATCGGAACAGCTCTTTGTGTGCTTCGTGGCCGCACTAAAGGCTATGCCACGAAGCAGAGACTGTCAGACTGGATAGTGGACGCCATCTCTATGGCTTACAAGTCTAAAGACCTAACCTGCCCCCTGGGCATTAAAGCCCATTCTACTAGAGGCATGGCCTCGTCATGGGCATGGTCACGTGGCATTCCGCTACAAGATATCTGTGTACGGCGGCAGGCTGGGCCTCTCCGCCCACTTTTATCAGATTTTATAAACTGTAAGTCCTCGCTTTACAAGCCGGGATTATCCCCATTTAATAGGTATAGACCCGATGCGTCCGGTCTCCCTGCTATGCATACATGATAAGCTCTCACAAGCACGAGCTTTCATAATATGTCTACACTTATATATTAAGGCCCGACTATGTCCGGTCGTAATTCTATCATATGGCCCGATGCTATCCGGCCTATATACTCTTATGTCCGCTATAGGACCCACTCTGTTGGTCTCCTGTTACTCACTGTTACCCATCTTAGTGCCTCAGGCCACTTGGGTCAGTTAAGCATGCACGGCGTTTCAAATTAGTTCCCATACGCACACGAGAGACCTCTCGAAGGGAACGTGCTCGTTACTCACGTAACCTCGGTTCCCTGAGAGAGGGAACGAGCATTGCGTAACGCGCCGGCTTGTGCTTCTCAGGTATCGCTTCAGTCGATTTTTAACCTGATTTCCTATGGCAAAACACGGTCTATATAGCCTCAGATATGCTAATTTTAGAGACCTTGTTCGGCGGAATTTTAGCGACCCCTACTGGTTTGCTCTCTCTCTGCCACCTCGCCATAGGTTCATGCAGTTCCCGCTGCACAGCCAATCAGCGCAGCAGCTCGCGCTGGTCTATCGGCTGTGCAGCCGCACTGCTTTTACATAGACACTTTATGAATAAAGTTTTTGCTTCATATTCTCGAGAAAAGGAGTTTTTCCCATACGCAATACTCGTTCCTCTCTCAGGGAACCGAGGTTACGTGAGTAACCGAGCACGCTTTTCATAGTACTTGCGTGTATAGTTTAACTGTGGTAAATAGTTTGTTTATTACATAATATTGCCATAGTAAAGCTCATTGTAAAGCACATGTGGTTTTAGAACAGAGCATCTGTCTGAATCTTGGCCATAATCAACTGATCTACAACCTAACCCACCTGTGTTGAGATCAAATGCAACTGGTATTTTCACAGTTTATCCCCCACTGTCATTGGTGAAGAGAGTGCAGAAATACCCATTAAGGGTGCAGTCTTTTGAGGCATGGACTTGACTGAGAGGCGGACATAGGGAGACTTAACAAGCTCTTTCTGACAGATTGAGAAGAACAGCCAGTGCTTAGGAGGGAGACCAAGCCCGTCTGACTCTTGGCTGCATTATTTTGGTTTCTGTGGGTTTCACAGTTGAGTGACGGGAAGGTGACAGGTCGCAAGAAATGTGCTGGAGCCAGGTGCAGTGCAGGCGAGCATCAATCAGCAGAATGGAAGCAAGAGCAAATTAGTCATGACAGGTGGATGGCTGTATTTAAAAATAAAAAAAAATCCCAACTGCTCATATTGACATATCAAACTATTTAGGCACCTTCATATTACATCCTTGGATAGGTGATGGTCAATAAAAAGTAAAACCAACACAGTCTCTCTGAGCTGTATCTCTGTCTCTCTCAGTTTTTTATACCTTGCCCTCCCTAGAACACTCCAGCACATCCCACGGCTTACATCTGATCCTTGGCAAACAACATTCCTGATCAGCTCGAGTGCAACAAAGATCATATCATCCTGTTGATGAAATGCTTGCGCTGCTTTCTCCAATAGCTTATTAGCTGTGATAAGTGATTTGATTATGCTGATAGACTCCATGTATTGACATTTTCTTCACATAAACATTGTTCCCTCTCCTTCTTGAAGAGGCTTTGAAGTCCGTCTTTGAGGTTCCACATCAAAGCCAGGAAGAGAATACATGAAGAGGTTGAGTACAGAGAAAGGAATTTTAATAACCCCGAGCAGAAACCATTCCGCTAAGATCAGCTGTTTATGTGTGTTATCATTATTCTAAAAATATTTAAACTACATACCTTACATTACTTTACACACACATATTTGCACACATAAATGTATACAAAACAATGTACTTTTAAAAATATTATTTATTTAATTATTGAATTCTAATTTAAAAGACTTGATATTGCCATTGTTTTAGTCATTAAAAACAAAACATTCATAAGAGCACAAACTCGCCATACTATGGCAACAAATAACCAGACAACTTGGAGATTCTGTCTTTTGTCAAATAATTGAAATTCAATAACTTTCGATGGATAGCTGAAGTGTTGTCTGGAAAATAAGCCTTAATGTATCACGCCGGATGTTGTTTACTATATCAGGGCTTGCACCCATTTTGGCCATAATAGAGAGAGTCATTTCCTGTACTGATGACTGGACTTTCAGACTTGTTTTTCCTCTGTTCTGAAGGATAATCAATGTGGGCAGAGAGTCTGCTAATTGTCCTGTGATATTAGATAAAATGGGAGGCATACATATTTAATGGTTTTCATTATTCTCTTTTCATCCCTGAATGCTTTCACACATCTTTTTTCATACATCCAGAGGAGTTGAGAATGCTTTTGCTTTCATTTACAGCCTGTGCAGAACAGGTCCGCAGGGGCCAATCAACACATTCTTCTATACCTTTTAGCATACAGATATTTTGATAAGGTTTGGAGTTAACAATGCCACAATTTCAATTTTTGGATGAACTTTAATAGTTATTAATGAGGCTAATCTCATTAAGTAATTATTGATAACATAACAAGGAACAATCTCCTAAATTTGATATTATTTACCGATTAGTTAAGCTTGTTTCTGCATTAGTTAAAAGTAGTAGTTGAAGTGTTAATGTAGTACTACTCATTAGTCCTGCATTACTTCCTACATAGTTACATATTAATGACGGACCATTATCCTAAAGTGTAGGATAAGTGTAGGATAGGAGCTGAAGCTAAAAAAAAAAAAATTATATTCATCATATAACACACAAAACAACAATCAATTGAATGGTTAATCATTTTTCCATTAAAGGCCAGAAACTAAAAAAGTGCAACAGAAATAAAAGAAGCAAAAGAGGAGGAAAAAGTTTTCTCTAAAGTAATTATTGTTAAAGAAATTTAAACGGCTAGGAAAAATAACTCAAAAGGAATGAATGACTCATTTTCATAAAATAAAATAAAAAATGTTACTGCATATGAGTTTGGAATGACATGAGGGTGAGTAAATAATGACAGAATTTGAATTTATCTGTGAACTGTTCCTTTAACACTACAATACTACTAAAATACAGAGTTAATATGTTAAAATTATGTAAGACATTACAAATTATGTAAGACTTTGAAGTCTTCCTTTTTTCTGTCTTGTCATTAATAGTGTTGGTCTTTGTATTAAAAAAGATAAGAGACACACAAAGGCAGCAATAGGGGTGGAATAATGGCTTTCCAAACCACAGAGAACAACTCCTGCTAAGCAGACATAATGACATCAGAGCAGACATAATGACATATTTATGACACCACTTATTATTCTCACAGCTCTATATGCCACTTACTCTGTTTTTACTGGCATTCAGTGGCTCCCTGCAGCTCTAAACACTGTAACAACCACCTCAGGGCCACCCCGTGGAGAGCAATGAGCAACTCTCATTACTAGATCAAGAGTTGTTCTGTCACTGAGGTACATTACCTCACAGAGCTTGACAGACACACTCAGAGACTGAATATAGTTTTGATTAGATCTTAGCGTTTGGCCATTTATTACAAACAAAAGATAATAATATGGGCAGGTCTGGCTAGCTCAGAACTGACTCATCTGAATCAATATGTGGCAGAGGCCTTATTATTGCATGATGCAATGATAGGCCAACTAAAAGAATAAAGATATTGTGAATCTCTTTGCTTCCTCTAGGACAGGGTCCTTTTTTCAGGTATAATACCTCTGCTGTGAGGAGACTTGAAGACTTGAGTACTTGGCCTATATATTCCCTCAATTAGTTTGAAACAGAGCTAAAGGGGGATTAAAAAAATAATGAATGAAAGCACGTTTTCTTCAATAATTTCAGCAGAATTTTTTTTACTGCATATGAATTTAGAATGACATGAGGGTGAATAAATAATTACATCATTTACATTTTTTGTGAGCTATTCCTTGAACATTACAATACTAAAATATACAGTTCACTCGATTCTTCTCTACTTTGACATAGCACTCAAAAAATGACACAGAGGTGGAAAGTACTCAGCTAATCAACAAAGGAGGTGTATATAGACACGCAGCCTTCTTACCTCCATTGCATTGACAGTTTTTCAGCATCCCTCCACCACCCCTGCTCCACATTTTGCTCTTTTTTCCTTTTTAAGTTCAAAACCACTTACATACGGGGGGTACTCTGGGTTCGGGCAGTAGTTCCGAGCTCGAAGCCCTCCCCCCGGACAGCACGCCAAATACGCAATCAAATTTACTCTATAAATTATATGTAAGTGTGAACTCGTGAAATACACACAGAGATACAGAGATGCTCTTCTGAGACACTCAGCCTGTGTTTTCATAAAGGCCCAGTTCACATTCTACCACAACCTCACTTATTAGTTGAAGAGACCCTCAAAACGGCCGGCTAGCAGCTGTTGTTGCTGACAGCGAGGGAATTAAATGCTGCCCTGCCCTGAAAAGTAAGAGTGGAGCATGTGCAGGCACGCACCAATGTCTAGTGTTTATCACATTAGTTCTCAAGAAATGCTGAGTCTAAATGTGTTTGGTTTATTCTGCAAAGTGAATTTGCTGTTCTCTTCATAAGGATCATCACCTGTTCGTCATTTGAGTTCAATCACCATGTGTATTTAAGTTCCTCCGTTTGATTTAGTTGTTGAAACATGCTGTTACACTGCCTTACTGCATTGGATTAACTAATTTTTATTAACTAATGTTTATTGAAACTTGTTTAAACGTTTTCATCATCTGCATCTGGACCAGATTGTGACAGAATACCAGACCCCAAAATAATGGAGACTGGCTAATGTAGCTCCGATGGGGAATTCTCATTGATCTTCAGGGGCTACAATGTTTATTTTCCAAAACAGCAAAGACATGAAGGAGTATGTGGAGTTGCTGAGCGTCTGCCATCATGCCACCTGCAGTGACTTCATGGTCATGGAGGGATTTTGGGTCGGACTCGACGACGAGAATCGGATGGTGATGCAGAGAGGAAATTCCTGTCCATACCTACTGTGGAGATGGAGCTAGAACCCACCGCAGACCAAGAGACGAATGGCTGATAGACTGGAGTGCTGAGGTAACACTTCCCACCCGTTTCCCACCCATGAACCTCTGCTGCCATTTGAAATTCCGCTAATCAATGAATCATCATTTTCATCGCTGGAATCCCCATCCAGCACAGTACTGTCTTCGGCACTACCATCCCTGCCTCTTTTCTACTCTGTCTCCGCACCCAACCTTCCTCAATAAAGCCAACCACTTCTTCAGGCTCACCTCTGCTGGTGTAGCACCCTCACTGGCTGATGAGGGGAGAAATAAATGTATATTAAATCACACGACACACGGAGCTGCTGCTGCTTCACCATCAGTCTGTGTATTATTTTAGCAGCGTGCCCCCTCCCCCCTTATGTGAACACTTTCAAGACAAAAGTAATCAAATGATCAGTGATCGATCTTCAGACAAAAATAATATATATAATGTAAAATACATTATTTAAAAAAACATATTCAATGTCAAATATTGTTATTATTATTTTTGTAACCACCACACTGGCTCCCTAAGCCCTTCGGTTCATCCACCTAGGGATTTCGAGTCTCCAGCTCCGCCGTGGCATGCAGATTATCTGCCTCCGCCTTGTCCCTCTGTGTGAAGCTAAAAGCATATTTGTGTCTGAGATTGCTGCACTGTCAAAGAAAATCAGCAAAACGGAGGAGCTAAATTAAAATCTACCGACGGAGTTGCGGAAAGCGACGATGAGCGGCGGAGAATGCCGAGTGAAGGTGGAAGAAAGTGAAACTCATGCATGCACGCAGAATTAGAGTGCAGAGAAAATGGAAAAAAAATTTGATCGCCGCAGTGAGTTAACGGCGCAGATTAAAGGCAAACGTAACTTCTGCATGAAAACTGATATATGCAGAACATTTAAAAGACTGCAGTGAGTAATACAAGATGGAAAACACATCAAAAATCGGTCATCTCAGGGACACTGATGGTATGACAATATCTAGCTTTAATTATATGAAGGACTAATTGTCACTTAAATTTGTGTTATTTAATTTGATAATAATGGACACTATAGAGAAGATTAGTTAGTTATGTGATGCTGTGTTTATTATTTAAATGCATAATGCACAGTTTTGTGTGTTTATAAAAATGCAACTTCGTGTGTTCAGAAGAACTGAAATAGTGACCCGCTACCACTGGTTTACTTAAATAGTTCATGTAAAATGGTAATGTTATGCTTTAATAAGAAAAGAAAGTAAGCTCAAACATGTAAATGAACAAATTTAGGAACAGTTGTATGTGGAAAAGCACTTGTGTCCTGTCGTCATCATCTATGTGGGCTGCAACTTAACATTGATTGGTTTGTTAGCGGACGTGCGTCTGACGTCTGGGTGTTGTTGATGGGTAACTTTGACTAGAATGAATGTACAGACGCATATCGTTGCCAATGTGAAGTTAATAAACGTAATTTCGGGAGGAAGTACGCCCATCTAATCTTCCAATTAATACCAAGGTATAAAACCAGCAGCCTACCTCTTCCCATTGTTAGTTCTTGCAGCATTTGACCCGCCCAAACCGCATCATGACTGACTTCCAGGAAATCGAATTGTTTCCCTCAGACGACGAACTTTTTAACGTGCCAGAAACACCTGCACGCTCTTCTCCCAACAGTTGGGATTCTCCTTCACTGCACATTTCACCTGTTGATCGTCCAGGTCGCCGGTCTCCTCGCTCCACGAACCAAAATTTGGATAGATCCTCGTGATTCATCTCGTCCTTCATCATCATCAGCATCATCTGCAGCGAGCCCTTCAGTCCCTCCCGTCGAGAAATGGACCGTCAACGCGCTCAGGCAAGCGTTATCCAACGCGGTATCAATTTCTCCCGGAGGAACTCAAAAGCGCAACTTCACAATCTGCTTGTGCGCTCTCACCAAAACACCCAGTGTCCTCCAAGCACCACGCAAGCCTCAGCGCATGCATCTTTACGATCCGCACTGTTTTCCTCCATCCCGCTACAGTTCCAGCCGGCAGCCGCAGCCGCCACAGCTTCCTCGTCCGCCGATCATGTGGCCGGCCGCCTATCGCGCCACAAACATTAGTTCCGCGTCGCCCGCGATCATTTTGGCCTCTCTGACTGTGACTGTTACCTTTCCTCCTGCCACAGGTGAGTATATCAGTATATGTATATGAGTATATGTCAGTTCCTCCTGTCTTTAAACCCCAGTTAAGTCCATCTAGCCATGGAATAACGTTAAATACAAATTTGAGGCTACATGCAAATGCCACTATTACCCCCTCTTTCCTCTAACTAATTTCTCCTCTGCTATCGGCAAAGACCCAAGTGTGAGGCTGCCTCCGCAAACGGTCATGCCCCCTTTTCCCCCTCTAACTAATTTCTCCTCTGCTATCGGCACAGACCCAAGTGTGAGGCTGCCTCCGCAAACGGTCATGCAACCCCCTCCTTTTCCCTTTTACTAATTTCTCCTCTGCTATCGGCACAGACCCAAGTGTGAGGCTGCCTCCAAACGGTCATGCCACCCTTCCTTTTCCTTTTACTAATTTCTCCTCTGCTATCGGCACAGACCCAAGTGTGAGGCTGCCTCCGCAAACGGTCATGCCACCCCTCCTTTTCCTTTACTAATTTCTCCTCTGCTATCGGCACAGACCCAAGTGTGAGGCTGCCTCCATAACGGTCCTGCCACCCCCTCCTTTTCCCTTTTTACTAATTTCTCCTCTGCTATCGGCACAGACCCAAGTGTGAGGCTGCCTCCGCAAACGGTCCTGCCACCCCCTCTCTTTCACTTTCTGCCGATGGAGCTTGATCCAAGCATGGGGTTGACTCTGCCGATCTATTCTCCAAGCTTATTCCATCCAGCCACTGCTTCCTCAACAGTTCCTCGGCTCCCAACATATACACTCTCAACTGCATCTGCTCTTCCAGTTCTTTCCAACGCCCTTGCTATGGATCCACTACCCGTCTCCACCCATCTACAAATTCCATTCCTCCTAGAAAAGTTTTCCTCAACTTTCCCTCCTATCAATGTCTTCATCTCATATCTCCACCAGATCAAGTCAATCCAACCCAGTACCATCAAAGTCTATCTCAGTGGCATTCAATTTTTGCAACTAATCTACGGCCATCCAGGTCCTGCCACAACAAACCCCAGATCACACTCCTAATCAAAGGAATTCAAAAACCAGCCCTACTCATTCTGATTCCAGAAAGCCTCTAACCATTGATCTTTTAGCTAAATGTCTGACCTTCCTCCACTCTGGTCACATGCCCCCAGATACAGCAAGAACTCTAGATGCCATGTTTACCCTGGCCTTTTGGATTCCTCAGAGTTCCTGAATTCACAACCAATTCTATATTCAACCTAGCCATCCATTCCAAGTTTTATACAAGGACACCTTCCGTTTCCTGATCAAACGTAGCAAAACTGATCAATTATAAAATGACCATTTCATCCATATCTTCAATCTCCCGTTACCCATCCAGCCATATCAATCTCTTTCCTTCTTCCTTGCACAAAGGGAGGCTCAGATCTCCTCTAAGCTCGACCCACCTTTCATTGATGAGACCAACCTTCCTGTCACCAAGCATTGGTTCCATTAAAATCTTAAACATATCCTCAACCACTCTGGCATCCAAGCTCACTTGTATTCATCTCACTCCTTTAGTATTGGAGAAGCCACAACCACAGCCAAAAGGTCAGCGGACCATCAAATCAAACTACTAGGACGGTGGTCCTCAGAAGCTTTTCAGTCTTCCATTCGATCTAACCTCAGCCTCATCAAACAAGCCATCTAAATCTCACTTCTCTTTAAGATAGCTGCCCATTGAAACTCAATCCAAATTGTGCCTGAAACTTGTTGAATCGATGCTGCTGCTGTGTTGTGCATCACTTTCCTTGATACTATTGCTGGCTTAAGACTGCTGCCGCAGTGCCCAGCCAATTCGAGACTGCCGCTGCAGTGCCCCGCCAATTTGAGACTGCCGCTGCAGTGCCTCGCCAATTTGAGACTGCTGCTGCAGTGCCCCGTCAATTTGAGACTGCTGCTGCAGTGCCCCGTCAATTTGAGACTGCCGCTGCAGTGCCCAGCCAATTAGAGACTGCCGCTGCAGTGCCCTGACAATTTGAGACTGCTGCTGCAGTGCCTGCCAATTTGAGACTGCCGCTGCAGTGCCCTGACAATTTGAGACTGCCGCTGCAGTCCCCCTGCCAATTTGAGACTGCTGCTGCAGTGCCTCGTCAATTTGAGACTGCCGCAGTGCCCAGCCAATTAGAGACTGCCGCTGCAGTGCCCTGACAATTTGAGACTGCTGCTGCAGTGCCTGCCAATTTGAGACTGCCGCTGCAGTGCCCTGACAATTTGAGACTGCCGCAGTTCCCTGCCAATTTGAGACTGCCGCTGCAGTGCCGGACAATTTGAGACTGCCGCTGCAGTGCCCCGTCAATTTGAGACTGTCGCTGCAGTGCCCGCCAATTTGAGACTGCTGCTGCAGTGCTGGACAATTTGAGACTGCCGCTGCAGTGCTCGCCAATTTGAGACTGCCGCTGCAGTGCCGGACAATTTGAGACTGCCGCTGCAGTGCTCGCCAATTTGAGACTGCCACTGCAGTGCTCGCCAATTAGAGACTGCCGCTGCAGTGCCCTGACAATTTGAGACTGCCGCTGCAGTCCCCCTGCCAATTTGAGACTGCCGCTGCAGTGCCCTGACAATTTGAGACTGCCGCTACAGTGCCCCGTCAATTTGAGACTGTCGCTGCAGTGCCCGCCAATTTGAGACTGCTGCTGCAGTGCCGGACAATTTGAGACTGCCGCTGCAGTGCCCGCCAATTTGAGACTGCCGCTGCAGTGCCGGACAATTTGAGACTGCCCCTGCAGTGTCGGACAATTTGAGACTGCCGCTGCAGTGCTGGACAATTTTAGACTGCCGCTGCAGTGCCCGCCAATTGAGACTGCCGCTACAGTGCCGGACAACTTGAGACTGCCGCTGCAGTGCCGGACAATTTGAGACTGCCGCTGCAGTGCCCTGACAATTTGAGACTGCCGCTGCAGTGCCCTGCAAATTTGAGACTGCTGCTGCATTGCTCCTCCAATTTGAATCTGCCGCTGCAGTGGCGGACAATTTGAGACTGCCGCTGCAGTGCCGGACAATTTGAGACTGCCCCTGCAGTGTCGGACAATTTGAGACTGCCGCTGCAGTGCTGGACAATTTTAGACTGCCGCTGCAGTGCCCGCCAATTGAGACTGCCGCTACAGTGCCGGACAACTTGAGACTGCCGCTGCAGTGCCGGACAATTTGAGACTGCCGCTGCAGTGCCCTGACAATTTGAGACTGCCGCTGCAGTGCCCTGCAAATTTGAGACTGCTGCTGCATTGCTCCTCCAATTTGAATCTGCCGCTGCAGTGCTCCGCAATTTCATACTGCCACTGCAGTGCTCCACAATTTGATGCTGCAGTGCTCCGCAATTTCATACTGTCACTGCAGTGCTCCACAATTTGATGCTGCAGTGCTCCGCTAATTTGATGCTGCCGGTACAGTGCTCCAGCTGCTGCCGCAGTGCCCCACCAATTTGATGCTGCCACTGCAGTGCTCCTTCAATTTCATTCTGCTGCTGCAGTGCTCTGCAATTTGATGATATATTGCTCTGCAATTTGATGCTGCAGTGCTCCCCCAAATTGATGCTGCAGTACTCCGCCAATTTGATGCTGCTGCTGCAGTCCTCCTCCAATTTGATGCTGCTGCTGCAGTGCTCCGATATCATGCTGCTGCAGTGCTCCTCCAGTTTGATGCTGCTGCCGCACTGCTCTACCCGATTCTGCCGCTACAGTGCTCCACCAGTTCGATACTACTGCCGCAGTGCTCCGCTGATGCTGCCACTGTAGTACTTCGCTTGATCTGCCGCTGCAGTGCCCCACTCAGACCATGCTGCCACCGCAGCACCTCATCTGTTTAAAACCGCCACAGCAGTGACCTGCCTACCCCAATACTGCTGCTGCTGCAGTGCAGTACAGTTCCATTCCTTCTGTTCTCCAATTTTGGGGGGTCTTATAGACTATTGCAACAATCATGCAATTCCTGAAGTAATCCGTTAAATTACAGATTTCTTGCTGCTGTCTGATTCTGCATTCATGTTTTGGGGGGCAATCGGAGCTCGGGTAGAATATCCTCTCCGAGCCCCTCTATAGCAGACAGCAAGCCAAATCTGTTTACCACTTTTACTAAGATTATATGGGCACACAAACTCGTGAAGTGAAGTTAATAAACGTAATTTCGGAGGAAGTACCATCTAATCTTCCAATTAATACCAAGGTATAAAACCAGCAGCCTACCTCTTCCCATTGTTAGTTCTTGCAGCATCCCTCCTCCTCCCCGGCTCCTCCCCTTTTTGAAAATTTTTTGCCTGTTATAGGGGGGCAATCGGAGCTCGGGTAGAATATCCTCTCCGAGCCCCTCTATAGCAGACAGCAAGCCAAATCTGTTTACCACTTTTACTAAGATTATATGGGCACACAAACTCGTGAAACTGTTATTATTACTATTTACTATCTGCAGCACCAAATATACTCGAGGCTACTTCAAATTCGCCAAATGGACGTCCTCGTTGTGCGAACATTTTATCGTTGTCGGCAGGAAAGGAGACTATTAGGCATTAGGCCTTTAAACAATGTATTTTTTTTCATAGTTATTTTTAAATATTATAGGCAAGCCAAGGCAAGGCAAGTTTATTTATATAGCACATTTCATACACAATGGCAATTCACAGTACTTTACATAGAAAATGAAATTAAAATAGAGATAACATATGCATAAGAAATAAGAATACCATTTGTAAGAATTAAAAACAGGATAATTAAAACAGTTGTAAAGAGAATTTTAAAAATAAGAAGAAATAGAAATATACAGTTGTAAAGATAATTAAAAATAACAAATTGATTATATATAGATAAAGAATAAAATAAAATAAATAATAGAGATGATGCATAGATTAGATTAGGTGCAATCAGTCAGACGTACAGTGGCACAGTGCTCATTCAGTAAATGCACAGCTGAACATATGTGTTTTGAGTCTGGATTTGAATGTGGCTACTGTTGGAGCACATCTGATCTCTTCTGGAAGCTAGTTCCAGCTGCGGCTGGCATAATAGCTAAATGCAGACTCTCCTTGCTTTGAGTGAACTCTTGGTATTTCTAACTGACTTGATCCTGATGATCTGAGTGATCTGTTGGGTTTGTATTTAATCAGCATATATGCAATGTATTGAGGTCTTAGGTCATTGAGTGATTTATAAACAAGTAATAGTACTTTAAAATCGATCCTAAATGTAACTGGAAGCCAGTGTAAAGACCTGAGGACTGGCGTGATATGGTCATATTTTCTGGTTCTGCTCAGAATCCTGGCTGCAGCGTTCTGTATGAACTGCAGCTGTCTAATGGTCTTTTTGGGAAGGCCGGTGAGAAGACCATTACAATAATCCACCCTGCTGGTGATGAAAGCATGAACTTGAGTTTCTCTAAGTCTTGGCTGGAAACAAAGCATCTGATTCTTGCAATATTTTTCAGATGATAGTAAGCTGATTTAGTTATTGCTTTGACATGACAACTGAAACTCAGGTCTGACTCTAAAATTACACCAAGATTCCTGACTTGATTTTTTTGTTATTAGACCTTTGATGATTTCAGTTTTGTTTTTGTTTAACTGAAGATAGTTTTGGCTCATCCAACTGTTAACTTCATCAATGCATTTGCACAGGGAGTCAATGGGGCTATAGTCATTAGGTGATAGTGCTAAGTAGATCTGGGTGTCGTCAGCATAGCTGTGGTAAGCAATTTTATTCTTTTTCATAATTTGGCTCAGTGGCAGCATATACAGGTTGACTAGGAGTGGTGCAAGAATTCACCCTTGTGGGACTCCGCAAGTCATGGATGTCCAGTCAGACTTATGGTCACCTATACTCACATAATAACCTCTCCCTTCTAAGTATGACCTGAATCGTTTAAGGACCAATCTATGAATATTATTCATTTGTCCTACACAACAATATTAACTTATAACGGAACCTTTAATCATGTAAAAGTAACCTTTATAAAAGTTGATTGCAGCGATCTCTAATTTCCTCTCATTCTGCGAGTGGAAATTCAGATTACTTTATCAAATATCAATCTTACAAACTAGAAGAAACATTAATTTGCTGATCAGACAAATAATATTTCCTTTGTTTGTACAATTTGTATTACTTGAATAGTAATACGAAAATCAAGCTTTATAGGTAGCTACAATCTTACATCTCATTGACTTCGATATATGTGAGCAAGATGACAGATTCAATTTCATGTAATCATTGGGTTTTACTAAAACAACTAAGTATACAGAACTTTATATACTATATATATATATATATATATATATATATATATATATATATATATATATATATATATATATATATATATATATGTAGGGAGTAAAACAAACAATATGGTACAAACAGGGAAAAATCTAACTTAATGAATGATATAAACGGGGAGCGAATAACGGAGAGAGAATGGAAGGTGTAGAGAGAGAGAGAGAGAGAGAGAGTTACAGCCTTATCACGCAGTCCTTCATAGACACCTCAAGTAAATTATTCCACAAATAGGAATGAGTGTACAACCTTAGCGCAGTTTGATTGGGAATAAAATACTTGCTTTGATCTGGCTTCTCGCATGTGTGTGTCTGAGTTCAATTGTCCGCTGAATCTTTCTGAACAGCGAGGTCCGGATGGTTCTTGGGTGATGAAGGGCAGTTTCTCTCTCTCCCCAGATGCGTGGGCAGGAGTTCCGTGGTGGACCGTTCGTGATGTTCTCTCTTTGGCAGGAAGCGCAGAAATTCATGCACTTTGAAATTTATTGGTATTTTAAAACCTGGAATAAATGTGGCTTTAGGAATGAAATTCTTTGTGATACTAATCCAAGTAAGGCGTCTGATTAAACGATTGATAAATGGAATAAATGAACAGCTTTTGTTAATTATTTCTACGGCAGCTTGGTTATCACACAGAACGGTTATCTTTTTCCTAGACCATTCGAAGAAAGATATTCCGTTCCATTCATTTAGTAAGTGGGTCCAGAAACGTAATTCGTAAAGACATTCTTCGTCTAATGTGATTAGATCGTGTAGATTGTCAACTGTTTTTGACAAATCTAAGAGTCTGGATATGAAAGCACGGCCGTGAGGAATAATTTGCATAGCGAAATTAAAGTGTCCTAATAAAGACAGCATCATCGTTTCGAAAGAGATCGAACAGTTTGGAATTCGGAGATAATTTCGCGAATGTGTTTGAGCTTCTCTGGGAGGGATGCTTGCATTGTTTTGCTATCCAACATGATGCCTAAAAATTAGAGACGAGTAGATGGACCGATTGTTTTTTCTTTTGACAAGGGAATTTTTAATTTGGAAAAAATTCTCTTGAGTTTAGATAGAGCGGGAGAATTGGGGAAATCGACCACGAAAAATCATCTAATAAATGTAAAACGAAAGGGAGTTTACATTTGTAAAGCAGAATCCAGCATATAGCTTCCGAGAGGCAATCGGAAATCTTAAGAGGCAGCCGAAAGTTAAACGCTTTGTGATGTACATTTTAGATCTCCACCTGACACCGAAAAGGTGCCATTGAGAAGGAGGCATGATTTTAAATGTGTCTGTTATGTCTGCTTTGCTTAACCATGCACCTTCACCTGCTGTTTTGATGAATTGAATAGCGTGATCTATGGTAGCGTACGAAAGAGAGAATATATCCTCCGGAATTAAGCTGTTAATACTAGGTGTAGAATTGTGGGGAGAAGAGAGATCGATAATTAGTCTTTTCTTTCCTGAATATTTCCTAGTAGCGATACCTATAGGATTAATGCGGAAGGTAGGAAACGTAGATTTACTAAAAGGACCTGTAAGAGATCCTTTATCTAGCTCTTTTTTAATTATATTATCAACGATTTCGGGTTGATTTGTGGCTGACAGTAAATTTTTGCAAACGTGTATGGAGGAAGGGATTAGACTGAGCCCAGCTAGGAAACCTTGGGTTAGACCTGTAATGAGGAAATTAACCCAACAACAGTTTGGATGAGAAGATACATTTTTTGGCAGTTCTTTCACATTGACGGGAGTAGAAGGATGTTTATTCATCTTTTGAAATGTTGCAGGTTCTTGAACCTGCGGGGACAAACATTTCTAGGATGACTGTTGCCACACAAAGAACAGCAGTGAAGAAATCTACATTTGGTGTAAGGGCACACTGATTCGTTAAAGTTAATACATAGAGGAACAGTAGAATTAAATGTATCGTTCACCTGTTTAGAGAAACAAGTGTTTTTTGTCCCAGAAGGTGTTTTTGCGGAGTTAATGGAACCTCGCTGAGTTTGGAGGTATGTCGTTCTGGGACATAAGCTTTCCGTGTGAGAGAAGGAACCGCAAACTGAGCATGAAATCGCCCTGTGGCCAGTGAAGTGCCGGCTGATCAGTTTGAGGTCTATAACTGATCAATCGAGTTTTTAGTTGAAACGGGAGATATACAAAGCTGCTTTTGCTGAGAAAGACTTATGGTATAGAAGAGTGAGCCGCCATAATTGAGCGAGAGGTCGGAAATGATGGCGTGGTAGGTGTCTAATTCAGCTCTTCTATCGGGGAAAACTTTGCATAAAGTGTCTCTGTAAACGTCAAAAGCTACGTTGAATTCGGCTAGAGATAAACTTGGACAGTCTTGGGTCGCAATCTTTAAGGACAACAGAAATATCTCCACAATCAACAATGCGTTTATCGATTGCATCAGTAGAGAAAAGCAGGATTTTCACAAGATTGATATTGTTACCTGCAATGATCTGGTTTCTCAGGTTGTGAGGGATTGCAGCTGCTGGAGAAAGGAACTGAGACCTGTTTGGTGTAGCTGGCAGCGCTGAAGCGAGGGTGTGCCGTGGAGCTGGATTGATGCATGGTGTTACGTCGACCGTATGATGGTCTGTTGGGAGAGCGCTGGATGTCGAAGGAGAAGGTCCGTTATTTTCCAGAGTTGATAGTCTGTTCTCAAGTTTCCCGATGCAATCCCTGATTTGGAGGAGAACAGAAAGAACTGGATCGTTGTCATCCGAGAGGTCGCTGTGGCTTTTTGCTGGAGGAGTAGCAGAAGGTGGATGGAGGAAGATGGAGGAGGAAGCTGGCTTGGAGTGGCTTCGGGAACAGAGTGGAAGAGAGCGAAAAGTTATTGATAGGATAACCCGGTTTTTGGCGTGATGTTACGATTGAAGAGGTTCTCCAGAATCTTATGTACTGGCCATTCGTTAATAGAAGCCTGGCGTTGCGCCAGACAAGCGCTCCTGCGTATGGAGCTGTGAGGAGCTGCCTGGATCGTACCAGCGAAAGGAGAGTTTGGGTTCTCTATATCAGAATCAGGGTCTGGATCGAAAGCTTGGTCTACCAAGGATAAAATCTTATCGACCTCCAGATGAGACATTATTCCCAGTAAGTAGATTGTAAATTGTAATAGCAGTAAATAGATTATTGGAGTTCTCATAATTGTGCAGCATGCGGATAGCTGCTAGGATACGGTATAAGTAAACCCACGTAGATGAGGAAGTACCTCCGATTGGTTGGTGTCGTAGAACTGAAGGAACCAATCGGCGATTAATAGAGTTTCATGACTGAACTTAGTATTTGAGAAGAAGGTCTGTCTAGCTTTGCCTAGCTCCACATTGAAAGCATGAAGGCTGTCTGTATAGATGTTATAATGGACTACAAGTTATGTCTTCCGCCACATGCGTTCAGATTTCCTGCATTGTCTTTTCATTATTTGCACTGCTGTTGAGTTTCTCCAAGGTGCTTTCTGTCTGCCACTCATTTTACAGACTTTCTCAGGAGCAATATCATCAATTACACTCTTAACTTTTTAGTTAAAAGAGTCAAGGAGAAAATCAACAGATATGTCTGTTGTCAGATGAGTCTGCAGATATACTTGGTGTTAGAGATATAGCCTTCATAAACAGCACACTAGTGTTCTCATTTAAGCTTCACTTTTTGACAGAGACAGATCTAGCTTTAATGGCAGGAGAGATTAAGATCAAAGAAAATACAGAAATGATCAGACAGTGCTACATCCTTAATAACAATTGATGAAATGTTTAGACCCTTAATGATGCGTAAATCTAGATTGTGTACACAATTGTGTGTGGGTCCATCTACATACTGTGTCAAATCAAAAGAACAGTGTTAAGAACAGTCATGAGCTCTTTTATTGTACTGAATTCAGCATTGTCTATGTGAATGTTAAAATCCCCAGCAATAGCAAAACAGTCAAACTCTGAGGAAATTGTTGATAACAGCAATGTAAAGTCCTCAATATGTAGTCTAGAGAGTATTTCAGAGGCCTGTAAATAATGATAAGCAGGATGCGTGGAGCACCTTTTAACACAATAAGCAGATATTCGAAAGACAAATATTCAGCAAATGATACTGCTTACATTGATATACATCTTTAAAAACAGCAGCAACACCTCCACCTCTCCTAACCACTCTGCAGGCATTCATAAAAGTAAAGTTAGGTAGGGGCTGTTTCATTGAGGACTGTTGCACTACAGTTTTCTTCTAGCCAAGTTTAATTTAGAAGCAAAAAATCTAGGTTGTTTGTGGTTATGAAGTTGTTGACTAGAAATGATTTGTTCTTAAGTAAACGAATGTTTAAAAGTGCTAATTTAACAGTATAATCCCTCCCCCCACCCACAGTAATCTTAGTTTGACATCTAACAGGCAGCAGATTAGATTGGTTTGCTAAACGGCCTGAGAAGGCCTTAGACTTTTTATCACGTAACAGAACAGAAATAGAGAAAGAGGTAGGCACTGGGTTCCCACTTGTTCTGTAAACATTTGATAAAGTTACTGTTATCATAGCGGGGACCCAACACACATCACTGAGAGCTGGTATCAGTTGTTTTTGGTTCACCTACAACAGATGGAGGAGGGTGTGTGCCCTGGCATTGTGACCTAAGAAATCTCACAGGAGGAGGGGGAGAGCTGGACCCACAGGCTTTGATGTTTGTTTGGCTCAACATTTTTTGTTTGATACCTGGGGTCTCGCAGCAATCGAGTATGATAGTCTGGTTCCAGCATAAACCAGTTCCTCCATTTTCTCTGGGAAGCTCAGAAGTGGGGATGCTGTAGAGAGGAATAGCATGTCTGGTGAGTGGGGCTGTTGCTCTGCTGTTATCAGAAGCTGAAATATGTTATTGCTCGGTTCATGGAGTGACTTAGACATTTCATCCAACTTCATGTTCAGAATGCGTAATAGTTCACCAGTCTGACCCCCGATGGTGCCCTCTCTTTCCTGCGCCTCCACAGTCCAGGTTGAGATGTTACGGTTCAGTGCCTCGATCTGTGTCACTGAATCTTGGAGCAGTTCTAATCCGTCACAGTCTGTCTGTGGTGAGCTCTGTAGCCAGGGCTCAGCTGGGAATGTGTCCGTGAGCAGTGGTTGTTGTGGCTGCATGGTATTATCATTGTCCTTGTGGGGTGTGTCAACCGCATGTCCATTCAGGTGCTGAAATGAAGTCCTGTGGTCCTCCATAATCTGCACAGGTACAGTATTGTTCAAAATAATAGCAGTAAATGTGACTAACCAGAATAATCAAGGTTTTTAGTATTTTTTTTATTGCTACGTGGCAAACAAGTTACCAGTGGGTTCAGTAGATTCTCAGAAAACAAATGAGACCCAGCATTCATGATATGCACGCTCTTAAGGCTGTGCAATTGGGCAATTAGTTGAATTAGTTGAAAGGGGTGTGTTCAAAAAATAGCAGTGTGGCATTCAATCACTGAGGTCATCAATTTTGTGAAGAAACAGGTGTGAATCAGGTGGCCCCTATTTAAGGATGAAGCCAACACTTGTTGAACATGCATTTGAAAGCTGAGGAAAATGGGTCGTTCAAGACATTGTTCAGAAGAACAGCGTACTTTGATTAAAAAGTTGATTGGAGAGGAAAACCTATAAAGAGGTGCAAAAATGATAGGCTGTTCAGCTAAAATGATCTCCAATGCCTTAAAATGGAGAGCAAAACCAGAGAGACGTGGAAGAAAACGGAAGACAACCATCAAAATGGATAGAAGAATAACCAGAATGGCAAAGGCTCAGCCAATGATCACCTCCAGGATGATCAAAGACAGTCTGGAGTTACCTGTAAGTACTGTGACAGTTAGAAGACGTCTGTGTGAAGCTAATCTATTTTCAAGAATCCCCCGCAAAGTCCCTCTGTTAAAAAAAAAGGCATGTGCAGAAGAGGTTACAATTTGCCAAAGAACACATCAACTGGCCTAAAGAGAAATGTAGGAACATTTTGTGGACTGATGAGAGTAAAATTGTTCTTTTTGGGTCCAAGGGCCACAGGCAGTTTGTGAGACGACCCCAAACTCTGAATTCAAGCCACAGTACACAGTGAAGACAGTGAAGCATGGAGGTGCAAGCATCATGATATGGGCATGTTTCTCCTACTATGGTGTTGGGCCTATTTATCGCATACCAGGGATCATGGATCAGTTTGCATATGTTAAAATACTTGAAGAGGTCATGTTGCCCTATGCTGAAGAGGACATGCCCTTGAAATGGTTGTTTCAACAAGACAATGACCCAAAACACACTAGTAAACGGGCAAAGTCTTGGTTCCAAACCAACAAAATTAATGTTATGGAGTGGCCAGCCCAATCTCCAGACCTTAATCCAATTGAGAACTTGTGGGGTGATATCAAAAATGCTGTTCCTGAAGCAAAACCAAGAAATGTGAATGAATTGTGGAATGTTGTTAAAGAATCATGGAGTGGAATAACAGCTGAGAGGTGCCACAAGTTGGTTGACTCCATGCCACACAGATGTCAAGCAGTTTTAAAAAACTGTGGTCACACAACTAAATATTAGTTTAGTGATTCACAGGATTGCTAAATCCCAGAAGAAAAAAAAAAATGTTTGTACAAAATAGTTTTAAGTTTGTACAGTCAAAGGTAGACACTGCTATTTTTTTGAACACACACCTTTCAACTAATACCCCAATTGCACAGCCTTAAGAGCGTGCATATCATGAATGCTGGGTCTTGTTTGTTTTCTGAGAATCTACTGAACCTACTGGTAACTTGTTTGCCACGTAGCAATAAAAAAATATACTAAAAACCTTGATTATTCTGGTTAGTCACATTGTACTGCTATTATTTTGAACAATACTGTATGTGTGTGCCATCCAAGTTGAGTGGGTTGGCACACACAGCTGAAGGATGATTAAGGGAAAAGTAAATATTGTCATTTAGCACTCTTGCCCCACGTTTGTTTGGGTGGAGGCCATTTGATGTAAACAGTTGTCTCTGGCTCCAGAAGAGATTCAAGTTGTTGATGAAGTTAACTCCCTTCATGTTGTAGGTATTAAGCCCAAGTAACTTTGAGAACCAATTTGTTCCTCTTGCTGCGAGTGGTCCACTGATGAATGGCTGAACTTTCAGTATTCTAGGTGTTTCAAAAAGATCATTGAAATCCTTCTTAATGAGTTCTGACTGCTCTCTCTGAATATCGTTCTTACTCACATGAATGATAAGTCGATTTGCAGTCTTATGTTTCATCAGAATGTTTACTCTTCATCAGAAACTGTTGCTTGTGGAAGGCAGCATGTAATTGTATCCCTGCTGCTAATGTTTCTGACTGTGGATTCAACCACTATCAGAGTCCTGGGCTCATCTGTGCTCTGAGCTGAGTGCCGCTGTCTGCTCGACCTACAGGCTGATTCACTCGGTGTTCGATCACATTAATCACTTTTGGGGATTCCTCACCCACATTCATTACTACTTCAAATCTGTTTTCAAGATGTATAGTTGGTGGTAGGAAATCAGTGTTTGCAATCCTTGTGTCTGGGGTAGGGCATGCTACTGCGGCAATATGTGATGCTCGTGACAATCTGATGTCTCGAGTGCCTTTGGGTCTTCCTCCTTATTTTGTGCCATCGATTAGTGTGTTGTTCAGTTACTTGTTTCTCCTGTTGAGTAGCATTACATTTATGGGACTCAACAGCAGTGTGCAGAGGACGTTCATGATGAAGCTCTGCTGTGTGATTCGTCTGGTTCATTGGTTCTGCAAGTAACTTAGTTTCAAGAACTGCAATCCTTTGTAAAAGTCTGTGGCAGTTTGTGCAGCAAGTAGGTTCTAGAAGAGGCATTTTCTTATCTTTTTGAACATAGGCAGAACGTGATTTCCCTTCTCCGGAATGTAAGCTGATGGCAGTGGGAGGATGGTCGGATGAAATATTCCACTTCTTGTAGTAATCCAGTCACCGGAGTTTCTAATTTCACTGCATGAAAAGAGGTGTATTCGGACCAGTATCCTCCTGTATACATTGTAGAAATTCGGAAGAATCCAGGAGTATACTGGCCAGATAGGTCAAATTCCATGGGTCTGTATGCATCTGAAATGATACCAAATCTGATGTATGTTGAGGATGTATACTCCCATGCTACAGCCATTTGTTGCCATGGCAAGTAATCCCATCCAAGGTTCTTTTCAGTAGACATTGTCACACCTTTGAGCAGCTTTGCCTTGCATCCCCTATTGGTCCATTCATTTCAAACTGGATTGGTTGGTCTTTTAAAACCGCTCTCAAAACCCGGACTGCTATTGGAGGACAGGACAGGACAGGACAGGACAGGACACACTGAAAACCCAGTAAAGTGACTTTATTGGTTACTTTTAAACCTTAACCCACCGTAGGCCTTATAGTGTAGTGATTTGATTGGTTATAGGCCAGTTATGCAGATATTGCTCAAATATATACACACACACAAAGAACAATTTGAGAAAGTCTGAAATATTTATTAAGAGCATTAAAACTAGGGGAAGAAAATACAAGTAAACTAAATTTATTTAAAGGGAATGAAAAAGGAACAAAAAGTAAGTACATACAAGTAAGAAGGGCATTTAAAAGGAACAGTACACCATGTACATAAAAAGCCATAAAAAATAAAAAAACAATATAAAATGAGAACCAGAAATGTATAAGAAATAAAAAAATATTCTAAGTAAACAATATAAAATAGTGAAAATAACAATAAAGAGCATTATAAACATATACATTAAAATTAATGGGGGAAAAGATAAGTGAACAAAATGTATCTATAAGAAGGCAACATAAAATTAACATTACACAAAACTGCCATGATGTGCAGGTGATGTGACATGTAGCGCGGATCAGCCTCTAGTCTGGTTTGTAGTAACTGGAAGAGAGCAGACAACTCTGTGGTTCTGTTTGGTGGAGACCTCACCATCCACACTGGCCTTCCATAAACAATAGCATCTTCATCAGACATCACTTCTATTGTTGCGGTCTACCACTGGTCCCTTTCTGTGTTGGTTTGTACAACCCTGCACCTGGTCTCAAGCAACTGCAAAACATGACAGTAATTTAACCTCCAAAACACAGAATTCATTTACATGTGCACCAATAATGTGACTATTTATAATAATCAGAGTCTTAAAAGTTGCAGTAAGATGTGTACGTGACATGAAACAAGCAGAACTCTTCACTCCAGTTTACATTACATTTTCATTAATCTAATACATATAGTTGTAGGTTAATCTGATATTTACAGTATAAAAAAAACATCTTACCCGGTTTGTGGATCATATTTGTGTTGCTCCCTGAATTATGAGGACGATTACAGATTACAGTAAATTTTAAAATTAAAGAGTTTAAAAGGATTCACAACCTGCAAGAATCACAACATTTTCAGTTTGAATAAGCTAGCCATCACAGATACTGTGAGAGAAAAAACATAACATTATCAGGCTGACTGTAGTTTACAGTCGCGATGCACAAGGCTCACATTACGGGCCCTTTTCATTCCTTTCGAAGCGTTGTCAGGCTCTTCCTGTAGTCTGTACTGCTCATGACATCGCTGGAGAGCCTCTCAGAGAAGATCAGTCTGAGCATGCAGTGCAGCCATCAAAGTAGTAATGTTTATTATAATATGATTTGATGCTCAAGAAACAGTCATGATTATTATTGTTATATTGAAAACAGTTGTGTAGGCCTACAATTTTTCACAGGATTATTTAATGAATAGAAAGTTCAAAATAACAGAATTTCTGAATATAAAGCTTTTGCAACATTTCTTTACTGTAACTTGATCAATATAATGCATCCTTGCTGAATAAATGTATTCATTTCTTTAAGTTCTTTCCACAAAAAAAAAAAAAAAAAAATTATGACTAGGGCTGAAATGATTCCTCGAGTAACTCGAATTGAAAAAAATCCTCGAGGCAAAAATTGACGCTTCTGTCACAGGTCGGAGCGGACCTGTGACTCGCTCATCCCTCAGTTTCCACCCCGAGGAGGTCCCAAAAACACCCCAAAGACCAAACAGATGAGAACAGGTAAGTTAAACCAATATTTATTTATTAAAAAGTTATGGGGAGGGGGAAAGGGGTCCTTTAAAAAAAAAAAAAAAGGCCTAGCTCTCTGTGACTGGAGAACTTCAAATCCGAGCCGCTTCTGACTCTCTCACGGGAATGTGCAGGTCTTCCCAGCTTCCTCTCTTTATCCACACGTGAATTGCAAGTGAGTATTCTCAGCTTTCGCCCCTTGTTTCTTCCAGATGGACTTCTGGTGGACACTCCAACCTCCCTCCTTGGACGTAAGAGCAAATGTAGGCAAGTACCTTACTGGCGGCCTTTGTCGTGTAAGGTAGTACACTGGGCTCTTGGCTTTGGACGTACAGGTGAGTACACAGGACGGTACACTGGGCTCTTGGCTTTGGGCGTACGGGTGAGTACACATAGGGGGGTACACTGGGCTCTTAGCTTTGGCGTATAGGTGAATATACAGGAAGGTACACTTGGCTCTTAGCTTTGGGCGTACAGGTGAGTACACAGGACTATACACGGGGCTCTCGGCTTTGGGCGTACAGGTGAGTATACAGGACGGTACACTGGGCTCTTGGCTTTGGGCGTACGGGTGAGTACACAGGGCGGTACACTGGGCTCTTAACTTTGGCGTACAGGTGAGTATACAGGAAGGTACACTGGGCTCTTAGCTTTGGGCGTACAGGTGAGTACTCAGGACTATACACGGGGCTCTCGGCTATGGGCGTACAGGTAAGTATACAGGAAGGTACACGGGGCTCTTGGCTTTGGGTGTACAAACGAGGTAGGGGTAGATCGAGGTAGGGTACCACAGCATGTGATGTGCTCCTCGAGTGGGCCAATCGCTTCCCTCTCCTCTCTTCCAACAGCGGGACAAGAGATCTAGACAGGGGCGGGCACCTGAAAGCACTCAGACATATAATCATACACAGAGACAGCACAGAAGCGCCTTCTACGCAGCAGCCAATTCCAACTTCCCCTCCTTCGATACTCCACACAATATTGACAGCAAACTCTTACTTCATAGAGTTGCCACACCACCACCAGGTGGGGGAAAGGGGTTGAAGAGTCACAGTGGGCACACCACACACACCACATACGTTTCGTTGACACTTAATACTTTGCTCTCTCTTCCAGAGGTCTGGTGTATACCGGGTCGATAGTACAAGAATTTCTCCTTTCCTTCCTCTTCTCAATACGTTTCCGGTGACTTCTCAGTGTAAACAATCTCTTCAAGGTAATACACACCTACTTCAAAAGGAATGCTTCAAACACTTAACTCGATGTTTTCTTCATCCCAGTACTCTGTTTTGACTTCGCCCAGTCTGTAACATCCGCATCAATACGGCCCTCCACCACACCGATCGCTCCATCTCACCACAGCATTTGCCAGAATAAAATTCACCTTTTGCTGTTCTCCGGATGCCTTATTTATACACCTACTCTTCTCTGAATTGCCCAATCACCAATCGCCACGTTCATTCCCACACCTGTTCTTAATAATCACCAATTTTGGTTGCCCGGAGTTACCGGAACTGGCTGCGTGTTTCATGGACAGCGGTCCAGGCGGAACTATTTCCGCCATTTTAGGTTCCGCTGCATTAAGTCACTCCGAGACACTTCGTTTAGTTCATTTAACTACACATGGATGTTGCAGAAATAAAATAAAATTGTGTAAGGACTCGGAGTATGAGCGGATTGCGGTTAAATCCGCGGTTCAGGTGGATAAACATCCCAAAAATTGCGGGTGGATGAGAGAAATCATTAATGTGTTGATTTTAATTAAGACGCTGAACTAATTTCACGGTAAAACGCAATAAATGTGTCACTCTTTAACTTTCGTTTTTTTAGCTCATATCAAGATCAAAGAGAGAGACTGGCATCAGCACTGTTAATATAATTTAGTCTCGCTATTTTTAAAATGAAGACAACTGTGTGTTGAGCTTTAGGATACGACACTGAACATTTAGGTTTAATTTGTGGCAGTTCACGCGTCAGCTGAGGAGATACGAGCAACTCCAAACACATGGAGTTTGCAGCTTTGCACATGGATCACCATCATTGTGATGTGTGTGAAATCTTAAATGAGAATTTATATATACTTGATAATATCTTCGAAATACACCATTAAAATGTTGTCAACGCTAGGCGCTCAAACATCAGAACAAGCTGTAACGTGTGTTTGTGATGAGCAGCACTCCCAGCTAGAATTTTTTTGTTATAAGAATGTTCTGAGAACAGTACCTACATTGTTCTATAAATGTTTTCAGCGGGTAGTTTTATTTTTGTTCCCAGAATGTTCTTTTAAAAGTTAGGATAACATTATTTAAAAACATTCTAAAAATGTTTAGTGGTAACATTCTAATAACATACACACTAAGCAAAGTTTCAACGTCTTTGACCCTAGAGGCGAACGTTGAAAAGACGTCCACTGAGGAGCCAAAATGAATGTTTTTATGACTTCTGTTTTGGACATGATCTGCACGTCCGATATAGACGTTCATGGAACCTCAAGGTTAAACAGTTCAAATGTGCTCATTGTGGACATATATTCCTTTTGTAATTGCAAATCAACTCACAGACAGTGTGTGTTTGTCCAAAATCAACGGGACCACCGGCTCAGGGTTCGCCGGAAACGGACCACCGGCTCAGGGTCCGCCCGGCTCAGGGTCCGCCGGCTCAGGGTCCGCCGGCTCAGGGACAGACCAGGGCGGGACGGGAGGGACAGACCAGGGCGGGACGGGAGGGACAGACCAGGGCGGGACGGGGGACAGACCAGGGAGGGACGGGAGGGACAGACCAGGGCGGGACGGGAGGGACAGACCAGGGCGGGACGGGAGAGACAGACCAGGGCGGGACGGGGAGAGACAGACCAGGGCGGGACGGGAGAGACAGACCAGGGTGGGACAGGAGGGACACCAGGGCGGGACGGAAGGGACAGACCTGGGAGAAACAGGTAAGGAAGGGGAAAACAAGGGAGGGACAGGGAACACAAAGAGTTCAGGCGGCCGGGGGTCGGAGTGGCCAGCAGAGTTCAGGCGGCCGGAGGGGCCGGAGTGGCCAGCAAAGTTCAGGCGGCCAGGGGCCGGAGTGGCCAGCAGAGTTCAGGCGGCCAGAGGGGCCGGAGTGGCCAGCAAAGTTCAGGCGGCCGGGGGCCGGAGTGGCCAGCAGAGTTCAGGCAGCCAGGGGGGCTGGAGTGGCCAGCAGGGTTCAGGCGGCCGGGGGAGCCGGAGTGGCCAGCAGAGTTCAGGCGGCCGGGATGGCCAGCAGAGTTCAGGCGGCCGGGATGGCCAGCAGAGTTCAGGCGGCCGGATCGCCAGTAGAGTTCAGGTGGCCGGGTCGGTCGGAGTGGCCAACAGAGTTCAGGCGGCCGGGGGAGCCGGAGTGGCCAGCAGAGTTCAGGCTGCCGGGGCGGACGCAGAGTTCGGGCTGCCAGGGCGGCCAGCAGAGTTCCAGCAGAGTTCAGGCGGCCGGAGGGGCCGGAGTGGCCAGCAAAGTTCAGGCGGCCGGAGGGGCCGGAGTGGCCAGCAAAGTTCAGGCGGCCGGGGGGGCCGGAGTGGCCAGCAGAGTTCAGGCAGCCAGGGGGGCTGGAGTGGCCAGCAGGGTTCAGGCGGCCGGGGGAGCCGGAGTGGCCAGCAGAGTTCAGGCGGCCGGGATGGCCAGCAGAGTTCAGGCGGCCGGGATGGCCAGCAGAGTTCAGGCGGCCGGATCGGCCAGTAGAGTTCAGGTGGCCGGGTCGGTCGGAGTGGCCAACAGAGTTCAGGCGGCCGGGGGAGCCGGAGTGGCCAGCAGAGTTCAGGCTGCCGGGCGCAGAGTTCAGGCTGCCGGGCGCCAGCAGAGTTCGGCTGCCGGGCGCCAGCAGAGTTCGGGCGGCCGGGGCGGCCAACAGGGTTCGGGCAGCCGGGGCGGCCAACAGGGTTCGGGCAGCCGGGGCGGCCAACAGGGTTCGGGCGGCCGGGGCGGCCCATCCAGCACACTGTCCGCCGGAAACGGGTCCGCCCGGCTCAGGGTCCGCCGGCTCAGGGTCCGCCCGGCTCAGGGTCCGCCGGCTCAGGGTCCGCCGGCTCAGGGTCCGTCGGCTCAGGGTCCGCCGGAAACGGGACCACCGGCTCAGGGTTCGCGGAAGCGGGACCGCCCGGCTCAGGGTCCGCCGGCTCAGGGTCCGCCGGCTCAGGGTCCGCCGGCTCAGGGTCCGTCGGCTCAGGGTCCGCCGGAAGCAGGACCACCGGCTCAGGGTTCGCCGGAAGCGGGACCACCGGCTCAGGGTCCGCCGGCTCAGGGTCCGCCGGCTCAGGGTCCGCCGGCTCAGGGTCCGCCCGGCTCAGGGTCCGCCCGGCTCAGGGTCCGCCCGGCTCAGGGTCCGTCGGCTCAGGGTCCGCCCGGCTCAGGGTCCGCCGGCTCAGGGTCCGCCGGCTCAGGGTCCGTCGGCTCAGGGTCCGCCGGCTCAGGGTCCGTCGGCTCAGGGTCCGCCGGAAACGGGACCACCGGCTCAGGGTTCGCCGGAAACGGGACCACCGGCTCAGGGTCCGCCGGCTCAGGGTCCGCCCAGGGTCCGCCGGCTCAGGGTCCGGCACTGGGACCCCCGGGACAGGGACCACCGGAACGGGGACCACCCGACTTCCTCCTCCTGAAGATGGATCCTCCTCAGCGGAGGGGTCCATAGAAGTGTTCCTGTTCTTCCTCCTCCTTCTCCGTTTCCGGGTCATCGGAGGACTGGGGCCTCCACTGACTGTAGATGGAAGGGAACAGTCAGTGGGCTGGGATTCTGTTGGCCGTAGATGTTCTGGCTCACCAAGCTGGTAGAGGTGATAGACAAAGTCCCAGAATCCCAGAAGCCCCAGCTTCTCCATCTCCCCTAGGCTGAGAGGCATATCTAAACAGATATCAGGGTCCGTCGGCTCAGGGTCCGTCGGCTCAGGGTCCGTCGGCTCAGGGTCCGCCGGAAACGGGACCACCGGCTCAGGGTTCGCCGGAAACGGGACCACCGGCTCAGGGTCCGCCGGCTCAGGGTCCGCCGGCTCAGGGTCCGCCGGCTCAGGGTCCGCCGGCTCAGGGTCCGCCGGCTCAGGGTCCGCCCGGCTCAGGGTCCGCCGGCTCAGGGTCCGCCGGCTCAGGGTCCGTCGGCTCAGGGTCCGCCCGGCTCAGGGTCCGCCCGGCTCAGGGTCCGCCGGCTCAGGGTCCGCCCGGCTCAGGGTCCGTCGGCTCAGGGTCCGTCGGCTCAGGGTCCGTCGGCTCAGGGTCCGCCGGAAACGGGACCACCGGCTCAGGGTTCGCCGGAAACGGACCACCGGCTCAGGGTCCACGGCTCAGGGTCCGCCCGGCTCAGGGTCCGCCCGGCTCAGGGTCCGCCGGCTCAGGGTCCGCCGGCTCAGGGTCCGCCGGCTCAGGGTCCGCCGGCTCAGGGTCCGCCGGCTCAGGGTCCGCCCGGCTCAGGGTCCGCCCGGCTCAGGGTCCGCCCGGCTCAGGGTCCGCCGGAAACGGGACCACCGGCTCAGGGTTCGCCGGAAACGGGACCACCGGCTCAGGGTCTGCCGGCTCAGGGTCCGCCGGCTCAGGGTCCGGCACTGGGACCCCGGGACAGGGACCACCGGAACGGGGACCACCCGACTTCCTCCTCCTGAAGAACCCCGGCACTGGGACCCCGGGACAGGGACCACCGGAACGGGACCACCCGACTTCCTCCTCCTGAAGATGGATCCTCCTCAGCGGAGGGGTCCATAGAAGTGTTCCTGTTCTTCCTCCTCCTTCTCCGTTTCCGGTCATCGGAGGACTGGGGCCTCCACTGACTGTAGATGGAAGGAACAGTCAGTGGGCTGGGATTCTGTTGGCCGTAGATGTTCTGGCTCACCAAGCTGGTAGAGGTGATAGACAAAGTCCCAGAATCCCAGAAGCCCCAGCTTCTCCATCTCCCCTAGGCTGAGAGGCATATCTAAACAGATATTGAATACCTCTTTGATACCCGCCTCAGTGTAGTCCATATGGTCCACCTCAATGAGGAACTTGCAGGCGAAGTCCTCACGTCAGTTCCTGCTGACGGATGTATCGTGAGGATACATATTGGGCCAGTGGTAGATGTTCTGAGAGTTTGGGGGAGATGGAAAAGGAAGGTACCCATCCTCTGCTGAGTCCTCAAGGGTCGGATCGTTCTGTCACGTTACAATAAAGGAAAATAGTGCGCGAGGACTCAAGTGCAGATTAACGGGTTTATTACAAAAATAAAACATAAACTCAAAACAAAACCCACTAGGGGAAAAATACATAATCAAAACACAAAATACTCAAACACATACCGACATCGGGAAACGGGAGACGAGACAAGACAACGATCCGACAAGGACTGCAAACACACAGGAGCTTATAAAGGGGAGAAATCAAGCAGGGAGTGAGGCAAACACAGGTGGGGCAAATAAACCAATAACGAGATAACAAGGGGTGGGATCTGACAATGACAGAGGCACATGGCCACACTAACAAACCCACATGTGCACACAAGACAGGACAGGCATGTGACAAAAGTAATCATGTTGGACGCCGCTGCCGTCAAGCCCAAAATTCTCTGAAATTGTTTTACAGTGACAGACTGGCCTAGCTTTATCCTCCTGACTGAAGATAGGATGGATTCAGATAAAGGAGAGCCTGCATCAGCACTGAATCCCATAACAATCCCGGAAATGTAGTTCTCTGCAAAGGAGAGAGAACACTCTTCTTGGTGTTCAATCGTAACCCCAGCTCCTTCATGTGTGCGAGGACGACATCTCGATGTCGAACCGCTAACTGATGCGACTGAGCTAAAATCAATCAATCGTCGATGTAGTTCAAGATGCGAATCCCCTGTAGGCGAATGGGTGTCAGAGCTGCATCCACAAATTCCGTAAAGGTGCGAGGTGATAAAGCTAGACCGAATGGAAGAACTCTGTATTGGTATGCTACTATGTGGTTGCCAATATGCTTCTTTAGACTGAACACGTGACTTAAATCACTGTTTTCATTAAAACCCTCGATGACTGCTCTGTCAAGCCCTCGTCGTCAGTGAGGAACCTGGGTGTGCTCTTTGATACCAATCTTTCGTTTGAAAGCCACGTTTCTAGCATCTGTAAAACTGCATTCTACCATCTTAAAAATATATCTAAATTACGTCACATGCTTTCAATGCAAAATGCTGAACAATTAGTACATGCGTTCATGAGCTCAAGGCTAGATTATTGTAATGCTCTACTGGGTGGTTGCCCTGCTCGCCTAATAAATAAACTCCAGCTGGTCCAAAACGCAGCAGCTCGAGTTCTTACTAGAACCAGGAAGTACGATCATATTAGTCCAGTTCTGTCAACACTGCACTGGCTCCCTATTAAACATCGCATACATTTTAAAATCTTGCTTATTACTTATAAAGCAATAAATGGTTTAGCTCCCCAGTATTTAAGCGAGCTCTTAACGCATTATACTCCATCACGTCTATTGCGGTCTCTAAACTTGCGGCCAGTTGAAAATACCTAGAATATCTAAATCAACTGCAGGCGGTCGATCCTTTTCCTATTTAGCACCTAAACTCTGGAACAGTCTTCCTAGCATTGTTCGGGAAGCAGACACACTCTGTCAGTTTAAATCTAGACTAAAAACGCATCTCTTTACTATGGCATACACATAGAACATTTTTAACTTTCTTTATTCAAATCAAAATGACTGATTGTTAGGCTGCATTAACTAGGTCAGCGGAACCGAACACTTCCCATAACACCTGATGTACTCGTTACATCATAAAAAGAGTGGCATCCACACTAATGTTAGTCTCTCTGTTTATCCAGAGGTTTACTGCAGTCGGCCGGATCCAGGCCATGTCCGGATCGGATGATGGACCTGCATCTGGACATGACCAGCTCATCCTGGAGTGTCTGCTGAGACCGTGTCCATTAGTGTCTCCTCTGAATTTGCCTCACCGGCACGTCATCCTCAATTAACCCGTCTCCGGCGCAATAACTCCGATCTTTCAAGTATTCATATTCTTGTGTAATCGACGCGCCATCTGAAATGAACCCGTGCGTGATACCCAAAATTTCGAATATTCCTATCTAATATGATTTATGACCTGCAAGGTTGCCAGAGTAATAATTATACACTGTTAATAATAGGCCAGAGGAGAACTGGCACCCCGACTGAGTCTGGTTTCTCCCAAGGTTTATTTTTCTCCATCATGCCCTGATGGAGTTTTGGTTCCTTGCCACTGTCGCCTTTGGCTTGGCTTGCTCAGTTGGGGACACTCAAATTATGATCCAAGTTACTCAACGAAATATACAAATAGAATTTATTAATTTGGTCATATATAATTCTATAAACTATCCAAATTAAACTAGCCAAATCAAATTTTGTTGCAATGTTGTCCTGTTTAACACTGTGAAGCTGCTTTGAAACAATCGTCATTGTAAAAGCACTATATAAATAAAGTTGATTGATTGATTGATTGATTCTCCCCCAAAAGCAAACCTCAGGAACTTCCTGTGATACTGAAGGATGGAAATGTGAAAATATGCGTCTTTGAGGTCTATCGTGACAAACCAGTCCTCGGATCTGATCTGTGGCATGATTTGTCTCAGTGTCAACATTTTGAACTTCAGCTGCATGTTAAGCACCCGAAGATCTAAAATGGGACACAACCCCCCATCCTTTTTCGGAACCATGAAATACTGGCTGTAAAACCCGGTTTCCCTGTCTGAGTGAGGTACACACTCTATGGCCCCATTCTCTAACAGGGCTTTCACTTCCTTTTCCATTACCAGAACCTGCTTGGGGCCACCACTGTAGGCAGGACCCCCATAAACCTGGGCGGGCGAGACCCGAACTGAATTTGATACCCTTTTTGTATTGTGTGCAGGACCCAGAGAGAAACATTCGGCAGTAGCTTCCACACTGCTAAATATTTCTCTAGTGGTACCGTCCTCTCGAGAATGGCTTCTGGATTTTGCTGCGCTGTTAGCCCAGTGTCCTGTAACAGCAAACAAGCAGGGAACAGCTGAACTGACTGCTCTAGGACCCTCTTTGGAGGGAGCGAGCACCCCAAGGCCACTACGTTTCCGGGTGGACCCTGAGATTTTTGCTCGCTGGGGACAACTGCGCCCTGTAACACCAGAGGTGGCAGGGTTAGCAGTGTGACCCCCTGAGGGCACCGAAGAAACACAGGCACCCTATAATGCAATGTGCACTCCTTGGATGTCAGGACCTTTTCCCCGCAGCCTTCTTGGAAATAATAACGGTCCTCAGATCCGCTTTACTCCTTGAAGGCTGCGGCAGATTGTGCTTCCCTTGTCCCCAGGACTTTTGTGGGGGAGCACAGAAAGCCACGCTCTGTTTGAGTGGCACGATATGATGAACTGCTCGGCTTGCTAGATGTTTGGGGCTGCTCTTTAGGCGCAGCCCCGGGGATATGTGAGTGGCGGGGGAGGAGCTTACAGAATGTGACCGCCTGCTTAGACGCCTCCTGGTGCCGATCGGCGAATACTTATACGGCATCGCCGAACAGGCCAGAGGGAGACAGAGGTGCATCTATAAGGAACTGTTTATCCTTCTCCTTAATGGAACTCAAGTTAAACTCATCAAAATCACCTAGCAACTTAGCCTGGTAGGCTTGTAACAGCGACATGGTGTGTAGACATGCCGCCGCCTGACCAGCTGCTGAATATGCCTTACCCACTAATGCAGATGTGGTTCTAACTGGTTTAGTGGGTAACACAGGGGCTTTAAGGGAAGATGCCAACTCAGGGGAAAGATAACTGGCCAGTGTCTCTTCAACTTTAGGCATCTCCCCATAACCATGCTCTTTGTATTTCATAATAGAGGACTACTGTGATGTTTGTGTATTATATACTCTATATGAAACCAGTTTCTCCCACGATCTCCACACCTCAGTGTGGAGATCGGGGAAAAACGGTAAGCCCCTGCGTTGAGGTTGTGAACGGGATGGCAAAAAGATCCTGCTGATCTTCTGGCCACTCAATGCTCAGACGCTCAACAGCCCACGTCACAACCTCAACAAGTTCATCATATGCGTGTGACAGAGGTGGTGAATCCTCACTTTCTCTGACACTGATGCCCTCCAGCTCCTCAGAACTAGAGAGCCGCATCAGAGGTGCCTCCACTGGGACAGAAGTAACTACATTGCGTGCTTTATACAGAGAGAAGTCACTGGATCTAGCAGGTGAAGGTAGAGATAAGGCTGGGCCCGTCTCTAATCCCGCTGATAAATCCATCTGTGAACCCCAAGACACGAGCCTGAGCGTCCTCGCGAAAGAACGTCAGGTGGGATCGGAGCGTCCGCAAGGGAAGCATTTCACAGTGCTCACAGCAACCACTCTCGAGCGCTGACTGTGCATGCTCCTCTCCCAAACATGCCACACAAAGAACATGTGTGTCCCCTCCCGTGATAAACCGCGGGCAGGGGTGCACACATCTTCTAAACTGAACATTCGCCATAGTGTTTGTTTTAGAATTACTTTACTGAACTAGGAAAAAACACTGAAAAAACACCATGAACTGACCACATGTAGAGCAAAGCACATGTGAAATCAGTCCAATAGGGTACGGAGACGTCAGTGGCGGGTGACTTCACGGACCAGGAAGTATAAAGCCTGCCCAAACAAAGCGGACTGAAGACACAGAAGCTAGCGCGGCTTTGTTTGGGCAGGCTTTATTGTAATTGAATAATATGACAACAGAACTTATTATTCCTAGTATTATCCCAGCATGTTCCTGCCCTGATTTTTGACTATGTCTTCTAATTGCAATTTTTTTATATTATCTTTGTTTTTAAAAATAAGCTAAAAATGCAAATTACAAACAATAAGACAAAAACAGTGCTTTATTTTTCAGCTATATGTCTATTTAACAGTATAGGAAGTCAAGAAAGAAAAAAAATAAAACAGCTTAGTCTTCACTCAGTAAATTAAATATGATTCTTAATGAATATATTACAATTGTTTCTGTTGCTTTCTTTGTCATGCGCTGCGTGTATATATCTAACTCTTCTGCTTCCAATGTTTAGTGAACGGTGGAAGCAGAGCTCTGCACACACATTCTGACTCCTGCTGTCACACATCGACACAAATAAAATACAGCTCTTATTAACGCACTGTCTGTGGAGTCAATATAATGCCACATAGTTTTGCAAAATAATGAAGTATTGCAAAAGGAAAAATAAAGTATTGCACGAGAAAAATTAAGTATTGAGAGAAAAAAAAAGTTTTGCAAAGAAAAATAAAGTATTGCAAAATAAAATAAAGTATTGAGAGAGAAAAAAAGGAAAAGGAAAATAAAGTGGTTTCATTTGCAACACAACTTTTATTCTGCGCAGCGTTTCAGTGTGCTTGCTATACCGTTTCCCCTGTGCGCATCACTTTTCTGTGCGTGTCTTTGTGGCACTGTTTTGACATGGGGAAAATGCTAAATGCTAAAAACGTGTGCACAAGGAGACTGAGAGAAATAAACAGCAGATGCTGGCTATTTTCACACAGTTTGCATCAGCCAGTAACGTTAATCCACAGCTAATAATAAACACCACTTCTAACTTAAGCAAACGCTTTTAATACACATTTATTCATAACAAAACAAAATCATGCCCGTTTTAATGCTAGTAAAAGTGTGAGTACAAGGAAACACTCCACCCGCATGAGCTCAGCCATGGTGCCTTCATCTGTGCTGATCTGCGTCTGGAGGAGATGATGTCACACGGAGGGAGGCGTGACTATGTCAGCTGAACACGCCCCAGTTTCTTGACTCCACCCCCCATGTCAAAACAGTGCCACAAAGACACGCACAGAAAAATGAAGCGCACAGGAGAAACGGTATCGCAAGCACACTGAAACGCTGCGCAGAATAAAAGTTGTTGCAAATGAAACCACTTTATTTTCCTTTTTTCTCTCTCAATACTTTATTTTTATTTTGCAATACTTTATTTTTGTTTGCAAAACTTTTCTTTCAATACTTAATTTGGTTTCACTTTATTTTGATGGTCCCTTTAACACATTCTTTTGACTATAAGTAGCGTTGCACCTACATGTCCACTAAATATCATTAGAGTGTTAGTAGAGTTTCAGTAGACTGGTAGGGTTAGGGTTAGAATAAGTTGACATGTAGTTGCAAAGTTACATATAGTCAGTTGAATGTCTGTTGAGAGTCCATTAGAATAAAGTGTAAGCAAATATTAAGCAGACAGTCTATTAATACTCTAATGAGAGTTAGTTGACATGTAGGTGCAACGTTACTTATAGTCAACAGAATGTTAAAGGGACCATCAAAATAAAGTGTTACCCTTAATTTTTCTCGTGCAATACTTTATTTTTGTTTGCAAAACTTTTTTTTTTTTTTTATCTCAATACTTAATTTTTCTCGTGCAATACTTTATTTTTGTTTGCAAACCTTTTTTTTCTCTCACAATACTTCATTTTTCTTGTGCAATTCTTTATTTTTGTTTGCAAAACTTTTTTTTCTTTTGCAATACTTTATTATTTTGCAAAACTATGTGGCATTATATTGACTCCATAACTGTCCTTCTTAAAGTACCGGTACTAATAAAATTCCAAATCGTACCGTTTGTAATAGCAGGGTATCGCAATACTTTTCTAGTACCGGTATATTGCATGCTCAGATATTCATAAAACAAAATATTCTATGGGCTATTCAATTTTGGTGAAAATGGTCAAATACCCTGGCGGTGGCTGGCAACTTTTTTTTTTAAACGCTGGCAGGGAAAGAGTTAAACATTCACTGGTTCCCACCTCCTCCTTCCCATAACTACAAATTGTATTACAGTCAACTGTTTCATTAATTTGCTGTTCTGAATATCTAAAGATTGTAACTTGATATGAGATCTTAATTCTTTGCTTGTTGTGCAAAATATGACTACATTGACCACAATTGTAGTCCACAGAATAAACGTGACAACCATAATGTGAATTTAACTCTTTCCCCTCCGGCAGTTTAAAAACAGAGATGAACTAGATAGAGTCCATCAACACCCCTTACACTTGCGCAGTCCTATATCTCGCCCCAGGTCAACATTTCATTCTGTAACATTAAATCGTTTTGATGTATATGCTGTCAGTGTCAGTTTCCCTTATTAAGCTTGTTTACTCCTCTGATTAAATAGCCCTTGTATTCTTTGGTTCTCTGTCGGTTGTTGTTTGATGTCATCCAGGTGTCTGCTGTTCCCTGTGTTTTCTCAATGTTATTTTGTTCCTGATTTGTTATGATTGTTTATTTTCATAAATTCTCCCTGCATTTGGATCCATCATCTCTGCCTGCCGTCTGTGATTTCTCAGTTCCGTGACAGAATGACCAACCTGAAATGGATCCAGTGGGGAGAATAACGCATCTCCATCAAGGAGAGCACAGCACTGAGGACTATGTGCTGGAATTTATCAGATTGGCTCGCCTGACTAAGAGGAGCAAAGCATGTCTGATGATTTTCTTTCGGGGGGGATTTCAGAGCCACTCTGTTCGCGCATGCCGCTATGGGACCCTGACTGGAAGCTGGAATGCTTCATGGGTTTTGCACTGCAGCTGAGCGGCTCAGTATTGACGCCGGAAGTTGATTCAGTAGCCACCACACCAGAGTTTTCAGCCATCATGGACACCAAGTCAGAGGTATCGGTAACCATGATTGTTGCCGATGAAGACTTCAGGGCTACTCATAGGTACTTGAGACTGGCATCAAGTCTGGAGGACACAGCACTTTGTTCTGTGAGTCTTGAGATTTCAGCCAGGATGTCCGCCACATCTGGGCCTTTAGCCCGTGTCCAGAGTCCAGAGAGGCTTTCAGCCTATGTCAAGAGTCCAGAGAGGCTTCAGCCTGTGTCCAGAGTCCAGAGTGGACTCCATCTCCTTTCCCCAGTACAGAATGGACTCAGTCTCCTGTCCCCTATCCAGAGTGGACTCCGTCTCCTGTCATGAGTCAAGAGAGGATTCCGTCTCCTGTCCCAAGTCCAGAGAGGACTCCGTCTCCTGTCCTGAGTCCGGAGAGGAGTCCGTCTCCTGTCCCACGTTCGTAGAGGACTCTGTCTCCAGTCCCAAAGTCCAGAAAGGATATCCGTCCCTGTCTTGAGTCCGGAGAGGACATCCGTTCCTGTCTTGAGTCCAGAGATGACATCCGTCCTTGTCTTGAGTCCGGAGAGGACATCAATCCATGTCCCATATCCAGAGAGGGTTTCTGTCCCTGTCCCCATCCAGAGTCCAATAACGTGTCCGTTGACATCTCCTGTCCCTGGCGAGAGTCCTGTGAGGTCTCATGTCCCCGACCAGAGTCCAGAGAGTGCTCCTGCCCCCGACCAGAGTCCAGACCCGATCCACCCCAGTCCCCATTCTGCTTACATTCTGTGTTCCTGATCCTCCATCCCTCTCCCTATTCTGCCGTCACCGCTTCACCTTCAGAAAAGAGAAAACAAGAGAAAGAGCAGGGGCTCATAACATTACAGCATGGTACCTCCTCATCCTCCTTCTCCTCTTCCTCCTCCCAGACCACCAGAATTTTTATGGAGCACAAAGTATTGTGCCACTTTGAAAGTGTGTGAAAGCTGTTATACTTTGAAAGTGCAGCAGCAGTCCCAAATCCCTCTGACAAGTCCCGCTGTGAACCCCATGATCTGCGACACCGAGCCGCCTCATCAAACACGGCCAGCCGAGAGCGGAGCAGCCTGAGTGTCAGCCTCTCACAATGCTCACAAGCGGCTCCCTCGAGAGCCGCCCGAGCATGCTGAACACCCAAACACTGCACACAAAGCAGGTGTGTATCTGAGCCCGAAATGTAGTGGGGACATGGATGCACACACTGCTTAAAATCTCTCATTTTTGCTTCCATCATTCACATACTTTCACAACTGGACAGACAACAGTAAATAGACAGACAATAACAGAGAGCACTACGCCGAAGAGCAATAATTGCCGTCACTATGCGCCGGCTCCCCTTTTATACTTCCGGGTATGCCGTCACAGTTACGTCATCACGCACGCCAATTGGATTGGTTTAGTTTTCATTCAGATTCGCTGATGCTTAGGGAGCATCCCCAAATTCGTCGTTCTGACGCAGTGGGAGTTCCCTCGAAAGGGAACTCCTCCTTACTATGTTCCCGTCTGACTTCTTGGTCTCATCTTGGGAATTCAGGCCATGTATGTCGCCTTAGTATCGCTCTCTGCCTACTCCTTCTGGTTCCTGTCCATCACCAGCTCCACACCTTCCTTAGCCCCTTAGCTTTTGTGTTTTATTTTTGTGTTGCCTGTTTTTTATACATACATATTGTTGAAAAGTGGGTATATATGTCTGGGGATAGGATAAAGGGATGTAAAAATATCTATAAAATGGTAAAAATGCAACTTTTTTAATATATTTATGATTAAGAAAAAATATTTTGCCCTGTAAATGTTATGTATGAATACCTATGGATAAACATTAAGACCAGGCTGGAATAATAAACAGTAGCACAAATGTTTAGTGAATATGCCCACACAAGAATTGGTGAAATGATGAACAATGTGTCACACAAAATAAGAATATGACAGAAAAGGAGAGAGAAATAGCTTGACTTGTTCATATTTCAATGTGTTCTCTACCTCTTTCTCCAAAGTCTATCATTACACTGGAAAATGTATTCAAGCAGATAGTCATATCATGTCCAAAGTCTGTGGTCCAAATTATTTAAAAGGACTGAGACAGAAAGAGTGAGTGAGAGAGAGAGAGAGAGAGAGAGAGAGAGAGAGAGAGAGAGAGAGAATTATTTAAAAAAAAATGTAAAGCCTTTAATTTACGTTGGCTCACATAACTTTTCTTTACCACATGACAGAAGTGCACAAGTGCAACAACAATCATTACACAATCACAAAACAAAACAAAACAAATTAATTAAACCATGTTTGTAAAAAACAACTCCTCTTCAACCACAGAACACAAAACATTATTATAGCACCAAATCATTTCAAAAGTTAAAAAAACTTTTGTAGATTTATAAAAACAGAAATCAATCAAAACACGTGACTTAACCAGATTAAAAAATAAAAACACCACATCATCCCCTGATGTTCTTTTAACTCTGTTTTTTCTACTTAAATAAATAGCCAGTTTTGCCTGACCTAAAACAAAATTTAAAAGTTGACAGGTGTACTTTCTGCTTCTGGCAAACTTAAAACCAAAAATAAAAACTGACATAGAAAAACATTCATTAAAAGAAAGAAACACATTTTCCAGAAGAATAAATAAGGGTCGCAGTCTTTCACAGTTCATGAAAGCATGAAAAAAGGTCTCCCTTTGCAGACAAAAAGGACATTTTTCAGTTACATCAGGATTAAGAACAGAGATAAAAGCATTAACCGCAATTGCACAATGAATCAACTTCCATTGCAAATCCCCTGCCTTTTTAGACAACGGTGGCTTGTATAGTGATCTCCATTCAGGTTTTACCTTGTCCACAATACCCAAAATCTTACGCCATGGTGTATCAACCTTGTTACCTAAAACTTTTTTGTTAAAAGCTTTTACACATTTTTTATAAAAATATTTACCAGTTGCTGTACATAAAACCAAACTCAATGACTTTCCATCATTGAGAAAAGGGCCCCCATATCCATCAAGCTTTGGTGAAATGATAAGGCTGGGAAAATCGTCCAGTACATATCCAGGATTGTCCAACAGTAACAACATTTCTTCAGTGTTCATCATGGATTTCCATTTCTTAAGCATTTGTTCAACAGTTCGTAACGATTTTATTCTCAAACAGGAGGCCACTTCTTCCGATTTGTCAAAATCAACTCCAGCTTTTCGAATAAGATGTCCAAATGTCCCCATGTCCATGAAAAGTCAATTGTTAGATCAAAACGTGCTCCGTTGATTAGAGGCTCCTCCAAGAGCCAATACAGAGATGGCAATTAATTTCTCTGTAAATCAAAAAGACTTAAAACCTTGAAAAGGTTGCGGTAAAAAATAGGTAGTCCATTCAGTTTTAATTTTCTGGGATCCATGAAAAATAATGCTTTATCCAATCTCAATCCCAATCACCATCCATTCGCTAAAGAATCATATAAAAAATTTTGTACAAATTGTAATCGAAAAGCAGCAATTCTGCTCTTCAAATGTATCAGTCCAAGACCACCTTCTTCTTTAGGTAAAAACAAAACACGTTGAGGGACCCAATGTAGTTTGTACCAAAATAAATTAACTAAAATCTCTTGAATTTTATCCACCACTTTACCTGGGGGGTCTAAGACAGCAAGCTTATGCCAGAGACAAGATTCCACTGAATTATTCACAATTAGAGTCTTCCCTTTAAATGATAGCTTTGGCGTTAACCATCTCCATTTATCAAGTTTATTTTTTATTTTTTTCCTCAATCCTTTCCCAATTTTTCTTGCTGTTTATTTCATCTCCTAAAAACACTCCTAAATATTTAAAACCTTCTTTCCCCCATCTTAAACCATCAGGAAGGTTTGGTATACTTTACCCAATGTCGAATTAAAATTGCTTCGCTCTTACTCCAGTACACTTTTGCAGAAGATAAAACTTTAAAATCATCTAAAATTTTCATTAAAACATTAACATCATTTTGCCCTTTGACTAACACCACAACATCGTCAGCATAGGCAGATACTGACATATTGGCATTACAAGCATGTAAATTTATCCCACAAATATTATCCCTCAATTTTTTCAACAGGGGTTCTATGCTAGGGTATACAACATACCAGACAGGGAACAACCCTGTCTGACACCCCTGCAAACCTTGAAAGGAGAACACAAGCCACCATTTATCTTAAGTACACTCTCAACGTCACCATATAGAACCTTTACTTTTTTAATATAATCTTGTGATATCCCAAAAGCCTCCAAGGTTTTCCACAAGTAAGAATGTTCGACTCTATCAAATGCTTTCCTAAATAGAAATGATCAGAAACAAATCTACAGCTGAACCGCATTGTTTTTGATTCAGTGTATTTTAAGGAATCAAGTAACTCACTCATTAAGACAATGACATGCTGCCACCGGCTGTCTGTTTTAGTTTCATATTAAATGTATCACTTCATTGATTCCGTCATGCCATATGTTTGGATTAACGTGAC